>CM018040.1:18214293-18923224 GCA_008638375.1 Nyssa sinensis
CTCACATATTTATAATTACACTGACTCTAAATCCTATACTAATTAGGATATCTAGTCCCACACAAACTAGTATATCTTATTTAATTATAATGAGAAAACTAACTCTCATGAGAATATTAGTCCAACTACAATTAGGACTACCCAAAAAAACTCTAAATATTATTAGAACTCAATAAACTAAATTAAGAAACTTCATCAAATTTATGGGCTTGGTTTAATTGGCCAACAATGCCTCCCTTAAACCAAACTCGCCAAAGTAGCTTTACCAACACCTTCATAAGCAAGAATCTTCAAAGTAATTTCTGTCGTTGTAAGAAACTTTTGTGACAGCAATCTGGAATAATTATTTGTCTTCATCTTCACACTCGGATGTGGTCGAATCTTATACTTGGAATACAACTTCTCAACTTGTTCAGCAAGATCAAAGAACAAATTCATGCTCATCCATTCAAAATCAAAATCAGTAAAACAATTATCCGTGTTAATAATTTCATCATCATAATGATGCAAAGCCTGCCAATATTTAGAATACCAAAATCTTTCTTTCTAACAAAATCTGCACCAATAAAATTATTAAGACCCAAACCAATATTGTAGTACGACAAAAATTTATCAACGCTGATGAAATCATAAATTTCAAACAACTTGGGCTTCTCAATTCTCAAAAATTCTTGAAACTCTAAAAATTTCGTCTTCAAAAAATCAACATGGCCTCAAATAATAAAATTCTCAATACCAACAAAATCAACAAACTCTGGATTAAAACGTTCTTCAATCTCGCTATGTTTTGATTCCAAAGTGCTTAGCAAATCAAACAAAGTAGTAAAGCCAAAATTTTTAAAATCTTCAACTGCATCAATACCGCAGCATGCAAAAATTTTTTCTTTCTCAATAATTAAATTCTCAAACTGGGTAGGTTGAAATAATTCTTCAACATCTCTCAATTTACCAAAAGCAATTTCTAACAAATTCAAATTTTCATCACTATAAGCCAAAGTCAAGCTTTCAACCATACAATTATTTTCATTTTCTTCAACTTCCAAAATATTTCTTTCCTCACAACTAATATTTTCTTCCTCAAAAATATTGACGAAGCAGTCAATATCATATGAATCTAAATTCAACACATTATATGAATCATCCTAAATTGGAATGAATTCTGAAAATAATTTTGAACCATCAATCTCTTTATTTTCATCAAACTTATCTCTTTCAAAATCAACTACCCAATATTTGTTTATGAGAGGTTCATAACCGTTCAACGGTTTATTTTAATATGCCGAAATAAAATAAAACCAAAACTTATGTGGTAGTGGATAATTTTGTGTGCAAACAAAATTATTCCAATGTGCCCAATGTGTCGTCTTCCTTATTATCTGATAGAACCATTTAACTTTCTTCTCATAAAGTTCATTTAATTGGCCAACATAGTTTTTTATTATATTTTAATTTTTAAATAACTATTTATTATAATTTTATGATTGATTTATTATTTAATTATGGTTGGTTAGTGCAGTTTTTATTTTTAATAATTATTTAAATAGCAAATTTTAGTTTAATACAGATTTATAGCCATGTAAAGTATTATAATTTTAAACGGATCAGATCGGATTAACTGATCGGAGATCCGGTTATTAACAGATTCAGATACGGATCAACATTCGAATGATCCATCGGATAAACGGATCAGACCGGATCGAATTTTATATTAAACGGGTACAGATTAGGATCACTTCTGATCCGATCCTTTTACAGCCCTACTTCACATACACATTATTTGTACTTTTGAATGAAGTCCAAAAAGAATGATTTTGATTGCAGAATGAAAGTGTGTTTGAATTACATTTTGAGGAGAAATGTTAGTCTGAGTTGTTGTGACTGTTTAATATGACACGTGATTTGATTTTTGCGTGTATTATACATGCATGTGTGAAATATTCGTGTACAATACACACACCAATCAGATTGAGAGTATAGACACTCATAACTGATGTTAATATTCCTCAATTTTGAAATTCGTGAATATCATTAATTTTTTGATAAATTAGTTTTATTTTAAGAAGCACGAATAATGACACGAAATTAAGGACACATTTAATATATATATATATATATATATATATTTCTTATATGTTTTATATAATGATATAATATATTTAAATTAAAATTAGCATAAAACACATAAATTACAAAAATGTTATTAAAATAATAAAATCATTAAATAAAAATTAAAGAACTTCTTCATTCAATCACTAACATCTATAATTCAAGTATCGGACAAGTATCTGGAAAGAGTCCGAGAGTATCGGTATTCGATATGAACTCGTGAATCAAAATAAAGCATCCGTATTTCATGAATTTTATTCATACCAAAAAATGGGGAAAGCCACAAACAAATAGAACAACAAAAGGCAAACCAGCAGGATACAAGCTATCCAACTAAGGATGCAAAAACAACACACACTTGAAAAGAAAAAATAGAGCACACACCCCTACAGACAGGCCAAACAGACTATATCAAAACAGAGTATTCCTTCTACTTCTTCAGGAAAATTGCATTAGATACACCGAGGCTAAGGCTTAATATCCAGTTTCCATGGTTTTTTTCAACCCCCCTCCAACTGTATATTATATCCTTCAACATTCTCGAAATTTTTCGTAAACTGCATTTTCCACATGACCTTTCCTCTTACAAATTTTGAGGTTTCTTTCTTCCCAAATAGCAAAAACAGCAGCAGATGGAGCTAAAAGCTTTACATTTGTATGAAAAGCCTTTGTTTTTGGTAGATTTGTAGCCCATTGGATTACTTGGTCCCAAGTATGTGGAGCATCGTTTCCATATTGCGATATATCGCACATCTAACTCTAATATAATTAGAGCTTAATGCTTTATATTAATATAAAAGACTATGTATTTTTAAATTTTATTTGATTTGTATGCATATTTGACCCTTATTTATGTTAATGTAATTAAATTTATATAAATTATAGTGATTAATATTATTTATACTCTCATCATCATACACTTTTTATTTGATCTCATATTATATACTTATCAAATATATGTTTATTTGTAATAAATTAACTTAGAAGGATGCATTAGCATGTCAATTAATACTTTAAAAAATTTCATTCAAAATTGTCATGATTTGATATAAATATCTATCAATTTTTATAAAAAAAAATTGCAATATCGATATGTTGTTGTGATATAGTTGTCGATATATTTGTATTTTTGAACATGTGATATATCATTTTTATCGATATTTTATTCCTTAAATGTCAGTCCTTTTCTTACATGATAGCCACATTATAAAAGCATGTCTAGGGCATGCTTTCTTATGCTAGACTATTTTATTCCATTCAACCTTGGGACTTTTAAATCTAATGTGATGCCAAGCAGAACTTACTGAGTAAGAACCATCCTTTGCTAGTTTCCCTCTCACCATGTCTCCCACTCCAGAGTTAGGAGTGAAATCAGCAGTAGCAGCAATTACTTGTTGAGGGACATGCATTTGAGCCCGGGTTAGGCCATCTCCATCTACGGTAGTGTGATAATAGTGGACATTCTGGCATTTTCTTTGCTATTCCAGTCCCTTATGATTTCATGGCCAAATAAATTAGCCAATATACCCTTAGGGTGACATGCATCATACCAAATATAAAGACTAAGTGATGAACTTGCTGAACATCGTATATTCTAGGGTAAATCATACTGACCTCTCATGAAATTTTTAAAATTACACTGATCTCATCTGCTTTACCTAACAATATACAGATATCCTCCTCCCATCAATTTTTTTCTTCAAACTGACAAAACTACCCCTTTCATATTCATTTTTTTTATTTTTTAAGTTTTGACCAATTTTTTTCCATTTTCCAAATAAATAAGGTATTTACCTTAATTTTTTTTTAAAAAAAAGTTAGAAAAAATTAGTCAAAATTTTAAAAAATGCAAAAATAAATAAATAAAATGAACATTTTTGTCATTTTGAAGAAAAAGAATGACTCAAGGAAGGTACTTATATATTGTTAGGTAAAGTATGAAAGGTCAGCATAATTTTAAAAATCTCGAAAAAAGTTAATATAATTATAAAAAATCTCAAAAGAAATCAACGTAATTTATCCTATATTTTAATTATGATTTTGAGTTAAGATTTTGAGCTATGTTATGTTTTGAGGTCTCATCTGTACCACTTGGTTATTGTGACTTTTCTACTATTCGTACCTCGGTGTGACACTATTCTTGCTCATTATGATTCTTACCCACCTTTTGAGTTGACCTTGACCCATGACAGAGTAAGGAATTTACTTACTGAGCTAAATTAGCTCACTCTAGATATATTATTTCTTTTTCAGGTCATCGTGCTATAGACGGACCTACAGGCATACAGATTGAGTAGACGCCGAGTTTGTAGCAGGTTGATCTTCTACTAGTGCAATAGACTCTCTATCCTTTTGTAGTATTGTATCAGACTATGTATGTAGTGGTTCTAGTTCTCCCATGTCTCCACGTCTTGGAGATGTTTTGTAGTTTGTAAACTAAAAAACTTAACTATATGTGTGGTTGTACAGGATCACTCTGATGTTAGTACTAGTTTGGTTATGACATGCCTTGCACTTTTATAAATGTTGTAAAATAGACGTTAAAATTTAGACAGGGGAACGGCATATGACCGCTGCCTCTGGTCACGGACCCATAATGCACACAGGATAAGACACAGGTCGTGATAATCTAGGCTACCAATAACTATACTGTGACAACAAAGCAGCATGTGATATAGCCCATAATCCTATTCAACATGATCATACAAAGCATGTTGAGGTAGACAAATTCTTCATCAAAGAAAAATTGGATGATGTGGAGTTGCCAAAGATTCGATCAGAAGATCAGTTGGCCGACATCCTCACCAAAGCAGTCTCATACCAAGTATTCTCAAAGTTTTTAGACAAGTTATGCATGTATGACATCTATGCATCAACTTGAGGGAGAGTGTTGAGATTTTGTCATATAATTGTAATTGATCCTTGTAGAGTAGCTTTCCATTTTTAGATTGATTGAGGGAATCAATCCCGTGATTTGTAGGAGGCAATCTCGTGAGTGATTTGTGAGAATCTCAGCTATATAAATATGTACATACTGAGTGTAATGCATGAATGAAAATATTTTTGAATTTGTTTTCGTATTTTAAGTATAACGACATGTTTAACTTCACTTCCAATTTGTTCATCTGAGTGTTTATACTTGGGAAATCAAGTTTCTTATTCTCTTTCTTTATGGTATGTTATAACCTGATTGATGCATTCAATTGATTGGTAGGTGGGAATGGTTGGAGGGATGACAATTTCAAGACATGTCATTTTCCATGTACTACTTCTTGCAGTCTAATTTTAGTTACTTTCTGTTTTTTTGTTCTCTGTTCTAAAAGGCGTTGATGTATGTTTACCACTGTTCTATTGTTTTTAGTTGATTGTTCATGTGCTCACTTGTATCACTTAGGTTATTACCGCAACAGATATAATCTTTTCCATATTGATGTTGTTTGTTATTATTGTTATTAGAAGTCACAATTCTTTTGTCATTTTTAATTTCTGGAATTGATAGGTTCTCATGCAGCAGTACATGTTTCAAGGAGAGCGTGGAACATCCTAGAAAGTTATGATGTTATGAGGTTTGATCATGTTGGAAGTACTAATCATGAAAGATCTGCATTCTACCAGAGACGTAATACAAAGTACCTTGTGAATGCGGCCTCCGGACATCCTCTTGATTCTGAGCCTGAAGCTTATATAAATCCCTGTTGTTCTAGCTACGAGAATTCTTAGTTGTGATTTGTCTGGTGTCGATCACAGTTCTTTGTATGTGCTTTGTCCTGTTGGACCTTATTAGCACAGTTAATATACTTTCAAAGATGGGATCCAAAGATTTGTTGACTCCAGTGAAATTATTTTCAAGTGTCTCTCTCAAAATTTTGTAGTGCTTAAATTTGGACTTTATTTTGGCAATCTAATTGTAAATGTGTGATGCTTCATCTATTTCAGGTTAACAAAGCCGTATCTTCCATTGGCATCTGGGGAATATTCTGTTACGACTGGTGTCACGATTGTTTCATCTTTGCCATTATGGTATTACTTATTATATATATATATATATATATGTGTGTGTGTGTGTGTGTGTGTGTGTGTAAACTTTTTCCATTATGGTCTTTAAATTTAAAAATATTCCACTGAGCAGTTTGGATCAAATTTTGCACTTTAACTAAAAAATTTCACTTAGAGGGTGTGGCCCCCCTCAAAATATGGTTTTGCGCTTCAACTGGATTTTTGTGGTGTTTGGGAGAGCTTTGCAAAACTTGGTTTTGGAAAAGCTAAAAAATCTGCTTCTCAATATAATTTTGTCTTTTTATAAGTTTTTTCCGTAAACTTATCACTTGTGCATTACTCAATATAGGTTAAAAATAAAATTCACATATAAAATAACTTTTACCAAAATCTCAATAATCAATTCTTCAGAATTCATTTTCAATAATTAATTTTTCAAAATCTGAAACTCCTTCAAACAGACATGGTGGTGCAAGTGTGTGCTTCATGTTACGGACGAGAATAATTATTTTATTTGCTCACTAGTCTTACTTTCATGGGTGATACCTCTGGATAGTAAATTTTGTTGAATTATAAATAAAGTAATTTTTACTTATTATTCACTTCATCTTCTAACTAAAAAATTTACTACTCAGTCTTATTTTGTCTGGTTATGAGGTAAAAAGCAAAGAGTAAAAGTAGTTAAGAAGTGAAAAGAAGCTTTGCTTCTTTCTTATCCCTAAACCTAACGAACTTATCGGTGTGTATATGTATATATTTTCACTAATCTTAACGTCATTTGCAATACCTCTAGATAGTAAATTTTGTTGAATTATAAATGAAGTAATTTGTACTTATTATTCACTTTGTCTGTGAGTTAAAAAAAATTATTTGTCGTATTTTGTTTGCTTACGAGGCAAAAAGTAATCAGTAACAATAATCAAGAAAGAGATAGAAAAGAAGCTCAACTTCTTTCGTATTCCTATATTTATATATTCTACAGCGTAGAAAACTTTGTGCTACTATTTCACATCTCATGACCGGCTTTTTACCATCATAAAAAAATGAAGCTTTATTTAAAAGATAAATTATATTAATATACTATGATGTTTGTAACAATTATAAATAATTTTCACAAAATTTTTAAAATGATACTGAACTTTCTTATTTTTACTGACAAATTACATAAACATTCTCCAACTTATTTTTTTTCAAGATGATAAAAATACTCCTTTCATTTTTATTTTTTTGCATTTTTTGACATTTTGACTATTTTTTCTAACCTATTTTTTTTATTAATTTTTTCATTTTATATAAAAATATATTTAAGATAAATAACTTACATTTTTTAGCCAAAGAAGGTTTTAATTAATATTTATTTAAAAATAGAAAAAATAAGTTAGAAAAACTTGGTCAAAATTTTAAAAATGCAAAAAAAATAAATATAAAAATCAAAGGGGCACTTTTGTCGTTTTGAAAAAAAATTGGACTCAAGGGGAGGTATTTTGGGGAGGTCAGTATCATTTCAAAAATATCAAGGAAGGTCTTTGTAATTATTAAAAACCTCATGGAAGATCAGTATAATTTACCTTTATTTAAATAAAGACTATAAATTTGTTATGCATGCATAAAATCATATCTAATATCTTCTCTTTTTTTCCTATTTTCTTTCCTTTTTGTATTTGAGACTATGTTGTTAATATAAACCATGGTTGTTAGTATCTTATGATACAGGATACGTATATTACAATAGGTTCTTATAGTTGTATCTTTTTGCACTATATTGCATGATATGCGATACATATCTTACAATATGTTTCAATATGAATGATACATGCAATATGCGCAATTAGGCTAATGGCATTGTTTTGGCCTTGTTTTGTTGTTGTTGTTATGTTATCTCTCTCTCTTTTTTGGTTTGATTTTATATTACCTTTTTATCTGCCTAGAGTTTTTCTTCAAATATGAAAGAAAGATAGCAAGTACTTTAGAGTTTAGAGGTTAAGGATGAGGATGAGGAGTAAGTACATACAAGAAATTGAAAAAGAAAAAGGAAGGGAACAATTGTTGCAGTTGAGGATCCTCTGCCTCAATCTAAGGCCTTCCATATAAGCATTCATTGACCCTCAATTATAGGAGCTTGTTTAGCTCCCTCTTTCCATTTCATTTGTAATCACCATTTATGTATAACTCTTTTATTACACAATCTGTAAATCTATATATATATATATATATATATATGCAAAGCTCTCACCACTCAAGAAAGTGTGGTTTTCAAACATTCTCATGGTATTAAAGCATACCTGGATTAGCATCCCACGATCCCCAATGGCCTCTGATTCCTCTTCCTCCTTTCTTCCCTTCAACACCATGATTCACATGGTTACCATCAAGTTTTCCTCCTCTTAAGCCCCCCACTGAGCTACCTCTCACTAATCCTACTGCAACTATTCCGATGGGTTCTCATCCTATGCTCACATGAGCCAAAGCTGGTATTTTCAAACCTCACCACTCGACGAATCTTGCTCCCTTGGGATCCTCTGGTTTTTTCTCTACTCTCCTTGCCTCCACTAAGCCTAAAGGATTCAAATCTGCTGCTAAGAATCCTACTTGGCTCACTGCTATGGATGAAGAAGTTCACGCCTTGCATAATAATCGTTCCTAGCTTTTGGTCCCTCGACTTGCCAACACCAACATTGTGAGTTCCAAATGGGTGTTTCGGACCAAATACTTGCCCGATGGATCTATCGAGCATCTCAAAGCCCGTCTTGTTGTCAAGGGCTATACCCAGGTACCTGGTCTCAACTACACTGAAACATTTAGCCCTGTCATCAAGGCTACCACTGTCCGTGTTGTCCTCTCTCTTATTGTGACCAACAAATGGCCTCTCCGCCAACTTGATGTCAAGAATGCATTTCTCAATGGTCATCTTACTGAACTTGTCTATATGGAACAACCTTCTGGGTACGTTGACCCTTGCTTCCCTCATCATGTTTGTCAGTTGCAGAAAGCTCTTTATGGCCTCAAACAAGCCCCTCGTGCCTAGTTTCAGCGATTCAGCTCTTTCCTCATTCACCTTGATTTTTATTGCAGTCGTGCCGACCCCTCACTCGTTGTCTTTCACAAGTAGTCTGACATTATTTATTTGCTTCTTTATATTGACGACATCATTCTTATAGGCATCAATTCATCTCTCCTTGCCAGCTTTACTCGTAAGCTCAATTCTGAGTTCGCTACTAAGGATTTGGGTTTTCTTAGTTACTTTCTTAGTCTTGAAGCTACACCCACCACTAATGGTCTTTTATCAATCAGTTGAAATATGCACGAGACATTCTCACACGCGCTCAATTGCTTGATAGCAAGCCTGTTCACTCGCCATTGGTTGTTTCCCAACACTTGTCCTCTAATGGTCCTCTGTTTTTGGATCCCACTCTTTACAGATCCCTTGTTGGTACTCTCCAATATTTGACTATCATGCGTCCCGATATCGCTCACGCTATCAACTCTGTCAGTCAATTTTTTCACTCTCCGACTGAAGGGCATTCTTCGCTATGTTAAGGGCACACTGCATTTTGGCCTCACTTTTCATCCATCCGCTGCTCCTGGTGCTTTAGTTGCTTACTTTGATACCGACTGGGCAGGCTGTCCTAACACTTGTCGCTCTACCTCTGGTTATTCTATTTACCTTAGCAACAATTCGGTTTCTTGGAGTGACAAGAAATAACCTATTGTTTCTCATTCCAGTTGTGAGTCTGAGTATCGTGCTCTTGCTCTCACTGCCACCAAACTTTTTTGGCTCATGCATCTCCTTTGTGACCTCAAAGTTTCTATTCTACAACAACCTCTTCTATTATGTGACAACAAAAGTGCAATTTTTTTGAGCTCCAACCCCGTTTCTCACAAGCGAGCCAAGCATGTTGAGTTAGACTATCACTTTCTTTGCGAACTTGTTGTCGCTGGCAAACTTCGCACACAGTATGTGCCCTCTCACCTACAGGTTGTCGATATCTTCACCAAAAGTATGCCTCAACCTCTCTTTCAATTTTTTGATCCAAGCTCCGCGAATGTTCCAATCTGACGCTCAACTTGCGGAGGGGTGTTGAAGATCCTCTACCTTAATCTAAGGCCTTCCATATGAGCATTCATTGACCCTCAATTATAGGAGCTTGTTTAGCTCCCTCTTTCCATTTCATTTGTAATCACCATTTATGTATAATTCCTTTATTGCACAATCTGTAAATATATATATATATATATATATATGCAAAGCTTTCACCACTCAAGAAAGTGTGGTTTTCAAACATTCTCAGTTGGCATATGAAAATGATGATGATATTGATGCCATTGATATTTGAGATTGAGATGAAAATAAGATGGATTATAAATGATTTTTTTTGGATTTTGTCTTTAAATGTTGATATTGATGAATTATGTTATAAACTTGGATTATTAAAGTTAGGTTTGGAACTTGTAATATTTGTAAATCTTGATTCTTGTATTGTTTGAAATTTTAGTTGATTTTTTTTTTTTTTTTTTTGATAATTGAGTTGAAATATTGTTCAATCTTGATTTTAACTTTTTATAGTTAATATATTGTTCTACTCTATGTGAAGATATTCCAAACCCCAAAATTTGCAATTTTTTTATTTTGTTGTCATTAATTAATTAAGGAGTTTTTTTTGTGTCTACCAGAATGCAAAATAGATATTCATGCCGCACTTTTTGATCAGTGGGGATCCGTGTCTTCGTCACCTGTGACAAATTCGAGAAAGGGAATCAAATGGCCACCGGGTTGACTCTGATGGTAGCCACTCTGATGGTAAAGTCAGTGAAAATAAAAGATAGACTGAAATTGAAAGAATATATATGATTGTGTCCTTTAGAAGTGTACCTTAGGTTGTATTTATAGGCTGCTTGTTTCTGAGATCGGTTGAGATTTGGAGCCGTGACATTCGGGATTTGCAGCTATTTGGAGATGGCAACTTCCGTTTTGACCTCCGTGATCATAGGGATAGGAATATATCCGGGAACGGCAACTTCCATATCGCATTCTGTTTCCTTGTTTTGAGGTCGGTAGGGCAGACAAGGTGGTAATAAGCTCGGTATCTTATTAAGCACGTACTTCGAACTCGTGGCTCGGTAGGGAAGTCTTCACCCTTCTGTCGAATAAACAAATGTTAGACCTGAACTGCTCTGTCATCTCCTGACCTACACATAAAAATTTAGACACGTGTCAAACTTGGGCTGAGATGTCATTTTTTGGTACATCAGATATTATTAGTGGGATTGATGCTATATTTTTCCATAATAATTATGGATACTCCTATCTTTGCAATGAAGTAGAGCCATCATGTTTGTGGCTTCATGTGGAATATGTAAAGGGCGCACAAATTAAAGCAACACCTTAGCATTTTTGTACAATTGACGAACTAGAAAGGTGAAAGGTATTGAAAAAAACAATTGGATGATGCAATAACAAGGGGGAAAAAAAAAGGCAAAAAGAAGTAGGCCACGTTTTTTTATTTACATTTATGTATATACATTTATTGGATATATCTATATCCGATAAAAAATTTTAGAGTTAATTGGCTTCTAATTCTTTTATTAGGGACTTTATTATTAGTTAATCCATGTTAGTTACGTTTTTGTTGTGAATGATATTTTTTTTACTTTTTTTATTGTAAAGTAACTTATGGATTACGTGTCATTTTTTATATATTTTTTAATAACTAATTTATCACTTTTATTTATTATCCTTTTACGTTATTGGATTGACTCTTTTTTTTTTTTTTTTTTTTCTTCACTAATTGATATTATTTTTAGTTAGTTTTTTATTTTTTATTTTTTATTTAAATTTGAATACATTCCTTATCTATTTTCGATATCATTGACTGCGAATTTTTCTCTTTGTTTTTTTTTTTTCCAATTCTCTTCCCTACTGTGAATTTCCTTATCTATTTGGATCTTCCCTTTTTTTTTCCTTATCTTCTTCTTTATTCTTTATTGCTATCTTAGCTTTGCTTTATGTGAAAAATTGATCATTGGATTTTCATTCACAATCAGAATCATTTAGTGTTCTATTCATAATTAGATATGTGATTATATATATATATATTTTTGTTTTTTTTTCATATTAGTTTTTTGTTCATTATACATATTATATTTATGATTCTTTTCATGCAATATTTGTATTATTTACATTGTATCTTGTTCATTTTTCATTTTTTTTAGTTTATATAAATTATTCGTTAGCCGTTATTGAGATTTTGTTGTGTATTATACATTTTTTGATATGTTTTTAAAGTGAATACATCACTGTCTTTGTTCGTTAAATGTTCAGTAAATTTTTACGTGTTAGTGTTTTGTTTCGTGATTTTTCATTTTTTTCGTTAAATGTTTTGTAAAATTTTATATGTCAATATTTTGTTTATTACAAAAATGCATATGTTTATGTCTTATTTTTGTTTATCTTTTTTTCTATTAATGTATAATTCTGAAGTTTTATACAATATAATTTTATATTTCACCATAAAAATACATATGTTTTTTTTATTATTATTATAATTTTACTATATAATGTCACAATTTTATATTGTATAAATATTCATTCGTTTATATTTTTTGTTTATCATTTTTTTCCTTTTCAAATTTCTGATGATATTCGAAACTATAGGGATTTGGAAGCCCCAATTTCAACACCGAAAATGGAAGAATTAGTGTATTGGATTGTAGTTGTCTTTTTTATTAACGAAAATCTCTTCCTTATTCTACGGTTACATAGAGCTATTTTTATTTCTTGATAGCTTTTTTTAGGATTATATTGTCCATAAAAGTCTTCTTAAGTTGTACGAGTTAGAGCTAGACTTTATTATAATTGAAATCTTAATGGATGACCTATGACTGAATGATCCAATTTTTTATTACATATATCTATATAAAGTGACGGACAAAAAAATATTAAAATTTTTATCCCAGTTTTAGAATTCTAAAAGTGCAAGAATTGTATAAAATAAAATAGATTGAAAAATTAAAATAATTTTGTAACGTGATTATAAATGTAGAAGTAGAGAAAAGAAAGTGGATTGGTATTGTAGGAAAAGACCATTATTTTTCAAAAAAAAGATAAATTCCCATAATTTATATGGAACTAGGGAAAAAGTAGTGAATCAATATTACTGGGAAAAGATCAATATATCTTTTCAAAAACAAAATTATATTTTAGAATCCTAAAAAACTAAAAACTGTGTAAAATAAAATAAATTGACAAATTAAAAAACAATTAGATGATGCCTCTCATACTTTACAAAATAATATATAGATACCTCCTTGTCATTTTTTTTTTTCAAAATGACAAGCTGCCATTTTATTTCATTTTTTTTTATTTTTCTAATTTTGACCAATTTATTCTAAGTTTTTTTAAAAACATTTTATTTATTTTTATTTAAAAATAAATTTAAGGTAAATAAATTATTTTTATTTTATATAAAAATAAATTTAAGGTTTTTATCAATATTTATTTTAAAAATGAAAAAAAAAAAGGTCAAGATTTAAAAAATTGAAAAAAAATAATATGCATTTTTCCAATTTTGAACAATTTATTCTAAATTTTTTTTAAGATTTTTTATTTTTTGGGGTTAATTACACTTACCTCCTTTATGGTTTCTAACTATTCCAAATACCTCTCCTGTGATTTAGAAACCTACACTAATCCCCCCGTTAGTGCTGTTGGTTAAACTGCGTTAAAAAAATGGAAAAATACTAAACTACTCTTACCATTAACTATTATAAAATATTAAAAGTCAGAGACACTCTCTCATCTCATCATCTCTCTCAACTGTGTCTTTCTCATCTCATCGCATGTTGCTAGTCATCGTCGGTCGTCACTCGTCGGCCGTCACCCTGCCACTGTCGTCGATGGTCACCCCTCGCCGTCGCCGATTGTCACTCCCTGCCAATTAGAAAACTACTTTAGCCAACTTAGTTTAATGAAGGCATTGTAAGCCAATTAAACTAAGCCCATACAATTTATAAAGTTTGCTATTTTTATTTTATTGAGTCCTAATAAGATTTAGAGTGTTTTTGGTTAATTCTAATTATAGTTAAGAGTAATATTCTAGTGAAAATAAGTTTTTTGGTTAGAGTGAGGTTAGATGTCTTTATCAATATAGGACTTAAAATTAGTATTATATATATATATATATATATATATATATATCTATTGATGTTGCTCCTTTTTTATCAAAAGAGTCTCCCGTCCTTCTCTACCTATCAAGAACTTGATATCAGAGGGTTACCGGAAAGGTCCGATAATAGCCGTTCCGATGATAAAGTCAGTAAATAGAAAAAGATTGTAATCTAAAAGAAGAATTGAACATAAATTGAAAGCATACCTTATGATTTTATTTATAGGTTGCAGATCTCCTAAGTTGAGTAGAATCAGAAGTCATAAAAGTAGGAATTTTAAGATATCCGAAGATAGTAGCTGCCATATTGAAATTTGTTTCCTTATTCTGAGGTTGGTAGGATATGGAAGGCGGTACTATATTTTGGACCATGTACCTCTGAATCCTTTGTGTTTGGTTGATCTAGATAAAGCAATCTTTCTTGATCTATACCTTGAAGAGTTCTGTACAGACACGTGTCATGCTTTTAAATATACTTGTCATTTTATTGTATATCAGCTACTTCCCCCCTTTAGAGCCTCTGTTTTAGGGAAAGATCAGAGCTGAGGTTAGGGTTTCTGAAGTGGTACACGCGTAATAGTTATAAGTACGTCGCTACGTATTTCGAGGAGACAACCGTTGATGTGACATTCATTGTGTAGTCACCGGTTGGAATTACAAGGCCATTATTACTCCAACTGTTATGACGGTTCGAAAGCGAGGAACTCCCATGTGACACCTATTAGATCTTTATAAAAAGGCGGAGGGAGCACACTGATGCCCCTCCTTTCATCATTTTCTGTATCTTAAGAGCTATCACATCAAGAGAGAACTTCAAGTAAGACGAACTCCGGCGTCTAAAAAGATCAACTCCAATCAACTCTGCGATTAGGTTCGGTTTCAAATAATTTTTCCAAGTTCTTCGTATCTTCTTCCATTCCTCTTCACTTTTTTATTTTGACCATGTCGGCCTTCGATGCTCAGTCAAACACCGGTTATGAAACAAAAGAGTCTTTGGAGATATATGACTAGACAGAAGTTAACCTTGTAGCTAGTAGCCCATCAAAAAATATAGAAAATAAGATTGTCAATAACCCAACTCCCAGTTCCAAAGTTAGGATAGTAGAGGCCTTCATAGAACCTAGGAACATTGGTAGGGAGGCCTCGGGTAAATCCCACAAAAGGGAGGAAGGAGAAAGTGCCGTGACTCAGAGCATGATAGATGTTCTAAGGGTTGCTTTTGATTTCCCTACAAACATGTCCTGTAAGGTACCGAGACCTATAGATCGCCTCTCCAATACCCAGCAAGGTGAGATCTGTGCTTACTTTGAGTGGTTCGAGATCTGCTTTTATTAGGGAATTTTTTTAATTGGTTAAACATCTGCCCTACTGATCTGAATATAAACAGTTGGAGGCATTTACTTGGATTCATAGTTTTAGGACACTTGAACAATGTTGAGGTAGACCTCCCATTGATTAGGAGCAATATAGACATGAAATACCTGAAGTCTGAAGGCATGTTTTATATGTCTTTCAACAAAGGGTTCAGACCTCTCTCTTCTGCTTTTAAGAGTTTATGCATTGAGTGAAATGGACTTGACCTGTAGCACTTATAATAGGTACAAGGATTTTAAGGGTCTGTGCATTGAGTGAAATAGACCAGACCTGTAGCACTTGTAATGGATACAAGGCTTTTAGGGGTCTGTGCATTGAGTGAAATGGATCAGACCTGTAACACTTGTAATGGATACATGACTTTTAGGGGTCTATGCATTGATAAAAAAAACTCTGAAAAGAATTAAAAGTAACTTTTTATTGATAATACTTGCATAAATGTTCAATGTTCCAAGGTCTGGGTACAGGCTTCCTAATTGAATCTTCTAACCAATATGTCATAGGTCTGACGATATTGGTTATTTTGTAAGGTCCTTCCCAGTTAGGGGAAAGCTTTCCTATGGTGGGATCTTTAGTGTTCGAAAACACCCTTCTTAGGACAAGATCTCTGAGCTGGAAATTGATGGGTTTTAACCCCTAGTTAAAACATTTAGCCATTCTCTGTTGGTCGACTTCAGTCGTAATCCGAGTTCGCTCACGTCTTTCTTCTAATAAATCCAGATTCTCTGCAAATTGTTGGTTATCGGCGCCTTGGTCAAAGCAGTTTGTCTTAAGGGTTGGCATGCCAATTTCTACAAAAATGATTGCCTCGGTGCCATAAGAGAGTGAGAATGGTGTTTCTGCAATTGAGGTTCTTTTAGTAATTTGGTAGGCCTAGAGTACTTCGGGGAGTTCTTCGACCCATCTTTCCTTGACTTCCTCCAACCTTCTCTTTATTGCCTCGAGAATAGTGTAGTTGGTCACTTCGACTTGCCCATTAGTTTAAGGATACCCTAGAGAGGAGAAGTGGTGACTTATGTGTAAGTCTTTACAGAACTTTCCAAATACCTTTCCAGCAAACTGCGTCCCAATGTTTGAATTAATGGTGCGGGGTATACCGAACCTGTATACTTCATTTTTTCAAGTGAAATTCTTTACTTCTACCTCTGTTATGTGGGTTAGTGGTTCAGCCTCTACCCATTAGAAAAATAGTCAATGGCGACTAGTTAGAATCTCCTGTTCTAAGAGGCTTTTGGCAATGGCCAAGGACTCGCGATAGGGACGAGTTCATAATGAGGTTGATGTTGGTATGAGGTGAAATGTTGACATTTGTGACATTCTGAACATATTCCTTATCTTGTTTTAGCATAACGGGCCAGTAGTAGCCCTGAGTTACTGCTCGGTGAGCTATGGTCCTACCACCATTATGGTTGCCACAGATCTCCTCATGTATCTCGGTTAGGATGTAATGGGCCTCTTTTGGAGTTAAGCATTGTATAAGGGGCTATGTGTAAGACCTTCAGTAAAGCTTTTCTTTAAGAATTAAATATCGAGTCGCCCTAATTTGAATTCTCTTCCTTCAGATACTGGATGATGTGAGTCATCTAATTTTGAGGTTGTTTTGAAATTTGAAGGGATTGTATTACCTCAGTACTAAGTTTTGACTAGTGGGGAATTTTTACCATTGAGTCCCTTTCTAGCTTGAGATGGAAGGCCATATTTACTAAAGCGTCAACCTTAGAATTTTAGTTTCTTTCAATCTTCTGAATAGTAAATTTACGGAAAGACTGCTTTAGTGATTCCACTAGTTTTGAAAATTTGGTCATTCTGTTATCCTTGGTGAAACATTCTCCCAGAACTTGACTCACCACAAGCTAAGAGTCAAAAAATGTGTCAAGATCCAGAGCTTCGCATTCTAGAGCCAATGTCATCCTAAAAATAAGTGTTTTATACTCAAATTCATTGTTAGAGGCTCTGAATCCCAAGCTGATGACTTTTTCGGTTATAATCCCATCAGAGGACTAAAGTATTATACCTACTCTAGAGCCTTTGTTGGTAGATGAACCATCGGTGTAAAGTAGCCATACTGAAGTGTCTGTAGTGGTTTGAGCTTTCAAATGTTATGTTCCAATGAACTCTGCTATAAAGTTTGCTAATATTTGGCCTTTGCTAGCAGTCCGTGGCACACAAGATATGTAAAATTCTCCCAGTTCTATTGACCATTTGACCAGTCCTCCTGAAACTTCGGGTTTATGTAGGACTGATTTTAAAGGATAGGATGTAGGGATTGTGATAGGATGGGCTTGGAAGTATAGTTTGAGCTTCTGAGCAGATATCACCAAGGTTAAAGCCAGTTTTTCAATTTCGGAGTACCTCGTCTCGGTGTCTAGAAGTGCCTTGTTGATGTAACAGATAAGCCTCTAAGTTCCCTTGTCTTCCCTAACTAACACAAAGCTGATGGCACTTTCTAATACCGCTAAGTACATGATTATTTTTTCCCCTAGCACTGATTTTGAAAGGAGTTCGGGGGAGGCTCAGTATCATTTGAGTTGTTGGAAGGCCTCTTCACATTCAGAGGTCCATTCTAGGGCCTTACTCCCCCTTAAGGCTTTAAAAAATCGGAGGCACCGATCTCTAGATTTAGAGATAAACCTATTCATTGCTGCTATCCTTCTATTCAGCCCTTAGATATCTTTCTTGATTTTAGGTGATTCTAGTTGAATTAGAGCTTTGATCTGTGAGGGATTTGTTTTAATTCTTCTTTGGGAAACTAGAAAACCCAAGAATTTTTCTTCTGTAATCCTGAAGGTACATTTTAAAGGGTTAAGCTTCTTTCTGTGTTTCCTTAGGATGTCGAACGTCTGGCTCAAGTGCTGGATGTGGTCACCTTTTCAAACACATTTGACAAGCATATCATCGATGTAGATTTCCATTGTATTCCCAATTTGGGAGCCAAATATTCTGTTTACGAGCCTCCAGTATGTAACTCCAGCGTTCTTTAAACCGAACGGCATCACTCTATAACAATAGAGACCTCGTTCTGATATGAAGGCTATTTTCTCCTGGTCTGGAGGATACATTTGAATTTGATGAATCTAGAGTAAACATCCATAAAACTCATGAGTTCATGACCTGCCTTGGCATCAACAAGTTAATCAATTCTAAAATGAAGAATGCTATCTTTAGGACAAGCTTTATTTAGTTCAGTATAATCAACGTAGACCCTCACTTGCCATTCTTCTTTTTTTGTAAGAATTGTATTGGCAGGTCATTCTGGGTAGAATACTTCTCTTATCATTCAAGCATTTAGCAACTTTTAGACCTCTTCATTGATGATTTTGTAGCGTTCAAGGGTGAATGTTCTCCTTTTTTGTCTTATTGGGGGATGGTCTGGATCTGTCATCAACTTATGAGAGATGAAATCAAGATCTATTCCTTTCATATCTCTAGTTTCCTAAGTAAATACCGAAATGTTATCTTTTACGAATTTAACAATATCCTCGTGCTCAGAAGAAGACAAGGTTGAGCCAATTTGTACGTATTTTCCCTCTCTTTTAATACTAGTGAGTAATTTGATGGGCTCCTCCATCGGCATGGTTGCGTTGTCCCATCCTCTAAGACTTAAAGGCTCGTCAATCTCGAAAAGACATTCTTTTACCTCATGAAGGTTGGAAGATGAGGAACTTTTCTTTTCACGAGGGTACTGTAATTGTTATTTGGAGGGCTTTTCCTTTCGTACAAGGGCATAACATTCCCTAGCAGTGGGCTGACAACCCTCGATGGTGAGAACTTTATTGTTATGGACATATTCAAGTATTGATGGAGGGTTGAAGTAACTGCTCCCACCTGGTGGATCCAAGGCCTCCCAATAATGATATTATAGAGAGATTTAATGTCTAGGACCATCTATTCAGAGATCAATGTCCTCTATTCGTCCCCCTCTCTTATCGTGGTCGGTAAATCGATTCTACCTATTGAGATGTTGAGATTCCCGTTGAATCCTGCAGCGGTAGCCCTGATGTCATTAGAGTTGAGATTCATGTGTTTAAAGGGTTCGTTGAATAATATGTTGCTAGAACTTTCAGTATCCACAAGAACCTTTTTTATCTCAAAATTAGCAATTTTGAGTGAGATGACAAAAGCATCACTGTGGGGACAATGTATCCCCGATGAGGTCTAGTTCAGAGAATTGGATCTGAAGTTCTGACTTTACCTTTTTCTCAATTGTTGAGACTTGGATGATATCGGGTTCTGCCCTTGCCTCCCGAGCATATCTTTTCCTAGCTCGGTTAAACATTTCTGTCATCATATTATCAACGTGAAGCACAAAGATAGCCTGATTATTTTGTCGTTGCTGATCATTCTGAACTTCTCTCTATTTAGGCCTTTGCTCTTGCAGTCTTTGAGGTGGTCTTTTGTCACGAGGGTTTTGCCTCCCATCCTAGCGAACAAACTTTCTCAGTCGTCTTCTCCTGATGAGATGTTCTATTTCTTGCTTGAGAGCCCTACATTCCTCGATTATGTGTCCATGCTCTTTATGAAAATTATAATATTTGTTCTAATTTCTTGAGTCGGAGTGGCTTTTTAGTGGATCTGGCCACCTCATGTTTTCACGAGTCTAGATCTGTTGGAGTATGTGGGTACGAGAATCATTCAAAAGGGTCTAAGTCCCATACCTCCCAAAGTTAGAATTGTTCTGGGCTCTGGGTGTTATTTTCTTATCGGGACTCCTAATCCTTTTCTTGTTAGCGTTGTTATCCATCTTCTAAACTTGCTCATCCTTGTTATGACATGAAAAAAAATTTTTTTTTTTTTATTTTTATTGTTCTTGGTTAATTAAAAATTTTTGCTATTATTATTCTTATTATTATTCTTATTATTGTGATGGGTGGAAGTATGTATATGATGTGCATGATATATATATATATACATGGATATATATACATATATATATATATTGAATTAATTGTGTAATGTGTGCATGTATATGGGCATGTATATATGGATGTGTGGGAGGGTGCATTTGGCAGAGTGTGTGAGGTGTAGTGTCGGCTGGGTGTGTGTGTTTGGTGTGTGTCTAGTGTGTGAGAGAAGTGAGCTACATATATATATATATATATGTGCTAGAGTAGAGCAGCTTTGCATTAAATGCAAAGCTGCATTTTGGGAGAAAGAAGGTGGCTGATGTAGAGTGATAGAGGTCAAAGGGAGAGAGACGTGTGAGATTGAGTTGTGGTGCATAAGTGGTCTCGGGTGGGAAGAAAAGAGGAGAGAAAGGCAAGGAAAAACTGAGAGAAGGAGCAAGAGAGGTCGTGTACATTGGGAGGAGCCTAAGGAGCTTGAACCAGAGGTGAAGCAGAAGAGAGAAGGAGAGGTCGGCTAGAGAGAGAAAAAGATCCAGAAAGAAAAGGGGTGAGTAGTTCCAGTTCTGAATTCTCATTTCCTTGCATATTAAATTGTTTTAAATATAGGGTCTTGTAATGTATAAAACGTAGATTATCTTGCAAGAAAAACTAAGTGGAATGACCAAGAAATGAGGGAGAACAGTAGGGTTGCAGGTCACGGTTGGTGGAAATGGGTTGTGAGATTTTATGTGTTAAATTAGACTAAAATGATGGGAAATAACCTCCTAAGGTGCAGAAACCATTTGGGGTCTGAACTAACCAAAACCAGTGAGGGGAAAATGGAGAAATAGAGTCGGCCGGAGTTTTGACCGAGGGTTTGACCCTCTATTTCGTGGGAATCTAATGGGTTGAGTCCAAAACTAAGCCTAGATATAGAATCCTTGGGAGAAAATGAAGAAAACTACATTTTGAAAGGTTGAAAAATGTCACCGGAGATGGGTCGCCGGCGCCGGAGAAGGCGCCGGAACCCTACTGTGCGTCGCCGAAAAGTCGGGGAAGAAGGGGGGGTCTGTCCGGGTTCGGGTCGGGTCGGTTCGGGCGGGTGTGAACCGCCCCTGCCACGTGTCGCACGGAGGTTTTAAATTAAAAACCTAATTGGGGCTGTTTGGCAACCGGATTAAGAAATTGAAATTTAAATTGGAATGGGAATTGGGATACCCTATCCCAGTTTTAACCCTATCCCCTGTTTGGTTAACCGGATTTAGAATAACAAATTAAACTAGTTTTAATTTGGACCTTTTGGAATTTGAACCTTTGGAATTTGAACCTTAACCCTGAACTTTCGGAAATTACAAATTGACCCCCCAACTATTAGAAATTACACTTTGACCCACCTGATTAAATTATTAATAAAATATTAATTAAATTAATTAATTAATTAATTAAATTAATTTAATTAATTAAATATTCAAATATATTCCGGAGTCCAAATGGGACAAGTCATTAGTGTATTTTGACTATCTCGGCCATTCTGAGACCAATGGTGAGGTCCGTTTTACGAGACGGGGTCCCAAAAAATAAAAGACACGTAGCAACGTATAAAATTACCAAAATGCCCCTGAATTGAAATACAATCAAATGAACTCCGAATTAGGTAAACAAATAGTGAAACTTTATTATCTCGAACATTCCGGACTCAACCGTAGAGTCCGATTTGTGAGAAGAGGTCACGAAATGTAAGGACACGTGTAAAGTGCAAAATGACTGTTTTGCCCTTTTGAACCCAGGTGTCCGAATTGAATTCTACGAAAGCCTAAACTTATTTCCTTTGACGCTCCGGACTCAATGGTAGAGTCTAATTTAGTAAAATAGAAACTTATGAATTAAAGACATAAAATTTGATGAATAGCATAATTCAAGTGACAATTAAACTGAGTTTCGTGTTATGAATTTTAGGGACACGGAAAGGCAAAGAGAAGGTGACCTGACCTTCGGTACTCTTACGGTGGTTCCACTTTACTACGAGTATACTTTTCCGGTTTGAGATCGATTACCAGGTACGATATATTGTGCTAAGTGAGAAATAGAATTGAGATTAGGAGTACTTGCTTCGCTGTATTGATTGTTCACATGTTGCTTGAGTGTTCACATGTTTATGTGCTACGTGCTATCTTGCTGAGTTGTATGATGATTATGGATATACTGTATGTGTTAGTGTATTGTGTGAATAATATGCTTTGAGGAACTGTTGATATTACGAACTGTGTACTTGGAGGCATGCTTTATGTATGAATGAGATGTGTCATGACATGATGAGATCAGAGCATATTGGCATAGTGAAATTCTTTGGACATGGCGTGGGTAAGCACTTGGTGCTTTGCATTATGAGGGTGCAGATCCTGTGGTGAAAAACCCAAAATCGGCCAATAGGTACTTGCCAGCCTGACGGGTTCCGGACCGTGAAGCGAGACATACAAGGTACTCATGCCGACGGGGAAGGACCGTGTCATGAGACATGGGTGGGCATAGAGTTGCATGGGTGTGTCACGCATACTGCTTATATACTATACATTGTTCACATCCTGTCATCATGATATCGAATGCCATATAGAAATGACTGTACACTTGCACATGCCACGACCTTGGTTTTGTTTCTTGTATTAGCATTATATTGTACCAGCATGTTGAGCTGACCCCTTTAGTGGGGCAACATTTCAGATGATGTCCCAGCAGTACGAGACGTGGAGATGATCTGACTAGGGGCTGTGTTAGGCCCGAGAGGCGTTTGTTTTTGATATTGTATAAGGGCATAAGCCCAAGACCTTATTTCATTTTACATGTTGTAAACAAGTGGACCAGACCTATGTATGTATCAGAACAGTGTACAGAATGTATGAGAATGTTATTATTATCTTTTATTTCTTTATTGTTTTATTTTCCTTTGTCTCGTTACTCGCGCCTCGAGTTCGCTGGAATTCGGGGCGTGACAATCCTTCTGAGCTTATTCTTTTACTTTTTAAAAAGAGGTTTCTGTATTTTCAAGATTAATATACTTCTGCGCTAGTTCTATAAGTGCTATCATATCGATGGGAGGATTCTTGGTCAAGGAATCTTTGAAGCGTCTAAGCTCAAGGCCTGAAGTGAGGGCGGCCACTAGAAAGCTTGGACTGCAGTCGGTTATCTTCGTGAGCTCGGTGTTAAAATGAGTTATGTACTCTCGAAGTGATTCTCCCTTTGCTTGCTTTACAGTTAGTAAGAATTCTAGTCATTTTCTCAACTTCCTACTTGTTAAGAATCGATCAAGAAATAGCCTACTGAGCTCATAAAAATTATTGATCAATTTTTGAGAAAGGTTATGGAACCATTTAAGGGCGGTACTCTTGAGGCTCGTCATGAAAGTTCGGCACATGAAGGTGTCAGTAGCTCCGTACAGAGCCATTGTGTGTTGGTAATAAGACGGGTGGTCCCCAAGGTCCTCAGACCTATTGTAGAGGGTGAATTTTGGGACAACAAACATCTTCGGCTGTTCTTCTGTCATTATGGCAGAGGTAAATAGTGTGGAGAACCTTCCGAGCAATTTACTTAGTTCATCTTACTCTGGAGAGGCATGGAACCCTCTGGTTGAGATTGTCTGATCCTGAAAGTTTGCTATCTCCTCTACCCTCTAAGGGGCTTTGGGTAGAACTTGTTGTGTGATCGGTACCCGTTGGTGATCTTGTCATGCCCCCTCCAAATCCTCGATTCAAGGGAGGAATTTGTCCAGTGTTAGCAAGAGGATGCTGCTCTCCCAAGACTAGAGGAATTAGAGTCTCGGGAGGTTGGAATTCCTATGGTGTTAGATTGGCTCCAGAGGCTATTGGAGTTGGAATCCTCGTTTTGCTTTGGTAGTGGACAGCTGGATAAAACATGGGCATTATCCTCCTCACAGTTGTTGATGTCTGGCGATTAGCTCCCATATGAGTGATACCATAGAGGTGTACCAATTGTATGTCAAGAAACCCCTCGTTAGGAAATCCTCCGCCCGTAGTGGTGGCGGGAGGTTGAGTTCCTCCGTGAATAGCGTTAGTAGGAGGAGGAAGAGGGTTACTCCGCTAGTTTTGAACCATTGAAGCTAGAGCTTATGATATGGCAGTGAGTTGTTCCTACATCTGATCAGACTGCGGTTGAATCCAATCATACTGTTGTTGTAAACGATTGGGTGTTTATCCCTTTCCTCTTCTAGCAAGAGGCTGATTCAGAAGGTTTTGGGAGTTCTTTCTAAGACGAAGGCTGGGAGCCATTATCTTTTGAAAGGAAAAGATAATAGATTTGTTCTTTTAAGGAGAAGGATAGTAAGAACGATTTTCGTTCCCATATATGGTGCCAAACTGATGTTTCTCCTTTTTTATCATAAGGACATCCCGTTCTTCGCTACCTGGCAAGAACTTGGGATCAAAGGGTCACTTGGAAGATTCCGGTGGTAGTCACTCCAATGATAAGTCAGTAAATAGAAAGAGACTATAATTTAAAAGAAGAATTGAATATAAATTGAAAATGTACTTTATAGTCTTATTTATAGGTTGTAGATATCCTAAGTTGAGTAGGATTAGGAGTCATAGAAGTAGGGATTTGAAGATATCTGAAGATAGTAGTTGCCATATTGAATTTTGTTTTCTTATTTTGATGTCGGTAGAATATATAAGGCGGTGCTATATTCTCGACCATATAGCTCTAAATCCTCTGTGTCTGGTTGATATAGATAAAGTGATCTTTCTTAATCTGTACCCTAAACTACTTTGTACAAACACGTGTTATACTTTTAAATATATTTGCCTTTTTATAATTTATCATATACATTGACAAAGAGACCGAGAGTTATATGTGAGAGTGGTAGCCAAAAATTGAGTGAAGGCTAGAGTGTGAGATTGCCATGAATCTGTAGGAATGGCAACGAGGCGAGGTTTGGGGCAGGGTGACCCTTCCCTAACCCCAGCCCCATTTATATTTTCCGCCCCTAACCCTGCCTCGTCTCGTTTAGAGGTTTACCCCAACCCCCAACCCCCCGACCCCGACTCCGTTTTCATTTATATTTCTTGACTTCATCCTGCCTCGCCTGAACCGAACCCCGATATATATATATATATATATATATATATATATATATATATATATATATATATATTTTAAGTAAATTAAAACTTTTATTTTGATAAGTAAATTAATTTTTTTTGTCAAAATAACTAATACAAATATATATATATATATATATATATTTTAAGTAAATTAAAACTTTTATTTTGATAAGTAAATTAATTTTTTTTATCAAAATAACTAATACAAATATATATATATGAGTGTGATATGAAAAACCTTAAAACTAATTTTATATAGTATTATTTATTGGTAAATATAATGAATATAAAAATAAATAAAAAAACTTAATATATAAACGGGATGGGGTTTGGGTGGAGTGACCATCTCCCGAATCCGATCAGATTTTAAAAGTCAAACCTCGATTTCATCCTAACTCTTTTTATAAATACCTTATATCCGTTTCATTAGAAATAGAACGGTAGAGAACAGGACAGGACGAGACGATGCCGCATAGACGGAGCAAATTGCCATCTGTATGAATCTGGCGTAGCGAGTGAGATTGTTACAGTTCAATAAATTAAGGCTTTTATTCTAAAAGTTTGCATCATTCCCGAGGTGAGCTGTTGTCTATTACTTAAATTTGCAATTTGCACTACAATTTGTTGCATATTATCCTCTCGTCTTATATTCGATTATTAGTCTGAGAGTATTTTAAATTTTATAATTGATATTAGAATAGTTTTAGATTTAACGATTAATATTAGAGTAATTTTTATTTCAACATCTGCCATATTTGAAATAAAACAAATAAGATAATTTTTGAGTCAATTCAGCCAATATGGGAGAAGGTCCTTGAAAGGATTATGGTAAAGGTAGTTTTGTGGGGAAAGACAAGTGAAGTGTTGAAGGAGTTGTGGATTTGGTATTCAAATTTCAACAAATTTTAGGTGTTTTATATTTTATTGAAACAAGACTGGTAAGCAATGATACTTTTGTTGTTGATGTAATTATTTTGTATATCCTGTATATTTTTTATTATATTAAATATTTTTTTTACTAATAAAAAAAATAGACCAAGATGAAAAACATCAACGAGATATCGTACTAAAGTTTATGATTATAGTTATTATGACATTGTATATTTTCTGCCTCTAAATTGGCATTACCTAAGGGAGAATCACAAGATCAAAAGCATTCATAAAAAAAATACTTGGAAGTCCATAACAGAGCTAGTGACAAATTTATCATTTCGAAATTATACATCATTGAATAACAATTTGAAATTTGAGAGTTGTTTGGGAAATTATTATTAATAACTAAAAAATATTCAAGATAAATTTTTAAATAAGAAAAGTTATGTAGTTAAATAAGTTAAAAGAAATGAGGTTTTGTTATATAATTATTTGCAATAAATTGAGAATTTCATTAAAAAAAAAAAAAAAAAACTTAATTTGTGGTGGTTAGGATTTTTGGTATGCAAGGTGTTCAAAAATATTCAAAACAAAATCGAGTAAATCTACACATTGCTTATTTTTTGCATCACCTCAAATCATAAACAAATCATCAAAAATCGAAATGAATTTATGATAACTACCCAACAATGAGCAAAATTAAGCATCATTGTGATATTGCTTTTAAGTTAACTGTCACGCCCCGAATTTCTGACCGAAACCCGAGGTGCGACTGACGAACAGAAAGTAAATAAAATAAAACATAATTAAATATATTTACGAATTTACGACAAATTAAATAGAATTCTTTAATTTTCTAAAAATTTCGGCAGAACCTCCTCTGTTTTTCGAGCCTTTTTCCCCCTGATAATCACAATACATCATATATATACAACACATCACAATCCATCCTCACTCGATGGCCACAAATCTCACAGAATTTAAAGGTGCATCGTCTAATTATACAATCCATCATATATACAACTACACTTAAACTTAAGAATCATTGACTCCCAATTCATTACACTATACTAATATCATTTCCATTTTCTTTTCACAATATACAAATTTTCTACAAGACAAGAAAGAAGTAAAGTAAGGAGCAATCTCAACGGAATTGACTAGACATGCATCATTTCCCATCAATACATATAGAAACATAAAATACATCTTACAACTACATTGTTCATAGGTCATTCAGGCTTAAGCCCTTACATCACAAAACATAAGTCCCGTGGGCCAAAATACACCAAGTGCTTCATCCTATCAAGGTGTCATCGAATCTCAAGTAGCTGGGGCATCCTCATCTGTAATATATGTCCCACGAATGGGTCAGCGCCAACATGCTGGTATGATATAATATTAATGCAAGAAACAAAATTAAGGACGTGGCATGTGCAAGTGTACATTTATCTCTACATGTCATTCAATGTCATCCATGCAATGCATGATCAATATGCAAGACGCACCCATGCAACTCTATGTCACACCCATGTCTCACTTTACGGTCCTTCCCCGAAGGCCTGAGTAACCTTGTTCTCACTTTACGGTCCTTCCCCGAAGGCCTGAGTAACCTCGTTCTCACTTTACGGTCCGTCCCCGTTGGCATGAGTACCATGGCCGATTTTGGGTTTTTCACCACAGGATCTACACCCTCATAATGCACAGCACCACGTGCTCAACTCACACTATGCTTTCAAGGAATCACACTATGCCAATATGCACTGATTCCACCATGCAATGACATGTTCATAACAAAACAATCTACCAATACATGAAGCGTGCTTTAAGTCATGCATATTCCACTTAAAGCCATAATCAAATCACACGATTCAGTGCACAAGTCCACATATCATGAACAATCCATTTGATCACATGCTCGATTTTCACATTCATCATCTTGACAATTCCATAAATTACACACAATGATAACATATGAATTACACATATAGTCAATGCTCACATCTATCATTCAATCAAATATCCAGAAAGATAATAAGAATCACATAGACATGAACTAATCAAACAATATGGCAGTTACTCCTAAACGCAATCCTATTTCTTACTTAGCAAAATACCATACTTCTCATTCATATAAATCTCCTAACAATTCAAAGAAATACGTAAGTGTACAAACAGCCAATCTAGGGCTATCAAGACAATCAAGTTCTAAGTGATTTCCTAATAGCACTTAAGCATAGAGAACATTCAATTATTTTACCAAATACTCCTAAGCTTAACCTTATTTCTCACATTAGTAAAATATCATACCTGACTAGGGCGTGTCCCAACCCTAGGAAGCTATATCCACTAAGTAGTCCAATCAACTGATGAATGACTCAGTCCTCCTACTGTAGCTGCTTAGAGGGTCCTCGCCTTTCCCTTTTGATGTTCCTAAAATCTACAAACAGGTCTCAATATATATCGCTACACAAATCTATGCTATTCATCAAATTTTATGTCTCTTTATGATTGGTATCTCTTCTACTCAATTAGACTTCACCATTGAATCCGGAATACTCGAAATAATAAAGTTTCACTATTCTTTTATTTTAATCTGAGTCCGTTTGACTATTCTTTGACTTAAGGTCATTTTCCAATAAATCGTGAATTCTGGGTAAAATTTCTAATTTCACAAAATTCTATTTTTAATTTGAAATAGCTAAAAAGAATTTATTAAGTCTAACCTTTGGAGAATTTGCAGTCATCAATCGCGTGTCTTGTTCCGGCCTTCAGCTAGTTAGCTTTCAGAAAATTAATGACTCGGATAATTTAACCTTAGACCCATCTCTCTTCTACTCCATCACCATGATAAAATCTATTACAATTTAAAGATCAGTCCTTGTGGAAATGTGTTCCTAACAGCTACTGTCCAGGATTTTTCCTCACCAAATTTCCGCCCAATAGTTGGGACTTTATTCAAATTAAAATCTGAATTACACTCAATAACTGAACTATATTAAATTTAATAACAGAATTATATTTAAATCAAAAGGCTGTTCCATATCCAAATTAATAGCTAAATTCTATTCCAATTCAATGGCACATTCCAGCAGCCAATTTAATTCTACTAGAGAGTAAATTCAGAGAATTAAGGTTTATACCTGATTTCAAATTGAACAGGTCGTTGGAAAGGAAATCAAGAAATTTGGAACTGCAGTCATTCGTCCCTTGCCCTGCTCTAACGCTAGTAGCCTAGAGCTGAGCCTCGCGTCCCAAAATCTGATTTATGCGGCTGGGTAATTTATTGGTTTATGATACTTGTCTCAACTAGCTTGACCAGCCCTCAAATGAGTATATTGTTGATGCAAAATGGGGAAGGAAACGTAGGAAAATTAGATAGCAGGTGAGGAAGAAATGTGTAAATCAGTCGTGAAGATCTAGAATCAAAGCATCCCTTTTTCTCTCAACTGAAACCACAAACAACCAAGCTATACAATATCATCTCCAAACACGACCCTGACCAAATCAGCAAACCCAACCTGAAATCCATGTACTCCGTCGCAACTCCACCCATTTCACTACGGCCATCGCCCAAACATGAGACCCAACACCTGAATTGACCGTAGCCGCCATCTTCAGTAGCTTAACCAGATCGGAACCCAGGCTGCGTCTCTATCGACTTTCGATTCCTTCAAACGATTACCCATAGATCCATCAAGGTGCATCAACAACACACCTGGGCTGTTTTACATATCTTCCCAATCGCCGAAACTGCAGTGACCGTCCTGGATTTGGGCTTCTTGCACCATAACTACAGCTGCATCAATCCAAGCTGTATCAAAATTCTCCAAACACAGACACGACTGGACTAGCAATTTCAACCTGCTCAACCTCAACCGCTGAACTGACTTAGCCATATAGATCTCAGCCCCGAAATCCAACCCAATGACCAACGGCACTCAATAGAGAATTCTGAAATTCTCTTTTTCTCTCTTCTTTTTCTTTCTCAATTTTCTCTTGTTGCAGAGCTAGACCTGCTGCACCATTGTTACTGCCGCTGGAGCGATGCAGCCGCTGCTGCTCCATTTTTCTTTTTTTTCTTCTCTCTCTCTCTTTTTCTCTCCCTGTAAGCTATCTCTCTGCTCTGCGCCTACCTGCACTGTCCTTCTATCTATTTCACTTTCTCTTTTCTACAGCTACGGCTGTAGCCTGTACTCGCACCGCCCCAATACACACATACATATTATATATTTTGTTCCGGCTGCCACGCTACTGCTGAGCCTAACTTGCTTTTCTTCTTTTTCTTTTCTTTTTCTTGTTTCTTGTTCACCTTAACACACACACCACACATATATTATATATATAAACATGCCCCACTTGCAATGCCTTTCCCTCTCTCTCTAACAGTGTCGGCAGCCTCATTTGTTGACTTGCTTTTCTATTTCTACCTTTCTATTTTTCTACTTTTCCCACTTCTTGTCTCACTTGAGATCATAATATGCATATATATTATAATATATTTTACAAACTACTCACCACTAATACACTCAATAGGACACTGCTGCATTCCGCATGCAGATATAGATATACAATTGTATATATATATATATATATATAGTTGTATATATATATATATCTCACTCATTGCATTTTATTTTATTTTATTTTATTTGTTTCTTTGAAAGTAATTAAGATTTAAAGAAATTCAAATATTGTCTTATCCAAAAAAAAAAAAAAATTATTCCAAAATTTTGAATCTTTACATTAACCAATTTCAAAATAAAATATAAGAAAAATTATTTAAAAGTTCTTAAAATATATTTCTCAATCTAAAAAGCCTAAGATAATTTTTTTTATCTAAAAGATAAAAAAAAACTTTTAATATAAAAAAAGTTAAATTATTAACTTTTATTATAACATTGTTAAAAAAATATTACTAATTAGACTAAAATAACATTTAAGATACATTTTAAAAAAAATTACTAAATAATTCATAAAATAAATTCTTCAATTCAAAAAATAAAACATAATATTTTTTATTTGTCTTAAAAGGCCTAAAAAAATTTCACTTCATAAAATTGTTATTATTATTTTTAGATGGAAAAAGTTATTTTATATATATATATATATATATATATATTAATAGTTTTTTTCTAAAATGTATCTTGACAGTTATTTTGTTCTAATCACTAATATTTTTTAACGGTATTAAGATAAAAATTAACAATTGTCTTTTTTTAAATTTTTAGATAGAAAAAAATATATCATTATTTTTTAAAATTAAAATATTTATTTTAACAATTTTTTAATATTTTTTCCTAAAATATACTCGTCACTCCACGCTTTATATATAGGCTAGGAATGGCAACGGGACGGGTTCGGGGCGGGGTGACCCTTCCCCGACCCCGACCCCGACCCCGACCCCGTTTATCTTTTCTTCCCCCCGACCCCGCCCCGCCCTGCCCGCCCCGTTTAAATTTGACCCCGACCCCGCCCCATCCCGCCCTGAACCCCGTTATATTTTTTTTTAAGTTAAAATTTTTATTTTAATAAATAAAAAAATTTATTTTTTCAAAATAAATAATATAAAAAAATATATTTATATAAGTGTAATATAAAAAATTTTAAAATTAATTTTATATAAGATTATTTATTTATAAATATAATATATATAAAAAAAATTAAAAAATTTAATATATAAACGGGGCGGAGTGACCATTCCCCGACCCCGCCCCGACCCCGACGGGGTTTTAAAAGCCCCGCCCCGGCCCCGTCCCGACCCTGTTTATGGGCATCCCATACCCGTCCCATTAGGGGCGGGACGAGGCTTTTTGCCATCCCTAATATAGGCCAACCAAGAAGACGTCAATTTTTCAATTATTTTTGAGATTAGACTTGGACCCATCAATGTGTGAACAAGCTCAGAAACTTCCCTTTTGTGAAAATTCTCCAAAACGCGTTTTTACGAAGTCATGGATACAATACAATCCAGCAACACATCCATTATAATATTTCCTCTAGACTCGCCATTTCATTTCTACCATCTGCAAACAATTAATTTTGAGATTAGACTTGGACATATCAATGTGTGAACAAGCTCAGAAACTTCCCTTTTGTGAAAATTCTCCAAAACGCGTTTTTACGAAGTCATGAATACAATACAATCCGGCAACACATCCATTATAATATTTCCTCTAGACTCCCCATCTCATTTCTACCATCGGCAAACACCTGTAAATACCAACAGTCTTTGTATATTTCACTGATCTTCTTGCAGCAATGAACTCTCCAGGATTCCGGTCTGAGCCTGATGAGAATATTAAGCATCGCGACGCAACAATTACAATGTCTCTAGCAGGTTCTATTGGTAAGCTATGGAAACTCAATAAATTCCAAGCTCAATAATTCCATATTCACAAGTCTTAATTTTACTGATCTTTGATATATATATATATATATATATATATATATGTATGTATCCGACTTTCAGATACAGTTTCAGCCATCGTGATGATTGTTGCAGTCGTCGCTCTAGTGTTCGCTATTATTTACTGCTTGAAAAAGGCTGGAAGTGCGATTCCAGAATGTACTCGGAATGCTACCGGTAATGCTTATAAAGCTTTACAGCAGTCTCCTACACAGGACAGCATCATAGTGGCTGTACCGCCAGTTTACCCGGTGATTCCAGACTCGCAGGTCGAAGGAGCAACCATGGAGATATTCCTCAGCAACATGGCCAGAGAGAAGCCCGTTCGGTTTTCGCGAGAGCAGATTGAGGGATTCACTAGAAGCTGGTCCAACATTCTGGGTGAGGGTGGTTTTGGAATAGTCTACAAAGGGGAGTTCCCAGATGGAGTTCGGGTGGCAGTCAAAGTGCTTAAGAACAACCCAGACAAGAGAATGGAAGAACAGTTCATGGCAGAAGTAAGCACCATGGGAAGAACATACCATATCAACCTGGTCAGACTTTATGGTTTCTGCTTTGAGTCCACAATGAGGGCGCTGGTCTATGAGTACATGGAGAATGGGTCCCTCGATGCCTTCTTGTTCGGTCAAAAAAGGGTGATTGAATGGGAAAAGCTTCATGAGATCGCAATTGGAGTAGCCAAAGGAATTGCATACTTGCACGAGGAGTGCCAAAATAGGATAATTCATTATGATATAAAGCCAGGAAACGTCCTTCTGGATGCAAACTTAAATCCCAAGGTTGCTGATTTCGGACTAGCAAAGCTTTGTAATAGAGAAAGCAGTCATGTGCTCATTACGGGCTACAAAGGGACGCGTGCATATTCTGCCCCTGAGATGTGGAAGCCATATCCTGTCACTCACAAGTGCGATGTTTATAGCTTCGGCGTGCTTTTATTCGAGATTGTGACACGGAGAAGAAGCCATGATACTAATGTAAGCGAGACCCAACAATGGCTTCCGAGATGGGTTTGGGAAAAGTTTGAGAATAACGAGTTAGAAGAGATGTTGTCAGTATGTAGGATAGAAGAGAAGGACAGAGAGAAGGCCACAAGGACGTTTATGGTGGCTCTGTGGTGCATTCAGTATTTGCCGGAGGCCAGACCTGCTATGAGCACTGTGGTAAGGATGTTGGAGGGAGGAATGGAAATTACTCCACCTCCCTATCCATTTCAGCATTTGGAGTCCCCAGCAAACACGGGCATGGTCGACGGAACCAAGGAATCGGATGTTTCAACATCAACAACAAAAACTTCTCAACCATCTTATTCAAAACCTATTCAAGGAACACCATTCAGTGAGGCAGCCGGTTAGTTCAATAATACATACATATATATACACACACCATTATACTTTAAATGTGTTTATATGCCTAATATATATTGTTTTTTAATGTTTTTGCTTTATATTGTTTTAGCATCTACACTTTAAATGTGTTTATATGTCTAATGTAAATAGTTTTTCAATGTTTTTGTTTTATATTGTTTTAACATACTGAGAATAAAAATATTTAAGTGCCTGTTTGATAACACTTTTTTAAGTATTTTTTTGTTTATTTAAACAGAAAAATTAAAAAAAAAACCTTAAAATATCAAAAACTAAAAAAAAGAGTAAATAAAATACTTTTAAACAAAAGCAAAATATTTTTGTTTTTATAACTAAAAAATTTACTTTTATACTTTTTTGTTCAAATTTTCGCACAATTACCACTGCAACCCCAAACACCGCCGCCCTCATCGCCTTTGCCATCATCACCTGTATCAATACCGCAGCCGCTGAAATTGGATTGAATTAAAATACAATTATAAATTAAGAAATTTTATTTGAATTACAGGTTTGAAAAATATATTTAATCCTATATTTAATATAAGAAGAAAGGATCAATAAAAAATGCAAATACATTGGTGGATATATCATAAATATATATTGATATAATGTAAGAAGTAAAGGATCAATAAAAAAAATGCAAATTTATTGGTGGATTTATCATAAATATATATTAATATTACAATTGTTTTAGCAAATAATTTATGTTATAACATATTTAATTGAAGGTCATTAATAAAAAAAAAATTCAAAAAGTGAAACAGGAAGATGTGTGCTTGTGTGTGTGTGTGTGTGTGTGTGTGTGAGAGAGAGAGAGAGAGAGTTTTTATACTGTAACCTATATTCTCATTTAACATTATTTCATTTTCTCTAAGCATGCTTTTATTTAATAAATGAGTATTATATTGTCACACAAGGGTAGTACAACCTAACTAAGACTATGAACTTGCATTGATACATGTATGAAAAGAGAATTACAGTAGACTCTTTTATAATTAATATTTAATAAATTAATAATTTTTAATAATTAATAAATTTTTAAAAAATCAATCTGATTATATAGTGAATAATTAATAATTTTATTATCTAATAATTATTATTATTTAATTTTTTTATAATATTAATTATTAGAAATAAAATAATTATATATGTACTTATATATATTCTATTTATGACATGCCCAATAATTATGTGTTAATTCAACATAATTAAAGTAAAAATATTGTAAGTGAGAAAAATTATAATATTAATAAACACAACTTCTTTACTTAAAAAGTAACATTACGAGTTTGTTATGTTTTTAGTTAAACATTTTATGTATTTTTTTATGAAAATTTAAAATATTATTAAAAAGTTGCATTTAATGTCATTTTAATGTAAGAAACGTATATTGGTTAGTGAAAATATAAAAAATAATAATAATAATTTAATAATTAATAAATTTTCAATTTCTTATGTTTATTAAATAAAGAAGCATTGATTGTAATTAATCAATAATAAATTATTGAGAATAAGAATATTGACCATAACTGTCAGAAACAAATAATTAAGGAAAAAAAGAAATACTTAATTTCTTTTCCATCAATGGAGTGTAAAAGGACAAATTATGATTGTAATGTGTACATATAACGGAAAAAGGTCCGGGAAAGGAATCTGAAGTGGAAGATGAGTAATCTATTCTCCTAAATTGGTGATTTTAATAATTAAATTAGAAGCTATGATTTAAAAAAATAATTTGCTGACTTCACATACACATTATTCCTACTTTTGAATGAAGTACAAACAGGATGATTTTGATTGCGGAATGAAAGTGTGTTTGAATTAAATTTTGAGGAGAAATATTATGAGTGTTTAATATTGATGCGAACCGCGCCAAATTAACGAGTTCCGACAACGAAATAGGAATCCAAAATCGTTCCACAATCAGATCTGAATGATAGACCTCAACCCGTTATTTACGACAAACAAAAATCTCGGTATATATGACCTCAACCCGCTGTTTAGTGCGAAACAAGAACCTCGGTATAAGAAAGACGCCACAAACGGTGGTGAAAAATCCGTTTGATAAATTGTTGGTGAACGCCAAGGAAAATTTCGATAAGTTCAAATAGTTCTTCAATTTTTTTACTCTCACAATTTTTTTACTGAATAGAACCGCAGAGAAAATACTCTCACAATTTTTTTACTGAATAATAATCTGCCTCTTTTCATTGATTAGATGCCTATTTAAAAGGTTGGCCATTAAAAAATTAAAATTCCTAAAAATAGTTTTCCTAATTAAGGCTTGCCTAAAAAGAAAAGACAATCAGCCCTTTAATTGACTGATCACATGACTAAAATAGAAAAAAAAGAAGTAAATAAAAGTCAAAAACAAATAAAAGGAAAAGTAAATGGCATGCAAGCCTTACAATCAAACCCAAAAAAGAAGTATTCTTAATCATGTCAATTTACGCTTAGTCTTGACCAGATTCTTCTAGAACTTGAATCATGTTGATTAATCTTTGTTGCTCACGTGGATCATGTTCAATGGGCCTCCACGAATTTGCTTGAGTCCATGATCTAAACAGTTTTGAAAAGTTTTGGTATCTACAGTACTAGTTACTATAATTTCTTCACAAAATTTATATATATATATATATATATATATATTGAGTAGTGTGAATCTTATTGAATACTAATTTTTCGTCTGTATTATTGTTATGTTACCTTAATATTATGTATTTATAGTTGAAAAGTTGCATCTTTTTATAACTTATAATTTTTTCAGATCATAGTGAAACTGCAGCAACGGTAAACGTAGTTCTATTCTGAAGTGAATTACATAAATTCTTGTGTTATTGTATATGCTTATGATTTTAAATTCGCTTTTATTTTTTTTTGTTTATTTTCGTACCTTCCTAATCTTGATTAAATAATTATATTCTTAAAATATATATATATATATGTATGTATATGATATAAATAACTCTTTGAGCTCAATAGTCACATCTTGTCTCCCTTGAAACTTTTCAGGTGAAGCGGAAAAAGAAAGTTGAGATTGGTGGATTACTGAGAATATTTGAATATTTTGTCAAGGCTTTTGAAGACGTGTTAATGTAATAAGAGTACACAACATGTTTTTGTTTTAAGGGTTAAATACACTGCACATATGTAAATAACTTTCTTAGTTGATGACGTAAAACTCAGTAAACTAGTTTTGATACGGAGAATTTTCTTAGTTATGCTCTGATCAGATGAATTTGATGGTAAATAGTGTGGATTTGATGATTGATATTAAAGTTTCTATTGGATGAAATTACAAGATATACCATTCGATTCTATTCGCCTCTGGCTCTGGGTGGTCAATCATACACCCTAATCTTACATGTCTAGGGTTTAGGTTTAATAATAGTTCAAAGACGAGAAATAGTATCCCGTGAATATGATATTTATTTGGTGTGATGTATGAAATGTATGATAAAGGTGAAGTGTTTGAGTATGTTTATTGATCGATCATGTCATACAAGCCCGAGTGGCCTATCCAATTATTTCGATTTAAATTATTCGGAGGATGCCTTTTATATATATATATATATATATATATATATATATATCTCAAAAAGATAGGCAATCAAACCTATTTCTCGATTCAATAGAAGCATTACATAAAAAAATACAATTGTTTTAAGACAACATTACCGCATCTCACACATCAGCCCTCACTATTTTATTTTTGTACTGACATATATATATATATATGTTAGTTCTATTATTTTTATATACTAATATTCTTTTAAGATATTCTTTTGATTTAATTTAATTGCGTATAATTTTTTTTTATTGGTGCATGTCATAATTTGTGTAGGTGATCTAAAATTTTTCAACAAAAGGTTGGTCCATGGAGAGGTAGATCGGTCCCCTGATTGAATTCATTGTACACGACCCCTTTTTCTCAATTTTGACTTGTTTTTACCCAAAATGATTTAAAATAATGTTTTATGACCATGAAAAGTTCTAAAAGAGTTTTAAACAAAATAAATTTTATTTAAAGAAAAATTGGTAAAAAGAACCATTTTCTGAATTAAGGTCAAAACACTTTAAAAAAAAATTGTCCAAAATTAGTTTTGATCAAACCAGAAAATTAGTTTACGTCCAGAAACAATTTTAGCATTTTTGAAAACATATTTCAATCATATTTTACACGTAAAAATGCTTTCAGTGTTTTTCACAAAATAATTTTAAGGAAAATCACTTTGTAAAGATTATGCAATAAATCTAGAAAAATACTTCATTGACTCAAGTGTACTCTTTAACTGTCTAAACTTCCCAATAAACAATATAATTAGGTTACTTACCATCCTATAACAGATTGAAGCATGAAATGAAGTGAATGCACATCGACTTACACCTTCAAACTCCAACATGTTTAGCTCCATAATGAACACTTGGGCAGTAGATATTACTAACCAAGTATTTTAGAACCAAAATATTCAACACAACCAAACATGGACCTAACAATCCCCCTTTGACAATTTTGTGACAAAACTCGTATAACCAAAGAAATACATTTCTCTGAACTGGGTGGCTTAAAATTCATTGGCTTTGTTTTTAATAATCTATCAAGATTTGCTATTATGTATTACACAAGAAGAGACCACAAAAACAAACAAACAAAACAAAGAGAATAAAACTTTTAAAAGGCATCTACATATATAAAAGGACAAGAAAACTTTATGACTCTGATCAGTTCCCCTTTGCAGATTACTGGGAAAAAGAAAGTAAAAAAATAAAAGGAGAAAAACACATCAGAATTCAAGCATCAGATTTGCCCCTAATAAACAAAGATAACAATTACCTATGAAAAGATGAGAAAAAATGAGCAACACCCAAAATTCATAGGACTATGAGAGAAAAAACCAATCTCTAAAATTTCTGTAATGGCTGTACTTGAAACCTAAACCTAAAGAGTTAAAAGAAATCTCAAACCCTACAGGAGAAATAAAATCTTTAATTCATATAAGCTAGAAGAAGAAGCAATAAAAAATAAAAAGGAATCTCCAGCCATTCTGAGACCTAGAGGCAGGTTGATGTAATGATAATGGGACAAATTATAGGAAAGGGGGTTGAGTTCCCGTCAAGAACCAATTGAAAGAAAGAAAGGAAGGACGCTACCATGAAAAGCATTCGTAGAGGCAGAGAAGTGACCACATTTGCTTTGGAAAGAACTTTTGTTGAGACAGATGCTTCAAGAGCTTCTGATGCAAAGAGAAGCACCGAGAGGTTTTTGTACTGAAACCATCCAGAATCTATAAATAATTATACTTGGGTGCGTATTTGTATATACCTATCAAAAAAAGTGTGTACGTGTGTATATAATAGGTGGCCGTGAATCCCACCCACTTGACCTTAAAACTACATATAGAAAACTTCTTAGCGTTGCTTTTGCAATTGAGTTTCAAAACATTTTAATTGATTCAATTCCCTGTACTGTTTACTGCATCCAATCCGTTGTTCCAAAGTGTCAAATAAGGGAAGCAAACAAGATTTCAAAAGGAAAATACCTTAGATACGCTTATTTCCCACAATCTCGAGAAACTCCAGCAATTACTGATATTACAACAGCCTGAATTAGTCTCCCAAGTTATTTCATGTTGTCCATGCATCCACCTGTCCCAGTAAAACTAAAGATAAGTTAACCCATGGCCACAGGCAAGCCTGCTACAAATCTAAGGACCTTAGAGAGAACCTTCAATTATAAGTTTTCAAAAGTCAATGTCAATGGGGGAAAAAAAGATCTTCATTTATGCTCCTCTTGTGTTCTCCATTTCTCCTTCAGATTTAAGGCCCAGTTATTGTCAAACACTAGGACAGAAAGATCACCGAAGAAGAATCTGATCTGACAAGTTGTAAGAACATTGAGGCAGCAACAAATTTTTCCTATTCAATTTATATTCTAACCTATGACAAGGAGACTTACCAGAAGGAAATTACAAACAAATCTGGGAAGTGGATTAAAATCATGGCTCATCTGCCTGTTAGTTGCCAAGTAAACAACATGATGAATCCAGCAGGCATGTTTCATGAATTCATGACTCCACATTCTCCCTAATATGAAATGCAAGTCTTTGCAATGACAGCTCATCAAAAGAATCATCCATTTCCCTAATATTTGATACAAAATCCATGGCTTCTTTGTATTTCTTTGCTTTACAATAACCATCCACAGCAGTCTTGTAGGTTAGCTCATTGGGTTTGCAATTGTGCTGAATCATATAATCGATCACGTCTTTCACTTCTTCAAACAATCCCTGCCCTGCATAGCCAGCCACAAATGTATTGTATGTGACAATGCATGGTCGAATCCCTCTAGTTGTCATCTCTGAGAGAGTTCTCATAGCTTCCTGCATGAAACCTTGCCTGCAGAACCCTTTTATGACAGTGTTGTAAGACACAAGGTCTGGTTTTCCACCAGATATTTGTAGTCCCTTGAGTATCTCTTCTGCTTTCCAACACTCTCCTGCTCTGGCATGCATGTCCATCAAGCTGTTGTAGGTGACTAGATCTGGCTGCAATCCACTCTCCAGAATCAACTGCAGCATCTCATGGGCACGGTCATACATCTTGTTCCTTGCAAAAATTGAAATCATGGAATTGAATAAAACCAAATCAGGTTTGTATCCATTCTTTTGCAATTCCTGAAATGCTCTCTCCATACCCATCAATGACCTACACTTGAAATTTGTAAGAACTAGGGTTCTCAAAAGCTTCCAACTAGGAAAGATATGACCCTCATAAATTTCTTTTGCAATCCTTTCTATCCCGTGACATTTCCTCCCGTTGCATAACAATGGAGCATCAATGAGTACGATGTTTCACTGGGCTTGAAGCCCTTGTTCCTCATGCCTAGAATGACCGATTCTGCTGCTTTCCAAGCCCCTTGCTAAGCCAGTGCATTTAGAAATGCATTATAAGTTGTAACACATGGAGTAAACCCTGCTTTAATCATCCCATCATACATTTTTGCAGCATCAATTCCTGACCCACACCTGCCATATGCACTTATTAAGGTATTAAATGTGTCTCTATCAGGCTCAAAACCACAACTCCTCATCTCACGAAAAACGCGGTTCACATATTTGTGCATTCCTCTATTACCACACATCGCTAGCATTGTATTCCAAGTAATACGATTCGGGGCGCATCCATTTACTTTCATATCACACAGAATTTCCATCATCTCCTCTGATCGGGACTTCTTCCCTAGCATCCCAAGGATGGCATTGTACGTACACACATTAGGAACACAGCCCAATTCCTTCATCTGGTTGTACAAATTCAAAGCCTTGTCCTCCTTTCCACCTTTTCCATAGGCATCTATCACAGTAGTATACGTAACCGCATTTGGCATTATACCCTTATGGGACATTGTGTCAATGACTGCAGCTCATTCCTCATGGAATCCTGCCCTCACATGCTGCCACAAGCTCATTGTAAGTCACTGAGTCAGGTAGGCAGTTGTTTTCCTCCATTTCTTTCAAAACACTTAAAGCCTCTGAGTAAATGCCTGCCTTCCCAAACACTTGGAGTAGAGAATTATAAGTAACAGTCCCTGGCTCATAGCCTTGAGACTTTAATCCAGCCAAGAACTTTTTTGCTCCCTCCAGCAAACCCTCTCTGCCACAAGCAGATATCACAGTGCTGCAAGTGAACTCATCAAACTCAAGTCCTTTGCTTCTCATCTCATCCAAAAGGCTTAAAATTTTATCCCAAGATCGACCCATCCTCCCATAAACATCCAGTACGACATTGTAAGTAACCAAAGTTGGAGAGAGTCCCTTCTCATTCATATGTTCAAACAAAGTAATTGCCCGCTCATACTTTCCAGTACGAGAAAAGGCTTGAAGAATAGTCGTGTATGCTCGAACATCTAAGGAGTAGTCCTCAACGGGAATTACATCAAACAGCTTCGATGCAATCGAATGCTGCGACTCTCTCCCAAGAATCCTAACCATTAATTCAATAACTTGATTATCTAGTTTCTTACTATGAGAGTTTAACACTGCCCACTCAAACAAGGAAAGGGCTTTGTCCCGATTGCCTGAAAGATCTAAATCTTTCAAGAGGCTGATCGAATCAACTCCAAGTAACTGAAGCTTAACAGAATCAAAGAATTCATTTAAACTATATATAGGCAGTTCAACGATAGAATTAAACATGAACTTACAACTAATTGGTAGAAAATCAACTGAACTATCAGCTGATTGAACAACCAATTCTTTGTAGTTTTCAAGTTTTCGGACTGAAACTGAACTGGGTTTCTTACGATTGGCATTTTGCTGCTGTTGTGGTTCTTGATAATCCAAAGGGACGGGTAGAGAAGTGAAGTGGGTGTTGTTGGTTTGGACTGATTTAATGGGTTTGTGCTTGTGGGTGGTGTTGGGCGGTGGTGGAGAGAGGTGGAGGAGATGTTGGAGTAGAGAGTCGAAAGGGAATGAAGGAGGAAACTGGGGTTGAGGAGGGAGAGGCAAAGTCGTTCGGTTGAATTTTAAACGTGGTTTTGCCTGTGTTGGTTTTGTCAGTGGAATTGAAGGCCTGTTTGGGAAGAGAGTCCCCTCCATTGTAGAGACAGAAAGATAAATAACTAGAGCCTAGAGAGTGAACAAGTAAGGTTGAACTTCAACAGCAGCGAGAGATGAAGAGAGTATCTCTGTTTCGCAGTTTAGGTCTTTCATTTCTATTATGATTGGTCTTTATTTAGGGAATGTGAGCCAAACATAATTGTGTCTCAAATACAGCGATCCTTCGGGGCTGGTGATCTTGTTACACACCGCACTGACCACTCGAAACGACTTTCAGTCCTATCTCCTCCTGCAAAATGGTAGTAACCCAAAGCCCTAACTCTTTATCAATGTAAAAGTTACATATTTTAGTCTTGAAGTTAAATTGCTTTGAAAGCTAGGGTCATGTTTGCACATAGAAATGAAATGTTTATTTCATGAAAGAATGAAATAGAAGATTGAATGAAAATAATAAAGAATGAAATAAGAATTATTCATTTAAATTAAAGAAATACTTGAAATAATTTTTAATGAAATACTTATTTCATAGAATAGTCATTTACAATCATATCAAAAATGAATAAAGAATAAAAAAGTTATAATAAATATTCCTGAAATGCTCATTTTATCATACTAAACATGATCTAATTTTTTTTGACACTCCGACCTTAATGGCAAAAGTTATTCAAATTTGAGCCTTTTTATTAAAATAATTTGCGTCATTGAAATTATGATTGTCTGCTAAAAGTCTTCTCAAATTTAAGCAGATAATAAGTAGAATCAAAGAAAAGTACTTTACTAATTATAGGAATATAGATCAAAAAAAGAGGGAACTAGACATCCTCCTTAGGATGATTGTGCCCTCATAAAGATAATGTAAGAAGAATTGCCAAGAGAGTTAAATTTGTCAAAGTTTAATAAGTACGATGGAAGATCGAAACTAGTAGATCATTTGAGTCATTGCAGAAATATGATTGCCTTTTTATGTGCAAACTTTCATGATGAGTTTGAAAGGTGAGCCCTTACCTAGTTCCAATAAGTTTCCATCTAGGTTGATTTCCTTATTTGGTGAGTTAGCTCTAAAATTTAGAAAGTGCTTCATAAGCTACAAAAAAATGAGTAAAGGCCACTATTTGTTGACTCTAAAGTAAAAGAAAGGGGAATCATTGTGAGAGTACATCTCTTAATCCAACAATTTGTTGATCTTAATAAACATATGTAATGAGAAAGTAACAGTGGCTTCCTTTACTTCTAGCCTCCTGCTTGGACAATTTCACGATTCACTTACCAAAAATCCATCAGAAGATATGGTTGGACAACTCGTGAGAGCCCAAAAGTACATCACTCTAGAGGACATCAAGTTAGCTATAAAAGAAAAAGAGGAAGGTGAACGGGGAAAGAAATAGCCCTAAAAAGATCGTAAAACGAGGCTAACTCTAGACAAAGTAGGTGAGAAGCCTTAGAATCCCCTCAAACAACTGATCTTGCCATCCACGCAATTCTCCACCTTTATCCCCTTGAATGTAATTTTGAGGCACATCTTCCACCATATCCAATTCAAGCAACATCTAAACTAGGCAAAAAGAGTGACTGGAGACCCTTACAGGAGGGATCGAATGAAGTGTTATGAGTTACATCATGATCACGGCCACACCACTAAAAAGTATATGTCCTTAAATAAAAGACAAAGGAGTTGATATGAAAGGGAAATTTAAGAGACTATGTGAGGTGGGACAGATTCCCAGCTAAATAAAAAAACAAAAATGATCGAAACCAAAATTTAGGAGATTAAAGCGAGCTAAAACTAGTTGCTAGACTAGCAGAGGTAGTTTCTATACTAAATATTGATTAGAGAAGTACGGGTCTTCTTATTATCCAAGGAAGAGATACGTCAAAGAAGTTAGGGCTCAAGTTAGATCCCACCAGATCTACCATATAGAGAAGAAATAAAGAAAATTGACACATTTGGAATTTACAAATTAGGACCTTCAAAGGTGCACCTCCCACATGACGATGCATTGGTCATCTCCTTAAAGGTGGCCAATTTCAAGATAAGAAGGATTTTGGTGGACACCAGAAGCTCTGTCCATATCATCTTCCTAAGAACCCTGAAGAGGATGAAGATTAGGGAAGAAAATATTTGGTTGACTATAACCATAATGGTTATGTTCAATGGATAAGTTTGTTCACCAATGGGGTCAATCAAGCTCATTGTAATAGTGTGTCAAGGTGACAAATAAGAAACTGTGTTGTCAGAATTTTTGGTGGCAGATGTAGTTACTCTATGTAACATTTATCATGCAAAGACCATGCATGCATGACATAGAAGGCATAGCTTCTTCCTACCACTAGTGTCTTAAGTACCCTATATATAAGGAACCAAAACTAGTACATAGAGACCAGACAGTATCTTGAGAATGTTATACACTTTCATTAAAAGGGAAGACCAAAGATCAATAACAATTATAGTTCTATCACTAGAATAAAAAAAAAAAAAGAAATATATTTTATTGTTGTCTTGAAGAAAGTCGGGAAATCGAGATAGATGATCAGTTTTTTAGTCCATGGGATCGAGCTTATTCAATTCAGCCCCAAGAGGGGCTTAATATGGTATGGAAATATCTGAACAATCTAGAACGAATTGTATAGGTCGGTATCAGTTTAAACTAGATCAACAAAGATAGCTCATAAGTTTGCTAAGGGACAATAGTGACGGGAGGTCAAGGGCATAGTCAGGATCAATCTAGAAGTCACCGCTCACAAGTTTATGATGGACCTATATTATCCCCTTGTTAGATAAACGCGAAGGTCGTTTGCTCCAAAATGAAATAAAATCATAAATGAAGAAGTCTAACATATTGAGTTATTTTCCTTATAATCAAATCATTTATGGAGCTCATTGTTCAATCTTTTGTGATTACTATAGAATACACTTTTGTTTGTATATCTAACTTAGCGAGGAGTTATTATTTTTTACAAGATTAACTTATATTTTTAGGTATTGTAAAAATGTGATCCTTGGTGAGTGAAAATGGTATTTTTCACTTAGTTTAAAATAGAAAGTTGAAAGTTCTACTATCAAAGGGTTTATTCTCTACCTTGTGAAAGAGAATTGGTTAGTGAATTTGAAATCATCAAGTGGTGTGTTTGAGGCTTTGATATAGATGGGAGATTCAAACCACATTAATGTTGTTGTGTTTGTTTTCTATACTTTATAATTTGCTTATGCACTTGTATGTTCTTCTTGATTGAGCATTAAATTGATTTATAGATTAATATTAAGTAAAGATTAATTTTCAAAGTTCACCATATATCTTATCCACCTCTCTAGGGTATATTTAAAGACAATAAACAGGTTTCCTTGTAATGAAACCTGAGATTGCAGGATTGTGTCCGCTTTAGGACTCTCCTCGACTATGGTGACGTTGGAGTCCTTCTCAAATAAAGAGTTTGTGACATGATTAACAGGCACATGTCCTTTCTTTGAGTTACTTTGTGTTTAGAGTAGTTGATTTGAGGATGGACGCAATGTCTAATGGCCTAACTCAAACAAATTTCTTTAAGGACAACAAGATGATAACGTGGTAAGATAGCTGACTTGTGGCCATCCATGTTAGAGGTGTCAATCATGTCGTGTCGTGTCATATTCGTGTCATATCAAGGTATCGATATTTGACTATATGGGTCAACCCGAACACCACACGATTAACTAATCGTGTCAAAACTCTCGACCCTAACACGACATGTATAATAAACGGATTGATACGACGCGACTCGTATAACCCATTTAATAAATGGGTCATGTTAACACAAGTTACATGACACGACCCATTTAACCCATTTAATAAATAACCGGGTTTAAATTAACACGTATAACCGGTTTTAACACGTTTAACACGTGTAACCCGTTTAATAAATGCACTTGTTAAGATGTTCTCCTTCTTTTATTGTATTTTTTCTTGTACAATTTTATTAAATTAAAATATAATACCTTTACATTTTTATATTAATACTTACAATATAAAATAATATTAATTTTTTTCCTGTACTTATAAAAATGATTAATTGTTACATATAAATATATAACATATTCCTAATTATTCATGTTTATCCGTGTTAATCGTGTCAATCGTGTCAACCCGTTTATGACCCAAATTCATTTAACCTCAATCCAAGTTCGCTAACTTCATGTCGTGTCATAAATTGACACCACTAATCCATGTGTCATTTTTTGATTGGGGATGGAGAATAGACCTCTATAATACTTCCGAACATATTCAGGCCAACCTTTGAGGTTCATTGAAAAATAATAAGCTAGGCATGAATAGGTTTGGGCATACTTGCCTCAAACTTGAGCCAAGTTTGGGCATAAATTGAGTGTAATAGAGTTGAACTGACATTCTAAATTGTGAAATATTGTGAATTTTGAGTTGATATAAAAACTAATAATAAAATTTTCTACCAAAAGTGCAGACAGATTTATATCAAATTTTAATGAATTAAAACACTAATTTAATTAATTAGGAACACCAATTCAATAACCTTATTTAGATTTAAGATCAACAACTATCGAAGAAATTCACTTGTTAGATTACTAAAATATTAAGTTCATGCATATATTAAGTCTATTATAATGATAATCAAACATGCAAACAAAATAAATATAAGACACAAAGATTTTATGTGAGAAAACCCTTATTGGGGAATAAACCCAATAGCTGTAAAAGAAAAACCCACTAATCAATAATGAACATAGTAGAAGTCTACAAAGATAATTTTGAATAGCTAACCTGCCTCGAAGTAGTGGATTACCGCTAGTTTGCTCACTGAATCTTCTTCTCGTTGTCCGTTTCTTATTGATTAGCCTTTGACAACCACAACACCGACTACGATCCTTAAATTCATCACCACAGTAGCGTGCAACTCTCTGTGCAATGGAAGTATATACCTAACCCACTACATGAACTTACCTACGTGTGCTGTCTCACACTAGGTGAATATATAGGGTATTGAGACCTTGCAAAAGAACTAATTATATAAAAAATAAAAATAAAATATTGAAGCTAAAAAACACTCAAATGTATCTCTATGTTTCAAGAGGCTAGTTCCTTACGTGAGATACAATAAAGTCTTATTTATAACAAAAAAGTAAAAACGTAAACCAAAACGAAATAGGTTTCATGCAGTCAATTAGAATGCTAGTTAATCAACACGCGTTCAAATAGAAGAGTGACTTGCATTCAGACGCAGCTCTATTTGAACAAACTCTTTCTTCTTTCAGACAGTCGAGGTTTTGGAAAATTTCATAAATTCACAATGACACTTATGTTAGAACAGGACAAGTCGTGTTCAAATGGAAAGTCTTCTATATTTCCAGTAAGCGACTAAAAAATACATAAATAAGTTTAGAAACATGTTTTTGACAATTTTCATAGATATATTTAGTTTATAGTCAAAACTAAGTCATACCTAAGGTCATTTTAATCAATATAAAAATCAATTGTAAAGTTAAATACAATCCTAAGGTCAAGTACCTAAGTATAATGTATGAAATGTATGGCAACATTACATCGACTTGCACACTTATACAAACTTTATTGTACTTACGAGGTTTTTTAAGTTTTCACTCTGTGACTAGCGATACTTCACACGATTCAATAACTATTAGTCTAAAAATTTACATATTTTGAAAAAACATTACGCAAAATTGCATAATGTTTAGAACATTCCTAACATAAACTCTTGGCTTGAGAATTGTGGATGTCATCAATTTTTTTTTCAAGCGATAAAAATTAAACTTTTTAACTTCATTTCCTATAAATGTGCTATAACAGATTCAGCAGGGATATCTCTACTTTAAATATGTCCATAACCCCAAGGAGGGTAGCTCAATGGAGGAGCGACCTTACCATCACAAGTCGTGGGTTTAATTCCCACAGAGTGGAAATTTCTTTTGGGTCAAGCCGCGAGACTGGGGGTGCAAACGAACAGAGCCGTTAATGAGTAGCTCAAGCTCGGCTCGATTATGGCTCGTTTAAACTCGATTCAATTAATAAACGAGCCGAGCTCGAGCTCAAATTAGGGCTCGTTTATTGAACGAGCCGAGCTGAGCCAAAAGAAGGCTCGACTTGTTAGGCTTGTGAACAAACTCGTTTAAGCTCGGCTCGTAACTCGACTCGTGTGACTCGTTTTTGTTTTTAGTATAAATTCTTATTTTTTTTTTGCTAAGGTTTCTAACCCTCTACCTTCTTCAAGTTCAGTGCGGCACGCCGCAGCTCTGCTCTGCCCCCTCTCCCTCTCTCAAACTCCCGATTTAGGTCGAGGGTTTCTGCCATCTGCATGCATCATCACCGATAATGACACCACAAGGGTCGGAGCCTCAACTTCTACTACTGTTTCCGGTGACTTTTCCGAGAGTCTTAGGAGTTTTTTTTTGAAAATTTTGATTGTGTTCTTACTTCTTTGATTTTGTTCTTACTTCTTAATCTCAGGTCGAGGGTTTCTTCCATCTGCATGCATCATCACCAATAACGACACCACAAGGGTCCGAGCCTCAACTTCTTCTACTATTTCTAGTGACTTCTTTGAGAGTCTCAGGATTTTTTTTTTTGAAAATTTTAATTTTGTTCTTACGTCTTTGATTTTGTTCCTACTTCTTAGTCTTAGGTTAAGGGTTTCTGCCATCTGCATGCATCATCACTGATAACGACACCACAAGGGTCAGAGCCTCAGCTTTTGCTACTGTTTTTGGTGACTTCTCCGATAGCCTTAGAATTATAATATAACCGGTCTTTTCCACCTTTGTTACAATCCGTATATGATGAATTTTGTTTTGCTTTTCAAAAGTTTTGTTTGGAAATTTTTTTTGGTTAGTTATTTTCTTTTTTTTTTTAAAAAAAAAACACAACACATTGAAGAGAAAAAGAATACAAATCTTGAGAAAATAACCACAAAAACTTTTAAATATTTAATTTCATTTAAAATTAAATTTAAATACCTGCTAGTCACCCCTTTTTCCTATCTAAATCATTCTTTTAATCATGTATTGTTCTCATTTTAATATCTAATTATTCAATGTGATGGCAATTTCCTCAGATCCTCTAACTTCCTATACTGTGCAGAATGCTCAGAATTTTGGTTCTATGTTTGTTCCCATTGACCTTCTTATGAAAAGATCTTATATTTTGATCTTCTAGTTTAACCTACTGGACTCTAGCTTTTTCCCTAAAAAAAAGACTCTTCTGCATCACTTTGTTCTGAATAGGCCACAATGAGCTCTTTTTTCTAGCTTAATCAGATCAGGATTACAGTGGTTTTGATAAGCAGAAGCTTGAATAACACTTAATTTAACCTTGCTTCATGAGTTCGTATAGTAATATTACTATAAAATTCGGTGTTAAAATCCAAGCAGAGTTTTAAAACTCTGGCTGAAATTGCTGCTGCAAGTGTGTGTTTCTGGTTTTTTTCTACAGCAGCCGGGTAGAAATAATTTTTTGTTTAGTACATTATTTACTTTTGTCACGTCTTGTGTTTGTTTTTTAAATTCTAAAATGCTTTACTATTCTATTGTAATTGTGGTTTACACCATATCTATTGTGTGAACATATTGAATATATTGGACTTTACATCAGTTCTTTGAGGTAATTTCAAACGAGAGGTCTTCTCTCTTTAATCATTTGTGGTGAGTTTATAAGTTCTCTATCTCGATAAAAATATTATTAAATGGCCTATTATATAAACATAATCATTTATTCCATGTCTTCATTTTCTTACTTTTGTTTTTTTTTTTTTTAGAATGTCATGCTGAAAATATTTACTTTTATCTTATTAATAGATATGTCTATTAGACAACCTAGATTTACCTCTCTAAAACAAGATTCTTGAGTGAAGTTTGCAAAGATAAGTGAGCTTCTTGATGATGATGTTCTCCATTTGCAAAGACAAATGCCAACATTTATTTCAAAATGTGTAGATGATGATCATTAATAATTGCCGAAGGTTGTTATACCACCTTGAATTTTCAATGGTTTTCAACAACAGTTTGGGATGCAAGTGAGCTCAGAATTCTTGCATTGGTTCACAGAACTAAATTTGGAACCTTAGTAGCATAAAAATAACATTTTGAATGCCAGAAAATGATGATTATATAATACAATCTATAGTATAGGACATGATTAAATTACACCTGCTATTAAAATTATGGTGTCGGTGGCATTCAATCTGCTGATCAGGTGGTGGTCTTAGAGTTGAAGAGTTTATTTGAACTGAAATAGTTTTACTTAAAGAAATAATATGATAAGTCTTCTCCTGAAACTACATAGTTGTTAGTTGAAATCCAGGGGCAGAAGAGTCTTCTGAAAACCTATGAAATTACGGGGAAGAAGCTAGACTCTCAGCTTAAGCTCAAGGATTCTGAAGTTACCTTTCTTAGAGAGAAATTGGAGGAAGCCAATAGAGAGAACAAGTCACTTGAGAAGAGATTAAATTCAAGTGGGCCATTGTCTGTTTTGGACAATCTTCATTTGTCAGGCTTGAGTCCCAACCATATGGAGAACTATTGGCATGTAAAGTATAGAGAATAATCCAGTTCCAGTGCTTATAGGAAGAGGAAGATGGATCAATTTGTTTACAGAATAATGATTCAATTTGTAATATTATATTTTCTCTATGAGGAGTTATTTTAGTTTATTGCTGTCTTGTTGATGCAATGTTTTCTATTTGTTTAATTTCTAGACTCTATAACTATATGGTATTGGTATATAATGAAATTTTTTTCTTAAAAAAATTATATTAAAATTTTAAAGTTATGTTGATTTATTCAGTGAGTTGTATTTTTTTTATTATGTGAAAATGATATAATTTTTATTCAGTTGAACACAAAAAAAAAATAAAAAATTGAGTAACTCGAGTTCGAGCTCTTATGAAGCTTGTTTATTTTTTCGAGCCGAGTCGAGTTCGAGCTCGAGCTCGGCAATCCATTGACGAGTCGAGCTCGGCAATCCATTGACGAGTCGAGCTCGATCATACATTTAAGTTCGAGTCGAGTTTCGAGCCAAGTTGAGCCACACTGTATTTCTTCACGAGCCGAGTTCAAACATCAAATACTGACTCGGCTCGTTTGCACCCCTACGCAAGAGGATAAAATTCATCGTAAAATTAACCATAGTTCTAGCGTGGATGTCCTGCCATTGATTGGATCGAAGATGAGACTTATTTTGGTACGCACAAGCTCACCTAAGATACCTTTAACTGTCAAACAAAAAAAAAAAATTTGTTCGGCCACAAGTCCATAAAAAGGATGAAAATTATCGCAAGATCCACACTCAAATATATTAACACCACAAGTCTTTCAATTATCTTGTGACTCATATATCCCTCATCTAACTAAGTAATTGTGGATATAGGAGAGTATTTCAAAAAAGCTTTGCAAACTTCAAAATTTAATAACTTGTAAAATATATATCTGTTTTTAATAAAATCTATATATTTGTACTCTAAAAATTGAGTTCTATCAAATAAGATCTATCTTGAATATGAGATTTTCAAGGGAAAAAACACTCCCAAAAAGTAAAAACTCGTCCCATCAAAATTGTAAAAATTTATAGTTTCATAAAAATTGAGAAAATTCTCAATTGTTATAAGTTTTATTGAGTTTTTAGTCATAAGTTGGATGCTCAAAATTGACTTTTAAAGTAGTTGAGATTTGCAAAAAAAAAAGAAGAAGAAGGTATTTAAAGTATGGGTGATTAAAAACTTACTAATTGTGAAATTGTAAAAGTTTACACTATTTCAAAGTGTAAAATTTTACAATCGTTGGGCATCCAAACAAAGCCATAAACACAAATAAGACCAAAACACATGAATAAGACAAATAATAATATCCAATCCCAATTACACCTTTTAATGGAATTGATTTTCCAAAACAAATGAATAAGACGAACAATAATGTCCAATCCCAATTACACCTTTTAATGGAATTGATTTTCTTTAAAAGGAGATGCTTGTTTTACTTTAATCTCATGAAAATTTCGCCTTTATTTGTGATTGACATCTCATCAAAAGGAGATATGACTTGATGCCAAATTTTATCAATAGACAAGAAAGATATTGGTACAGTTTCTTGTCAGTGATGATGAGGCACATAAGTGAAGGGTTTCATGACAGTGCAATGATGAAACTTTTTCATTGGTGATGATGAATAAAGGTAAGAGAAATAATGCCAAAATCTTTTTGTTAGATAAGGGTAAAACTATTAAATATCAAAAATATAAAAAACCACATCATCAAAAATATATTGTAACACAAAAAATAATATAATTACATGTCCTTCCATTCAAAATTAGAAAAAGCATGGATATGAGAATAATTAAATATTTTTTAAAAAACTTAAATTTAATTAACTCTAAATCAAACACTCACTTATGTAAAATTTGTTTTCCATCCACCTATCATGATGAGACTCAAATTAAATGAGAGTAGATAGAATGAAGGAAATTGGATACAATTTAAGATAAGGATGCCTCTACTACCCTACTAGCTTCACACTCAAATTAAATGAATTTAATTAGAATGAAGAAAATTGGATACAATTTAAGATAAGGATGCCTCTACCCTACTAGCTTCGGACTCGTGTCTTTGATTTTTCTTTAGAAAATGCATTGAAAGTGACTAGATTTCCCCATTAGGAAGAAAGGGCCCCTCATCGTCCTTTCGGAGTGAGAAAGACTGCAATCCTATTGTCCAATCAGATTTCACATTTCAGAATATAAACCCCTTCTCTGTTCAAATTTTATCTTCCTCCGGTTAGATAATATGTTTTCAATTCAATATTCGCATTAGATCGCAGATATTTTTCCGTATTGTATAATATTATACTCAGTATATAATTAATTAACCCTGCCAATTATATATATATACACACATATACGGACACACATTGTATGATTCGTATCTCGCTCGACCCAAGGAGAAAAATGTTGCAAACGTGTACGATACCGTCGGACGGCTGACAGTTACCTACGCTCTGTTGACTTGCAGTCTGAACAAGTCTTTTCTCCCAAAACATAATTATAATAATTTTTCCGAGAGAGGAGTGTGTAGAGTACGTTTTATGTGTATATATAGAGAGAGAGAGAGAGCGTCAGTGTTCTACTTTCTAGTGGGAGCTACCTGGAATCACTAGTTCATTAACTACAGCAACTAAATTCTTGATTGAAGGAACCAAATGGAGTCTCTTATCATTGGGTCCTTTCCCATACCTTCGTCTTCACGTTCATTTCCTGTTGCAGCCGAGTTATCTTCACTCACAACTGGTGCGAGTTCCTCATTTCAGTAGCCTAGTCTCTTTACATTTTCGCTTACTTCTATTGATTTCTGCTTTCCAATCTTCAGGGTTTTAGGTTTTGTAGCTTTTAATTTTCCTGGGTATCTTTTGATTGATTCACAGATACATTGAGTTATATGTTTAGACTCCAGAGTAATTTATGCTCTTTTTTTTGGCATTTGGCTTAGCTGGGTTGAATTTGTTTCTCTTTGATAATTATCTCTACATTTGTGTATTTTGGGTGCATTTTCAGCATATTCGAATCACTGCTATGGCAAAAGCCTAAAATGCTTTGGTAATGGAGCCATCACTTCTTATATGACGATAAAGACATGTTTAACTTCACTTCCAACTTGTTCATCTGAGTGTTTATACTTGGGAAATCAAGTTTCTTATTCTCTTTCTTTATGGTATGTTATAACCTGATTGATGCATTCAATTGATTGCTAGGTGGGAATGGTTGGAGGGGTGACAATTTCAAGACATGTCATTTTCCATGTATGACCTCTTGCAGTCTAATTTTAGATACACTCTGTTTTTTTTTTTGCCCTGTTCTTTCCCTTACAAAAGATATGCCCTTCTTTCTCTAATTGAAATTCTTAATACCTAGATTTAGTTTGAATGCAAGATTTTATACACCAGAACAAAATATGCTAAATTTTATTACACATATTTTTTATTTTTAAATTTCTGTCGCGTTTCTGTTTCTCAAATTTTCCATTAACGTGGTGGAACTGTATAATGCTGTGGACAATGGTTTTAGTGGTTTGCTTCAGCAGGTTTTGTGCGGCATGCTATATTGTCGTTAGTTAAATTTGTCCCAATTGTATCAGGATAGATTTAATGACAATATTTGACCAGGATGAGATATAAAATTTCTGAAAAATGACACTTTTCTGATGTAAATTCTTTGAATTAAATGGTCCAGATGTGTGGAACTATTGAAGTATTAAATATGATGTAGTGAAATTTATTGTACTAGAGAGAGAGAGAGAGAGGATCCATCACATGCTAACTATTTGGTGCCCAAAAAGAAAAGGAAAAGAAAGAAAGAAAAAGCAAACGACCAAACAAGTCAGGGAAGTTTGGGATCACTTGGAAAAGAAAGTAGAAAACATTAATGAAACTTCAAAAAAATGTTTTAAAAACTTTGGAATTGAGACACCAAATCCATACACTATTTATCAAGGGAGATTTTGAGAAACTTCAATATACATGAGGGAATAGTTTAAAATTTTTGGATTCTTTAATGACAATTATTTTTACATTTAAAAGAATTAAAACATCACATGGACTGAGAAAGTGGCAGTCATCTAAGCTAGGGATTGTCATCTATAAATTTTATAATAATATTCCGATACTAAAAGTATTTTTTTCTCACAAGAACTTCATCACATAGACTAAGAAAGTGATAGTCATCTAAGCAAGGGATTGTCATCTATAAATTTTATAATAATGTTCCAATACTAGAAGTGTTTTTTACTCAACATTCAGTTACAAATTACAGCACACCTTGTCAAAAGATGCATTTTGAATACATCATTTTTATGTCAGTGTCCATGATTTTAAAATAAAACTTTAATTTTAGATACAGATCCTACACTTGTCGGTTCCTGTTGGACTCATGTCTGACATGCTTTGACATGGGGATTTTGCCCTTCTAATATAGAATATGAATATAATTATAAGACACTGCATAGTAAGGATTACTTGGACCATGTCCTAAAGATTATAAGTGACATATGATGAGTCTAAATTTTGTTAAATTTGGTTTTGAGATTGTTCGGTGTAGCTAGAACACAAGTTTTCTCATGTAAACTTTATTTTATAAATTAGAAACTTGGAACACAATACACACACACACATATGTATTTATAAAAATGTAGGTTCTTCATATCATATTTCATTTTATCGTTCCTGTTGTGTTGTATTGGCATCTCATATATGTGTCCATGGATCCATGCTTTATATATTTGCATCTATACTTAGTGGCAGATTCAAAAATTATAGTTTTTTTTTTTGGGGGGGGGGGGGGGGGATGGCCCCCGTCAGCCACCACTTGGAATCACCATTGTCTATACTGCGAGGTGGCTTTGCCTCTTGCTGGTTTCTTGTTTGTGCTGAGATGGATCAAAATACCACATAGATGCCATACCATGAAGTTATCCTGTGACACTTGGCCAAATTAAGTGGCAACACATGTCCATTATTGAGGTGATCGTATTGGTTCCTTGTGTGGGTTTATGACACTTGGCTGAATAAAGTGGCAACACATGTTCATTATCGAGGTGATCATATTGGTTCCTTGCGTGGGTTTATATACATTGTGCCTTAACTCCGAACCTAAGCAGGGGGCATTTTGGGACCATCTAGAGATTAAAATTCCAAATGAGTTGAGGAAATCTCCCTTTCAAGCTATACCTCCCACTCCCAAGAAGAGCCCCTCTTGGGTTCCCAAATTGGCTCAGCTTCTCCTCGGTTCCCTGTTTTATATCCTCATGGTACTCATCTTATTTCTATGTGATTGCCAAAGGCTAAGGGCAGACCCTGGGGAGCCCTTTGGGCTCAGTGCATTGCCATAGTGTGGCTGTTGTGCTATGTTGTAGTTCTCTCAATGACATTCTAAGGGTTATGTGACTTGGTTGCTAAAGTTGTGGGTCCATCAAGATTTGCCTTGTTTTGATTGTGGTAGTCTTGGTCCTCCTAGGAAAAGAGCTATCCTTCTAGTATCTTCTTGGATAGTGCAACTACGGCTGTGATTGTTGTTCAACTTATATGCACCCGTTACATGCCTTTCGGGCTAATCACGTGTACTGACTACTATATCTAGCTGTGCCTCGCACTCCTCCAACCACACATTTTGTACTTGGTATTGTACATGGGAGGTACATAACCTTCTCCATATTTCCCAATTCAGATCTGTGCCTTTGCACTATTCTCTTGACCACCTCAACTTTCACCCTTCACATCACCTCGACAATCCTAATCATCATACATGCAATTGCTGCTCTAGAATGTGTCCCATTCCCCACTCTACCTTTTATCAACATTTTGGCAAGTCTAATGGGGAGTGGACTTCACGTAAGATGGCACCAATTCTGCATAAAATTCCAGTTAGGGGTCAACCTCTCAAGCAAGGACAATCTTCACAACAATCCGTCACTAAATTCCAGCATGAGTGTCAGATCCCTATGGTGACACCAATCCCTGACTCAATTCCATCACAGTTCTCCTTTTCTTTCCTTATTTAGATATTTAATTGAGCACATATTTGAAATTTATATTATTATTTTTTTTTTTAAAAAAAAAGTTACTTAAGCATGGTTGCATAATTTCATAATCAATTTAAGATTACCAACTTCAATTACAAACACTTGGCAGTTATTATTATGCTCTTAAGGAGTTCATATCTTTCTAACAGGTTCCTGAATGTATAGGGTAAACTGGTGCTTTTTTGAGGAGATTTTTTTACCAGTAATTTCCTATTGCAAGTATGCTTTTTCGAGATGTTTTTAAGTAATTTCCTGTTGCAAGTATGCAGGTTCTGGGTGCCTAACTCAATTAATTCTTTCTTTATCATTGTATTTTGTTGCTGTCAATTAATCTTTTAAGTTTCCAAGTTCCGATGGCCTAAATTGAACTTTGAGCTACCTATCAAAAAAATAGAACTTTGAGTTATCATCTTCTAAGAGGGAGGGAGGGAGGGAGGGAGTGGGAAGGAATGTCATATTTGTTCCGAGCTAGCTACTGAGGGAAATAAATCGTTTAATCCAATGGCACTGTGTTTCAAAGTAATTGTCATTCAACTTCTTATGCATTGGATTTTTTTTTTCTTGGGTAAATGTGTGCTGAGTGTCATAGCTGTCTTTTTGCCATGCTTGAGCCCATTTTCTTGCAATTGGTTTTTTTTTTCTTTGGTCTGATGTGATAAATGTTGTAATTCTTTCCTTATGTATATTTTGGATAATACGAATTTTAGGAGTTGTTTGAGTATTGTAGAAATCAAGGAAGGGAGGGTTTGCATGCCATTGTATCATGGGGTTTACTTGATAACAATGTTTGTCACATCCCGCACCCCACCCTACGCGGATGCTGAAGATGTGATGCCAGTTAGCCGCCTTGCCAGTCTCCGACCGACAATGCGACCAACCAAAGGCAATCTTCTGAACCTTACGATGAATTGCATTCCAAATGTAGGGTCAGAACAGCGGAAATTAAAACCTTTTTATCTCGGGAATGCAACTCAACTATATACCTCATAAGTATGTACCACAGAGCAAGTCTATAACCAAACAGCTAATAATTCTAACCACAGAGCACATCTATAACAGATATATGACACAGAGCATGTCAAATTCCTTCAGAGTGCCATTACCATGAGCCATGTCCCTACACATCTATTACATATGAATAAAATCAACTATATCATCACACTCACCTGAATAGCCAGAATCAATCTATTAGAAACCAAGTCTATACATATTATTGCCATCAGATCCTCACTTGGGAATGCCTCTCAGTTCACTGGTGACATGTCCTTGCGCTTTCTAATCCAATGGAGATATATCCTGAAAAGTGTTAAATAAATGGAATGAGCTTAAACAAGCTCAGTAAGTAACATAGGTTCCTGCCATGGGTTTCAAAACCAGTTCATATATATATATGCATGCTCAATTCAGCTCAAGTAAAACAACGTAATGCAAGAGAACAAATCAGATCAACATAGAACCAAATAAAATGGATCAATACTGAATACCAATCAAACAGCGGTATATCAACGAATGTGCCTGAACCTTCCCCAGGCGATGTGGGATGGCATTACTTCCCATCCACCCCCCTCACATGGAGGGCCTCATATCGCACACCTCCGGCTGAGGTCGGTATCAGAGCGGAATAGATACAGCTCAAATAGGACGTATACAACTCAAATAGAATGGATACAGCTCAAAGTGCCTGAACCTTCCCCAAGCGATGTGGGATGGCATTACTTCCCATCCACCCCCTCACATGGAGGGCCTCATATTGCACACCTCCTCCTGAGGTCGGTATCAGAGCGGAAAAGATAGGATTGAGCGGATGCTGAGTTCTGGGCGTCCCACAGAGCCAGCTATCCATCTATTGATATACTCAATCCCGAGGGGCCCAAGACTCAATATGACAAGATAAACAAGAATCAGACTCCAATAGCGTAGACAAGTTAGAACAATAGACTCCAACAAAATCAGAACAGGAGATATCAAGAAGCAGGATAGAATCATGCCAGATGTAGTACAATACAAGGAATATGCTTGAAAGCAAGTGCATTAAAACAATACAGTGTATAAAACAGTTCAGCATATAAAGCAGCTTAGTATACAGAAAATATACACCAAGTCAGGAGTCCGAGTTACTCACCTGAATATATGTTTATCTCCCTTCACAAATGGTCTAATAATTTCCAGTTGAGGTTAATCTTCAATCCATGGTTCGGCAGTTGAAGAAAACACACAGGCAGGTTAATCAAGTCGGCCAGCCATTTTAAATCCAGTTTCATCAGCTTCTTCAACCTTTTCCCCAAAGCTGTCCAGGATTCTGACTAGTCATGCATTTTCCCAGAATTCGCTGCATCTCACCCATTGGACCTTGAAGAATCCTCTTGTGCTCTTTCAGACTAGACTTCAGGAGTTGAAACCACTCGACCAAATTGGTCTGACAGACGTTGGCCATCCTTAAACCAACCAGTTACATTGGCTTCTCAAGTGTCTCACACTTAACTGCTACAAGGGTCTGTAAGTGGTGGTTGACCACTTCTTGTTTCACTCTTCAGTACTTCAAGCTTTTCCCCTTTTACTATTGAGAGAAACCAAACTCCTCCAATCCATAAAACTGCCTGAATTCCATATGCATTGTAACAAGATCCTCCATCATAAGCTACCCAAGTCTTTTTATTGCTTCAGTCATGCTAATATACTGCCTAACAACGTCCTTCAATCAGCATCATTAAAATCATCTGCTGCTTCGCTCTCTATCCACCAAGGTTAGTGCACAACTGCCGCAGCAGGTCTGTAACAGCAGCTCCGATTGCTGCTATAACAACAGCCCTAATTGCTGCTGCTTTCCTTCCCTGCTGTATTTCAATCCCTTAACTCACTGAACTGGAGCAGCCAGCAGAACAAAGGAGACTACACCGTGTAATCCACTCCAAAACCCAATTTAAACAAATCATCAAACCCAAATCCCTCAATTGGACAACTACACAAGTTTCCAATTAAACCGATATTACTGCCCCTGAATTGCTAAATTCCCCTGTTGTGGTAAGACCACTGCCAATTCCCTCAACAGTTGCTGCCCCTAATATCCAACTGTATCCATCCCTGAACAGCCGTAATGGCTACACATCCTAGCAAATTGCCTCCACCTATATCAGCTCCTCAACACGTTTGTATCCCCCTCAACCAAGCTCCATTACACGGTTAGTCACCCAAAGAAATATCAGACCATACCCAAGTGCTGATTATTTAGACCATTGCTCTGTAATTTACCCTAAGAGCCAAATTCAAAAGATGGGCAACCAACAACTGCAATTACAGGAAAGTTAAACAAAAACAGCAAGAAATCGGCATCTGATTGAACCTTGCTAGACAACCCGTCCCACAATCACTTAACATCAGTCATTGATTTCGGCTGAATCGGCTTCCCCTTTCACTAATCACGCTGCTGTACGCTGCTGCAGCTCCTCCATTTTCCTTCAATCCAAACTACAATCCACAATCTTTCTCAACAGTAGACACGTCCCCTATTGCACCACTATACAAACACAAACAAATATACATACATATATATATCTAGCTCTGCACCGCACTCTCTACAATTTCTCTCCATCAGCACCAACTCGCACACAATTACACGCATATATCTATATATACCGCCTGTTGTAGCTCCGCCATACCTGCTCGATTTTAACCCGATGGATCAACTGAGCCGTAGGGACTCCAGCCTCGAGATCCAACTCAGCGACCAACCGCTTGCCCACAAAATCTCACTGAACCAAATCGGAGCCATCTACCGCTTCTGCAGCCTAAACTGATCGCTTTTCCCCCAATTTTCCTACAACAGGGACGTATATATACAGTTGCACCCATAGAGAATTCTGGAATTCTCTTTTTCCTTCCCAGCCGTTTCTTCCTCTTTCCTTTATTTCTTGTGTACAGCCATCTATGTATATCTATATGATAGGAACACTCTAGAATTTTCCTTCCTCCCCCGATCTACTGCACCGCCTAGAACCTTCCTGCTCTAAACGTTTCTGCTTTCCTCTCTTTTCTTATTTTACCTTTAGTTACCTATATATATATATATATTTGCCCCTTTTATCATTTTAATATATAAAATATACTTCTATATATTTTATATATTCTTAGAGCCAATGTCTTAATTATTAATATATATATATATATATCTCTTATTATATTAATATTTTATTTCATCAAATATTAGATTATAAGATGCCAACAAATTTGTCGCAAGGTCAGGGCTCGGTTCAATATTATTTATTTTATTCGTATAATTAATATTTTCTGTATCGATCCCATTTATCCATTTCGGCACTTGATCGGCTGGGTTAATTTCCCGAGCATTTATTATTTTCAATGGTCTGGATTAATTTTATATTTTCCAATAATTAATCCCCTCACGGCTTCCCGTTATGGCTTACTATATCTTAAGCTATTTTAAATTATTATGTCACAGAACCTAAATTATTATTAGGTCAGAATATAATCTGAATTATGTCGAACTTTCGGGATATTACAATGTTACTTTTGTTTGAGAAAAGCTGTGTTTGCGCATTATTTTGGGGACAAGCCTGAAATTCATTATATATTGTTTGAGGCTAAAGAAGGTTTTTTAGATCTGACATAACCAGCCTTATCCTCATCTGACTGCAGTTCTAGGTTTGCCAAATGGCTCCTAAAGGCCTTGGTGGGGAGGTGGGAACCATGTAGGAGACAAAGTTGTCCTTGTTGGGGTTCGGAAAGTTTTGTGATATTGTTAAACCACCAACTCATCTAAAAACTTAAGCTGTTAGAGAGACAATTTTAATATTATATTCTCTAACACGCTCTTTCACGTGTGTCGAGATTGAGTCTACACGTGTACCAATTCATATTATCAAGGTGGTAGTAAGGTTTGAACCTTGGATTTTTTGCCTGTTTGATACCATGTTAAACTGCCAACTCATTTAAAAGCTTAAATTGTTAAAGAGAGCGTAACTTTAATATTATATTTTCTGACAAATATTATAGGAGTAGCTCATGCCAAGTGACTCATGGGATGTCTCTGTGTGTTCGTTTATTGTTCTCCCATTGGTGAGGTCTCTTGGTTTCACTCTTCTAAGGGCATATGGAGCTATATTGGGGAAACATGAACTGGTTGATTTCGAAGTCCCTTACTTGTGTTGTGCTTGTCATTTCTATTGTACCTTTCTTTTGCTTCTTCTTTACTTAGAAATTTTGTTTGACTTGCTATGTGGCATGGTGATTGTTAGTGCTTTCTGGTTGCTCTCAGAAAAGAATTAGACCATAGAAGGGAGCAACCCAATATTCAAGTGACATAATATATACATTTTGTCTGTTTCTTTTTCTCTCTCTCCTTTTTTCTTTTTTCATTTCTTTTTTGAATATTTCTGTGGATTTTTAATGTTTATACATACATACATATTATATATATATATTTATTTATTTACATCAAGCAATAAAGAATCTCTCGGCTAGACAGTTAAGTTATTCGTTCTAAAAGGCGTTGATGTATCACTTAGGTTATTATCGCAACAGATATAATCTTTTAGGTCTTCCATGGACACAATTTCATATTGGTGTTGTTGTTGTTATTATAAGTTACAATTCTTTATCATTTTTAATTTCTGGAACTGATAGGTTCTCATGCAGCAGTACATGTTTCGAGGAGAGCGTGGAACATCCTAGAAAATTATGATGTTATGAGGTTTGATCATGTTGGAAGTAATCATGAAAGATCTGCATTCTACCAGAGACGTAATACAAAGTACCTTGTGAATGCGGCCTCTGGACATCCTCTTGAATCTGAGCCTGAAGTTTATCATCCCAAAAGCCCATGGAAATCTGTGCAAGATTCCTTAAATGCTTTCTACAGGTTTTCGCGGCCTCACACAATTATAGGAACGGTTAGTTTAAAATTCATTTTTTTTGTAAATTTTATAAAGTCATTTATTTGTGAATTAGATTTTTTGGGATTATTTTCTTATGTTTTCCTCCTAGTTGAAACGAAACTTACATTAAATTTTCTTTTTTTTTTCTTCCTTTTGAGCAGGCCTTGAGCATAATTTCAGTTTCTCTCCTCACAGTTGAGAAACTATCAGATTTATCTCCGTTATTTTTCGCTGGGATGTTAGAGGTGCTTCAAAAAATTTGATCAATTTAATCAGTTCATATGTAGACTTGAGAAATATGATTTCTTACACAGCTTTTAAATTTTCCAGGCTATTGTTGCTGCCCTTCTGATGAATATTTATATTGTTGGTTTGAATCAGTTGTCCGACATAGAAATTGACAAGGTAGCCCATGAATAGACTTTACTGATACATTAAATTTATGTGGATAAGAAGTAATGAAATTCTGAATCTCACTATAGACCTTATTGGCTTTCCCCTGAATTTACAAGGTATAAGTGGCACAATTGTTTGGAAGAGAACTATCTTTATACCTTCTCAGATGGTGATATCCTTCTGGACCAAAAATCTAGCAGATTGAATGGTCTAGAGGTCCCATCTAACCATTCTTTCAGTTTCTCATTTTCATTAGACGAATGTGCACTCAATATTGTTTTGTTTTGGATAGTCAAGTATTGTTATAAATCCCTTCTGTTCTAGCTATGAGAATTCTTAGTTGTGATTTGTCTGGTGTCGATTACAGTTCTTTATGTGTGCTTTGTCCTGTTGGACCTTATTAGCACAGTTAATATACTTTCAAAGATGGGATCCAAAGATTTGTTGACTCCAGTGAAATTATTTTCAAGTGTCTCTCTCAAAATTTTGTACTGCTTAAATTTGGACTTTATTTTGGCAATCTAATTGTAAATTTGTGATGCTTCATCTATTTCAGGTTAACAAGCCGTATCTTCCATTGGCATCTGGGGAATATTCTGTCATGACTGGTGTCACGATTGTTTCATCTTTTGCCATTATGGTATTGCTTATTATATATATATATGTGTGTGTGTGTGTGTGTAAACTTTTTCCATTATGGTCTTTAAATTTAAAAATATTCCACTGAGCAGTTTGGATCAAATTTTGTACTTAACTAAAAATGTTCACTTAGAGGGTGTGGTCCCCCTCAAAATATGGTTTTAGGCTTCAACTGGATTTTTGTGGTGTTTGCAAGAGCTTTGCAAAGCTTGGTTTTGGAAAGGCTAAAAAATCTACTTCTAAAAATAATTTTGGCTTTTTACAAGTTTTTCCCTTGGACCCACCACTTGCACATTACTCATTATATACAATTAAAGGTTTAAAAATAAAATTCACAGTTAAAATAACTTTTACCTAAAAACTCAATAATCAATTCTTTAGAATCCATTCTCCAAAATCTGAAGCTCCCCCAAATAGGCATGGTGGTGCAAGTGTGTGCTTCATGTTATAGACGAGAATATATTATTTTATTTGCTCACTAGGCTTACTTTCATGGGTGATACCTCTAGATAGTAAATTTTGTTGAATTATAAATAAAGTAATTTTTACTTATTATTCACTTGTCTTCTAACTAAAAAATTTACTACTCATCTTATTTTGTCTGGTTATGAGGTAAAAAGTAAAGAGTAACAGTAGTCAAGAAGTGAAAAGAAGCTTTGCTTCTTTCTTATCCCTAAACCTAACGAACTTAACGGTGTGTATATGTATATATTTTCACTAATCTTAATGTCATTTGCAATACCTCTTGATAGTAAATTTTATTGAATTATAAATGAAGTTATTGAATTATAAATGAAGTAATTTGTACTTATTATTCACTTTGTCTGTGAACTAAAAAAATTATTTCTCTTATTTTGTTTGTTTATAAGGTAAAAAGTAATGAGTAACAATAATCAAGAAAGAGAGAAAAGAAGCTCTACTGCTTTCGTATCCCTATATTTATATATTCTACAATGTAGAAAACTTTGTGCTACTATTTCAGATCTCATGACTGGCTTTTCACCATCATAAAAAAATCTAGCTTTATTTAAAGGGTAAATTATATTGATCTCCTCTGATGTTTGTGACAATTACAAAGACTTCCTATAAGATTTCTAAAATGACACTAACCTTTCTTACTTTTACTGACAAACTAAATAAACCTCCCCCACCCTTTTTTTTAAAATGACAAAAATACCCCTTTCATTTTTATTTTTTTTGCATCTTTTAACATTTTGACCATTTTTTCTAACCTATTTTTTAAAATAATTTTTTCATTTTATAGAAAAACAATTTTAAGATAAATAAATTATATTTTTTTAGCCAAAGAAGGTTTTAATTAATATTTATTTGAAAATGGAAAAAAAAGTTAGAAAAATTTCGTCAAAATTTAAAAAATGCAAAAACAATAAATATAAAAATGAAAGGGGTACTTTTTTCATTTTGAAAAAAAATTGGGTTGAAGGGGAGGTATTTTGGGGAGGTCAGTATCATTTCAGAAATCTCAAGGGGGGTCTTTGTAATTATCAGAAACCTCGGGGGAGCATTGTAATTTATCTTTATTTGAACAAAGACTATAAATTTGTTATGGATGCATAAAATCATATCTAATATCTTCTCTTGTTTTCCTATTTTCTTTCCTTTTTGTATTTAAGACTATGTTGTTAATATAAACTATGGTTGTTAGTATCTTATGATACATGATGCGTATATTACGATATGTTCTTATATGGGCATAAAATGATGTGTATCTTTTTGCACTATATTGCACGATATGCGATACATATCTTACAATACGTTTCGATATGCATGATACATGCAATACGCGCAATTTGGCAAATGGCATCGTTTTGGCCTTGTTTTGTTGTTGTTGTTATGTTATCTCTCTCTCTCTCTCTTTTGGTTTGAATTTATATTGCCTTTTTATTTGCCTAGAATTTTTCCTCAAATATGAAAGAAGGAAAGCAAGTACTTTAGAGTTTAGAGGTTGAGGGTGAGGATGAGGATGAGGAGTGAGTACATACAAGAAGTTGAAAAAGAAAAAGGGAAGGGAACATTTTTGGCATATGAAGATGATGATGATATTGATGCCATTGATATTTGAGATTGAGATGAAAATAAGATGGATTATAAATGATTTTTTTTGGATTTTGTCTTTAAATGTTGATATTGATGAATTATGTTAGAAACTTGGATTATTAAATTTAGGTTTGGAACTTGTAATATTTGTAAATCTTGATTCTTGTATTGTTTGGAATTTAAGTTGATTTTTTTTTTTTTTTTGATAATTGAGTTGAAATGTTACTTTTTCAAACATTGTATGTATCTATATCTATTGTATACTATATATAAAAGTACCAAACTCCTTAAGTGTTTTACACTTTTTTATATTACAAAAATACCCTTTTGATATTTTTTTTCCTCATCACATGTCTCTATATTTTCACACGACTTTTTTCTTGATTGATACCATGCTAAGTAAGAATACTAATTTGGATTGACTTCTATTAGAATAAACTTATAATGGTAGAATTCAAGTCAATTAGAAAACCTTGTGATGATAAAACTTTCCAAATCTTTTTATTGATACACATTCATAAAAACTCAACCGATCCTTCAATTGTTTTACATTAAGCACATCCGTCAAGTATGATTTTATATTAGACTCGATTATAGTAAGCTTCCTGTTTTCCCTTAAAGCTTCTTATTGATTATTTGTTTGATTGTGCAATTTAATTCACCATACATTTCTTATGCAAGTGGTTGGATTAGTTCATAAATGAGGTTATTGGATTGAAATTTTAATACCACACCCATTTTTGCTCTACCGTTCAAATTTATTGTTGATTTAAACTTTTTATAGTTAATATATTGTTCTACGCTATGTGAGGATATTCCAAACCCCAAAATTTGCAGTTTTTTATTTTGTTGTCATTAATTAATTAAGGAGTTTTTTTTTGTGTCTGCCGAAATGCAAAATAGATATTATCAGAGAGATTGATGCTATATTTTTCCATAATAATTATGGATACTCCTATCTTTGCAATGAAGTGGAGCTATCACTTGAAAGGTGAAACACAATACATTTAGTATTTAAAAAAAAAATTGGGTGATGCAAAAACAAGGGAAAAAAAAACAAAAAGAAGTAGGTCACGTTTTTTAATTTACATATTTGTATATACATTTATTGCATATATTTATATCCGATAAAATTTTTTAGACTTAATTGGCCTCCAATCCCTGTATTAGTGACGTTATTTTTAGTTAATCCATGTTAGTTACGTTTTTGTTGTAAAAGACATTTTTTTTACTTTTTTCATTGTGAAGTAACTTATGGATTACGTATCATTTTTGATATATTTTTCAATAACTAATTTACCTCTTTTATTTATTATCTTTTTACGTCATTGGATTGACTTTTTGTTTTTGATTTGTTTCTTTACTGATTAATATTATTTTTGGTTAGTTTTTGATTTTTTATTTAAATTTGAATACATTTCTTATCTATTTTCGGTATCATTGACTACGAATTTTTCTCTTTGTTTTTTCTTCTATTCTCTTCTCTAATGTGAATTTCCTTATCTATTTGGATCTTCCCTTTTTTTTCCTCATCTTCTTGTTTATTCTTTATTTTTATCTCGGCTTTGGTTTATGTTAAAAATTATTCATTAGATTTTCATTCACAATCAGAATCATTTAGTGTTCTATTCATTATCAAGTATGTGATTATATATATTTTTCTTTTTTTCCATATTAGTTTTCTGTTCATTATATGTATTATATTTATGATTCTTTTCATACAATATTTGTATTATTTACATAGTATTTTGTTCATTTTTCATATATTTTTTAGTTTATATAAATTATTTGTTAGTCGTTATTGAAATTTTGTTGTGTATTATACATTTTTTGATATGTTTTTTTTTATAGTGAATACATCACTGTCTTTGTTTGTTAAATGTTCTGTAAAATTTTACATGTCATTATTTTGTTTATTATAAAAATGCATATATTTATGTTTTATTTTCGTTTACCTTTTTTTATTAATGTATAATTTCAGAGTTTTGTACAGTATAATTTTATATTTCACCATAAAAATACATATGTTTATGTTTTGTTTTATTATAATTTTACTGTATAATGGTCACAATTTCATATTGTATAAAAATTCATTCGTTTATATCTTTTGTTTATCATTTTTTTCCTATTCAAATTTCTGATGATATTCGAAATTATAGAGATTTAGAAGCCCCAATTTTAGCGCTGAAGGTGGAAGGATTAGTGGATTGGATCGCGGTTGCCTTTTTGAGTAACGAAAATCTCTTCCTTGTTCCGCGGCTCCATAGGGCTATTTTTGTCTTTTGATAGCTTTTTTTGGGGACTATATTGTCCATAAAAGTCAATTGGACTTCTTAGGTTATTAGAGTTAGAGTTTGACTCTGTTATAATTGAAATCTTAATGGAAGACCCATGACTGAATGACCCAAATTTTTATTTCATATATCTATATAAAGTGATGGACAAAAAAATATTAAAATTTTTCTCCCAATTTTAGAATTCTAAAAGTGCAAGAATTGTATAAAATAAAATAGATTGAAAAATTAAAATAATTTTGTAACGTGATTATGTATAAGTAGAGAAAAGAAAGTGGCTTGATATTGTAGGAAAAGACCATTATATTTCAAAAATAAGATAAATTCCCTTAATTTATATGGAAGTAGGGAAAAAGTAGTGAATCAATATTATTGGGAAAAGATCATTATATTTTTTCAAAAAACAAAATTATATTTTAGAATCCTAAAAAACTAAAAAGTGTGTAAAATAAAATAAATTGACAAAATAAAAAACAATTAGATGGTGCCAAAAAAACGAAAAACAAGAAACAAAAAAGAAGTGGATAACGTTTTATATACTATAAGTATAAAACATATATTACATGTATCTATATAAGATGGTGGACCCAAAAAAAAATTATATTAAAATTTTCCACTAAGTTATGAAACCTAAAAGAATAAAAATTATACAAAAGAAAATAGATTAAAAAATTAAAAATAATTTTGTATTGTGATAATATAGAAATAGAGAAAAAAGTAGGAAGTGGGTGATGTTTTATGTATACATATATTACCTCTATCTATATAAGGTAGTGGTCTAGAAAAAAATTTAAAATTTTCCTCTAAGTTTAGAATCCTAGAAGAGCAGGAATTCTATAGAATAAAGTAGAATAGATGAAAAAAACTATAGATATAGAGAAAAAATGGATCAATAATGTAGGAAAATGCCAATATATTTTTTTTAAAAAAGTTTACCTTTTAAAATCCTAAAAAACTAAGAAGTGTGTAAAGTAAAATAGTTTGAAAAATTAAAATATACTATTGGGTGACATATATATATATATATATATATATATATATATAGAAGTGTGTAAAATAAAATAGAGAAAAAAACTTCAAATAATTTTTTGACATGATAATATAGAAGATAGAGAAAAAAAGTGAATTAATTTTGTAGGAAAATAAAACATTACATTGGCAAAAAACTGGTGCATAAAATATGTAAATAACATACAATCCAGGCATATAATATTTATAATGTTTAATAAATTTTAAAGTGATATATTTGAATGTATGCATTTCTACACTTTTATTGTAATATCTTTTTCAATCTTATTTTTGTTGTCATTGAGTATCCTTCTCAAACTTTAATATTTATTGTATAATTGAATAAGGTTAATTGAATATCCTTTTCCTACTTCTATTTTTATTGTAATTGTAATTAACTATTTTTAATTACAACTTAACATGGTTATAACTTCATTACTAGTAATTGTCTTGGTTATGCCTTCATTAACTCTTTAATAAAAAATATTGAAGTGTACAAAATAAAGCAGATTAAAAATTAAAAATAATTTTTTAACGTGATAATATAGAAGATAGAGAAAAAAAGTGAATTAATATCATGAGAAAAGAAAACATTACATTGGCAAAAAAAATGGTAAATAAGATTTGTTAATGACATGCAATCCGGGTATATAATGTTTAACAAATTTAAATTGATATATTTGAATGTATGCTTACCTACACTTTTATTTCAATTATCAAAATGTCTTTTTCAAACTTATTTTTGTTGCAAGTGAATATCCTCTTCAAGCTTTAAATTTTATTGAATAATTGAACACGGTTAATTGAATTTCCTTTTGTACTTTTATTTTTAGGGTAAATTACGTTGATCTCTCCTAAGGTTTATGACAATTACACTGACCTTCCATACTTTACAAAATAATATATAGATACCTTCTTCTTGTCAATTGTTTTCTTCAAAATGACGAAACTGCCATTTTTATTTATTTAGTTTTGCATTTTTTCAATTTTGACCAATTTATTTTAAATTTTTTTATTTATTTTTATTTTAAAACAAAGTTAAGATAAATAACTTATTTTTATTTTATATAAAAATAAATTTAAGGTTTTTATCAATATTTATTTTAAAAATGAAAAAAAAATGGTCAAGATTTAAAAAATTGAAAAAAATTAATATGCATTTTTCCAATTTTGATCAATTTATTCTAAATTTTTTAAAACATTTTTTTTTTATTTTTTTTGGTTAATTACACTTACCTCCATTGTGGTTTCTGACAATTGGAGATACCTCCCTGTGATTTAGAAACCTACACTGACTCCCCTATCAGTGCTGTCGGTTAAACGATGTTAAAAAAAAATGTAAAAATACTAAACTACCCTTACCATTAACTATTATAAAATATTAAAAGTCAGAGACACTCTCTCATCTCATCATCTCTCTCGATTGTGCCTCTCTCATCTCATCGCATGTTGTTGGCCGTCGTCGGTCATCACTCGCCGGCCGTCACCCTCCCGCTGTTGCTGATCGTCACCCCTCGCCGTCGCCGATCGTCACTCCCTGCCGGCACCGCTGATCTTCACCCGCCGTCTCCAAGTCTCATCGCCGATCGTCACTCCTAGCGTTGTCTTGTTTCGGGTTATTTGGTTGAAGATGATTTGCTTGTTGAGGTGGTTGCTCTTGCCCCTGGGGCACACGCTGTTGGTCTTGGCCATTCAGAGGTTCTTGATTCTGAACTGGCTGAGGTAGTTGCTGACCCTGACCATGCAAGGGCTGCTGGACTGGATGCAGCAGCTGTTGGTCCTGACCATGCAGATGTTGCTGGTTCTGGACTGGCTGAGGCAGCTGCTGGTTCTGGACTGGCTAAGGCATGTGTTGAATTTGAGTGATCAAGGCTTGCTGACTCTGAACCAAGTTTGCCACAATTTGGTTTAGTGCCTTGATCTGCTGTGCCATGGAGTTTATTCTCCGATCAGCTGTACTTAGTGAGCCTTTGAGCAGGGGCCTGTGCTGGGACTGGTGTTGGTTGATTTTGTTGTCTTGGTCGCAAGTTTCGAGCCATTTGACATTTAATAGGCTTCTAAGAAGAGAAATTTGTTGATTTTACACAGACAGTGTCAAACTGATGATGTCGTTTTCTATCTTTGATAGCTGATGTCCAAAATCTCTTATCCAAGTATCTGCAAAGAAGGGGTTAGAAGATTACCGGTGGAAGTCCGGTGAAGAAACCTACGACGGTCAAGTTAATAGCTTGAAGAAAAAACTACTAAGAATGTGAGTGTAGAGTTTAGAGGAAGCATACCCCTTCAAGTTGAGGTCCTACTCCTTTTATAGATGACAAATATCTCGTTGTTGAGAACTTTCCTAAGAAAATAGGGATTCAGGATTCGATACAATTCTTTTGACTTAGTCAATTCCCGTATTATTATGAATAAATGATTCTTTGTATACATACCTCAGCACTGAGCGATGAAGTCTGGAAGGTATTCTTTTGGGTTTGTCTGCCATATGCCAATCTCACATTGTGAACTGAATTTGGGTATCTTACCCCAGCTCTGAGCGATGAGGTCTGGAGGTTACCTTTTCAGAATTGACTGCCATGTGTCGTTCTCACCTTGTGAGCTGAATTTGGGTTCACCATATACAATACAATATTTTTTAAAAACGATACATGTTATGAACTTACGATACACGTTTTGACAATTATGATATAACCTTATTCACCAATATTCCTCAATATTCCCTTTTAAGAAATCTTAGTTCTTCCCAAATTTGATTGTCGGTTAATCCTGTTTTATTTGTACATCCATAATGCCTTCAGCATTCTACTTAATAAACCAAGGAAATAGGTTTCCACGGTTAACTTTCACTATCAATATGTAATGCAGATCACTTTTAGTGCATCATTTATTATAATACTTTAATTCTTAGTATAAATTCATTATATTTTATTATTATTTTGGTTAGAAATTGATGGGCATTGCACTTGGATTTTTAACTAAGAAAGGCAATTATTTCTTTTCTTTACAGAGTTTTTCGCTTGGATGGATTGTTGGTTCGTGGCCATTATTTTGGGCTCTCTTTGTCAGTTTTATACTTGGAACTGCATATTCAATCAATGTGAGTTGCTCTCTAATATAAGATATGGGTTATCTTCACCCCCCAAATGTTGGATAGGGCATAGTTTAATACATGTTCTTCTAATGAGATAGAATATAGATGATTTTCTCTTGTATTTGATCTGCATTTATATGATCGACTTCAGGCCTCTAAAGAAGTTAGAAGAGATGTTTGAAACTAATTTCTGTCCAAACTCCCCCCCCCCCCCCCCCCCCCCTCTTTCATTTATGTACAGAGCTCAAGAGGGGTGGCGGTGAGTTGGATCTCCAGATGACATACTGAAGGCATATGACTTGGCTAATAGTGGGGTGTTTTGACTAAGCCAAGAGATGGCGTTCTGTTTTCAACTTTTAAGAGGGCTTTTTATCTTGCATGAGTTTTTTTTTTCTTTCTGAGACTTGGGTTGGGTTTGCCCCTTTATCTAGGGGTTTAGCGTATTCTAATTGTTTTCATTTTTCTTTTCCACGAAAGATGCCTAATCCTTCGTTGTGCTTCTCTTTTCTTCAACAAAAAGTCCTGTTTTTATTTTTTCATTTTTCATTTTTTATTATGTCAAAGCACCTAGGATGGCAACGGTTTAGTTGAAAATTTTGATGGGACACCTTCCTGTGCCTTGCCCTGTGGGATGGAAACACCTCCCAAACCCATCAAATTCCCAAGCTAGGGCAGGATGAAAAAACTAAGAGTGGTGGACCGCAGCACCAACAGGGGCTTCTAAGAAGCTGAGCTGTAGAACATTTCATTGAAACTTCTGATGAAAGAAAATATCTTTAAAGAGACAAAAGAAGAAGGAACGGAAAGAAAACAAATCTGAATGTGAAGCACATCTTCCTTGCTTAACTTACAAAAAGATCCACAATGTAATATCTCTACATGGGAACATGTCTATGAAATTTACTGGACTGTTCAGCTCATTATGTTTGATGAGATCGAACATGACACATTATTGATAGATTATTTCCATGTAGAAGGTGTCCATCCTTGTTAAGTTCTACATAAATGTGCAATAAATATGATTGTTAAATTAAATTACAGATCGCAAAGTTGGTTTCTTACTTAATGGTGTTTGAAAATTTCTTTTATTTCAGCTACCAATGTTAAGATGGAAGAGATTTGCTTTCATTGCAGCAATGTGCATTCTGGCTGTACGAGCAGTGATTGTTCAAATTGCATTTTATCTGCACATGCAGGTTTTTCCCTGCCCTCCCAAGTAAAATTTATAATATGCACACACACATATTTTAATATACACATACAGATATATATATATATATAGACACACACACACACACACACACATACACATACACATACACGTTCATAATCTTATACTTGGTTCATATAAATGCTTGAAACAATGCTATTCATAATTGTCAGGGGCTGTGGTGCCAAATCCTTCATCTAAATTTCAATGTCCTTGCATAGATTGTCCAGTGGTTTTCATATTCAAATAGTGGCCTCCAAAAAAGAAAAAGAATAGAAAAAAAAAACAGGAACCAAAAAACTATCTTGTATATTTTGATGTCTCTTATAGTTTAGTAAGCTTGTTTTTCTATCAATACATGATATGCATGCATTTCGACGTTCTAGTTTCGTAAAAATGATGAAGTAGGATTGCCTTTTCCTCTCGCTGTAATGCACTTTCATTGTTTGGTTACTAACGTGTTTGACAATTTCCAGACCTTCGTGTACAGAAGACCTGCTGTCGTTTCAAGGCCCTTGATTTTTGCGACTGCATTCATGAGCTTCTTCTCGGTTGTTATAGCATTATTTAAGGTAAAAGCTCTAATTTTTTTATATCAAGAACGGATGGCACGTATATTGTACTTCACACTGAGAGAAGGCCCATAATTGTCAACTAAGTGTAATTAAGAGAAGTTTTGAAAATTTGGTGTAGAATTTTACTTATTTTTCTGATAACAAGTAGTTGTGCAAAAATGAGACTACCCTTTGGTTATTTGCCTCTGAAATATATGCTTATGCAGCTTAACAGTTTTCCTACTGTAATGTTCAGTTACGCAGGTGTCTTTCTGTCTTTTCTGATATTGGGCATCTAAATTTTTATATTATTTTATTTTATTTTGAATTGCAAAGTTGGGGCTCTTTCTAATTTGTCCTTTCTGGTCAAAGACTGAAAGTGAGTAGTACATGCTGCCAAACTGAAATTTTATCTTTTGTTTTTTCTTTACTTGATAGACTGCGCGAACTATAAGGTTCTAGTCAGCCCAAAAGTTTCAATTCAGGGGTAAAAGAGTAATTTTGATGATAACTGTTAACCCAAAGGTTTCAAATCATGGATAAAATAATAATTTTGATGATAATAAACGTTGATGACGCTTACTGACTATTTCAACCTTAAAGTATAAATGCTTAAAGCTATGTACAATCACTGGATATCAAATGCAAAGCTTATTTTTTTTATTATAAATAAATGTAATATATTCATAAAGCCCTTGAGGGGGCGAACCCGTACATACAATAAAGGGAGAAGGCCACAAAAATTAAGCCCAAATCTGTTGGGGCCCGGTGCTTTATCCCTGTTACAAGATTTCAAAGCTGTAACAATTTCGTCTTCCTCAAACAAGTAAGAATAGCTCTAAACTCCAAATTACTTACATTTGGTCTCCACTCCTGTGTCTACATGTACAGGTTTTGGTAAAATTTCGAGATCCCTTCCCTTACCTCCACTTCACTCAATACTCTACAGTCCACACTCCTCCACAGTCCAGCAGGACATGCAAATGGTCTGATACTGGTTTTGGAAGACAAACCTGAGTGGAATGGGGGAAGCACTCCTCCCTATTGGTATTCACCAGAAATCTGTCTATCCATGACATGGCTGGATAGCTCCCGTCACTGCTCCACGTATACAAACCTCCTTCCAAGTGCATATCCCCCAGCCTATTATAATCAGGGAAATCTGAAAAATCTTGCACACCTTTCATAAGCCTCCCCCCACCCTTCTTCTCTGAAGGAAACTGCACCACATTAAAATTGCCTCCAATAACCCCTGGAGCAGCCCACCTGTTCACTGCTGCATTTAATTCCTCCCACAACTGACCTCTCTCAGCTTCAGTATTAGGCCAATACACCACTGTAGAAGCCTACAAAAAGTTACCCAACAGATTGAACTTGCAAGAAACTGTGAATCTCCGGTACATGCAAGTATCTGGAATTCCATAAAATCAAAATTCCACCTGCAGTTCCCCTTGCTGCCAAGATCTTCCATTCAACCCATCTATTGCCCCACAGACTTCTAACCAGATTATCAGTCATACACTCTATCTTGGTCTCCTGCAAACAAACCATTTCAGATTTTCAGCTCCTTGTTGCTAACTTAATTACAGCCCTTATGTCTGGGTCATTTAAGCCCCTCACATTCCAAGTTATCGCTTTTAATGTCATTGATTATCTATCTGATTCAATTCCCTGCTCCCCCTGCCTCCTCAACTGCACTTCTCCTCCCCTCATAGTTAACTGAAAGAGTAAATTGTATACTCAGATAGTACTTAAAAAAAACTACTATGGTCTTCAATCAAATGAGTTCTGTGTCAGAATCCTCAGCTGGATATTCCTTCATGTCATCTTTGACTGGTTCAACCTTTGATTCCTCACTGTAATGTTCAGATTCAAAATTGAGCTCATCTCCACTAGTTGAAGATTCTTCAGTCATGTCCTCAATCTCCATGATCCATTTAGGTCGGCATTGTAGAACATCGTAATCAATTGGAGATTTTTGTTCTCTAAGCTTGCCACAATGAGTAAATCCTACTTCAGCTTGACGAATTCAATTTTGTGATCAACACTGGATAAGGCATGTATGAGTGTTCAAAATCAAGACTTGACTCGTACATGATTTGACAAATCTATCACTACACCTTTCCCGATTGCGTATAGTAGGTATGCTTTATCATAGCCAAAACCATTTAAGTCATCAACGGGGGAGGGGAATGTTGTTAGACACAATAGTATTCAATACTTGGTATTCCCTCTTTAAGTAACAATGTCGTAACTTAGACTGAAATGGCTTCACATTTTGCTTTCTTTCAAATAAGGTAAAAATCATTTCTTGAACTGTAAGAAGCTCATCCTCAAAGGGGTAAGTCCCTATAGCCACTGAAGGTACAACCTTAGAAACTCCTAGCATAAGTGTCACTGCATCAGGATCAAAAACAACTCTATTCCCTTTTACTTTTGATATCATAGTGCATAAGACCTCATCATATGCCACCATGTTCACATACAAAATACGAACTAGCTCAAGGCAAGTTGTTCCTCTAAAATCAAGTAAATTTGACCATCCTCTCAAATCGAAATTAGTAGGGATGAAGGTATCATCAAATCTCCCTCTGAAAACGTTCTTTCTAGAACCACCTTCTTCTTAAAGAGAAAAATGTTATACCACATTACGTCTTCTTCTATGAAGGCTCTTAAGTTAGCTTTAGAGGTCTTGTCATCTCTCCTAATATTACTTTTCTTTGGAAAGATTTCTTTGAGATGATTTCTTCTTATAGGGATTGAAGTAAGTTTTCACCATTTTTAGTACTTTCTGTTTTTCTCGGCTTCAAAGAGTCTTGACCTGTTGATTATATGAGAAAGCAAAAATACTAGGATGTGATTAGTAAAATGATTTAAAATAAATTTGATGGTTATATATATATAAAAAAATTATATGATTGGAATCATAGAAATATGTGTTTTACCCAAAACATGATTTTGAAAAAAAAAAGTTTTGCAAGTAAAACACTTTGAATTAGGATTTACTTGAAAACACAATTAAAAGTTCACTCACTCATCTTTATGCTTTTAGTGTTTAAGTGAACTTAATATCATAAGCCATTATTGGGAAGAGTCTAGGATAAGAAATTAAGGTGCTCTACATAGCTTTGAGGGTTTTTCTTAAAAAAAAAAAAAATTCTCCCCCTTAAGTTATTGTCCTTTCTTATTTCGATAGCACAGTTTTACTGCAACTTTTAACTTTTGGGCTTCACAATTTTTATACTTCACATTTAGTATTTTTTTGTTATTCTTTGTTGTATAGATATCTTTTTTCTTTCTAAGGGAATAACTACTTACTCAATATATATTTTTTAAATTTGAGGGAATAAAAAAAACACATCATATAAAAAAGAAAGTAGCTAAGGTCATTAACTTCAACTACTAGAATAGTCCCAACTTAGCTATATGACAATTAGATGTGCTTAGTGAAATTTTAGTATTTAGACTTGAAAGTCACAATCTAATCATATAGAATAATGTATTTTCTTAAAATCTCTTCCACTCAACAAAATGTTTCAAATAAAACAAAATTAGTAATAGTTTTTTTTTTCCTAAAAAAAATGTAGCCTCATTTTTTTATAAATATATATTGTATATATTTTTATTTTTTTGTAAAAAAAAAAATTAATCAAATAGGAAGATATTCTTTCGAGGTTTGTGAAAAGAAGTAGGAGATTTTACTTTTTTTCTTTTTAGATTATCACATGAGCAAGAACCCTTTGTCAGTTGAGAAGTGGTTATTATCTTTTGAATTTGTGTTCTTGGGTTTATTGGACTTATTCAGAACCACTACGTGAGCATTAATCTTAGAGTCTTCAACCTTAGAACTGCTCTCACTACTAGTGTCTAATTTCCTGACCCACACCATCTTAGGTTTCACATTCTCAATTTGTTCAATCCTAGCTTTTCTCGAAGTGGATTTGAAACTAATATTCCTTATGCTACCTTATCTAGTTTCATTTCTATCAAAGCCTAAGGTTTTGATTTTGTAGTTCAGTTCATTAATTTGATTAAGAAGATATTCTTTTTGAGACTCTGTATTCTTCTTGTTATTTTAGAATTTAGGACTCCTAAGTTTGTGACAATTAGGCTTAATATGTCCTTTAATTCCACAATGATGACAAATAGGAATGAACTTTCTTTGTGATTTCCACCATTGAAAACGATAGTCTAATCTGAGCTTTAATACCACAATGATGACAAGTAGGTACAAATTTTTTATCTTGGGCAGGATTCATAACATTCTTTGAGCTAGACTCAATATTCTTATGACTACTATTATTGTTAACAGTCTTAGGTTTAATAGGCTTTATTTTGTTTTGATGTGTTGCTTTTTTCAACATTCCCTAAACCTGTTTTGTCACTAGTAGCCCTAGAATTTTCAAGTATCTCATCTTACTTCATGGCTCCTTCATTCAATTTTTGAACAGTTTCTTGAGTTTTTTGTAAATCAATTTAGGTAGTTTTCAACTTATTCTTTATTGATTTTTTTTTTTTTTATCATTCATACCTTCTAGAAACTTGCTCTCTAAAATTTTATACTTGTCTTCTAAATTAGAATTTTCACTAAGTAGCATACTCACTTGATTCTTAAGTTCTTCTATAGTAGCTTCAAGTACTTAGATTTTTCCAAGTCATTCACTAGACAAGTAATTTTTTTATTTAATTTTTTCTATTTAATACATTCAGAAATCATAGATTTATAAAGCTCATCATCATCCATATCAACAGTATGATTATTATTACTACTATCAGTACTAGATAATGAACTCAAGGAATCCATACTTAACATTTAAGATATACAAAACACTCCTAAACATGTATAATAATATGCAAATTTATATAGGAGAACCTGCTACCACTTATGAGAAAACAATATGTATGCTATGCATGCAAATCTCGATTTGATATAAAAACTGATGATATTTAGAATCTACCAAAAGTGCCGAAATATTTATACCAAATTTTAATTAATTAAATCTCACCTTAATCAATAAGGAATGCTAATGATAGATTACTATTGAAAATATTTTCTTGTTAAATATCTAGGATCTTAAGTTTATGGAATTATCACGATAGCAATAATAATAATAATAATAATAAAATTATGCAACAACGAAAATTAGAGACATGAATATTTATGTGGGAAACTTTCTTAGAGAACAAAACCTACACGAAGTTGCAAAAGATTCACTAATAAAAAAGAACGACAGAACTAGTCCATAGAGTTATCAACCCCCAAACAACTAACCTATCACCGCCAATGATTTATCTGCTAGTTTGTCTGCTACTTCTTATTCTACGCTTCAACTTTGATTAATCTCCTGCACTTTGATCCAAGTACCAACCACGATCCACTACCTCCAGCAGTGTGCAAATCCCATGCAATGGAAGTTCGTGCTCTAGCTCTTTTATATGCCCCTACGTGTACTGTTTTAACACTAGGTATATAAACTCAAACACAAGGTTCACAACCTTGCAACAAATTGACTATATGAATAAAAAATTGAAGTCAAAGATTTCTCTATTGTGCTTCCAGATGCTAGGGTTTTTTATTATGTGTAACATAATACCCTACTTATAATGAAAAATTGTGTATGTATCCTAAACCTAGTTGGAACAATAGTAACACACGAAATTAGGAAGTTCGGAGTCGAACTGTGCCTAAACCAAGACACGCATACGAACAGAGTACACGTTACTGTGCGGACATGGCTTACTCCATGCGGATGCGGACGAAAGATCTACTGAAATCGTTCCCAAAATTTTAACGAAAGTTGATGCGCAATTTTCAATAACTTCAAACCTCCCTCGAAATTCCACCAACTCCTGAGAACCGCTACCAATTTCCATCTCATACCCCTTGAACTCCATAGTGTTATCATTCACTGCCTGTAAAGGAATTCTTTCACCTGTGGCTTCTTCTACCCTCTCAATAACCTGTTCTAGTCTTTCTCCAAGTTACTATGTCTCTGCTATCATAATTCCTTCTAAATCCTCATCCTCTTCACATTTTGAGTTTGTATCTAAATCCCCTCATCGGGTCAAATGACGCGTCTCTTCGTGCACCTTCATCAAATTAGTAAAATTATGTCAAAAGTCTAAAAGTGATTGAGACAAATTTGTTAAAATGTAACCATCTTGAAAAGTCCCTCAATCGACCTAAACCTTGGGTTAATTGACTTAGAAAAGGTCATGAGCTTAATTAAGACATTAAATATTCACTAGAATTGACCTTTTAGAATATGATTTAGTCGACTGAATGGCTTAGAGTTGGAAACATAATTAGCCTCTGGACAAATTAGTCAACTTAAAGATTGAGTCAATTGATTGTTTATACTTAAACTTGAAAATGGTTAAGTCACTAGAAGTTTCGGTCAACCTAATCAAGAAATCAGTTGTCTATACCCAAAATAGAAATTTGGTTTTTGGTCTAATTAGTCAACCTATAGAGTTACATCACTCGACCTAATGTTTGGAATGCAAAAAATAGAATAAAGCTTCTAGAACATTTAGTTGATTCAATGGGAAGAATCAATCAACTGAATCAACCAGGTAATGGAACTTATAAAAATCAACACTTTGTCGAGTGAATGTTGAAACCAGACAACTAAGTCCACAATTATACAACATAATGAATAGCGTTCAACCACTTTTGACTGTGCATTAAATGTAACTAAAAGGCTATAATCTTCAAAGAAATATAAATATTAATCAAAATCTGGTTGTTAGACAAGGATCCATGATTTAAAATTATTAATCCCTTATTCATTGTCCGAGCCCCAAAAATCTGAGTTATTGATTGAGCCATCATTTACTCATTCATTGTGCAATAACTCTAATGAGTTATTATTTGTAAATCCGACTCTAAGGGAGCTATTCTTGAACTTATACATCTTTCTATTCATCATTGGAATTTTAAATATGATTGGTGTAATCCTTGAGAAGTGAAAGGATATTCCATTTTTAAAAGAAAGGAGTGGTGTACTCTAAGATTGTGAATGGTTTGATCTCCACCAGAAGGAGATTGGTTTAATGGATTGAATCCCATGAGGTGTTCTTGAGGCGTGGACGTAAGCGGAAAGGCCGAACCACGTAAAAATCGCAGAGTTTGATTCTCTTTGTCTCTCTCTCTCTCTCTCTCTCTCTATTTATTGTTATTGCTTTGTTCTGCTTTTTTAAATCTTCATTTATTCATTTACTTGAGCAATTTTCAAATTAGTAAATAAGATCAAAGTTTGCTAAATCCACAATTCACCCCCTTCCTTTTGGGTCTATTTATGGGCAATAATTCAAATGTCAAATAGTCATTGCATCAAAACCTACAAATAAAAATTTTCTTATAGATTTTGAAGATTAATGTAGAGAAATGAGAATTTTTTTTTTTGTAACTAGCAGTATTTTGTGTGCATGCAGTGCTTCTAGACTTTTTTTTTTTTTTTGGGGGGGGGGGGGGGGGTGCTTTCCAAGCAGTACTCCTAGACAGAAGAGTATATTTTCACTTTATTTTTTAACTGAATACCTTGCAGGATATACCTGATATCGATGGAGACAAGATATACGGCATTCGATCTTTTACTGTCCGATTGGGTCAAAAGCGGGTTAGTCATCAAGATATACTAAATCCGGAATCCCCTACAAGCTTTCAAGTGGTGTATTTTTTTTTTTCATTTGGCTGAGCCAAATTTACCTTTGCAGGTGTTCTGGATATGTATTTCCCTACTTCAAATGGCATATAGTGTTGCCATGTTAGTGGGAGTAGCATCCTCCTGCCTTTGGAGCAAATATGTGACAGTAAGGCATTCAGTATTCTACTAATTACACTGGTGGGCATAGATTGGTTTTGAATCCTGAGTCATGTTGAATGACTCAGCTTCTCTTCTTTCTTTAAGTTAGAAGTGTACCAATAAAAGACATGGCTAAGACTGCAAGAGTTCCTGCATGAACAATATATGGAAGATGTAGTGGCTTGTAATTCATGCTACATATTCTCCTCACCAGAGTTCTGGTTAGCAAGCAATTTAGAAATAGGTTAAGCTTTAGAAACCAGGTGTGAGATTTCTAAAAATACCAATGATCTCAATGTGATTTTTGGTACACCCTAGGGTACCTGATCTGTGCAAAGGGTCTACAGATTGGAGGAATCATAGTGAAATTCGTGGTTTGACTTGGTCAAACCTGTGGTTTCCACCAGAGTTTCTTTTTTTATTTTCTTCTTTTCCTGGGTTTTTTTTGGGGGGGGAGGTTGAGTGATTTCACCACGGATTCATTTATTTGTTGTTTTATCACTTAAGAGGAGAAGAGAACACTCAAACTCCAGATGTGTTGGGGTCTTTTACTGCTGGGAGCTACTGAGGCTGAAAGACTTGTGTTTTAGGGTGCATAAAAATATATTCATATGTATTCTTCCCCATATAGCTTAAAAAAAATTTAAAATATGTATCAATATACATACTCATGTATACTTCTATAATTTATATGTTCTAACATGCTGTGGGCTATGTGACATTTTGAAAATTGTTATTCTCCCCTCCCTTTCTAGGTATCCTAGGGTAAAAGGATGCAACACTGACGTCCCTTTGTTACAAATGTTGACACTTTTAGTTTTTAGAGTTCAGAGACTGCTCATTTTGATTTTAAACTCTACTCAACAAACCTTGTCCCAGCTACTTGGGGTCTTTTGATATTGCTTGAGGTAACTGATTCAGATGGAGGATAATCATTGATAATATATCATAACCTGTAGGAGATAGTTGGAGTTCTCAACTGAATTTTCCTATATTTGCAGAAATTATTATGAACAGCAAAGTTCTTGGGTGAAAACTTTTGGCTTTGTCCCAGCATATAAGCTTCTGAACAAGTAGCGTAACACTATCTATTCTCTCTTTGAATTGGTGTAGGTTTTGGGTCACGCTGCATTGGCTATAATACTATGGAACCGTGCCAAATCTATTGATCTGACAAGCAAAGCTGCAATAACATCCTTTTACATGTTTATATGGAAGGTAACTGTTTATCTAAGCTTAATGAATGTAAATGCAGCACGAAGACTGTTCAAATTTTAACCCATAACAGAATTGTCAATACAGCATGTTAGGCGAATGAATGCCAGGGAAGACTTTTTTTTTTTCCTTTTACACATCCCCTGGTGTATATAGCCATCACTTTGGTTGAAACAATGATGAACCACTTTCATTCCACTTGAATGAGGATTGCCATGTATGATTCACACTATTGACAAGGACTCTCCGGCTTGAGGTACCAACGGTGTTCTACCATTTTTGTATTTCTGTCAGCACCTCAAGTTTGTGCCAGAGATGACATTTGTTGGTAAGAGCTGGCAAAGTTTGACCCAGACCTTCTCAAGCTTGCTTGAGTCAAGTAGTACTGATGTAGGTTTCACACCCAATAGATCTGCTTGCAACCTAATCATAAATATTCTGAGTCTGATTATTTTCTTACATATTTTTATTTGCATTTTAATGATGTTTTTGTTTTAGTTAACAATAGTCTGTGAGTTGGCAAAACTGCCAATCAGTTCTTTTTTTCTTTTTTTGTTTTGACTGGTAAATCAGACACACACACACACCACTTTTCCCCTTAAGGGGACTTGAACCTTACCTCGCATACGAGAAGGTGGAGGAGGTACCAAGTACCAACCAAGCTAGAGCTTGTTGGCTCCATCATTTCTATTTTGTCAATGTCCTTGTTAGATAGAAGGATCATCAAGTACTGAACTGTATGTATGCCTGGTACATTATCTAATTTAATTTCAGTCATACTTGAATAATTAAGTTCATTCCTTCCTACAACATTTTCTTTTGCTCTTGCAGCTCTTTTATGCTGAGTACTTGCTCATACCACTTGTAAGGTAAAGTGAAGAACTTGACAGGGAATGGCCCATGTTTCTCTTGCTGGGCCAGAGCATCTGTTAGTTGTTTTGAATGAATGATGTAAATAACATGTTGCAAGAAGGATAAAAAATTGTAGTGTATAATCGATTGCTTGGATCAATTGTGAAAATTTGTAGTTATTATCACCTGTTCTTTACCAAACCCTTAAAACTGTAATTGGAAAGAACAAACTCTTTTATTGCATATTTCTGTTCAATGATAAGCTGAACTTTAGACCTTGGAGAAAGCCCTAGTTATTAGCTGAGCTGGATTTTCTTAACGCCTAGTTGGACTTTGGAGGGGAAACAACCACACAGGAATATTGAGAATTTTTACATGGAAAATCCACTCGGGAAAAATTCATGGGACCTAGCCTAGGAATGCCAGACTCGACTTGACTTACAGATGACATACAAATTCACAAGTTTGCATGCCACTATTTGAATGCCTTATTGAACAGTAACTACTGATATCTTGTAGATTGTCACAATTCAATATGTTCGTTCAAATGCCAAAACTCCGTTCGAACGCTATCTCCTGTGTAAAATTGTATATTTAATGGGGAAAAACAACAAACAATTTTACTTAGAATGATGCAAGGCACTAAATGAAAACCATTTGCAGACTCATTTTAAAACATGTTTGAAAAACAAATGTGTTTATATGATGTTCAAACATCATTAGGTATCTAAGTAAACTTACTGAAAATTGCTTTAAGGCAATGTCTTCAATGTATCTTTTTGATCTTCAACTCTTAAGACTTGTGAATAGACACTAGCACACTTATACTTGACCTTTTACAACTCTCATGTATTTTCAACGTGTACTACACATATCTTAACTTGACAATCTATGACTTGCAATTTTGTGACAAAAATACCTAATACTATTACATAGATAAGAAATCAATTTCCAAACCCCCAAAAATACCTTATTGTTTTGGTCAATTTTCGATTGATGAGATCAAGGATGGAGAAATTTTTGATAATTAGCTTGCAAAATGGAATAGTCAAAAGATCATCGGAGAGAATCCGGTGAAGAACTCTTTGATGGCTAAGTTAGTTGGTTTTTGAGAGAATCAAATTATAATTTAAGCCTAAGAATTACCGGTGTAACTTGAGAAGTATTGTTGATCTCCTTCTATAGGCATGCCTATCCCAACCCTTGTAGGATTTGAATTAAGAAAATATCGGGATTGTGTTTATCTTTTTTTAGGTAGTTTCCTAATTGGACCCTACTTATTAGCTTTAGTACCGAGGCAAGAGCTGCTCGGTACCCTTGGTGCTCAATATTAAGATGTGACTTGCCACTGCTTCCTCTAATATGGGACCTCATCCTTTGAAGTGTGTAGGTCTAGAACCTCTCGTGGTGAATTAATTTAGTCCACATGTCATCATTTCCGTGCTTGGGTTATTTTGGGCACACCGGCTACTCCCCCACCCCCTAAGCCTCAGGTCTTTAAGTCTAGTCCTAACTTGAGATTATAGAACCAAGGTGAAGGTGTCATACTAGCCATAAATGTGTGTGATGGATGCCCGCCTTGTCACACGACTTTTGAAGCGCCGACTGTCAAACCTTTTCGATTAGCTTCCTCATCATCATTGTTGTCGTTTAGGGATTTGAGAAAAGTGAACTGGTGCTTTTGAATTAATGGCCCAGCAACCACGATCCCCTATAAATAGGGTGTCCATGCCTTAGCGATGAACTTCTATTTTCTTTAACTCTTTGAGGGCTCCCTAAGCAATTTCAAGCGAGTTGCATAACACTTCCGATCGACGAATTTCACTCCGATAGCGAATCTCCAGCAACCCAAGTTTCCAACTCCTTCTAGGTCATATCAAACCAGACTAGTATACATTGAATATTTTGATAGATTGATATTCTCGTTTGAATAATGTTAAATCTGGTTTTGTGTTTTGGGGGAGATTTTCAAGACGAGTTTTTGGTAAAAGTCAATTATGGGTATGAAAGGTGAGGTAATGAATGCAGTCCAATTGTTTGATAAAATGACTAACAAGGGTGTTTGAGGAAATGTGTTCAAGAATGGCTTTACATTAACCACGTCAGGCCAAACCTTGGTGGGGACTATGTTGGACAAGAAAGAAAATTTAAAGATATGGTGGAATTTGGGTTCTTAACTAATTTGGAGAAAAACCATTAGGCCTCTTCAACATAGTTTTGTTAGTGCTTATCTTCTATAATTGATGAATGATAATTTTTAGATCAATTGCCCCAACATAGTTTTGTTAGCTCTTAATGTGCAGTACTAATCCATTGATGTATTATTAGTGATATATATGGAGTGACTTTCTGAAAGTTTGTAGCCTTTCCAAGTAACAATGTATAAAGCTGCGTACCAATTGCCCAATTGGTATCATAGGGTTAGGGCCAAAAAGAGATTCTGCTACATGTGAAATTCAGTTCTTCTACAGCCTGAAAAAGTTTGTAGAGTCTTTCAAAGCTTTGTGCTATGTTTTGTGGCGGACCTAGATCATAGAATTAGAGGGAAAATATAAAATATAAAATTTAAGAGGATTTCTTATAGATTTATGCAAAATTTGGGGAAGGGACAATTTCTAATTTTTTTTAAATAAAAAATTTAAGTTTCAATTTTTTTTTTTTTTTTTTTTGGGGGGGGGCGCTATGTTGTAGATCCGCCATTGGCAATGTTCATGTCAAACAAAGACATTTTTTCCTGCTAATGTCTAAAGGCCAATCTCTGCATTATGTTTTGATTTCTTGCTTCTTTTTATTTTTATTTTTTAATTTAACTCATAGTACAAAGCATGGAAGCTTTGAACAAAATGTATAATGTTGCATTGACGTATTCAACCCCTTCAATTGATCTTCCTTTATTAATTGTTTTTCTTAATAGCTTGGATTATATATAAGCGTGTATATATATGTCTATGTTCATAGTACAGAGCACTGAGAAAGGATGTAATTTGTGTGTGTGTGTGTGTGTGTGTATATATATATATATATGTATGTATATAGAGTACCCATTTTTTTAGATATTAGTTTTATCAATCCTAGTAAAAATAAATAGGTCTGTGTGTATTTGTGTCTCATTGGTAGCAATGGTATGTACAATGTTGCACACTATATCACTTTTGATAGATAAAGATGGTTTGAAAACTAAATCTATTTACCCAAACGTCTCATAAATGGATATCAAATTTATTAAATGGTAAGATATGAAATTGGTTTCGTTGAATTTTTACCAAATTCACGTAGTTTTTTATTTTATTTAACCCGTGTCATTTTTTACTTATTTTTCAAATTCATGTTATTTTTAAAATCGCAAAAAATGTATTTTTAATGACAATTTTTTAATAAAATTGCATCTTTATGATGCGAGTTTAAAATTACATTTTCAAATAAACAAGAATTTAGAAATCATTCAACATCTTTATTAGTTTGAAATCAATCTCCCAAATCCTTCATTTTCAAGATGCAATTCTATTGAAAATTTGTTATTAAAAATGCAATTTAAAAAATAACACGAGTTTGAAAAATAAGTTAAAACAACTTGAGTCAAATTAAATCACTACAAAATAACATGGGTTAGGGAAAACAATTCCTGGTTTGTTGATGTTGTTATTTCCCCTTTAGTGAGTGATAGGGCAAAAATGTCATTTTACACTGATAGTTGTCACCTGCACATTTTTTCATAGATGCCTTTCAAAACCTTAGTGGGTGTTGGTGACACTTGATTTGACATAAGCATAAATGCAAGTGTTTATTTAAAGCCTTGTAGTTTACCATTGTTAAATGCCACAAATATTCTCCCACTCTTGTTAGAGAATGCCTGTAATTTTTATGTTAAAGTTACTAAAAGGACGAAGCTTGAATAATTTATTTGATGCTACTAAAATTTGCAGCAGGAGTGATAGGAATTTACATTAGACAAAAAAGAAGAAGCAAGTGTTAGCATAATTTTATTTTATTTTTTGGTGAAGATAGCGTGACTTGCATTTAAGAAAAGCATTATGAGAGAATTCATATGAGTGAATCTTCATCCTTTGGTTCATTCTCTAAGCTTATTTTTTTAAAATCTCATATATAATTGAGTATTTTTTTTACCAAGGATGGTGACTTAATTTGAAATGTTTGATTAGAAAAAGTTAGGCTAATTATCTTTTTTTTTTCTTGTTGACATTTTTCTTATAGCTTAGAGCTGCATATTTCCTCTTTTTTTTTTCTAATAAATAATTTTTTTTTATTTCTTTTCATGTGGTTGGACTGCACTTAATTTTGTGTCGAGGGTCATTTTTGTTATAAAAAAAACCTAACCAATTGGGAGCATTAGACATGAATATTAAAGATGTCACTTTTTTTAAATAGTTCTATTTAGAAAGAAATGTTCATCATCACAAATTGTGAATTCAATGCATGTTGAGTATCTTTCATGAGATTTGGTTGTTCATAAATGAATGCCTCGTGGCTTTTTGTTGTTAAATATCTCTGATATACCATAATTTGATTATCATATTCTAGGTGCGACATGTGTCTATAAAGAGCTCTTCAGTATACAAATCATGAGATGGTTAGTTCATCTAACTATTCAAACAAGTGGGTTCAGAAGTAAGGGGTTCTGAACTGATCACCGCCTTCCTTAGGCAATCGACCTCAGAATAAAGAAACCTAATCCAATATGGAAGTTACTATCTATGGATATTTTCAAATCCCTACTTTCATGACTCCTAATCCTACTTAACTTGGGAGATCTACATCCTATAAATAAAGTAGTAAGGTACGCTTTCAATTCATGTTCAATTTTTCTCTTCAATTACTGTATTAATTTCTCTACTAACTTCATCATCGGAACGACTATCACTGGAGCTTTCCCAGTGAACCTCTGACCTCAAGTTCCTAAAAAGTAGTTTAGGAGAAGAAGCCTTCAAACCAGAAAATGGAAACATTCGCTTAGCGTCGTCTGTGGGAGCGATGATCATTCTCATTATCTTTTCGTCAAAAGCATAGTTTTTTCTCTAAAAGAACTCATGGCTCAGAGCTTTTGTCCCAGAAGGAATTCTCAAGATTCTCAAAACCCTCAAAATCAACCTCCTATTAGAAGAGAAAGTGGGCAAACACTCATTCATCTACAACAACAGCTTGATTGAATTTAACAACAGTTCGATCAAATGCAGGAACGACTACAGCCATGTCACAGGCTCTAGTTTCACTGGCTCAGAACTGTAGAGCAGTCCTCCTTCTCTTACTAACGCTATTCATGGAAGACCTCAGCTTCTCACCATCGCTATGGGTAGAGGATCCTACAATGAGGATTTGCCTAATATGCAGTTGGTACACCCCCATGGTACCGTCTATATGGGGACTGATCCCCAATCGTCACAGCTATAGGGAGAGGAATATCGACGTTCCACCCTGCCGTCCATTACTAAAGCAAGACGAGAATACAAATCCCAACGGTCTCTGGGGCCAATCCAACACAACAAGAACTTCGACCTCTCAATGTCACGCCCCGAATTTTCACGAACCCGGGGAGTGAGTGAAGATAATAAAGAAGTGAAAAAAAAGACAATTTAAACAGATTCAATCAAACAGGCATTCATTCTCTTCAACATATAAATGCATAAAGTACATCCACTAAACATATTGTTCAAATTATTTGGGCTTAGGCCCTTACATTACAAAATATGCCCCAAGGGCCAAATGTACTTTCAAGTCATTTTTTCCCTTCCTTCTTTCAAGACTTCACTAAGTCTCAAGTGTCGGGAGCGTCATCTGTAATATGATATCCCATGAATGGGTCAGCGCAACTGTTGGTATGATACAATCCTAATGCAAGGAACAAAATTAAGGCGTGGCATGTGTAAGTGTACATTTATATCTATATGCCTTCCAAATCATCAATATAGTATATGCAATATGCGTGACGCACCTATGCAAACTCTATGCCATACCCATGACTCACTTTACGATCCTTCCCTGACGGCATGAGTACCCACATATGACTCACTTTACGATTCTTCCCCGACGGTATGAGTACCCTCGTATGTCTCGCTTCACAGTCCGGACCCCGTTGGCATGCGAGTACCAATGGCCGATTTTGGGTTTTTCACCACAAGATCTACACCCTCATAATGCATAGCACCAAGTGCACAACTCACACTGTGTTTCAAGGGATCACACTATGCCAATATGCTTTGATTCCACCATGCAACAATGCAAACTCATCGAAGCCTTTCATCCATACATGAAGCATGCTTTAATCAATGTATTTCACTTAAAGCAATAATAACATTTAAATCACAAAATTCCTTCCTCATGTGTACATGTTATACATATTCCATTTAAACACATGCTCAAGTTACGTATTCACAATCTTAACAATTCTCAAAGAACATAAATCACATATCGTGCCAACACATAGAACATACATATAGTCATAGTCCACATTCATCACTTAACCAAACTCTCAAGGAGATAACAAAAAACACATAAGCACACAAACAATCGAATAGAAATACGGGTCATCAAGTTAACATGGAAATTAATCCTAAACTTAATCATGTTTCTTACTTAGCAAAATATCATACCTGATAGGTTGGTCTCAACCCTAAGAAATCGTGCTCGCTGTGTAGCCGAACTAATCAATGAGAATGCTGTCCCTTTTACTGTCTCCAACCGGAAGGTCTAGATTGCCTTTTCCTTGCCCTTCGGTGTTCCTAAAATTATTGTGACACAACTCAGTCTATCTCTACTTGAATTATGTTATCCATCAAATTTTATGTTTTTATATCATGAGTTCCTATTTTACTAGAATAAACTCTACCATTGGGTCCGGAACAGTCGAAGAAAATCGATTTAGGCTTTTGTAGAATTCAATTTGGACATTTGTACTAAAAAGGGCAAAACGATCATTTTGCACTTGCACGGGTTCTTACTTTTCGAGACCTCTTTTCGTAAATTGGACTCCATGATTTAGTCCAGAATGTTCGAAATAATAAAAATTCACTATTCGTTTACTTTAATCGAAGTTTGCTTGACTGCCCTATTAGTATTGGATTTTAATATCAATTTTCATGCCCATCAGTTTGACTCATAGGAGCCAAAACCAATACTAATGCTACGCTTGCTACTTACTCCTTTTTATGTGATTATGCTTCAGCTATAGGGATGAATCACACTTGAGAAAGCAAATTTTAAGGCTGTAGAATGGGGCACCAGATTTTATGTTTAAGCTTAATTATTCTTAGGTAATTACATAGGAGCAATCGGCTACAATTCATAGTTGCCAATAGGGATTTTCAATATATTATATTCATCTATACTATAACAAGGTAGAGTAGCATATTACTTTAAAAAAATAATATTCATTTAAGTTCACCCTTTGAGACGTAATCTTTAGAACTGCTATACAGAGTTATATTTCCCCACAGAATTTCACTCCACATCTAGCAGCATCCCTGTACTTTTTAAAGAAAAAGACTAACTAAATTTTTAAATTAAAATATTCACATTCATTTTATATATATATATATATATATATATATCTAGGTATCACTGAACATCCACGTTCACTTAATACTCAATCTATAGCTAGCTGGTATGAGTTTTCCTATTTATATTAAAGTATTGTTGAATTCAATCCAATACTTTACTTTGAATCTTCTAATGTCGGGAGTGAATTCTATAATTTGACAGTGATACTGCAGAAGATGATATAAATATGTGTTATATACCAAATTGACCTCTAATTGAAAAAAATAAATCAATATAAGGGACTTACTTTTGCCACTGGTTTCGGCTGAATCAGTCTTCCCCTGCACCAACACGCTACTGCTTCACGCTCCCCTTTGCCTAATTTATTTCAATAACCCATCAGGTCCTCCAATCCATCCTGCTGCTACTGCACTTCCATTTTCTCTGCTCCAAAAGCATCCCAACTAACCCAACATGAGTTCCTCTATTTTGCCGTTACTCCTGCATCTATATTTCACAGCAACCCTCAAACAGCAGCTCTTGCTGCACTATTTCTTTCTCCTTTACCGATGCTCACTTTTTCTCCCTTTTTCTCATTTTGCCTTTGTTGCACCGTCATAAACACACTCATATATAATTATATATTTTTCTGCTGCTCTCAAGACTGACTCTTTTATTCCGTTTTCCCTCAAACCACAACCCACACGCGCACACACACACACACACACACACACACATATATATATATATATATATATAAATCAACCACTTGCTGCACTATTTTAGGTCAAGCCTTGTGGCACCGCCTCTTTGTTTCCTGGCTTTTCTTTTCTTTTCTTCTGTTGCACGCAACCTGCAGCACTGTCCCTCTATTCTTTTTCTCTCTTCAACAGTCTCGGCTGCCACACTACCTACACACACACATATATCTCCACTGCCACAACCACACACATATATAAATATATATATATATATATATATATATATTTTCACTTGCTGCACTGGCCTGCCGCACCTAAACCCTTCTTTCTCTTCTCTTTTTTTTTTTTTTCTTTTTCTACACGTTACGACTGTAGCCCCAAGCCCTTTTTTTTGACTTTATGTTTCTACTTTTTCCTTTTTACTTTCTTTTCTTTTTTCCTGTTTTCTTGTCTCAACTAGGATATTTTGTATACATTGTATACATAATAAACACCTCACAACGGACTGCTAGCACGTTTCATTTTTTTTTTCCTTTTCTATTCTTCCCTTGCAGGCTTTCTTGGTTTCTTTTTCTTCCTTTCTTGTTTCACTTTAGATAATATATATATATATATATATTATATGTATATTGTATAATATCAAACACACAACACTAACCTGTTCTACTAGCACACTACTTCTTCTTTTCTATTCTTTTTTTTTTTCTTTTTCACTTGCATGCCTTTTGCATGCTTATGTGTGTGTGTGTGTGTGTGTATATATATATATAATAAAATTACATTATATATATATATACACATTTATACTAAATACATATATATATTTTTATATTTATTTATTTTTTTCAAGTCTCTACACTCAAGGTCCCACACCCATCAGTCTTGGGAGAGTAACACCCCCTACTATTGCCAGAAAAATTCCTCCCATGAATCCAGGACTTAGAAGCACGAGACAAGACCAACAACGGGTACCGACCACACAACAGAACCTACCTAGGGCCTCTCAGATGGTAAAGGAGATAACGACTCTTAAGATCAGACGATCTCAACCAAAGGGTTTCACGTCCCTCCAAAACAAGACGAGTTAAATAAACTAATCGGTAGGTTCTCCACATCGTTCACGTCTCCCATAATGATAGAGGAGTGGCCCAAGAAATTTATTGTCCCAAAGTTCATTCTCTACAACGGTTCTAGAGACCCTGTGGACCATTTATCTCATTATCAACATACAATTGCCCAGTACGGGGCCACCGATGCCTTTATGTGTCGAACTTTTGTGACTAGCCTAAAGGGTGCCGCCCTTAAATAGTTTCACAACCTTTCCCATAAATCAGTCAGCAATTTTTATAAGCTCAACAGGCTATTTCTTGACCATTTCTTAACAAGCAAAAAGTTGAGAAAATGGTTAGAGTTCTTGCTGACAGTGAAACAAGTAAAGGGAGAGTCACTACGGGGAGTACATAGCTCGTTTTAATACTGAAATCACAGAGATAAATGACTGTAGTTCGAATTTCCTGGTGGCCGCCCTCACTTTAGGCCTTGGGCCTAAACGCTTTTAGGATTCCTTGACCAAGAGTGCCCTTACTGATATGACAAGGCTCATGGTAGAAGCATGAAAATATATTAATCTAGAAGATACAAAAGCCTCATTCTAAAAAGCTAAAAAGTAAGCTCGAAAAGACGAACGAGTTCAGAAGAAAGATAACAGGGACAATAAAAAAATGATCAGAAGTCCTGATAAAATAACGACATCAAAAGCCCAGAACAACTCTAGCTCTGGAAGGTATGGAACTTATACCTCGTTAAATGCTTCTCTTACCCATATATTCCAACAGGTCCTAGACTCGTGAAAACCTGAGGTGGCCTAGAACCACTAAAAAGCAATCCCTGACTCAAGAAATAGAAACAAGTACTGTGATTTCCATAAAGAGTAGGGGCACATGACTGAGGAATGCAAAGTTCTAAAGCAAGAAATAGAGAACCTCATCAAAAGGGGACGGTTGAGAGAGTTCATCCGCTAGGGACAGGGAACCAGAACCCCCTATGATGAGAGGTCGCCTCAAAGGAGGCCAGAACAGAGGCCCTGAATTGAGGAAAGTTCAGAATAATCAACAACAACAAAATAATCACCAGGTCATCTCTACACTCCATGCTGACAATATGATGACGGGAATGTCTAACCGGGCCTGAAAAAGATATGCTCGGGAAACAAGGGCAGAACCCCACATCATCCAAATCTCAACAATTGAGAAGAAGATGAAGTAAGAACCAAAAATACAATTCTTTGAACAAGACCTTATTAAGATACACTGTCTCCACAATGATGTCTTTGTTATCTCGCTCAAAATTACTAATTTTGAGACCAGAAAGGTTCTCGTGGACATTGGGAGCTCTACTAATGTATTATTCTACGAACTCTTCAAGCATATGGAGCTCAACTCCAAGGATATCAAAGCTACTATTGCAGTAATGGCAGATTCAATGGGAACCTCAGCTTCCTAATAGGTAGAATTGATCTCCCGACCACGATAGGAGAAGAAAATTACCAGAAGACCCTGATATTTGAATTCATAGTCTTAGATGCCAAATCTCCTTATAATGTCATTATTGGGAGGCCCTAGATCTTACTAGATGGGGGCAGTTACCTCAACCCTTCATCAGTGCCTTAAATATGTCCACAGAGATAAAATGCTCACTATTAAGGGTTGTTAGCCCACTGCCTGGGAATGGCACGCCCTCACTCTCTAAGAAAGATGTTCCAAATAGCAATTATAATACCCTTGTAAGGAGAGAGATTCTCCCTCTCCAGAACTTCATGAGGTCGAGGAATGTCCTTCAGAAATTAAAGAACGACTGAGTCCAAGAAGAACTAACAGTGTGGTGAAACCAATGGAGGAGCCCATCAGAGTGCTTCGTCAGCACTAAAGAAGAGGGAAAGTACTTATAAATGGGCTCAGCTCTGTCTCTTTCTGAGTAAGAGGAGATTGTTAAATTCTTAAAAGCTTAACCTTTCGGTATTTGCTTGGAAGACCAGAAATATAGAGGGAATAGATCTTGACTTCATTTCTCACAAGGTGATGACAGTTTCAAACCACCCTCTAGTGAGACAAAAGAGAAGGACGTTTGCTCCAAAATATCATAAGATCATCAATGAAGAAGTCCAGAAGTTGCTTGATGCCGAGATGATAGGAGAGGTATTCTACCCCAAATAACTTGCTAATACAGTTCTTATAAAGAAGAATGAAAAATAGAGAATGTGCGTCGACTATACCGACCTCAATAAGGCTTGTCCTAAGGACAACTTTCCTCTTCCTAGAATTGACCAATTTGTTGATGCTACGACAAGTCACGAACTTATGAGTTTCATGTACACTTACTCTAGCTACAATCAAATCCAAATGTATCCTCCAGACCAAGAGAAAATAACCTTCATTTCAGAACGAGGTCTCTATTATTATAGAGTGATGTCGTTCGGTCTAAAGAATACTGGAACCACATATTAGAAGCTTAAGAACAAAATGTTTGGCCTCCAGATCAAAGATGTAACACCCCAGCCCATTTACCGGGAAATTAATTTACTAATTTGGTATTAGAGATTTTACGAAAGTAAAATAAAAAGTTACGAAAAATTTAAACCGGGATAAAATATATATATATATATATGTAATAGTAAATAAATAAATAAATAGAAAAAAATAAAATAAAATAAAATGAAACAAGCAATTTAAATTTCTAAACGAAGCATAAGGAAAAAATAGGAAAATTGAGCTAAAAAGTGCAACCCATGAGATTTGAACCCTTGACCTAAAAATTTAGCAAGCACTTAAGCCCAAAAATTAAGCCACTTGGGCTGCCCACTCTTTGTGAAATATATTACAATATATATGTATATAAGCATATAAAAATCTCCCTCCACCTCCCAAATTGGCCAACGGCCATTCATGCAACGTATTTATATTTTTAAATGAAAAAACAATGATGGCATTTTGACTAAGGGAAGGGGGTTGCGTGAGAAGACCCTAAGGGACAGTCTATATTAGTATGTGCATAGCTGAATAGCCCTGTGTGAGAGTGTGTGAGCTTGTAGTGTTCGGCTAGTGAGGGAGTAAGTTAGAGAGAGAGAGAGAGAGAGAGAAAAAGAAGAAGAGGAAAAGGAAGAGGAAGAAGAAGGGAATATGGCTTACATGCAAACTTGAATCAGACCTTAGGAGCACAAAAAGGAATCAGAATCGAAGCAAGGAGAGGGAAGCCCACTGTTGAGGTAAAAACACACCAAACCAAATATTTTCTCTCTCTAAGAATCATCCTTTAAAGATGCGAGTTAAAGAGATTAGAATGCATGTATGACTTTGTTGTTACCGTAGGAGAAAATAGGGATGAAATGGGGCGGTTTGGGCTTGAAAAACCTTAGGATCTGCCATGACCGAACCTAGTAGGATTTGGGTTATGATGAAAACTTGAATGAAACTTGGAAACAATTGTAGGGTTAAAAAAAGCTTGAAATTTGGAGCATTCTGCAACTTAAACCATATGAAATGGTTAAGAAACCCACGAGTTACAGTGAGTTACAAGCAAGACGATAATGGAGTCAATTGAGCTCCATGGCCGGATTTAAGGCCTTCAAACTAACGCTAAGATGGAGTTTAGGTTGCAGGGATTGATTAGGCTTGAAAACAGAAGAGAAAAGTAGCTTCAAAACTCATGAAATGGAAGAAAAAACTCTAGGGTTTCAGATGAACAGTGGCCGTTGAGATGGGGAAGACGACACTGTTCGGGTTGGGTTGATTTCGGGTCGGGTCGGGACCCGACCTGACCGGGCGTATGGGTCATGCGAAACTGTGTCGTTTTGGGTTAAGTAGATTTAATATAAAACTTAGGGCTGACATCAGCAAGATGTTAGCATGACGTGGCGAACCGAAGTAAACCGGTTGGTTTTGAAACTTTTGAACCGGTTCAGTCCCCAAACCCTTGAACCGGACGGTTTACTTAACAGTTTCTAAAAATTCCATTTTGACCCCCCCAACTTTTGGTTAATTATGAAGTTACCTAGCAATTTAAATAAAAATGAATTTAAATCCTCTTTAAATTAGAAAAATTGTCAAAACACCCCTAAACCAAAAATTAGTCAAACGAAGTTCAAATAAAATAAAAGAATAGTGTAACCCAATGTTTTTGGACATTCCGGACTCAACGACGGAGTCCGATTTGTGAATTTACGTCCTAAAAATTAAGACACGTGAAATGTAAAATTATCATTTTACCCCTAATGATACCTGGGGCCAACTGAATATAAAAGGTAGTCTATCTTGACTATTTTAGGCGATCCGGACTCAACGGTAGAGTCCATTTTGGTAAACGAAGTACCAAAAAAATGACACGTAAAAACATAAAATCACAACAATGCCCTAGGCTTAAAATAAACTATAGACACGCAAATTTAGATATAGAAAATTCTAAAACAATTATCTTCGACACTTTGAACCTAAACCAAAAATTAGTCAAACGAAGTTCAAATAAAATAAAAGAATAGTGTAACCCAATGTTTTTGGACATTCCGAACTCAACGATGGAGTCCGATTTGTGAATTTATGTCCTAAAAATTAAGACACGTGAAATGTAAAATTATCATTTTACCCCTAATGATACCTGGGGCCAACTGAATATAAAAGGTAGTCTATCTTGACTATTTTGGGCGATCCGGACTCAACGGTAGAGTCCATTTTGGTAAACGAAGTACCAAAAAAATGACACGTAAAAACATAAAATCACAACAATGCCCTAGGCTTAAAATAAACTATAGACACGCAAATTTAGATATAGAAAATTCTAAAACAATTATCTTCGACACTTTGAACCTAACGATGACATCTTTTTGGAAAAAATAAGTCCCTGGTAACAAACTGAAAAATGACCAACGCGTCCCCAAGACTTAATGAAGCTATAGGGAGAGGGTAATTAGAATAGAGAGGGCTCTAAATTGAATAGTTAAATTATGTGACACTTTGAACAAGAAAGTAACAAGATCTTGAATTGTGATTATAGAGACCCTTGTTAAGGAAGGATTTTTGGATTAGCTTTTGGGACTTCAGGTGAGTATTTTCATACCATGTTGAGATGGAATTTCTTTATACATAGAAATATCGAACACTTTTATGACTTTGATAATAGACATCTTCCATTGATATTGTTTCGAATAACTTATTGATATATACTGCCATTTCTTTATAGTCTTTGTTAACATATACATTGTACCTAGTATATGTTGTAAATGACCCATTGATATCTATATTGTCTTCCTTTGACTCAAGAAAATGTTTTGTAAGATACTCATGACACTATTCAGTTTTTCTGACCAATCTTTGAACTATTTGACTAAAGGCTAAATATGAAACTCTTATTTGAATAGTTGAGATCGTTATTGATGTTATTGATTTTGGATATGATTTTGATGTTTTGAATGAAACACCCTTTTATGATTGGTCATTATTGAATAGATTGTGAACTTATTGAACCCTACCCACGGGGTATATTGGTGGTGAGCCGGTGTGATACGGCATATTATTGAATTTGATCTCAGTCAGTGAGGTTCTAATTTGCTGGCCATAGAATCTTCTATGATTTTTCATTATCAAATAGATTGTGACTTTATTGAACCCTAACCACGGGATATATTGGTGGTATTATTGAATTTGATCTTAGTCAGCGAGGTTCTAATTTGTTGGCCATAGAAAGGGGAATTTTAATGATTTGAACTCTTGTGAATATCGAATGTGAACTATGATTGAGTTACAAAACTGAACTACAATGTTGATTTTAAACTATGACTATTGAATTTGAAAACGACTTTGAACCGTAACTATGATAGAGTTACAAAACTGAACTACAATGTCGATTTTGAACTATGACTATTGAATTTGAAAATGACTTTGAACCGTAACTGTGATAGAGTTACAAAACTGAACTACAATGTTGATTTTGAACTATGACTATTGAATTTGAAAACGACTTTGAACCATATTTGAATTATAATACTAATCATCATTATCAAACTATGTTATTGGATCATTATTATGATTGTGCTTTGTTATCGATTTTGATTTACAACTGTGATTGAACTGAGATTTATTGAAAATGATTTTGATACTAGTTTCTGATTGGTTGTACTTTGATATGATGTATTCTAATTCCATATAAGTGTAGACATTTCGGAATGTACTACATAATAGTTTTGAAACCCTTGGCATGTTATGGAATACTCACGAGCTGTTGAACTCAGATAGGATTTTTATCCAATACATTTCAGGTAATGATATTGGCAAGGAAAATAGCAAGTTTAGCCAAGATAGCTGAAAGCTCATAACTATTAACCTCTTTTGTAATGACTTGGAATTTTTTTTTTTTTTTGGAATAAAATATTTATTTATTTATTTATTTTGGAAATGTATGTGTATGTGATGTGTGCGAGTACTGTATGGTGTATGTATTTATATGTTATATATATATATGTATACATGTGTTTAATAATATATATATATATATATATATACACACATATATGTGCACAATGTGCATGCCAACAGTGTGTGTGTAGGCTGCACTCTATGTGTGTGTGGTAGACCGTGTATATGTGTGTGTGAGGTGTAATATATATATATATATATATATATATAGGGAAGACCAACAATGCAAGCAATGCATTTAATGTAAAGCTGCATTGTTGTATGGGACAAGAGAGAAAGTCAGAAAAGAGAGTGGGAAGAGAGAGAAAGGGGAAAGGGAGAGATTGGACTGGGCGGCTGAGAGTTGATGTGTATATATGTATGTATACGTTGGGTATTGGTTTTAGAGAGAAAACAGAAAAGGAAAGGCCAAGGGGTGGAACTGAGAGTGCTTTGGAGGACTGAGGAAACTTAGAGGGTGAGCCAAGAGGAGGAAAAAAGAGGGGAGAAGCTGCAACAAGGGAAACCCGAAAATAGGTATGCCCGTGCTTAGCCTTTGTTTTAATTTTTCAAGGCATGATGAGTAGTTTTGGTTATAAGGTCTTTAGAGCATGTGAAGTAGAGTTAAATGCAAAAAGAATGAACTAAAATGGTCCTAAAACAAGGGAGAAAAGTGGAGTTGCAGGTTTATGTAGATAATCGGGTTCCAAGAATTTTTTTGTTTAAAGCTTCGTTTAAATGGAATGGAAACATTCTTATATAGTGCAAAAAATGATTTGGTGAGGAAAGGGGTGAAAATAATGGACTTTGAGGCATGAAATAGAGAGGAAACCAGTTGGCCGGAGCCACTGTTTTCCCTATATTCGTGACATTTGAGTGGCCCAAGTCAAAAAAGAAGGTTAGATATAAGATCCTTCGAAAAGAACGAAGAAAATTACATTTTTAAAACATGAAAAACTAGGCCAAAAAATAGTCATCCGGCGCCGGAGAAGGAGCCGAAACTCCGCCGGAACCCTACTGGGAAATCGAGGAAGAAGGGGCACTGTTCAGGGTTGGGTTCGGGTCAGTTCGGGTCGGGTTAAGACCGACCCTACCCCACGTATTAGCCGTATGTTTTAAATTTAAAATGGGATTGGGGGTGTTTGGCTACAGGGTTAAGAAATTGAAATTGAAATTTAAAATCGAGAATAGGGATATCTTATCCCTTGTTTTGGGAAACACTGTTTGGCTATTCGGATTGGGAATAGGAAAATTTGAAATTCTGAATTAAACTCTCAACTTTTGGAAAATTCAACGTTGACCCCCATAACTTTTAATAATTATAGTTTGACCCCCGAATAAAATATTAATTAATTATTAATTAATTAAAAAATAAAAAAATTACAAAAATGCCATTGAATCATAAAGCAGTCAAACGAACTCCGATTTAAGTAAACAAATAGTGAATTTTTATTATTTCGAGCATTCTGGACTTAACTGTGAAGTCCTGATTTGCAAAAAGAGGTCTCAGGATGTAATAACCTGTAAAAGTATAAAATGACCGTTTTGCCCTTTTTAGTATAGAAGTCCAAATTTAATTCCGCGAAAGCCTAAACTGACTTTCTTTGACATTCCAGGACTCAATGATAGAGTCTATTTGAGCAAAATAGAAACTCATGAAATAAAGACATAAAATTTGATGAATAGCATAATTCAAGTGGCAATAGACTGAGTTATATTTTATGATTTTAGGGACACCGAAAGGCAAAGAGAATGTAGTTTGACCTTCTACATTATCACTGTTAGTTCAGCTACACCACGAGGATGAATTTCTTAGGGTTGAGACCAACCCATCAGACATGATATTTTGCTAAGTAAGAAATAGGATTAAGTTCAGGAGTAATTACCATGTTGACTTAATGATTCACATATTTGTTTGATTGTTTTATGTGCTCATGTGTTTCTTATTATCTTTTGAAAGTTTGGCAAAGTGTTGGGTGTGGATCATGACTATATGTATATTCTATGTGTTAGCACAATGTGTGAATTATATCCTTCGAGAATTGTTGAAATTATGAAATATGTAACTTAAAACATGTGTTTAAATGGACTATGTATGGCATGTACCCTTGATGAAGGAATTTTGTGATTGAAATTTTATTGTGTAACACATTGTCTAAAGCATGCTTCATGTGTGGATAAAATGCTTTATTAAGATTACATCATGGCATGGTGGAATTAGAGTATATTGGCATAGTACGATTCCTTGGAACATGGTGTGAGTTGAGCTTGTGGTGCTGTACATTATGAGGGTATAGATCCTGTGGTGAAAAACCTAAAATCGGCCATTGGTACTCATGCCAGCGGGGATAGACCGTAAAGTGAGACATACAGGTGGCACTCATGCCAGCGAGGAAGGACCATAAAGTGAGACATAGGTATGGCATAGAGTTTGCATGGGTGTGTCACGCATATTGTTCATGTACTACATTGATGATACTGAATGACTTGTAGAGATAAATGTACACTTGCACATGCCACGCCTTAATTTTGTTTCTTGCATTAGCATTATATTATACCAGCAGTTGAGCTGACCCATTCATGGGATAACATATTACAGATGATGCCCCTACTACATGAGACTCGATGATGTCTTAATGGAGGAAAGAATTTGGAACTATATTTGGCCCGTGGGGCATATTTTTGATGTTGTACAAGGGCATAAGCCCTAGACTATTTCATGTTTATTTGTATGTTATGAGACAACAGGCAAGGCCTTATGGATTGTATCAGAACAGGAATTGGGTTAGTGTTTGGAATGCATGTGATTGTTCATTTATTTCTTCATTATTTTATTTTATTTTCTTTTAGTTACGTTACACTCACCCTCGGATTCGTGGAAATTCGGGGCATGACATTTTTGTATTAAGATTTTGTTAGACATGATGTAGTTACTTTTGGTAAGTGTGGAATATATATTGAATATGACACATTAGTAGATTTTGAGGATTTACATCATGTATTTTTGCGGTTATTCTAGAATATATATGAATGACTGATGTTGAATGGTATATTGATGCTTTCGCAATAGAAAAAGAATTTATTTCGCTGCGTTTGATTGATTGGAAATGAGAAAAGTATTGTGATAATTGAGAAAGGCCTCGGTGGCTGATCACGAACCCCTAATCTGCATAGGCCGGGTTCCGAGTTGTGACAGGAGATATAATGGAAGTCTACATTGATGATATGCTCATCAAAAGTGTTCAAAAGGTTGACCACATCCAGTATTTATCTCAGACATTCGACATCCTGAAGGAGCACAAAATGAAACTTAACCTATTAAAGTGCACCTTCGAAATTACAGAGGGAAAATTCTTGAGTTTCTTGATTTCCTAAAGAGAAATTGAAGCATGCAAGCTTTGAACAAAATGTATAATGTTGCATTGACATATTCAACCCCTTCAATTGATCTTCTTTTATTAATTGCTTTTCATAATAGCTTGGATTATATATAAGCAAGTATATATATGTCTATGTTCATAGTACAGAGCACTGAGAATTGATGTAATTTGTGTATATATATATGTCTTTATATATGTATGTATGTATGTGTATATATATATATATATAGAGAGAGAGAGAGAGTACCCAGTTTTTTAGATATTAGTTTTATCAATCCTTGTAAAATAAATAGGTATGTGTGTATTTGTGTCTCATTGGTACAATGGTATGTACAATGTTCCACACTATACCACTGTTGATAGATAAAGATGGTTTGAAAACTAAATCTATTTACCCAAACTTCTCATAAATGGATATCAAATTTATTAAATGGTAAGATATTAAACTGGTTTGTTGATTTTTTTTACCAAATTCATGTAGTTTTTTATTTTATTTAACCCGTGTCATTTTTAACTTATTTTTCAGACTCATGTTATTTTTGAAATCGCAAAAGATACAATTTTAATGATAATTTTTTAATAAAATTGCATCTTTAAGATATGAGTTTAAAATTGCATCTTCAAATAAACAAGAATTTAGAAATCATTCAACATCCTTATTGGTTTGAAATCAATCGCCCAAATCCTTCATTTTCAAGATGTGATTCTATTGAAAATTTGTCATTAAAATCGCATTTTTAAAATGCGATTTAAAAAATAACACAAGTTTGAAATATAAGTTAAAACAACTTGAGTCAAATTAAATCACTACAAAATAATGTGAGTTAGGTAAAAAATTATTGGTTTGTTGATGTTGTTTTTTCCCCTTAAGTGAGTGATTGGACAAAGATGTTATTTTGCACTGGTACTTGTCACCTGCACATTTTTTCATAGATGCCTTTCAAAACCTTAGTGGGTGTCTGGTGACACTTGATTTGACATAAGCATATATGCAAGTGTTTATTTGAAGCCTTGTAGATTTACCATTGTTAAATGCCACAAATATTCTCCCACTCTTATTAGAGAATGCCTATAATTTTTATGTTAAAGTTACTAAGAGGACAAAGCTTGAATAGTTTATTTGATGCTACTAAAATTTGCAGCATGCGGTGATAGGAATTTACACTAGACAAAAAAAAGCAACTGTTAGCATTATTTTATTTTATTTTTTGGTGAAGATAACTGTGACTTGCATTTAAGAAAAGCACTATGAGAGAATTCACATGAGTGAATCTTCATCCTTTGGTTCATTCTCTAAGCTCATTTTTTTTGAAATCTCATATATAATTGAATATTTTTTTTACCAAGGATGGTGAAATAATTTGAAATGTTTGATTAGAAAAAGTTAGGCTAATTATCTTTTTTTTTCTTGTTGACATTTTCGTATAGCTTAGAGCTGCATATTTTCTCTTTTTTTTTTTCTAATAAATAATTTTTTTTTATTTCTTTTCATGTGGTTGGATTGCATTTAATTTTGTGTCCAGAGTCATTTTTGTTTAAAAAAAAAAAAAGACCTAACCAATTGGCAGCATTAGACATGAATATTAAAGATGTCACTTTTTTTAAATAGTTCTATTTAGAAAGAAATGTTCATCATCACAAATTGTTAATTCAATGCATGATGAGTATCTTTCATGAGATTTGGTTGTTTATAAATGAATGCCTTATGGCTTTTTGTTGCTAAATATCTCTAATATACCATAATTTGATTATCATATTCTAGGCGCGACATGTGTCTATAAAGAGCTCTTTAGTGTATAAATCATGAGATGGTTAGTTCATCTAACCATTCAAACAAAAGGGTTCAGAAGTAAGGGTTTCCAAACTGATCACCACCTGTCTTAGGCTACCGACCTCAGATTAAGGAAACCTAATCCAATATGGAAGCTACTATCTATGGATATTTTCAAATTTACTACTTTCATGACTCCTAATCCTACTTAACTTGAAAGATCTACATCCTATAAATAAAGCAGTAAGGTACGCTTTCAATTCATGTTTAATTTTTCTCTTGAATTACTGTCTTTATTTTTCTACTAACTTCATCATTAGAGCGGCTACTACCAGCGCTTTCCCGGTGACCCTCGGACCTCAAGTTCCTAACAATTAGTTAAGGAGAAGAAGCCTTCAGACCAGAAAATGGCAACATCCCGTTTGGTGCCGTCTGTGGGAATGATGATCGTTCTCATTATCTTTTCGTCAAAAACCTAGTTTCTTCTTTAAAAAGAACTAATGGCTCCGAACCTTTGTCCCAAAAGGAATCCTCAAAATTCTTAAAACCCTCAAAATTAACCTCTTGTTAGAAGACGAAGTAGACAACATTCGTTCGTCTACAACATTAGCTTGATCGAATTTAACGACAATCTATTCAGATGCAAGAATAACTCACAAACATGTCACAGGCTTTGGCTTCATTAGGCTTAAAACTATCAAAGTAGTCCTTATCCTCCTACTAACGTTATTCATAGAGGACCTTCGGCTTCCCACCACTAGTCACGAGCGGAGGATCCCACAATGAGGATTTGCTTAATACGCAGCCGGTACACCCTCATGGTACCAGTCCATATGGGGACTGATCCCCAATCGTCAACAGTTATGGAGAGAGGAATATCAACGTTCCACCCTGTTGTCCATTACAAGAGCAAGACGATAATACCAATCCCAACAGTCTTTGGGGCCAATCCAGCATAGCAAGGGCTTCAACCTCTCGAGGTCCCACACCCACCAGTCTTGGGAGAGTAGCACCCCCTACTATTGCCAAACACATGTCCCCCATGAATCCCGGACTTGGAAGCATAGGGACAAGACCAACAACGGGTGCCGACTGCACAACAGAACCTACCCAGGGCCTCTAAGAGGGCAGAGGAGATAGTGAACTTTTAAGATCAGATGATCTCAACCAAGGGATTTCACGTTCCTCCAAAAAAAAATGAGTTAAGTAAACTACTCAGTAGGTTCTCTACTGTCGTTCACGTCTGCCATAATGACAGATGAGTGACCCAAGAAATTTATTGTCCCAAAATTCACTCTCTAAGATGGGTCTAGAGACCCTGGGGACCATTTATCTCATTATTATCATACAATTACCTTACATGGGGCCACCGATGCCTTTATGTGTCGAACTTTTATGACCAGCCTGAAGGGTGCCACCCTTAAATAGTTTCACAACCTTCCCCATAAATTGGTCAGCAAGTTTTATGAGCTCAACAGGCTATTTCTTGATTGTTTCTTAACAAACAGAAAGTTGAGAAAACTGGTCAGAGTTCTTGCTGACAGTGAAGCAAGTAAAGGAAGAGTCACTAATGAGAGTACATAGCTCATTTTAGTATCGAACTCATAGAAATAAACAACTACAGTTTGAATTTCTTAGTGGCCGCCCTCACTTCAGGCCTTGGGCTCGGACGCTTTCAGGATTCCTTGACCAAGAGTCTCCCTACCGATATGACAATGCTCATGGATAGAGCACAAAAATATATTAATTTAGAAGATATAAAGCCTCATTCTAAAAAGCTAAAGAGCAAGCTCAGAAGGACGAACGAGTTCAAAGAAAAATAACAGGGACAATAAAAAAGGATCAGAAGTCCCAACAAAAAAATGACCTCAAAAGCCCAGAACAACTCTGGCTCTAGAAGGTATGGAACTTATACCCCGTTAGATGCTTTTCTTACCCATATACTCCAACAGGTCCAGACTCGTGAAAACCTGAGGTGGCTAGAACCACTGAAAAGCAACCCTGACTCAAGAAATTGAAACAAATACTGTGATTTCCATAAAGAGTAAGGGCACACGACCGAGGAATGCCAAGCTCTAAAGTAGAAAATAAATAACCTCATCAAGAGGGGACGTCTAAGAGAGTTCATCCACTAGAACGGGAACCAGAACCCCCGTGACGAGAGGCCACCTCAAAGGAGGCTAGAAGAGAGGCCCGAATAGAAGAAAGTTCAGAATGATCAACAACAACAAAATAATCAACATGTCATCTCCGTACTCCATGCTGATAATACGATGATAAGAATGTCTAACCGAGCCTAAAAAAGATATGCTTGGAAAGTAAGGGCAGAACCCCACGTCATCTAATCTCAATAATTAAGAAGAAGATGAAATCAGAATCTCAAATACAATTCTCTGAACAGGACCTTATTATGATACACTGTCCGCACAACGATATCCTTGTTATTTCGCTCAAAATTGCTAATTTTGAGACCAGAAGGGTTCTAGTGGACATTAGGAGCTCTACTAATGTATTATTCTACGAACCCTTCAAGTACATGAAGCTCGACTCCAAGGTATTCTACCTCGACTCCAAGGTATTCTACCTCGACTCCAAAACACCCTCTAGTAAGACATAAGAGAATGGCGTTTGCCCTAGAACATCATAAGATCATCAATGAAGAAGTCCAGAAGTTGTTTGATACCGAGATGATAAGAGAGTTATTCTACCTCAAATAACTTGCTAATACAGTTTTTCCAAAGAAAAAGAACAGAAAATGGAGAGTCTGCGTCGACTATACCGACCTCAATAAGGCTTGTCCTAAGGACAACTTTCCTCTTCCTAGAATCGACCAACTTGTTGACGTTACAGCAAGTCACGAACTTATGAGTTTCATGCATGCTTACTCTGGCTACAATCAAATCTAAATATATCCTCCAGACCAAGAAAAAAACCTTCATTTCAGAATGAGGTCTCTATTATTATAGAGTGATGTCATTCGGTCTGAAGAATGCTAGAGCCATATATCAGAAGCTTGTGAACAAAATGTTTGGCCTCGAGATCGAAGATACAATGAAAGTCTACATTGATCATACGCTTGTTAAAAGTGTTCAGAAGGTTGACCACATCCAGTACTTATCTCAGACATTCGACATCCTAAAGGAGCACAAAATGAAACTTAACCCATCAAAGTTCACCGTCAGAATTACAAAGGGAAAATTCTTGAGTTTCTTGATTTCCTAAAGAGAAATTGAAGAATATTTTAACCATATCAAGGGCTCTGATCGATTTAGAATCCTTCAGAACTAAGAAAGATATTCAAGGGCTAAATGTTAGGATATTAGCACTAGATAGATTCATCTCTAAATCAACGGATCAATGTCTTCCATTCTTTAAAGCTTTGAGGGGGAATAAAGCCCTAGAGTAGACATCTGAATGTGAAGAAGCCTTCCAAAAACTCAAGCAATATTAAGCCTTCACCGACCTTTCAAAACCAGTGCTACGGGGAAAAACTACTCATGTATTTAATTATGTTGGAAAGTGAGGTCAGTTCTGCGTTAATAAGGGAAGACAAAAGCGTTTAGAGACCCATTTTCTATGTCAACAAAACACTCCTGGACACCGAGAAAAGGTATTCTGAGATTGAAAAATTGGCTTTGGCCTTGGTAATATCTACTCAGAAGCTTAGACTATCCTTTCAAGCTCATCTCATCATAATCCCTACATTTTATCCTCTAAAATCAGCCATTCACAAACCTAAAGTTTCTGGATGATTGGTTAGGTGGTTAGTGGAGTTAAAGAGAGTTTGACATATCTTACATTCCATGAACTGCCATCTAAGCTTAGGCATTAGCAGATTCTATAGTTGAATTCACTAGAACGTAGCACTCAAAAGCTCAAACCACTACAAACTTTTCAGTATGGTTACTTTACATTGACGGTTCTTCTATGGATAAAGGCTCTAGAGTAGGTATAATATTTGCAGTCCCTTGATGGGATCATAACTGAAAGAGTTATTAAACTGGGATTCAAAGCCTACTAACATTGAAGTTGAGTTTGAAGCACTTATCCTCAGTTTAAAGCTAGCTCTAGAATGTGAAACTCTAGATCTCAACAAATTTTCAGACTCTCAGCTAGTGATCAGTCAAGTCTTGGGAGAATATTTTACCAAAGATAACAAAATGATTAGGTATTCAGAACTAGTGGAATCATTAAAGTAATACTTCTAGAGATTCACTATTCAAAAGATTGAAAGGAATCAAAATTCTAGTGCAGATGCATTAGCGAATATTTAATCCTTAAGGAAAAAATTTACTAAAGGTCTTACACACAGCCTCTCCTACTATGTTTGGCTCTAGAAGAGGCCCATTATGTTCTAACTAAAATACACACAGGGGATATGTGGCAATCATAGTGGTGAAAGAACCATAGCCCACCGATCACTAACTCAAGGCTACTAATGGCCTAGTATACTAAAACAAGCTAAAAAATATGTTCAGAAGTGTAACAAATGCTAGCATTTTGCCTCTTATCAACATCAACCTCAACATGTGCTCATCCCCATTGCCAGTACTTGGCTTTTTGCCCAATAGGGAATAGACATCATGGGGCAATTGCCAAAACCCCTCAGAACATAAGATTCCTACTAGTCGCTATTTGACTACTTCTCTAAATGGGCAGAAGCTGAACCACTAATCCACATCATTGAGGTAGAAGTCAAGACCTTTACTAGAAATAATATTGTGTGCAGGTTCGGTATCCCTATAGTCATCATTTCAGAAAATGGAACTGTAATTTACAAGAAAGGTGTTCGAAAAGTTTTGTGAGGATTTCCATATTAGTTCACCATTTCTCCTTTTCAAGACATCCTCAGGCTAATGGACAAGCTGAGGTTACCAACTATACTATTTTGGAGGCTATAAAGAGTAAGTTAGAAGAAGCCAAGGGAAGATGGGTGGAAGAGCTCCTTGAGGTTTTCTGGGCCTGCCGAACTACTAGGAGAACCCTAATTGCGGAGACGCTATTTTCACTCGCTTATGCCACCGAGGCAATTATTCTTGTTGAGATCGGTATGCCGACCCATAAAACATACCTCTTTGACCAAAAAACCAATGGCCAAAAGCTCGTAGAAAATCTAGATCTTCTAGAAAAAATGTGTGAGCAAGCTCAGATCAAGACTTGAAGTCTACCTAGTAAAGAATGGCCAAAAGCTCGTAGAAAATCTAGATCTTCTAAAAGAAATGTGTGAGCAAGCTCAGATCAAGACTGAAGTCTACCAGTAAAGAATGGCCAACAACTTCAACAAAGGGTTAAAATCTGTTAACTTTCAGCTCGGAGACCTCGTTTTGAGAAGAATGTTTCCCGAATACTAAATATCCTACCATGGGAAAACTTCTTCCTAATTGGCAAGGACCCTACAAAGTAACCAAGATTGTTAGACCTACAACTTATTGGTTAGAAGATTTAGACGGGAGATCTGTACCCAGGCCTTGAAACATTGAACACTTAAGCAAATATTATCAGTAAAGAATTAATTTGAAGTTTTCAATTCACTTTAGTTTGTTACCAATGTACAAACCCCTAAAAACTTGTACTCATTACAAGTGTTATAGGTCTAGTCTATCTTACCAATGTACAGACCCCTAAAAACCTTTTACTCATTATAAGTGTTATAGGTTTGGTCCATTTTATCCATGTACATACCCCTAAAAACCTTGAACTCAGTTACAACTTGTTACAGGGTCTGATCCATTTTGCTGATATATAGACCCTTAAAAATCTTGTATTCATTACAAGTGTACAGGTCTGTATACCCCTCATTACGACATTACCACCGGACCCTTAAAAACCTTGTATTCTATACAAATGTTATATGTCGTTATATTCTATTATTCAGACTTTTGAAATCCTTATCAGTATTTTGGAACTCTTAAAAACTTATATTTTCTGTCAGTCTGAACATTAGAGAAATTATCTGAAGTTAAAAATAACACAAAGAGATCAAACTGGACACAAGTTTTGAAATGATCAAAATTTATATATTGAAAGCCGAAAAATGGGAAAGTTATAGAGTCAGAAAAACAAAAAAAAAAGTACAAAATGTCCTACCAAACTACTCTATCGTAGGCTCAGTAATCTCTGGCAGCATAACTTGAGGGGTTCAAGAGTCATCCTCTTTTTTATCGTCAGCATCTAGAGTGTCTATCTCGACCTCAAAAACCAGAATGTCATTCACCCCAGTTAGGTCTAGATCAGGATACATCTTCCGAAGCTTCTTCCTGAAGGTTCAGTACTCATGCTCGATGAGCTCGTAGTCAAAGCTCCTGAAGCTTCATTTTTCAAATCTATCTCGGTCTAAACCCTTACAGCCTCGACACTATCCTAAAGTTTTTTCATAGTAGTTGCCTTAAAGTCTGCAAACTTCTTCTTGAGGCCCTCTAGTTCAGCGATCACTGCATCCCTTCTGGACTTTAGAATGGAATAGAAATTGGTAGCTACTTTCAACTTTTCTTCGGTAGCCACCACTGTCGATTGAGTAGTCCCTGAGCTAAAGATTGGTTTCATCAAGCTTTGACTAGAGGGTGTCAATCTGCTCAGTATCCTCAGAGCAATCCATAATGGCTTCTAAATCATGAACAACCTGAAATAAAACAATCAAGTCAGCACTGCATATGTCCAGAATACGGAAAGATAACAGAAAAAAAAAAAACTTACCCTCATGTGGATAGCCATTAGATCCTTGGCTATCTTTTTGGCCTTCAACATAGTGAACTTGCTAGGGCCTATTACCCAAGAGTCCTTATAAGCTTTCTTCAGGGCACTTGGGCCGGAGTCTTCAAGCATTGGAGGGGTAACATTTGCCTTTCCCTTCTCCCCTCTTCTATTTCAACACTAGAAGGGTCAGAAAGATGAGGGCCTTTTGAACTAGGTGAGAGACCCAGCTCTTCTGAGACTGCCCGCTTAGGAGAGTCAGCAATTAGTCTCCTTATCTTTTCTAGAGGTAGGGGTTCAGTAAAGGATGAAGTCTTCCTAGCCTTCTTCTTCTTCTTCTTCTCTGGTACCCATCTAGAGAGAAGTGTCTTTTTGAGCCCTTAGCTCTTGTCCTTCACCAGTCTTGCGTCCATCAGGTTTTTCAATGTCAGTATTGCCTCATAGGAGTGATTGTTGGTCTGAATGAGCTATTTGTACTTGTTCTGGAGATTATGAGTGAAAATCGACCTCTTCCAAGCCTTTTTGTCTGCACTAATATACAGAGCAAAAATGCACCAGGACCAAACACAGAAAAATAAAAAGACAAGTTACAAGGGAAAGTGGGCTCACCCTTAACACCAATTTTTGTGGGAAGATTGTGGCCCGATTCTTGAAATCCTCGAACTCCCAATCTCTTTTTATACAAAAGTACCACTTTTTCAGGTCTTATTGGAAATGGGTAAAAAAGAGAGGAGTTTGAACCCCTTGTTAAAAGATATGTAGAATATGCCTTTCCGACCTCAGGTATTTCATGTCCATGTTACTTCTAATAAAAGGAATGTCTACCTTAACATCATTTAGATGACCTAACACTATGAAGCCAAGTAACTACCTCCAGCTGTTGATATTTAGATTAGTCGAGTATATGTTAAACCATCTAAAAAACTCCCTAATGGTGCGATGAAAGGGGAATCGCACCCCAATCTCGAACCATTCGAGATAGGCATAGATCTCACCGTGCTGGATGTCGAAGGGGTGATCTATGAGTTCAGGTACCCTATGGGACACATTATTAGGGAAATTGAAGGTAACCTTCAGAGCATCTATCATGCTATGAGTGATAGAACTTTCACCCTCTTCCCTCTTACGGGTTTTACTAGAGGTCTCCATACCTATATTCTTAGACTCTAAATGGGCCTCAACTATTTTAACTTCAGAACTCAAGGTTGGACTACCAGCAAGTCTATTTTCTAAATTCCCTGATGAACTACTAACTACTAGATTTGGTTCTATTTGGTCATCGACCTCCTAGTGGCTCTACATTTTCCTAACCAGTACTAGACTGGGTAGTCAAAGACAAACATTGTTTGAGAAGAAAATGTAGAAGAATAGAAGAAAGAGAAGAAAAGATGAAAAATTTAAGAAGTATTCTTGGAACCAAACCTGACCAAGTCTTGATCGGAGGAGTTTTCTCTGACACACCGAAAATCGCCTCAAAAATTGCTCTTGTTGTTGGATTTTTAGTGCCAAAATTTTGAAGTGTTGAAAAGGGGAACGGTGGTGTGTTGCCCCCTTTTTTTTTATAGAATCCTAATGGACATCCACGTTAAGGGCACTACTTCTGAACCGCCGTGGTGGTTGGGACAATAATGGCCTCGTATCCCCAACTAACGGCTAATATAATAAATGTCACATCAACAGGTTGTCTCCTTGAAATGCAAAACCACAAATTTATAACCGACACGCGTGTAACGTCTCAAAAACCTTAATATCAGCTCTGGATAAGTGCCACAAAATTGAGGCTTGGGAAGGAAGTAGCTGATATACCATATTCAGGGTACGACACATGTCTATAAGGAGCTCTTTAGTGTATAGATCATGAGATGGTTAGTTCATCTAACTATTCAAACAAGAGGGTTTAGAAGTAAGGAGTTTCGAATTGATCACCACCTTCCTTAGGCTACCGACTTTAAAATAAGGAAACATAGTCTAATATGGAAGCTACTATCTATGGATATCTTCAAATCCCTACTTTCAAGGCTCCTAATCCTACTCAACTTGGGAGATCTACACCTTATAAATAAAGCAGTAAAACACTGCTTTCAATTCATATTCAATTCTTTTCTTGAATTACTGTCTTTATTTCTTTACTAACTTTATCATCGGAGCAGTTATCACCGAAACCTCGTTGATAACCCTTTGACCTCAAGTTCTTGATAAGGAATTCAGGAGAAGAGGCCTTCAGACCAAATAAAGATAACATCAATCTCTGAGAAATATTAGACCCATCGTTTGTTTTTAGGAATAGAATTACCAGTAGGTTGGCCCAAGATTATGAGATTAATATTACATAATTTTCAACATTTAGGCTATGTATGGATATATTTTAAGTCCACTTTTTATTTCTCTTTAGAATTATCTAAGTGAGTTTTATATTGAAATTGTTATTATTTCAAGTGTTTGACAGCTTTAGTGGTGAGGGACACAATTTCAGGCCTAGGTAATGGTACCTAGTTAGATAGCAAGGTATTTCATAATATATTGGATCAGAACAAGTTATTAATCAACTAAAACCACTAGTCCAAGATCCTTGACAACCTAAGTACAGAGGTGTTAATTTTTTGACACGACTCGAAAATAATATGAAATTAATAGATCTGGGTTAAGTATAAATGAGTTTAAATCACAAATGAGTTGACACGTATAATATGATTAATAAATATGTTGTGTTTACATTTTAATAATGTCAATTTGTTTAACACGACTTAACACGTTTAATTACAAAAAATATGAGTTATGGTAATTTGTCTCACATCAAAAGTTTATCAAGATTCGAAAATTTTTTACTTATAAAACATGCTTCTATTTTGCTTTTGCCCATGTCCGAAGTTACTAAACTTGAAAATTATCTATACGTATTAAAATATATGTAATTTTTTTTATTTTAAAAATAAAAATTTAAAATAAATGGGTTAAGCATGTCGTCAAGCTGTAACTTGTTTAATAAATGAGTTGGATTAAGGTTTTGAAACTTGACAAAATTAGTCAATAATATCATATTAAGATAGACACATTTTTTGCCTTTATTTTTAACCAAAAAGCAAAATAGTTATAGAAGTATATTTTTTTATTATAAAAAGTACTTATAAAAAACGTTACCAAACTGTCTCGTAATCGCACCAAAATTGACATGTGTTTCTTATGTTTAGTTTTCAAATTAGTTTAATTTTTTTAGTGATTCTTTTAAGGATGACAAATTAACCTACCTTTAATAGAGGATATCGGGAGAAGGGATTTTAAACAAGCTAAGGGTGAGTTTGGGAGGAAGGTTAAAAACTTTGACTAAGTTTGGGGTGGGAAGGAAACGGTTTTGCCCCACTCCAATCATGTTATAAATTTACTAAAATATCTCAATATTTCACCAAAATTTTAACAATACCATGAAGACATATGTCTAGAAATTTGATGATATTCTATTTTTATTTTTATTTTTCTTATATGTTTTATGTCATCTCATTAGTATAATTTAGTCTTTTGTTGATGATATTTCTTTGATTTTTTTCTTGAAATTATATTTATATTTCTTGTCCTAAAAAAGGCTTTTGAAACTAATTATCTTAAATTTGTTTTTCAATAAAAGAGGTAAAATTTATCTAATTAATTATTTAGGAGGATGAGAGGAAATGTAAAACAATATAAATGAAATTAGAGATGGGATATATTCTTGCCCAACATAGCAACAACTTTAGCCATAGGTCATTATTTGGCATTGAAATATATATATATTTTTGATTTATTAGTTATTAAAAAAGATATAGTTAATAAGTTAAAAAGATTTAAGATAAAATTTTGAGAAAAAAGTGAGGTGTTAAAAATATATAAATCATGAGTTTCCATGATATAATTATTTAGAATAATTTTAAAAATTAAAAATATATTTAAATATAATTTGAGAAGTTTTCAAATACTCAAAAGTAATTTAGAATTCTTTGTTAAAAAAAAAAAACAAAGTTTAAAAAATTTAAAGAATTTTCTTATTTACTGTACGGATGGGCCGAACTGAGACCGGGTGGAGTAGGGACCCGACCCAAACCACCCTGAATCGATTTATTCACGGGTCACTTTACTAGTTCAAGTTCTCTCGTACAACCTTTGCGCTTCGTTGCCTCTCAAAAACCCTACTTTTCTGTAGCCGATTCTCATTTCTCATATACTCTTTGCTTGACAGCCTGCTGCAGAGCTTATCTTCCTTCCTTCCCTCCCTCCCTCCTCTCTTTCTCTCACTCACTCTCAATATGGAGGACTCTGTTGAAAAAACATCGAAAGTTGTGTCCGATCTATCATTGGACAGTTCTACTCCTTCAGAAACAGAAGCTCTTAGCAAAAAGTGAGTTTTCCGAACCACACTATCGCTCTCTTCCTCTCTCTGTATATGCATTTATGTGTGTTGAGTATTTTATCTTATAATTGAACTTTGTTTTCGATTTGTTTGATTGCAAATTACGAATAGCGCTCGCAAGAAAGAATTGAAGAATAAACAGAGAGAAGAGGAACGGCGACGTAAAGAGGAGGAAAAGGAGAAAAAGGTACACTTATTTAGCTTTTAATGGTTCCCTAAAGATCTCTTATTTGTTGACGAGAAAACTCAGGAGAAGAAATGAAAATTAACTCGGAAATTTTGAATTTCGGAGTTTATGTTGGTGTTTTCGTTTTCCTGAATATGTAAAATTCCGACTAAATAATGCCACATTGATAGGTATAGTCGGTTCAACCGATTGCCACCTCTAGTTTATACTTTTGTATAAATTGTATGAGCCCTCTGTGCATGGGTTGCACTTCCCGTGGCACCAACTTTAATACATTACTGGAGTTGTGATAGCTGGACAATTAAATTTATGATATTATTTTGCTTTTTATTTTTATTTTTTGGGGACCATTAGATTCTGCCTAGGCAACAACGTGATTAGTGCTCTAAAGGGGGTGTAGAATGCGCTAGTTGGTTTTCGTGTGAGCTCTAGATGGACATGTGGCTCATTTACTCTCTTGAGCAAGAAAATGTATAAAAGAACAAAACTTGATCAGAGTAGTTCAGATGTCTAGTCTGTAAAGTTCTCCAAATTCAAATTTAGAAGTTTCAGTTGTCTAATGTAGGGATGAAGTTGTCAACAATTACAAGTATGTTGAGTTGAGATCCTAATTTTTTTGAAACATAACTTTCTTAAACATCTTGTTTTGTGATAACTTTGGTGTGCATGAAGATTATTTGTGCATATTGTCAAAACTTGGATGGTTTGACCACTGGATTGAGGTTTTGGATAATAATTCAACCAAACTTTGCCATTACTGCATTAGAGAAGCTCATTTCAAATTGATTTTATGATTAGAAATTGAATTTGCTTCTTTTTTTTTTTGTGTACATTGAGATTATAGTTGTTTTTGTACATGGGTGTGCCCTCTTGGCGCTTCTTTAATATAATTTTACCTTTCTTTGTCAAAAGAAATTGATTTCACTATCAGGGTTATGTCATCTAACTTTGCAGATCTTCAATTACATCAGATGATGTGGAGTATATGTTTATACTTATGTTTTGTGTTTGGAGGGAAAGTAGATCACCCATTTGTAATAATTGAATAGGCCATGTTTGCAATTCATGTTTTCATATGTTTTCTTCCTAAGAAGCATGGACACGAGACATGAACACGATACATACACGTAAACAAGACTTTTTTTAAAAAGTAGGACATGGATACGTCATGGACTCATTGAATATGTATTTTTTATTGTTTTATATCACCATATAATAAAAATCTAACATTATTTCAATTAAAATTGTTATAAAGCACACAAATCACGATAATATTATTAAGATATTCATAGTTGTTAGTATCTTACGATACGCGATACATATCTTATTATACGTTTCCATATAGATATAAAATGATATGTATCTTTTAGTTGTATCTTTTTGCACCATATCTTACGATATGTTTTGATACACAAGATATGAGAAATCAGGTTAATTGACATCGTTTTGACCTATTTTTTGTTGTTTTGTTATATACATAGAAAACATTTTTTGTTTGTTTGGTTTTAGATTGCCTCTTTTGTAACGCTTAGAGATGTTTTTTCAAAAATAAGAAAGAAGGAAAGTAAGTATTTTGAAAAGATGTGGATTGGGAGTGAGCACATATAAGAAGTTAAAAAAGAAAAAGAAAGTAAAAAATTGTTGGCATATGATAATGGTAATGCCATTAAAATTGGATATTAAGATGAAAATGGGATGAATTATAAAAATGAATAATTTTGGATTTCGCATTGATGAACTACATTAGATGGATTATTTAGTTTTAGTTTGAAATTTGTAGTATTTATAAATCTTGATTTTTGTGTTACATGAAATTTAAGTTATGTTTTTTTATAAGTGAGTTAAAATATAATTTTTTATTATTTTATACATATTTTATACACTGTATATATAATATTATATATTAGATTATACAATATATTTGAAAAACGAGACAACTATGCTTGGTACCACTTTGATTTTTAATTATTGAAAAAATAATAATAATTTATATATCTAATTTGTATGACAAGTAAATCAAAATGTTATTTATATCATGAAATGTTAGTATTTCATGGTACAAAAGATTGTGTTTCATACAAGTTTTCATAATCCAAGTAGATAGTTTTGGTTGTTCATGAATGGTTCAAGAAATTGTCCTATACACACATACATATATATATATATATATATGTATGTATGCACATATGCATTTTCATGATATAATCATGGTTTAGACGAGTTGAGTGTTTGATAAGTTCCAATTCAAACAATAATAGATTTGGAATTACTATCTGGTCTCCTTTTGTTTCCTAATATATTCATCAAAATAGTTGCTATTTTACATAAAAAAACCTTGAAATATTGTACCATTATATCTTCTAATGTAGTTCAATGCTTGTTAAAAAAAAAACTTCTAATGTAGATCAATATTTTTCTCCATTTTGAGCTAGGATTCCCTTACTATCTTCAAGTACCTAGATGTTTCATTCCGTTTTCTAATGATGGCAGCATTCGTTTCCAGGTTGCTGCCATGCCGACCACCCAGGTTCAGAGGCCCCCAGCTGCAGATGATGAGGACATGGATCCAACGGTACATCTCTCTTATTCATGTTTTGTATATTAGTTCTGTTCTTAATGGTTCCAAGTGGATTTTTCCTTATTCCACTAGGATATAGCACAAGCATTCTACACTCTGAACTTATATGCATTGCTTTGCCTGCAGCAATACTTTGAAAATAGGCTGAAAGCCCTTGCAGCTCAGAAAACAGCTGGGAAAAATCCATATCCTCACAAATTCCATGTTTCCATGTCTATCCTTGAATATATAGAGAAATATGGAGGCCTAAGTGATGGGGATCATCTTGAGGATGCTGAAGTATCTCTGGCTGGTATTTAAATTTAGAAACTTAATAATATGCATGGTATTTTCCATCACTGTCATGATTCTTTTCCATTAATGTTTACGACGTCTTTCTTTTGCAAGGGCGAGTTATGAACAAACGATCATCTTCTTCAAAGTTATTCTTCTATGATTTACATGGTGGTGGTGCTAAAGTCCAAGTTATGGCTGATGCAAGGTATTTAATTATTGTTTTTTCTTTTCCCAGCTCAATAGAATCATATCATGTCGCCTTATTATTGGATTTTTTTGAGGGATATAAGGCTGCCGGGGCAAATAAATGTCATTTTATACAAGGGAATTTGGTCTTATTTCTTATTTTTTAAGTTTAAAAAAGTAAAACAATGTAAAAAAAAATATAACCATGACCGTTGCTGTATCCCACTGGAGCTACTTTATAACTAGCCAGAATGCTGGTGGGATGCACTTGTAACAAGTTAAAAGCATAATCTGTAAACACCCAATGTTTTTTAATCTACGGGGCAAATAAAGAGTACGTCTTCTAAGTTTAAAAACTTCATGGACACCCCCAATATTAATTACCCCAAGGGATCAAAACTTGTTATTGTTTTTTTTTTTTTTTTTTTGAAATCTTAGATTATTGCATGAAATCTTTGTTAATTTAATTTTTTTTTGAAGAATATGATGGAATTCTTGTAATTCTGTGGTATGTATATGAATGGCAGCTTCCATCTGGATGCTCTAATTCTTTTGGCAGAGTTTGGTGCTGTTAATCATATATTGATATGAGTTTCAATAAGAGACCTTACATTTGCTTAAGGTTTTGTGAATATGGTTGGTATCTACCACTGAGGCAGAACCTAAAAAATATTTATCTAGAAAAAAATGTGCAAAAATATTTTGTAGGGCACCAAAGCTATTCTGGCACTACATTTCAAAGGAGGGTTAGGGTCAGTGTTTTGATTCTCATTGCTAATTATCAAGAATTTTAATTTTTAGGCAATAAGTTATTATCTCACATAAATTGGGTGTGTAATTGGATGCTAGAGCATGTACTGGCCATTTGCCTTCTCTATTATGGTATCGGAACACAACTGAAATTTCCGAGTTCTCTATTTATATCTGTCTATACCAGTGGGTATGCTTAGACAACAATGTAATATGGCGTGCTTGTTACTGGTATTTCATTCATTTATAAATCCTTGTAGCAAAGTGACTATTATGAAAATGTATTCTATGAATCTTCCATGACAAAGCATTATGTATATAATCATAATTCCCCCCTCTCTTTTATATATTTAATATCCCCTTTCTCTCTTTAAATATGTTATTATTTGTCACCAAGTCTAATCCAATTTGTCATAACACCATTTGGTATATGACGGAAGTCTACATAGGCTTATTCTATATTAATATGTTTCACTTCATACTGCTTTGCATGTTTCAAAACGTGTTTTTCTTCTGGTTCTGCCCCAACTGGGAAAAAATACTCACATCTAAGTACTTTCCAACCGATTGCAAATGAACCCCCTCTCTCCCAACCACCACCCAAATATATGTGTGTGTGTGTATGAACAAAATAAGGCTAACTATTCAATTAGAACATAATTTCATTGACAAAATTTCTGAATTGTAAGGACCAAAAAAAGGCTTCTTGATGAACATGTTTAAAAGTTGGCTATCTGATCATGACATTGCGGTTGTTTGTGCCCTTTGTTACTTACAAATTGGTTATATGAGCTGCAGTCAATAGCAAATACTAATCTACACCCATTACCACAGGAGATCAGACTTGGATGAAGCTGAATTTTCCAGGTTCCATTCTGGTGTGAAGCGTGGGGATATTGTTGGTGTCATTGGGTTTCCAGGTTTGGGGTTGTCTCAGATTTTATTGATTTAAAACACATTACCTGTTTTTATCTGGTATTTGAGAGGATATCATGGATCTTAATTAATATGCCATTTGAGTTCCGGATCTTTTTTGCCTCCAGCAGATACCTCCATTCTGAACAGAAAAATAATCATGATGAGGTTTCTTTGGATACAGCTTTTGGTACTTGTGAGTTAGTTCACTGGAGATTAGGAATTGTGTTTTGGATTTGATTGTTCTTTAATAACAGTGTTCTTAAAGGCAATCGGGTGCCGTCTAGGCGATAAAGATGAGGTGTAGAGCCTCAACACACTTCAGGTGAGGCGATTTTAATACGGCATCAGCCTTGAGTAAGGCGAAAGGTGTTGAGGCGAGAGCCTCATTAACTGAAGCTTATTTTGTGCTCATGTATCTTGTCTTGTTGTTTTAGGATTAAAGGTATTTTTGCCCGGACAATATTTAACCAAAATGAAAGTAGTAGAAAGGCAAGAAAAAATTTAGAATGGTCTCTTTGCTTAAAATTTAATTATGTTATGTCATCCTTTGGATTAAAGTTTTTAGTATTACATGAGAATTATTACATGAGATATTGTTAAACTTAAAATCAATGAACCTTTAATGTATAATTTATATATTTTAATTATTTTTATAGCTTAGCACATTACTTCATTCACACTAGTGCTTTTTTGTCGCTTCTCTTTTCAGGCAATGTTGGATCTTAGTGTCGTAAATGCGCCTTTTGCCTTTAACTACACTGTTTAATAATGAAGTAGAATAAAATTGATTTTACTGGTGGAAACTCACATAAGGACCCTATTCAACATCCCATCTTGACTATGAAATTTCTTTGAGTATCAATTTTTTTGACAGTTGGTGTCCCACAAGGAAAACGTCTATTGGGACATCTTGAGTTCCCTTTTCTTCTTTATTAATGAGCATTAGCTACGATCATAATCTTTTCTATCATATTTTTATTCCTCAAAAAAATAATCTTTGAGACTTATAAAAAAAATAAATAAAACCCAAATAATATAACTTGACCTAAAATAAGATCCATGAACGACACCTACCGTTCATGTCTTGCAAATTTTGAAATAACCAAAAATACCCTCGACTCTTAAACCTTTTAAATAAAATAAAATTTTCCAGTAGCTTGCTAACTTAAAATAAATATGAATAATGAAACTTGATTACACAAGTTCCAAGTAGTGCTAAATATGAAATTTCCAATTTGCCCTTTTCTTGTTAGGATGCTCTGCGCATGGATAATTTGAGAAATATGGGGGTAAGGCACTACCTAATTGGTGTTGTAGTGTAGGATGGCAGAAGAAATGACCAATCATCTCCTTCATTGTGAGGTGTTATGTGATTTGTGGTGTATAATGTTTTTGCTTGGCGTTGAATAGATCATGCTCAGGATAGTTGGAGATTTCCTTGTTAGCTGGGCTGGAGGTTGTGCTAGGAGGAGTCTGGCAAGCTTGGCAGCTTGCCTTACTTTGTCTTATGTGGTGCATATGGTAGGAAAGAAATAGGTGATCTTTAGAGGATACAAAAATGTTTGTTCATAGATTAAAAAAATTGATGTTAGATACCGTTTGTTTTGGGACATAGCATACGCTAATACCCTGAAGATTTCTGTTTTGGCAGGTGCGTTCCAAAACAGAAACCCTTGTGTTCCCTAATACTAAATTTAGCGATCCAAGCAATTTCTTCTTAGTTCTTTCATTAATTTTTCTTTTAATGATAAGTAATAGAAAAAATAAACTCTAATCAAGACATAAATAGGTATGCTTAATTTAATAATTTTCCATATTTCTTTCCAATGTAATAAATTTCCATAACAATTCGGACTTGTACAATAATATTAATTCTCATTACTTATCTTTGAGCGAAAAGAAAAAAAAACACAATCTTATAGTTAGACCTACTCCATTGCATTTCACTTATGTCATCTACATAAGCCTACTTCTTTTCTTATCGTATCACATTTAGAGTATGTACCATATCACGTTCCCATTCGCGTACCATGGATCGACAGATCATTATACCATAACAATCCATTTTCTAGGTTACATTGTTTTGGGATGTTTGTAAGTTCTCTGGACTCCATTCATGCTTTTGTGGATGTTTTTTTGGGTGTTTTGTCTTATAAGGGAGCTCAAGTGTGGTGTACTGTGTTCTCTCTGTGTACATGAGCTGCACCCCCTTTTTAGCTGTCTATCATACTATGTACTTGTCAGCATGGTGTCAAATAACGGCTATTACGTTACGTATCGGCCGTTACGTTACGTATCGGTTTTTTGACCCTCCGATACCGATATTGGCAGATATATCTGTGTGACTAAAATTTATACCCGTATCGGCCGATATCGTTACGTATCGGCCATTATGCCCATTACAGACCGTTACGGCCGTTACAAGATTGTTACGGTTGTTTTAAGGGTTTTTTTCTCAAAATTTTAATTTGTTTTACTTTTTAATTTTTTTCAACATAATTTTTATGATTTCTATTTTTATAAGATTTATATACAAGTGAGATACTTAACAAAATAATCCAAAAAAATTAAAATGAGTTACCAAAACACTCAGTTCAATACGAGCTCGAAAAGGCCTCTTGGCTTCAAAATTTTTATATTTTTTTATTCCATAACTAATCAATTTAATTGGTTTTCATGCTAATAATTATTTTTTATTATTATTTATATTACTTGTTGTAATGTTATTTCTTATTAGTTTAACTTTAAAAAACATATATAAATTAATAAAATATCTTTTAAAGTATTTTTTATAAGAAAAATATTTTTTAGGTATAAGAAAATTTAAAAATGATAGTAAAAAATATTAAAATATGATAATTGTAGTAAAGATATGCATATCAGTGACTTTAAGACATTTGATAGTGTTTGAAAAAAATTCACTGGTTTCGGTTCGTTTCGATTTCTCTTATGAATGACCCGATACTCCCGATACAGTTACATTAAGACCGTGATCGATTCATATCCTGTGACTGCGATTTAAATCCATGCTTGTCAGGAAAAAAATTGCTTGCCTCTCCCATGAACTTGTAAAATGCCATCATGTCTGGACAGCCAATGCCAAAGAATGTATTTCTAATATAGAGTAGATACTGAAAGATGCTATGTCCTTTTTGTTTCATGGAAGTTTTGACCATCATTTCATTCCTTTGACTCCCTCGAAGTCAGATTTTTGTGTAAATCTTTTTAGGGGCATCTGCAGTAGATGTTGTGGTGGATAAAATTCTTTTCAGATTTGTATTATCTATAAGCTCAGTTTCTTAGTTTGTTAACCTAATTTATTCGCGATTGTGCATTTCTTTTCTAATCCTTTGATTTTTCTTTTAGGAAAAAGTAAAAGGGGAGAGCTGAGTATTTTCCCAAAATCGTTCATGGTGTTATCCCATTGTCTCCATATGATGCCAAGGCAGAAAGCTGCTCCTGGTTCAGATACTATTAATGTGAAGGTGAAGATTTTGTCTCGTGACCACTTTAATGCTGTTGGGGTTATTTATTGACGTGAATTATCTCTGTTTCTCTGTCGTACAGAAAACTGATGTATGGATCCCAGGAAGTGCCAGGAATCCTGAATCCTATATATTAAAGGATCAGGTAATATTCCAGCGATTAGTTTAGTCATCATTCTCTCGCTCTCTCTCTCTCTCTCTCTCTGGTTGTGGGTGATGAAGTTATTTTCTTTTCATGCTAGGAAACTCGATATCGTCAACGATATTTAGATTTGATGTTGAACATGGAGGTTCGACAAATGTTCAAGACTCGAGCAAAGATTATTTCATATATTAGAAGCTTTCTGGACAATCTTGATTTTTTGGAGGCAAGATGTTTCTTTCAGTTGTCTTAATTACTCTTGTTTTTATAGTATTAGCACTTACCTCAGCTCCAACTTATTTCTCTGCTTCATTATGTATCTTCCTCACCTTAAGGTTGAGACACCCATGATGAATATGATTGCTGGGGGAGCAGCTGCCCGTCCATTTGTTACCCATCACAATGATCTGAACATGAAGCTGTATATGCGGATTGCCCCTGAACTTTATCTTAAGGAGCTAGTTGTTGGTGGGCTGGACCGTGTGTATGAGATAGGAAAACAATTCAGGAATGAGGGAATTGACTTGACACATAATCCTGAGTTCACGACATGTGAGTTTTATATGGCTTTTGCAGACTACAATGACTTGATGGAGCTTACTGAGAAAATGTTGAGTGGTAAGTGTTGAATTTGGGGTGCGAACATGTAGGTGCTGTTGTTATTGTTTGTTTCTGTTTAATATTGTAAAGTATTTTATTCTCCTTGGATTTTCATGACAAAGTTAAATTGGAACAGGGATGATCAGGGAACTTACAGGCGGATATAAAATTAAATACCACGCAAATGGGTTGGATAATGACCCGATTGAGATTGACTTCACTCCTCCTTTCAGGTATCTGGACATTATCCCTATATTACCTCTGCACCTCTGAAAATGCCATTTTTTTATTTTCTGGACAAGTAAGAGTATCTGTGAAAATGCCATTCAGAAAAACTCATTTACTTTTTAACTTATGCAGAAGGATTGACATGATAGAAGAGTTGGAGAAGATGGCAAATCTCAGCATACCCAAGGATATTTCAAGTGATGAAACAAACAAATATTTGGCAGATGCATGCATGAAATTTGACATCAAATGCCCCCCTCCTCAAACAACAGCTCGTCTGTTGGACAAAGTAATTCCTCCATTGATTTTTTTTTTGGTCTCTCTTTGTGAAATAACCCTCCCATTGTAATATTTCATGAATATAAATTATGTTTTGTCCTTTTGCCTTTTGGGCTAGCGGTAAATTTTTGTCTCTGCCTTGGAGAAGATCCTGCCTCCAGGGTTTGACAGTTCAAATTGCCAAGGAGATCGAGGTCTGGAGTGGGATATTAGGCTTAGATTTACCAAGAGGAAAAAAGCAAATGAATCTCTTTCCTTGTAATGGATAGGACATGTGTAGTCTTCTAGTCTTTTATTAGATAGCTATGGTTTTTGAAGTAATGAATCATACTGATAGCTCTTGATTGATTATTTGATGCGCGATACACTGAATCTTTACTAGTGGGTGCCTAGTAAGTAGTAAGGCGATGTGCATCAGTTCAATCCTGCTTTGTGTAGGTTCCTTCTTTGAGTACATGTTTCCCTTTCTTTCTTCATTATCTATTTTTGGGGTTGTCACCCTTGAAGGTCGTACGTTTTGTTCCCATCTGGAATTTTCTTTGTTGTGATGTTTCCCTTTAAGGTGTATGTACCAGAATGTAATTAGACTATTCTCTTCTCTCTCTCTCTCACTCTCTGTGAGTTATATTATTATTACTACTATTAAAATGCTTGTGTATCTTTTTTCCATTGAAAATAAACTATGGAGTCCTATTTGGCCTTTTACTATAAAAGTATGAGATCCTTTGAGATGTAGAGTTGCTAGGTACTGATTGAAAGTATTGGTTGTCTTTGTTAGAGAGGGGAAACTCCTACCATGTATGCTTTTATTCACTTTTTGAGTGAGATGAATTGTAATTAGGAGATTTAGGTGTTTGTCTTTTTGAGTGCTTCTTCAGCCATTTGAGTATAGAGTCCTCACTATATTGCATGTACTTGGGCTGCGTCTCCCTCTTTTGTTTTTCCTTTCGTTTGTTACTTTTATTTTGTGTATTTTTATTTTTATTTTTGTTTTTTGTTTTTGGGATAAATTGGCCTTCCTTATATATTCTGTGTTTATAGAAAAATATATTTTGGGAGTTAAAAATTGTTTCGATTTGAGACTTATGACTCAATTTTTATGTAGTTTGTGATCATTATTACATTTCTGTGATTGCAGCTTGTGGAGCACTGCACATGTGACCTAATTCCTATGTTGTTTATGATCATTATTGCAGCTTGTAGGGCACTTCCTAGAGGAGACGTGCGTAGACCCTGCTTTCATTATTAATCATCCAGAGATAATGAGTCCATTGGCAAAGTGGCACAGGTCAAAACCAGGCCTGACTGAACGTTTTGAGTTGTTTATCAACAAGCATGAAGTATGTGATGTCATTTAAGGATATCATCATCATTTTTTTTCTTTTTTCTTTTTCCTTTTTGGGATCCTAATATGCTTCTAATGAATGCTTATTGGCATTCATTTCTGTAACTGCTCAGCTTTGCAATGCATACACGGAACTGAATGATCCTGTGGTACAACGTGAGCGGTTTGCTGACCAACTCAAGGTAACAAACATCACGAGGAAGAGTACCATTGTGATATCTCACTTGTGTAAAACATTTGACTGAAGGTTCTGCATGGTTAAAATTTCAGGACCGACAATCTGGTGATGATGAAGCAATGGCTTTGGACGAAACATTCTGTACGGCTCTTGAATATGGGTTGCCTCCAACTGGTGGCTGGGGATTGGGTATTGATCGACTAACAATGTTGTTGACAGATTCACAGAACATCAAGGTTTGTGTGTTTTACTCGTGTGCTTGGGTGTTTATGTGCCTTTACTTAACAATTGTTACTCATATTTTTTATTTTGTTGGTGGAACAGGAAGTTCTACTCTTTCCAGCCATGAAGCCACAAGATGAACCCAATATTAAAGGTACATGTTCTAGTATGTTGGACAGTGCATCTTCCTGTTGTTTTGACGAATCTTAAAAATCGTTTCTCATTGAGGTTTTCTGGTTACCTTTTGTTTGGAGTGATTGACTTTGGTCATTAGTCATTTAATTTAATTCTTTGGCAACTGCAGCAGCTGAGGGAACGAAAGGTTGATATTATCTCCTGCAATTTCATCAACACTGAGAAATATAATCAGATATTCAATTTTTGGTAGAAGTTTTGTGCTATGAAAACTGATGCTCAATTTTTAGTCATTAACTTGTGATACTAACCCATATTTGGGGTTTTATGATTCAACCCTTAGTTGTATGGTAGGGTTGTTTACACATACTATGTTTACAGTAGGGTTGAATTCACCTTAAGTTCTTTGCAAGTGGAGATGTTACTATGCTGAAATTTCTCTTTCAATTCTCTCATCACCGATCATTGTAGTTAAGTTCTTAGTTTTGTAAATAAATTGAATGTGTAAAGAGGAAATAGATAAGCTTATTATCAATCACTTATAAGCAATTGTTGCCAGCATTTCCTGCTCTGATGGAGCGGGGAAGACCTTTTTTCCTGTTAAAAACATGAAAAACAAATGAGTAAAAAACCACAATGAAATTTTGATTACTATGGGAAAAAATTGGGGCACTTCTTTCTGAAAAAGATCAGTAAATCTAGAATGAAAGGGACATTTCATATGCACCTTGTTAAATTCTCATGTCATGGTTGAGGATATGATTTACCATTTTACCAGGAGTCTTTAGTGCTCAGCAAATCCACCAAGCCAGCTTGAAGCAAATGTTCAATGCATTCTGTTGTAAGTTGTACTAGCATGTCAAGCATCTGTTTATTTAACCAAAAGCTCGTTTATGTTTGGCATGCAGCTGAGTCTAATGGCAAAGAGGCAACCTAATATACTGCCCACATGTGGCTGAGAGCTTTAGGTGTTTTGGGAATTGCATTGAAGTGCCTTTGTTAACAACTGCATGTTAAAAACTTGCTAGAAAATAGATTAGGAATTGATGACATGGTTTGGCAATTCCCATTTAGACTTTGTTTGGGCCGTGGGTGGTTTGTGGAGAAAGGAATAGAAAGATAATGCTAAATAAGCAATGGAAAAGAAAGCTAATTTTACGTGTCATTTTCTTTTATTGCATATGGAAAATTTATTCATGAATTTTGCAATAAATTATGTGATGTGTCATTTAATTGGACCAATTGGAGAAAGTATTCTGTATGTTAGGAACATCACGTAACGATATGTCTTTTTAACAACACTTTTTAGTAACATTAATGTCACATCATTGATTCTGATGATTCAGATGAAGGCCACAGATAGAAGCAACACTTTTTAGTAACATTAATGTCACATCATTGATTCTGATGGTTCAGATGAAGGCCACAGACAAAAGTTACGTGGCTTTCGTATGAACTATTGGAATCAATAGTTGAGAGATTATTAAATATTTTTTATATTAATTTATATTAAAACAGTAATACACCGACCCAATAAAGAATTTTTTACTAATTGGGCTTAACACCCAATAAAGAATTTTTCTACCATTTGGGTATAACATTTTGAGATATTATTAAGAGATGTCCAATCTGACTTAGTTATCCTACGACTGCCTCTGATTTGGACTACTCCAAACAAAAAAATATTTGAAGTTCAAAAGTGGTTTTTTTTTTTTTTTTTTCATAGAGCGGTGGAAAGAAGGAATTATTCTAAGTGTGTATGCGTGACATGAGACTTGAACTCTGACCTACCGTATGAAAAGAGATTTTTAAGTTTTGACAACTTCATCGCAATGTGTTTTCATGAAGCTCAAAAGTGTTTCTATTAACCATCATCCATACTAGTAATAAGAAAGTCCAAGAATTTCAGGATCTTGTTTCAATATGTTTTTGTTTTCTTTATTTCTTATTTTTTATATTTTAAAAATGAAAATGATGAAAAGTATTCAAATACACAATGCTTTCAAATTATATTTAGTAGTTTTCTTTTTAACTTGCATTTTTAATATTTTTCTTCCAATAATACTTTTCAAAAATATTCCTTCAAATTAACCCATTTTCAAAAGGAGAAAATAAAATTTGAAAACGTAACCAGGCGCTACCATTCCTTTCCCTTTTTTTTTTTTTCTCGAGTACAATGATGAGGCCGGGTGCATGCATTGACCCTCAAACTTAGACGATGTCTTTGAAATGAAAGAATTTTGTCATCTTAAATGAGACATCGGTCCGCTTACAATTCCTTTCTTACTTAACCAGACTACCCTGGGAGTTCAGTAGTATAAACTTTACTAAGCAATCTTGGGACAGTTGGGTTAGTAAGAAACGTTAACGGGCCTGGCTAAAAGGTTCCACTTGCCTTATGGGATGGCTCAATCTAGGCCCATGATTATTGGACTGTGGAAGTTCATCACAAAGCAAATGGAGTAATGGGTGTAATGTGCTTAATCAAAGTTGGTTCCGAAAGTGATATTTCTTTTTTTCATCAAGCAAATGAGGTATTCAAGTAGTCAGAGTCCGATTAATCTCCTTTTCCTATTAAGAGCTTTTATTTCGTAGAATCGTATAATGTCTGGGCATTTAGTCCTTATTGGTAACTAGTTCCAGAAATGCGGACAATGAAAATCGAATCTGCGAGCTTGAGAATAAACTCTTTACACACGATCCTTGCTCCACTAGACCAGCCCCTTAGAATTGCTCCGAAAAAGATTCTCTTTGCTTTTCTAATCCCTTATTTTGGCTTCATGTTTTGCGTAGCCAACTTTTTTTATAAATTACTAATTTGCTTCCCTTTTGGTTAAACAAAAGAAAAGGAGTTCATATACTCTCATTTTCTTTAAGAAAAAAAGTTCAAATCTTCAAAAGATCCAATAAAACCTTATTTTGGCATATGATTCTTCATGTTTTGTGTAGCCAACTATTTTTATAAATTAGTAATTTGCTTCCCTTTTGGTTAAACAAAAGAAAAGGAATTCATATATTCTCATTTTCTTTAAGAAAAAAGTTAAAATCTTCAAAAGATCCAATAAAACCTTAATTACTAATTAAAAAACTAATATCATTTTATTAAGTATCTATCATTCATAAAAATTACAAATTTCATTGCTAAAATAACTCCTAATTATATTAATCATATTTCCACTAATATCTATTTTACAAACAAATCTTTCTCAAAGTGTGAAATGTACTTAGTTATTTATAATTTTCTTTTCTCTAGTTTAACTTTGTGTATGGTTTGTAACACTTCTTTAAAAAAGAAAAAATAAAATGAAATGTAGCATTTTATTGCGCCAAAATATTACATTAAGAAGAAAAGAAAATTACTTTTTAAGTAAAAGCAAAAATGTTTTTGGCATTTTATTAATAATAAATTTATTTTTACACCTTATTAGTTTCAAATACCGCCACAACCACCATTACACCACCACTGCCACTGCCACTGCTACTGCTACTTGTCCACCACCCCTCCCAAGTCCCATCACCACCGACAAGTAAGATAACAATCCAAGTAAACTTCGATCCCACACACACAAATTAGATCACATACACACACATGGATTATAACTTTTTCTATTTGGCATTTTGCAATTAGACGAAGCATGACCACACAATATATATATATATATATATATATATGAAAAAAACAAAAATCAAAGAAAATTTCAAAATGGAAGCTTTATTGGATACCAGAAAATCTAGAAATTAGTCAGAAAATCAAGCTCAAATTAGAAAAGCCAAACCTATATTAGAAATCAGAGAGAAAAGACACAAAAACTGAAATTCAAAATTTCAAAAATTGATTGGTGGTGCTTGTAGCTCGATGAGAGGTCGCATGCTGGAGATGGCGGCTGTGGTGATGAAAGTTCTTTCTTTTGTTGGCTGGCTGGGAGGGGATTTTAAGTACTCTCTAAATGTTATAAAATTTTCATGTAATTTTGTGGTTTTGCAATGGCAGTGGTGATGGCGTCGCTTAGGGTTACAGTTTGAACGGGCAATCCGAACTCAATTCGAGTTAGGTCTTAATTTTTTTTTAGTACTTAAGTTTTATTTTTTATACTTTGGTTTAGACTGTGGCAAAAGAATTAAAGCTGAATTTTATTAGCGTTAGATTTGAGTTGAGAATTTAAAAGTTCGAGTTTAACCTAAACTCGAATTTAATATTTTATATACTTTAATTATTTATTATTAAAATAATAATTTTTTTTTTTGTAAGAGTTACTATTTATATTTTTATAATTTGTTGATTTTTAACTTTTTTTTAAATTAAATTATGTTCAATGAATTAGTTTAATGATTTTTGTTTTTTTTTTTAAAATAAAAAATTGAGAGAAATTATTGAAACTTTTAGTAAATAATCAAAATAAGAAAAAAATAATAATTTATTAAAGAAATCATGAATAAAATTTAAGAAATGAAATCGGGCGAGGATTGATTGAATCCGATACTAATAAATTTTAATTCAAGTTGGGATGTTCGGATTCGAATTAATTATTTTAAAATTTAAGTTAAATTTTAATATGACTCAACTTGAACCCGACACGTTCAAATTATAGCTAGTAACGCGGCAGCAGTGATGCAGTGCTGGTGTTGATGATGTAGTAACGACAGGGATGGTGGTAATGTGGTAGTCTTTTGAAGAATGATTTAGTTAGTATATTAAAATTTTAATATCGAGATAGAATTATTTTTGAGAACTCTTTATCAAACGTGCTTTTTGTTTTCTTTTTAAAGCAAAACATTAAAAACGTTTCCAAAACAACACCACTTTGTGTTTGTTCTTTGACTCTAGCATGGGAAAAAAAAAGACAAAAGAAATCAGAGAAGGAAAGCAATTCTTCTTACACTTTCTTTTATAAATTGAAAATTAATTTTTTATTTTCAAAAATAGTTAATTATAAGATAAAAGAAAAGAAAAGAAAAGTTAATTTAATTTAATTTTTTTTTCTTTTCTTACCTTATTTTTTTCCTCATAACCAGAAAAGGAAAATGATACCTGTTTCTTATCTTTCTTTTTTTTTTTTTGTTTGGGTGAGAGTTTCTTATCTTTTCCTTTCTCTAAGTAAATTTGAAAATGGAAAATCAAATTAAGTCAAGTGCAACAAAAATTATATCAACACAAGCTAATTATGCTTCTAAAGTTAATTATTCAATATAAAATAATATCCGAAAGCAAATTTTGTTTTGCATGTTGGTGGTGCTTACTTAGTCATTCTAAGAATTATACTATATTAAAGAATATCCTCTTGCATGAAATATAATAAACATTATCATATTTTTAGGCTCTGTTTCGAATGTTAAAAGGAATGATGATTTTTTTTTTTTAATTTTCCCTTTATATGAAAAAAGAGAGTTGTTATAACTTCAAAAAGAAATTCAATTTTTTCTTACAAAGTAGTGAAAATGTTGAAAAACCTCTTAAGGATAGGAAATCAAGATTTTTCAGAAATGGAATTTTCTTTTATTTTCCCTCCTTTTTAATAACTACATTTTTTTTATATAACGACTGAGAAAAGAGAATCGAATGTATGCCAATTAATTCGGGAGTAGGCACTTGCATCCACTCGAATAGGATTTGGGCTTTTTAATAACCACATTTAGAGAGGAAAAATTTGAAAAAAAAATAAATCTAGCGGTAAGTAATATAAAAAAATTTCAGACTCATTCAAATTAATTTCAGATATGTAACATAAATGATATTATACTGATACTCTAATTTAAAATACATATCACGTGTTTATGAATTTTTTTCATGCTATCTTTTATGAAAACTGGCATAAAAATGACAAACAACAAATGGCTACAGCCACTTGACAACAAATGCCACTAAGAAAAACAAGTAACAAACAGTTGGTAAGTGGACCTTTTAATTAGCTTTCCACATTCCATGAAATTTATCTGACTTTAGGATCTATACTTGATTCAAAGTATCCAACCAAATTATTTTAAAGGATTTTCCCTTTGAAGAAGTTACTCTCTCTTTTTGTTCTCTCTCTCTCTCTCTCTCTCTCTCTCTCTCTCTCTCCTATCTGTTTCTCTTTAAATTCTTCAAAAAGCAATACCCATTTTCAAGAAGCACCATTATGGGATGAGAGTAATGGAAGGATACCAGCACAAGAGCACTGGACAGGAAGGGGTGGGAACAAGCACCTATTCAAGCTAAGGAAATGATGGTTTCTTTTGTAGCAATAATTCACTCTCTATATTCCTTTTCTTTTTCTTTCTTTTCTGCCCATTTCTGTCTTCTTCTTTGTTTTTTTTATAATAATAGGCAACTTTTTCCCTCTATAATCTATGAACAAGCTGGTGGGGCTGTGGGAATTTGGGGTAATGAATGGATTCAATCTTCTAGTACACATGGTTTCAACAGGAAAAAGTGGGTGAAAGTGGGAGCATAGTATGTCAACATTCCACAAGATTGCAAAATAATTCATAAAAGAAATAATAATTAAACTACGGTCTCATGTGTTTGTCTCCCATTATACCCATCTATCAATGGTGTGTGTGTGTGTGTGTGTGTGTGTGAGAGAGAGAGAGAGAGAGAGAGAGAGTAAGGCTGTGTTTGGCTATGAATTAAAAACAGATTTTTTTATTTCACATTTTAAAAACTTGTTTGTTTAGTCAATAAAAAAATAAAATTCAAAACTTAATCTTAAATTTAAACAATGGTTCAAATTTCAAGAGATTAAATCCAAACAATGGTTCAAATTCCAAGAAGTTAATTATCAAATTAAATTTTATTTGATTTGATAATGATATTAATATATATTACATTTATAAAATATTATATTATAATTTATATTATTCATATAAAATATTATTTTATAATATGCCAAATTTATGATATATAACTTTAATTTTAAAAAATATTATATAATTTAATAATTAATATATGTTATAGTAATTTTTAATCGAATTTGTTAAATCTTGTTATTTTTATTAAATTAATTATTAAATTTGAATAAAATTAAATTTTTTATATCATATTTAATTAAATGTATTAAGTTCCGATCACATTTTTTAAGAATATTAAAAATTGTGAAAATACAGTAAAAACGTAACCAAATACATTTTTTAAGAATATTAAAAATTATGAAAATGTAATTCAGATATAATTTGTTTCAAAATATTGATTTTTTAAAAATTGTGAAAATGTGTTTGGATATGATAATCTAAATTATAAAATATAAAAAAAATTAAAATTAATAGTTTGTCAATAGCGTATTCCACGCTTTAAAATTAAAAATTTATTTTTTAAAATCTAAACAAAGAAAGGGGGGCAGTTTTTATTTTTTAAAAATATTATAATAAAATAATAAAAAATATAAATTTCATATATTTAAAAAATAAATACTCACCCCAAGCGAATAGGACATTGATCTTAAATTCGTCAACGGTCTTATTTGTTGGGAAAACAGTTGATCTTCCTAAATAAAGATCATGTAAGCCATGCCTTTTATTGGATGACCGTTTCCTATAAAAAAAATAATAATAATCAAGGCTTACCAGTATATAATAATAATTTTGAAAAAAAAAAGAATTTGAATGGCTTGTCAATGGATTAATGTTGGATGTTTACCTGATAGTAATTTAGATAAAGTTTTTGAAAAATATTTTAAAAAATTTTGTAATTAATTTTTTAAAAATTATAAAAATGTATTTCGATATGATAATCTAATTTTTTTTTTTAAAAAAAAATTAATTTCAAACACATATCCTGTAATTTGAAATTAAAAATCTTATTTTAAAAACATAACCAAACATAAATTGATTTTACTTTTGAAGCGTGATATTATTGTGTTTTTGCCAAGTAAATAATTTTGTTTTTTTATATATGTTGCATTAAGAAAATGGTTCATTGTTATCTAATTTCATTATATATATATATATATTTTTTTTTGCAAAACTAACCGTTAATTTGGATATATTTTTGTTTTTATTTTTACTGTTTTTTAAAATAAAGAAGATGAGAATTTTGAAAAAACATTTATTATTGGATCGTTTTGATTTTTCAATAAATGCATATTTTTGAAAATATAAAAAACTAGTTCTAATTGTTTCCTAAAAAGCTAGGGACCTTTTCAAAATGCACTTGCCAAAATGCTTTTTTATTTTGGTAATATATTTACTCGGGTAAATTATAATGACATTCTCTTAAATCTTTTACAATTACAAAAATCACTTTTAAAATTTATGAAATTACACTACCTTCTTTACTTTTTCTAACAAACTACACATACCTCATCTCTTGTCAATCTTTTTTTTTTTCCAAAATGATAAAAGTACTCCTCTCATATAATTTTTTTTTTTTTTTTACATTTTTGACTAAATTTTTATAACTTTTTTTTTAAAGATGATTTTTTATTTTATATAAAAATAAATTTAAAGTAAATAACTTATATTTTTATTTTTTTATCAAGAATATTTTAATCAATATTTGTTTTAAAAAAAATAAAAAACTGGTCAAAATTAAAAGATGCAAAAAATAAAATAACAGTTTTTTCATTTTAAGAAAAAAAAAAATAGACTGAAGACGAGGTATATATAATTTGTCAGTAAAAATAAAAAATAATAGTATAATTTCAGAAATCTCATAAATTTTTTTTGTAATTGTCAAAAATCTAAAAAAATATCAATCTAATTTATCCTATTTACTTTTCTTTTTATTTTTAAGATTAAAAAATAATTTCCGATTATTTGAGCTTGACACAAACCTAACACAATGAAAAAGAGGGCATTACTGTTATAACTGTTGAACGAACGATTGATATGATTCACCAGTTCGGCTGGTGACACATCGTCTTGTATATATGAAGATTAATAGTCAGATATCTCAAATCGAGTTTCTAACACTATTTTTCATTGAAAATCAAAAAAGGGAAGAACATAGAATAGTTTATTATTGGTTTGATTGATCTCTTTGCTCTTTTCTCTATTCAATTTTGTCTTTTCTATTCATATTGCAATGGGCTTGGTTTGCTGGAAATTGGGAAATAAGGCCGCACTATTGTATGATTGAAAAAGAAAAGAATTCTATTGGCAGGGGTCTTTTGTATTGGCTCCATTTGATGCTCATGATATAGGTATAATCTTTGATTGGCTTAATTGAATGGAGTCACCAAACAAAAAGATTTTTATTAAAATATTACTTGCTTGATTGGAAAATTACAGATAAGTGGGGGGTGGCAGCAGGTTCTTTATAATCTGATGATCATAGACTGTAAAATTTTACAGCACAAATTTCTTCAAACAATGAATTTTTTTTTTTTTTTTTTGTAAATCTCAACTACCTAGAAAGAGTCTTTTGATATTCAAAATACAATACAAAAAAGTGAATAAACCTGATAAAAACTAAGAAATTCATAGCAAATTAATCAAAAAATTGACTTTCAAAACGTTGCAATTTTTTTTAAAATAATATTTAAATATTTACACCACCTTTGCACAGTGCAAAATTTACAGTTGAATTAAATTGATTTCTTTTTAGGTAATAGCTCTATAAAGCTAATAACAATCATGTTTTTTTTTTCCTCATTTTTTATGATGTGCAAATTTTGACAGTGAGAACTAGGATAGAGTTTTGCAATGTAAAATTTGACACTGAGAATTGGGAGAAAGTTTTATCGTGAAAAATTTGACAGTGGGAGCTAAGAGGGAGTTCTACCGTGTAAATTTTTACACTTTATTTATTTATTTTAATTCTCATATTTGATATGGACCTTATTTGATAGATCTCGATGTTTAAAATCAAAATATATAAATTTTATTAAATTTTATTTATAGATTACAAGTTATTGAATTTTAATACCTATCATTTTGAGATGGCACAGGAGTTTCTTATTAAGGGCTAAAATTATATAGAAAACAGTGTAGATAGAAAGGGTGTAACAAACCACCCGGAGGTATGACTGAGTGGTAAAAATGTTGAGTTCGAATTCATTCTTCGTCGATTGTTAGTAGCTATAAATTAAAGAGTGGGTCTGACTGTCACAGAGAGTGAGACTTAGTTTGGTTCGTGTAAGTTGACTCATAATATCTCTTAATCAATCAATTAAAAAAAAAAAGAAAAAAGAAAAAAGGAAAAGGGGTGTACTAATAATTAATATTATCAATTTGTGAATATGTTTTTAATATTAAGATTTGAACTCAAATTTTCAGTTTGACATCCAAGAGTCCTTTTTTTTTTTTTAATTAATTTTTGGTCAAATAGCGATCTACTATATATAGTTGGGAGTAGTTAATCTTGGTACCTAATTGCAATTGACTTCTAAAATTAAAGATCAAAATTGAAAATAACACTATCCATATCTTCAAATTGGTTGCAAATATGAAGACGGGTTAGAAAACATTTTTTGCTTTTGGAGGTGGGTTAGAAAATGCTCTAATAGAGTTTCTTTTTTCTTACTCACTTTTTTTCTTCTTCTCCTTTTTGTGTCAAGTTTATTGGTCTATGGATTTTCAAAAAACACAGTCAGATTTTACTATTTAAAATATAATTCCTTTTTAAAGAAATTTATATACAACACAAATCGTATTTGATAGATTTAAATTTTAAAGTTATATATAAAAATCTAATTTAAAATGGATCTATATAATATTGTGAGTTATTGAATATTGACATTTGAAAAAAAATTTAATGCTCACTGATTTCATGATAATTAGTTATTGGATATGAAAATTTTATATATTGAAAAATATTTTAATCATAAACAAAATTTAAAACTTCTGACTAATTTTATTAAAGCATGAACTTATAAATAATTTTATTAGAAAATGGGGTTTTTGAGTTTGAAAGAAGGCTCCATAATAATTGAAGGAATCAAGGCTTGTAGTGCAAATGGTGTTATTTTAAAGAGATAGGTGTGGTTCCTAACTGTTCTTCCAAACTGTCCAACTATCACACAGCCAAGTGTACCTTTAGGTGGGTACTGAGCATCAATCAATATCACATGTTGACATGTTATTTTGTACTTCCTCTGAATTTATTTAATGTTTTATTTTTTCAAAATTGTTTTGCTAAGTGTACTATAAAGTAATGAAAATGGTGGGTCAGGGTTGGTTTTTTGATTAATCCCATAAGGAAACTCAAGTTAGTTATTTGGTGGTCAATGCCCGTTATGTGGAACAGTGGAAACATAATCAGTGTTTGCCATATGAGTCTCCAGCATGGGACATATCCAGTTGGGATCAGAGAGAAGCATCTCCAACTCATCATCTTTTAAGTTTGTTTTTATTTTAATATTTTTTTTTATAAAATTTATAGGTCTCACTTTTTATATTTTTATTCTAATTATTCAATTTTCAAAATCATTATTCATTTTTTAAATCTTGATTCTTTAACTTAAAAAAAATGAAAAATCACATATCAATCTTTATATTTTGACATCTTCAACTCATTATCTTCAAATTTATTTTTTTATATTGACATGAATAGTGAATTGAAGGAGATCTTCAATTTTTTTTTCTTCTCAATTTTTATTTGTGAAGATTGTAAATGAATACCCATTTTCATCTTTTCATTATGAGTTGGAATTGTTTTTTTATTCTGCCTTTAGATATGAAAATATAAACCGTTAGGAAAACTCTTTGCCAAATGATTCATTCCTAAAATTTTACGCAAAAAAATTTACCCCCCCCTCCAATTTTTTTTTCTTCCTGATTCCGCTTTTAATAATCTAGATATGAAGAAATAAATACGAAGCTGTCAAAGCAAATAAACCCCCCCCCCCCTCTCTCATCTTCCTAAATAGTCTCATACTTTACACTACAAGAAAAGTAGTTTTCAGCGATGCACACTTTTAGTGGCGCATACATAAGCGCTGCTAAAAGTCACTTTTAAGTGACGCACAAAGCGCACGTTGCTAAAGGTGGTGTAAAACAGACTTTTCGCGCAAAATTAATGATGGGAACTTTTTTTTGCGGCAAACAATTAGTTTTTAGCGACGCTCACGTGCGTCGCTAATATGTTGAATTATTTAAACGACATCGTTTTAACATTTTAACTTATTAGCGATGCGCGGTATACCATTTAGTGACGCACATGCGAACGCCGCTAATGGTTTGTTAAATCCCCAAAACTCAGTTGCGATTAAAACCCTCCCCACTTCATCTCTCTCTCTCTTTTCTCACCTCCAACCAACCCTCCCTCTCTGTAAATCTTGTTGCGGCCACCAGCAACAACCAATCCTCTTTGTTTATCTCAATCTCTCTCTTCCCTCGATCCACTCTCTCTTCTCGCAAGCAATCGAGAACTACCACTAATTGCCACCATTGACGATCCCACTACTGTCGCCGACTGCCACCACCGACTATCCCATTGCTTCCGCTAACGAACTCCGAAATCCCAATCTCACCACTTCACCTCATTTGAAAAAGGTTAGGGTTTGTTTTCAATTTATTTTTGAATGTGAAATTTTTGGACTTTTTTTTACACTTTCCAAATGGACTAAAACACATGGGCTTGTTCATTTTTGGATATATCCTTAACCAATGCATATTGTGTATCGATAAATTTAGTGTTCAAGAAGATAAAAGTATTCATTTTCTCCCTTTTAATTTTTTATTTATCTTGAGCAAATTTCTCAGTGGTTTGACTTTGTTGATCTATGCCACAACATGGAATATTGATAATCATCACAATGTATATTCTAATGTGTGTGTATAATGACGTGTGTGGATATATTGTGATTTATGTATCTATATTGTGATATGTGTGTGTATTTTAATGTGTATTCTAGTGTGTTGTGTGTGTATTTTGGTATATTTTGATATGTTTGATCATAAATTTAAAATTTTAGAAAGTATAAATTTTAATATTTATTAATAATATATTAGATAAGTAACCAAACTTACGCATTAAACAAAAAGTCTAATAAAAATGTTTCTTTAAAAACCTAAAGACTATAAATGAAAACTTCCAAAAACTAATGTAAAAATAGCAAGTTCATATTTTTTATATGGAATCACCATACTATATGCATTGGTTGTCATGAAAAAAATTTATACTTGCACATTACTCATGTAGCCAATAAAGCAGAATCGGCTTAGTGTCATCTTTGTTAATCACTTCATGTTTAACTAATACCTTGTAATTCTAAATTTTTTTAAAACATATATGAGTTCCAAAAAATTAGCCAAAAAATGATGTGTAAAAAATTCAACTTATAAAACTTTATTTCAATTATTAGAGTCAATTATATGAATTCTGTCTCATGCGCTATGTAAAAAATTATATATTGATCCTATTATTAGAACTATTAGAGATCTACTTGTTCATGAAATGACTCTATGTCCAATTCCTTAGATACCAAGGGATAGAAAAGAGAAAGAAGAAATTTAAGGCATTTTTTTTGGAGTTAAGACTTTTAAATCTTTTATTAGTCTTAAGTTTTTGAAGAAGGGTAGTGTTTGTAACTAAATGATTATGTAACTCAATGTATAATTGCATTCATGTAAGCCTAGCCCTGTTCGGGAGTCATTTTCATTACTCATGAATCTTGTCGTGAAATTTATTCATGATTGGGCTCGTGTATATGAACATCGATTCTTGAATTGTTCAGAGTAGGACAGTTTGGGAATGCATAAATTTTCATTGCAATCAATAGCGCATGCTTGAATATTTCACTATGAGAAAATTTCAGCACAGTCTTCTATTGTTCTCTGGGTATATATTTAGGCGTGGTAACGTCTATATCATATACTTGGAGAACCGTGTGGAGATACTACTGAAATCTTCTCCGAGTGGAATCAAGCATTTGATTTGCTGCTGATTGCAATGTAGATTGTGCATTCACGAATGAGATATGACCACCTTACCCTTTAAAGAGAAGTTGGAGGTACAAGGATTCATGTTTCATATTTATAATGAGAAACATTTTTGACTTGTATTAGGTAGACGAAAATGGATAGGAGTTGGATGGACTTGAAGGCCAAGCATTTGCCAAGTATGTGAAGGGGATCAAAGATTTCATTGAGTTTGCTTGTGCCTCTGCAGATGGGAGAAATAAGATAAGATGTCCATGTAGAAGGTGTAATAATAGGGATTATATGCACATAGATGAGGCTAAAAAGAATCTATTCCTACACGAGATGGACAAGATGTATATGTGTTGGGAATTTCATGGGGAACACCGTGACGTATGAGTGGTAAGTGAGGATGAAGAAAAAGACGACGACGATGACTTATGTGATAATGTTGAGTAATGCCTATAGCATGTGGCCATTGTTGCTTGTACCGTATAACTTGCCATCGTAGAAATATATGAAAAAACCATTTATCTTCATGTCGTTCCTTATTCATGGGCCGAAGTCTCTTGGTAATGAAATTGATGTGTACTTGCGTCCTTTAGTGGACGAGTTGAAGGAATTGTGGGAGGTTAGAGTGGAGGTATACGACGTCTCTAAGAATGACATATTTCAATTGCATGCAACGATACTGTGGACCATAAATGACTTTTCTGCATACGAAAACTTGTCTGGGTAGAGCACTAAGGGGTATTTGGCATGTCTGGTTTATAATAAAGATGCATGTTCTTTACATTTGTCCAATGGAAAGAAGATATGCTACATGTACCATCGTCGTTTTCTACCACCATCATATGGCTGGTGAAATTAGCAGAAGCATCTGTTTTGTAACACTCCAACCCAAATAATTAGGACTAATTTAAAAAATACCCAAAAAAAGTCAAATAATAATATCGAGGCAGACCGAGCCCGTGAATGTAATACCAAAATAAACCTGAACCATTAAGGCTGTATGTTATAATATCGAATAACATGGACAGTTGTGAAATCTAAATAGTTTCGAATGTACAGGTGATGCCCGAACGGTACCGAGCAAGCCATGAACGAACATAAAAAAAAAGGAAAAGAAAAATAATAATCATAAAAAGAAAAAAATATAAAAATAATAAAAATAAAAGTCATGAACTATGGATATATATATATATATATATATGCAACTATACGTATTATATAACATATGTATTTATAGTGTGCTATATGTAACCTCCACCATAATGGAGGGGGGAGAGGTTACAAAAATCAAAAGAGGAAAGGAAAGAAAAAAAAGAAGAAGGAAGAGAAAAGAGGAGAAAGAGAGGGGCGGCCATATTTGTGTGTAACTATATATGCACCTAGCATGTGTTGGGAGAGAAATAGAGAAGTTGAAAGGTCTTTTGGAGATTCAGAAAGGAGAATTAGAAGAGGAAGGAGGAGAAACGACAAAGAAAAGGTTAGAAAAAAAATTTACAGTGATTTCAAGTTTTTGATTTATGGGTTTTTTGTAAATTTGTATGAAGCTTCGAAATAATTGCATAATTAAATTGTATGGAGAAAATGGAACACGTAGGAAGAAACTGCATGTAAAACGGTGAAGAAATGAAGAAGTTATGGGAGTTCATCAGAAAATTAGAGTTTAGAAAAATTGAAATTTGGATGTATTTTAGAGGCCTAAATTTTCATCTGAAGGCTTTAAATTGTACTTTAGGGTGTTTAGAAATGAAATGTAGCTTTAAAACGAAGAAAAAATGAAAAAAAAATGTTACATTGTAGTTCGGTCACCGGCGACGGAGATGCTGATCGGAGCTACAACTATGGTTGCCAGAAAGTCGTGAGGAAGAGGGACTGTTTGGGTCATGGGTCCGGGTCAGCTCTTGGGTCAGGTCGGAACCCTCCCAGGTGCAGTGATGACCCAACACTGTTGGGGCTAATAGGTTGTTTTTTTTGTTTTATTTAAAAAAAAATGGATGAACAATGGGCTGAGGGGAATCAAACCCCCAACGTGTGAGGGTGAAGGACTTATAACCACTGTATCCACCACTGTGCCACTAAGGCACATGTGGTTAAGTAATGAAACAATATATATATATATATATAAATAATTAATTAAATTAATTAATTTAGTTATTAATTGAATGAGTTCCCGATGTCCAACATTAGTAAATAAATAGTATAAATTTATTATATTGAGCCTTCTAGACCCAATGGTGAGGTCCGTTTCATGAGACGGGACCCGAAGAATAAAATACCCGTAAAAGTGACAAATGACCAAAATGCCCCTGAGTTGAATATGAGTCAAACTGACTCCGATTAAAATGAATGAGTAGTGAATCCTTATTATTTCAAACATTATGGGCTCAACAGTGAAGTCAGATTTATGAAAATAGGTCCCAAAAAATAGAGACATGTAAAAGTACAAAGTGATCATTTTGTCCTTTTTAGTACAGAAGTCCAAATTGAAAACTGTAAAAGCCTAAACTGATGGGTCCGGGTCGACTCTCGGGTCGGGTCAGAAGCCTCCCAGGTGCAGTGATGACCCAACACTGTTGGGGCTGATGGGTTGTTTTTTTTTTGTTTTATTTAAAAAAAAGGATGAACAATGGGTTAAGGAGAATCAAACCCCCAACGTGTGAGGGTGAAGGACTTATAACCACTGTATCCACCACTGTGCCACTAAGGCACATGTGGTTAAGTAATGAAACAATATATATATATATATATATAAATAATTAATTAAATTAATTAATTTAGTTATTAATTGAATGAGTTCCCGATGTCCAACATTAGTAAATGAATAGTATAAATTTATTATATTGAGCCTTCTAAACCCAATGGTAAGGTTCGTTTCATGAGACGGGGCCCGAAGAATAAAATACCTGTAAAAGTGTCAAATGACCAAAATGCTCCTGAGTTGAATTTGAGTCAAATTGACTCCGATTAAAACGAATGAGTAATGAATCCTTATTATTTCAAACATTATGGGCTCAACGGTGAAGTCAGATTTATGAAAATAGGTCCCAAAAAATAGAGACATGTAAAATTACAAAATGATCATTTTGCCCTTTTTAGTACAGAAGTCCAAATTGAAAACTGTAAAAGCCTAAACTGACTTTCTTCAACGTTCTGGACTCAATAGTAGAGTCTAAATTAGCAAAAGAGATACTTATAGTAACAAAATACAAAATTTGATGAATATCATTAAACCTGAAACATGTCTACTGAATGATAGGGAACTCAAAGGGAAAATGAAAAGTTACAGGATACTGAGATAGATCACACAAATAAAAGGTAAGTAAGCCCTATCTCTTACATGTGGTTTTCCAAGCCGCGTTCATTCTATTACTGTCAGTTTTTGTACTCTCGAACGTACCAACTGTTATTGTTCCACAATTGATATTGTCCTATCTGGTGGGTGTTTATTGATTGGTTCATCATGATTGTTATGTTGTACTGTACCTTGAAAAGCCTAATGTTATATGTCCATTGCATGATATTCCATTCTTTATGTAGTTATTATGGAATCACAAAAGAATCATGATTTATTATGAATGCCAGATTTGTGCTCAGTCACAATATACATCCGATGATTTTTGAGTTGACAGGACCTACAGGTCGATTGACAGGACCGATAAGTCGAGTCCGTGAATGGACATATAGCAATGATGGCATTTTTACACATTGAGTTATGAGGGCATTTTATATGCATTGAGGTTAAGGGGGGGTATGTCGGGCCCAAAAAGACCGAGGGTCAGCCAAACTCTAAATAGAGTAAATGCATCACTTATGTTTGACAGAGATGTTTACATTTATTGGATTCATAGGATGTTACCATTCCCTATGAATAATTCTATGTTGACAGTTCATTCATTGATTGTACTTGATTGTGACCTATTTATTGTGGCAGTATTTTTATGTTGACTGATGTTTACTGAGCTTTTCCATGTTCATGCTACACCACTACTCATGCTTGATTATTGTGACTTACTATTCATGGGCCATTGTGGCATTTTACCATTATTAACCATCACTACAATTGATTTCATGATTGGCTATCATGTTCACCCTATGAGTTCATATTTTTCTATGTTAACCCTAACCCGTGTCGGAGATGGACTTTTACTTACTGAGCTTTGTTAGCTTATCCCAACTTACTTATTTTTCAGGTGAGAATGCTACAGGACCATAATAGGAGTCCATGAGCATAGGGAGATAGTTGAGGAGTATGATAGAATGACGTAGTTTCTCCCATGTACTTACCACCTAAGAGTGGTATTATGTTAAGTTTATGTCAGTTTACATTTTTCAATTGTCAAACAATATTTTATATTAAGACTTCTGCTGATGTACTGTTTAATTTTTATATTATCTATATTGTGGTCATTGATACTGATACAAAGGAAGAAAGAAAAAGTAGGGACGGCCATTGGGTCGGCCCCTTGATACGAGATCCGCATAGGGTGAGTTTCGAGTTGTGACATGTTTGATGAAAAAATTGGGCGTAGATTGTCACCTCCATTGTTGTTTAGGAAAGACGTGTTGGCGCAATTGGCACTCATCCAACTAGTAAGGTTTGGGAAGACACCAGGTACTAAGAAAAGGAAGCGTACTAATGTGGAGATAAATTAGACGAAAAGAGCATATTTTTTGAGTTTTCGTACTAGGAGACCCTTATACACATCGAGAAGAACATCTGTGATAATGTGCTGGGAACTTTAATGAACATTGAAGGGAAGACGAAGGATACTGTTAAATCCCGATTGGACTTGCAAGAGTTGGGAATATGGAAAGAGTTGCACCTAATACGTAGTGGTGATAAATATATCGTCCCTTCTGCATGCTATACGTTATCATCTGACGAGCGAATGAGGATTTGCGAATGGTTTAAATATGAGAAGTTCCCAGATGGATATGCATTGAATATGTCTTGGTGTGTAAATGTTAAAGATGGAAAAATATCCAGATTGAAGAGCCATGACTGCTATGTCCTTTTACAAAAACTTCTTCAAGTTGCAATACATAGGTATCTCACCGATGGCATATCAACGACATTGATTGAGTTGGGCTGCTTCTTTAGAGAATTATGTGCCAAGACATTGAAGTTGGAAGTACTGGAAAAGCTCGAAAGGGACATTGTCGTGATCCTCTACAAGTCAGAAAAGATTTTTCCTCTAACTTTTTTTGTTGTAATGGTCCACTTAACTGTGCATTTGTCGCATGAGGCAAAAATTGGTGGACCTTTCTAATACCGTTGGATGTATCTGATAGAAAGGTACATTAAATTTTAATAATTTTCTTATCTATCCATCGAAACTATTTTAATTTATAACTGATTAATTATTAAAACAGATATTTGCACACATTGAAACAATATGTACATAACAAAGCATGACCGAAAGGGTCAATTACTGAGGCATACGTTGATGCTGAATGTCTCACGTTCTGCTCTATGCATCTTGAAGATATTGAGACAAGGTTTTAATCATGAAAAATAAAATTCTGATAGATGTCCAGGGCAGCAAGGAACTGGCCTTGCAGTGTTTAATCAGAATGTGCGGCCAATAGGTGCCTATATATATGAATGGTATCATCCTAAAGACTTGGAAACTTATGCAACTTTCTACTCCAAAAGGCCCATTTTGAAGTTTTAAAGGATCAAAATACCAGATATCAGTCTACTGGCCTTAAAACCCTATCATACACCTTAAAAATGACAAAATAGACTTATACGAACTTACGGCACTAGATTCGGTTCACCGGTTTGAAACTTATGCAACTTTTTGCTCCAAAAGGCCTATTTTTGGGGTTTTTAAAATGTCTGATATCGGCCTAACTACCCCAAAACCCCATCACACACACCTTAAAAATTATAAAATAGACTTGTACGAACTTACGACACTCGGTTCGGATCACTGGTTTCAAACTTATGCAACTTTTTGCTCTAAAAAGGCCCATTTTTGGGTTTTGATGGACCAAAATACCGGATATCAACCTAACAGCTTAGAAACCCCATCACACACCTTACAAATGATAAAATAGACTTATACAAACTTACAGCAGTTGGTTCAGATCACTGGTTTGAAACTGCACATTTTGGAGTTTTGAGGACCAAAATGATAGATATCATCCTAACGACCCCGAAACCCTATTAGACACCTCAAAAATGATAAAATAGACTTACACGAACTTACAACACTCAGTTTGGATCACCGGTTTGAAACTTATGTAACTTTTCACTCCAAAAAGTCCCATTTAAGGTTTTAACGGACCAAAACACCGGATATCAACCTAACGAGCCCTAAACCCATCACAAACCTCGCAAATGACAAAATAGACTTGCAAAAACTTACAACACTCAGTTTGGATCACTATTTTGCAACTTATGCTACTTTATGCCGTTCTTACTATTTATGTATGCCAAAAAAAAAAAAAAAATTCACATGTTATGTTGATATATATTTAATAAGTGTTTTAATATATATCATTTGATCTTTATTTCAAATTGATTGGGATTATTGCGCCGCCGTCTTTCTGTTTTGCATTGGGACTTACTTTTCTCCTTTATTATTTTTTCTTTTCCTGGACATTTGTAGTTACATTTTTTGAGACAATTTTTTATTTTTGTATGTATTGAGAAATTCTACTTTTACAATTGTAAGTAATTACTAATTTATATATATATATATATATGAATGTATTTTTTTTTTAATATATTCATTTCATAATGTTTGGAATTATTTTATATCAGGATGATTGATATAGGTTTTAAACAGAAATAAAAAACCAAAAAAAAAAACATTTAGGTTCAAAGTAGCCCAAAAAAAAAAAAAAATTTTAGCGACGCACACAAAGGCGTCGCTAAAAATATACTATTAGCGATGCCCAGAGGTCGTTGCTAAATAATTCCAATAACAAACTTTTAGCGATGCATTCTGAGCGTCGCTAATAATATATATTAGCGACGCCCTTGGTGTTCTCTGCATAGCATTAGTGACACCATACCTGATTATTAGCAACACATAATGTGCATCGCTAATAGTGAATCTTAGCGATGCATACTCGTGTGCATGTCGCTAATAGTATTAGCGACATGATTATTAGCGACACACCTGACGACGCACATTTGTGCGTCGCTAATACTCTTTAGCTATGCAAATGGGTATTATTATGGATGTCCGCGTGCGTCGCTAAAAGCGGCTTTTCCTGTAATGTTACCAATCTCTCCATCCTCTTTGATAGAGTCCGCACAGTCTATGCAAGCCCCTGTTAGTGGTCTCACATCATGACTTTCTATTGTGATATGCAATCCAAGCACCGCATTCTTGGCCAAAAGAAATCTTGGCACATCTACATGTACAATTACTCTAGATTTGTACTTAGGAATGATTCAGGAGGTGGAGTAGTGGAAGATGATGCCTCAAATTAGTGTGCTAGAGGTGGCAATGTTGGAGGATACTGTTACTGTTGTGGGTGATCGGGATTATTCACCAAGTAATTGTCATTTTGTTGTGGTTGTGGCTTATGTTGCTGCTAATGTTGTTGTAGATGTCTCTTAGACTAGACAAGCATGGTTCGTTTAATAGCTCACATTTGTGTAACGATGCTATCAAAATGAATAAGTGGGACTGACTGATTTACACATAGATGGGTTAGTAGGCACCCAAATGGGAGGAGTAGGCACTGTTGTAGCAAAATATAACTGTAGCAACATTTATGGGTATGCTAATCCCTATAGTGAAGAGTAGACGACCGTGAGCTATACCAAAGGTATTGGTATAGATCATTGGGGTAAGAACATAATAAACTTACAGATTGAGCAACCTGTAGTCGTCTGTGAGATCAATAATAGATCCAGACCATAACTTTATCGCAAAAAAAATACAAAAGTTAACATTTAAAAGGGTCTTTTGTAAAAATATAAAAAATTGGGGAGGGGGTGAATCCTATATTTTAGAAGAATTTCTATAGAAAACATTAGTAAAAAAATAGAGCATGTTTTTAAAATTTGGGGGTGGGGCGCCATTGCCCCTTGGAGAATCGGTCTCCGTGTGAGACGACCATGGGCCAAGTGAGACCCTAACTCAGCAACTTCGTCACTGTGAAGTGAAGAAGCTACAAGGCCCTTAGGTGGAGGGACCTCGGAAGGAAATGGAAACCTTACATCAAAGGTCCTAGTGAGACATAAGGTAGTAGTGACGAGATAGGGAGTGAATCTTGAGCCTCTACAACCTTTAGGTTCGCGTAAAACTCATTAACTAGGACCTCATTAGTGAAATCAAAAATAAAGAGAAGAGGTAGCCAACCTTTCTTACTAAACTAGGTGAGGACCATCGTATAAAATATGTCTCACACAAAACCATTCATTCACGGAGCACAACACGTGAATCGAATGTGTTGTATCTCGAATGTATTGAGTCGACTTAGAAATAACCAACTGCATGGCCTTGAGGAACATATGACATATCATATGGGTACAATGACATCTTAGGTTATTGATAACATGGAGCCATGGATATTTTTGCCCAAATGTTTACCTTAGAGAGGGGGGGGGAATAGGGTATTTTATAAATATTGGCTTATTTTAAAAACTTTTAAAGTAAATGCAATAAATGCACAAGTAAAGAGTAGAGAAAGAGAAAGAGCAAACACAGAGATTTATGAGATTCAAAAAACTACTTACATCCTCGACTCAAGTAGTCTCACTAGAGTTTTTTTCACTATAGTGATCTTTTTGCAGGTGGAGACCAAACATTTACAAAGTGAAGACCATAACTCTCTTATCCCAGCAAAATATACCTATTGACGTGACGGTTCGGCTGCTAGTGAATTCAGCCTATTGGTTCTAGTGAATTTAACCTCTTAGTGCTAGTGAATTTAGTTTTTTGGTGTTAGTCATGTCAGGTGAGTTCAAGAGGCTTAACTAACTAGTACCTGCAAATATCAAGAGACTTAATTGAATAGTACTCAAATAACCACGTCAGCGGGTAAGAAATTTTAGTAAAATTTTATGATAAGGATAGCATTACTCTAACATTTATCGTATATCAATCTTAGAGTCTTTTAATACAAACCTAGCCTTTAACTAGAATTGTAATACATGAATTGTAACACTCATTACTCTCCCATGCTTCCAAAAATAAAAAATAAAAAAATTTCAAAGTCTTTTACACACACACACACATTATAAAGCTTTTTTTTTTTTGCTTTTGATATTAATGGGAAGTAATGGTGGCAACAAATAAGGATAGCTATTTATAAACTTCTCAACTTGGATGAAGAAAGTGTTGATTCTAAATTTTTTATATGATTAATTACAATTTTTACTTTTTTTATGATTTTTTTCACCAAGACTAATAAAATACCTCATAATGTTCTAATGACAACAATAATTAGGGGTACTTTTAGTGGCAAAGCGATTAAAATTTCCATAAATGAAAGTTGAAAATGAAAATTATTTTTATGAAAACAGTACAAAGGAAACAATAATCATTCTAATCTTAAATCCCTCAAAACCTAAAATAAGGAAAATAAAAAGTTTTCACTTAACTTGTCTTGAATAGTTGGACTTGAGTATGTCTATTTGCTAGATTCATTATGAAAGCATTCAACTTGATTTGATTCTTGCCTTGAAGCATGTTTTTGAGTGTATTCTTTAACTTGATGAACTTTGTCATTTCTGGGTCAATAATCTTCTTTGACTTAGATGACCGATTTGCATTGCCACTTGGATAAAATAATAATTTACATGAATAATGCTTTGTGATTATCAAAATTACTAAAACGCCCTTGATTGAAAACCTTTAAAGCTAATAGAAATAGTGCAAGGATGAAAAGAAAAATTGACAAAGTAGACTATTGTCAATTGGTAGATAGTAGTTTGGATGCTTAAACACAAGACATAAGTACTTGACACATTTGGATTTAAACTCATTACAACTCAAACTTTTGTTAAAATCGAATTTTCAATACACATTTTGACACATAGTCCTAACAACTTTATTTTAAATAAAGACTCAAATGCCCAAAGTGAATTCAATGCAAAGTTATGGTCTAATTTGAGTGTAGAAATTAGTTAGGTTAAAGGTTTGGATATTTCATTGGGAGAAAAAAACAATAAGATAGATTATGAAATTTTCATCATTTCGAAGTAGATGGTGTAGATTTAAAATAAAATAAAATAAATGAAATACTATTCTTACCATAGCGTTTTACCTATTGACGTGACGGTTCGGGTGCTAGTGAATTCAGCCTATTGGTTCTAGTGAATTTAACTTCTTAGTGCTAGTGAATTTAGTTTTTTGGTGCTAGTCATGTGAGGTGAGTTCAAGAGGCTTAATTGACTAGTGCCTGCATATATCAAGAGACTTAATTGACTAGCACTCGAATAACCACGTCAGCGGGTAAGAAATTTTGGTAAAATTTTATGATAAGGATAGCATTACTCTTACATTTATTGTGTATCAATCTTGGAGTCTTTTAATACAAACCTAGCCTTTAACTAGAATTGTAATACATGAATTGTAACACTCGTTACACTCCTATACTTCCATAAAAAAAAAAATTTCTCAAAGTCTTTTACACACACACACACACACACACATTATATAGCTCTTTTTTTGTTTTGATATTAATGGGAAGTAATGGTGGCAACAAATAAGGATAGCTATTTATAAACTTCTTAACTTGGATGAAGAAAGTGTTGATTCTAAATTTTTGATATGATTAATTACAATTTTTACTTTTTTATATGATTTTTTTTCACCAAGACTAATAAAATACCTCATAATGTTCTAATGACAACAATAATTAGGGGTACTTTTGGTGGCAAAGCGATTAAAATTTTCATAAATGAAAGTTGAAAATAAAAATTATTTTTCTGAAAACAGTACAAAGGAAACAATAATCATTCTAATCTTAAATCACTCAAAACCTAAAATAAGGAAAATAAAAAGTTTTCACTTAACTTGTCTTGATAGTTGGGCTTGAGTATGTCCATTTGCTAGATTCATTATGAAAGCATTCAACTTGATTTGATTCTTGCCTTGAAGCATGTTTTTGAGTGTATTCTTTAACTTGATGGACTTTATCATTTCTGGGTCAATAATCTTTTTGGACCTAGATGACCGATTTGCATTGCCACTTGGATAAAATAATAATTTACATGAATAATGCTTTGTGATTATCAAAATTACTAAGATGCCCTTGATTGAAGACCTTTAAAGCTAATAGATATAGTGCAAATATGAAAAGAAAAATTGACAAAGTAGACTATTGTGAATTGGTAAATCTAGTTTGGATGATTAAACACAAGACTTAAGTACTTGACACACTTGGATTTAAACACAACACAACTCAAACTTTTGTTAAAATCGAATTTTCCAATACACATTTTGACACGTAGTCCTAACAACTTTATTTTAAATAAAGACTCAAATGCCCAAAGTGAATTCAATGCAAAGTTATGGTCTAATATGAGTGTAGAAATTAGTTAGGTTAAAGGTTTGGATATTTCATTGGGAGAAAAAAATAATAAGATAGATTATGAAATTTTCATCATTTCGAAGTAGATGGTGTAGATTTAAAATAAAATAAAATAAATGAAATACTATTATTATCGTAGCATTTTACCAAAAAAATTACCTGTTGACGTGACGGTTCGCACTACAAAAAATTATAATTTTTGCGACGCACGTCACGCATCCCAAAAGGTCGCTAATAGTGACCTTTTGCGACGCACACAACGTGTGTCGCTAAAGAAAGCAACAAAAGGGGTTTCCTGCACGAAAAGATATGCGGTAACCTATTAACGACACACCTTCACACATTAGCGACACATATGTGCGTCGATAATAGTTAAAACTTTTAAGAACGCACGATTGTGCTTCACTAATAGTAGTGTATATGAAACGCTGTCGTTTCAAGGAACTTTAACGACGTTCATTTACTTATTAGCGACGCACAGTGAGCGTCACTAATATGTCTTGTAAACTGATCTCGCGTCGCTCCCTATTCTCTCTTTGTCTCTCTGTGTTTTTGAACCGCCTAACTATCTCAAAATCCTATCACTCACCTCACAAATGATAAAATAGACTTGCATGAACTTACGACACTCGGTTCAGATCACCGGTTTGAAATTTATGCAAGTCTTTGCTCCAAAAAAGGCCCATTTTCGAGTTTTAACGGATCAAAATGTTTGATATTGGTCTACCGATCCCGAAACCCCATCACACACCTCACAAATGATAAAATAGACTTACACGAACTTAAGACACTTGGTTGGATCACCGGTTTGAAACTTATGCAAGTTTTTGCTCCAAAAAGGCACATTTTTTAGTTTTGACGGACCAAAATGTCGGATATCAGCCTACCAATCCTGAAACCCCATCACACACCTCACAAATGATAAAATAAGCTTACACGAACTTATGACACTCGGTTGGATCACCGGTTTGAAACTTGTGCAAGTTTCTGCTCCAAAAAGGTCCATTTTGGGGTTTTGACGGACCAAAATGTTGGATATTGGCCTACCTGCCCCGAAACCCCATCACACACCTCACAAATGATAAAATAGACTTGCACGAACTTACTACACTTGGTTTGGATCACCGGTTTGAAACTTATGTAAGTTTCTGCTCCAAAAAGGCCTATTTTGGAGTTTTGAAGGACCCAAATGCCAGATATCGGCCTACCAACAATCAGTTCGGATTAGTGGTTTGCAACTTATGCTACTTTTTGTCGTTCTTACTATTTATGCATGGAAAAAAAAAATATATTCACTTTCATATATATGTAATAAGTATTCTAATATATATCATTTGATCTTTATTTCAGATTGATTGGGATTATTGCGCCGCCGTCTTCCTGTTTTGCATCGGGACTTGTTATTTTTATTTGTTTTTTTTTTTTTCTTTTCATGGACATCTATAATTACATTTTCTGAGACAATTTTTAATATATTTGTATTTATTGTTAAATTGTACTTTTATAAATGTAAGTAATAAATATAATATATATATATATATATGAATCTATTTTTCTTTTAATATATTGATTTCAGAATGTTTAGATTTTATTATATATCAGGATGATTGATACAGGTTTAAATAGGAATAAAACATTTAATTCAGGTAAAGAAAGGGGCCAAAAAAAAAAAAAAACAACTTTTAGCGACGCACGCACAGGCATCACTAAAAGAAAAGCAACCATTTTTAGCGACGCTTTACATTCGTCGTAAAATCAGGCTAATCAACTATTAGCGACGCACACTGAGCGTCGCTAAAAGGCCCTATTAGCGACGCCCATGACGTCCATGGCCAATAGTAGCGCGACGCTCATTTCTGATTATTAACGACGCTCAAAGTGCGTCGCTAATAGGTATTTTTAGTGACGCATAAATGGTGAGCATAGTATTTGCGACACGTCTTGTAGCAACGCACATGGCGATGCTTATATGTGCGTCGCAAAAGCTCATTAGCGACGCTCTTTTTTACTATTAGCGACACTTGAGTGCGTTGCTAATAGTCTTTTTTCCTGTAGTGTCGAGTGCTAGTGAATTCAGCCTATTGGCGCTAGTGAATTTAACCTCTTAGTACTAGTGAATTTAGTTTTTTGGTGTTAGTCATGTCAGGTGAGTTCAAAAGGTTTAATTGACTAGTACTTATCAAGAGACTTAATTGACTAGCACTTGAATAACCACGTCAGCGGGTAAGAAATTTTGGTAAAATTTTATGATAAGGATAGCATTACTCTTACATTTATTGTGTATTAATCTTGGAGTCTTTTAATACAAACCTAGCATTTAACAAGAATTGTAACACTCGTTACACTCCCATGCTTCCATAAAAAAAAAAAAAAAAAAAAAAAAAGAAATCTCAAAGTCTTTTACACATACACACACACATTATAGAGCTCTTTTTTTGTTTTGATATTAATGGGAAGTAATGGTGGCAACAAATAAGGATAACTATTTATAAACTTCTCAACTTGGATGAAGAAAGTGTTGATTCTAAATTTTTGATATGATTAATTACAATTTTACTTTTTTATATGAATTTTTTTCACCAATAAAATACCTCATAATGTTCTAATGACAACAATAATTAGGGATACTTTTAGTGGCAAAGCGATTAAAATTTCCATAAACGAAAGGTGAAAATAAAAATTATTTTTCTAAATACATTACAAAGGAAACAATAATCACTCTAATATTAAATCACTCAAAACTTAAAATAAGGAAAATAAAAAGTTTTCACTTGACTTGTCTTGAATCGTTGGGCTTGAGTATGTCCATTTGCTTGATTCATCATGAAAGTATTCAACTTGATTTGATTCTTGCCTTGAAGCATGTTTTTGAGTGTATTCTTTAACTTGATGGACTTTGTCATTTCTGGGTCAATAATCTTCTTTGACCTAGATGACTGATTTGCATTGCCACTTGGATAAAATAATAATTTACATGAATAATACTTTGTGATTATCAAAATTACTGAGATGCCCTTGATTGAAAACATTTAAATTAAGCTAATAGATATAGTGCAAGGATGAAAAGAAAAATTGACAAAGTAGACTATTGTGAATTGGTAGATGTAGTTTGGATGCTTAAACACAAGACTTAAGTACTTGACATACTTGGATTTAAACACATTACAACTCAAACTTTTGTTAAAATCGAATTTTCCAATACACATTTTGACACATAATCCTAACAACTTTATTTTAAATAAAGACTCAAACGCCCAAAGTGAATTCAATGCACAGTTATGGTCTAATATGAGTGTAGAAATTAGTTATGTTAAAGGTTTGGATATTTCATTGGGAGAAAAAAACAATAAGATAAATTATGAAATTTTCATCATTTCAAAGTAGATGGTGTAGATTTAAAATAAAATAAAATAAATGAAATACTATTATTACCGTAGCATTTTACCAAAAAAATTTACCTATTGACGTGACGGTTCGGGTGCTAGTGAATTTAGCCTATTGGTGCTAGTGAATTTAATCTCTTAGTGCTAGTGAATTTAGTCTATTGGTGCTAGTGAATTTAACCTCTTGTGCTAATGAATTTAGTTTTTTGGTGCTAGTTATGTCAGGTGAGTTCAAGAGGCTTAATTGACTAGTACCTGCATATATTAAGAGACTTAATTGACTAACACTCGAATAACCACGTTAGCGGGTAAGAAATTTAGGTAAAATCTTATGATAAGGATAGCATTACTCTTACATTTATCGTGTATCAATCTTGGGGTCTTTTAATACAAACCTAGCCTTTAACAAAAATTGTAATACATAAGTTGTAACACTCGTTACACTCCCATGCTTCCATAAAAAAAAAAAAAAAGAAATCTCAAAGTCTTTCACACACACACACACACACACACATTATAGAGCTCTTTTTTTGTTTTGATATTAATGGGAAGTAATGGTGGCAACAAATAAGGATAACTATTTATAAACTTCTCAACTTCGATGAAGAAAGTGTTGATTCTAAATTTTTGATATGATTAATTACAATTTTTACTTTTTTCTATGATTTTTTTTCACCAAGTCTAATAAAATACCTCATAATGTTCTAATGACAACAATAATTAGGGATGCTTCTAGTGGCAAAGCGATTAAAATTTCCATAAATGAAAGTTGAAAATGAAAATTATTTTTCTAAAAACATTACAAAGGAAACAATAATCACTCTAATCTTAAATCCTCAAAACCTAAAATAAGGAAAATAAAAAGTTTTCACTTGACTTGTCTTGAATCATTGGCTTGAGTATTTCCATTTGCTTGATTTATCATGAAAGCATTCAACTTGATTTGATTCTTGCCTTGAAGCATGTTTTTGAGTGAAATTCTTTAACTTGATGGACTTTGTTATTTCTGGGTCAATAATCTTCTTTGACCTAAATAACCGATTTGTATTGCCACTTGGATAAAATAATAATTTACATGAATAATGCTTTGTGATTATCAAAATTACTGAGATGCCCTTAATTGAAACATTTAAAGCTAATAGATGTAGTGCAAGGATGAAAAGAAAAATTGACAAAGTAGACTATTGTGAATTGGTAGATGTAGTTTGGATGCTTAAACACAAGACTTAAATACTTGACACACTTGGATTTAAACACATTACAACTCAAACTTTTGTTAAAATTGAATTTTCCAATACACATTTTGACACATAGTCCTAACAACTTTATTTTAAATAAAGACTCAAACGCCCAAAGTGAATTCAATGCAAAGTTATGGTCTAGTATGAGTGTAGAAATTAGTTAGGTTAAAGGTTTGGATATTTCATTGGGAGAAAAAAAAAAAGAAAGATAGATTATGAAATTTTCATCATTTCGAAGTAGATGGTGTAGATTTAAAATAAAATAAAATAAATGAAATACTATTATTACCGTAGCATTTTACCAAAAAAATTTACCTATTGACGTGACGATTCGGGTGCTAGTGAATTTAGCCTATTGGTTCTAGTGAATTTAACCCTTTAGTACTAGTGAATTTAGTTTTTTGATGCTAATCATGTCAGGTGAGTTCAAGAGACTTAATTGACTAGTACTTGCATATATCAAGAGATTTAATTAACTAGCACTTCGAATAACCACGTCAGCGGGTAAGAAATTTTGGTAAAATCTTATGATAAGTATAGCATTACTCTTACATTTATCGTGTATCAATCTTGGGGTCTTTTAATACAAACCTAGCCTTTAACAAGAATTGTAATACATAAGTTGTAACACTCGTTACACTCCCATGCTTCCATAAAAAAATAAAAAAAAATCTCATAGTCTTTTACACACACACATTATAGAGCTCTTTTTTTTGTTTTGGTATTAATGGGAAATAATGGTGGCAACAAATAAGGATAACTATTTATAAACTTCTCAACTTGGATGAAGAAAGTGTTGATTCTAAGTTTTTGATATGATTAATTACAATTTTTACTTTTTTATATGATTTTTTTTCACCAAGACTAATAAAATACATCATAATGTTCTAATGACAACAATAATTAGGGGTACTTTTGGTGGCAAAGCGATTAAAATTTTCATAAATGAAAGTTGAAAATGAAAATTATTTTTCTGAAAACAGTACAATGGAAACAATGAAATTTATCTTTTATTTACTTTCAATGGGATCCTCCAAAAATCTACTCATCTGAATATTTAAAAATCAACACTGAATCTTAAACACTCAAATAAATTAGTTAAACCATCCACATTATATGAAGAATTGAAACCCCACCCAATTAAATTAATTTGTAGAAATTTGTTACATAAACTGGACCATTTCATTGATTATTCTTGAAAAAAAAAAAAAAAGAGAAAAATTGTGAAAGCAAAAATCACCAGGGGAACTTCCACCGACGTTTGGCAATTCATTGGTCATTACAAAAATAATATATGCATGTATATATATATATTATATTATGATTATTGTTGTCGTTATTAGTGAAAACACCATTGATAATTAAGCTTAATGACAAAATAGCTTAAGATTTTATAAAATGAAGTGAAGTGGTACTTATTAGTACAAAGACATGTCCATTACATGACATTGCAAGAGAAGCGTGCCGTGGTGTTATTAATCTACATGCTTTTCTTATCTTCCATGTTTTCTAACACTGGAAATCTCTCTCTCTCTTTCTCTCTCTCTCCCTCTCATATACATACATACATATATATATATATAATGGTGTGGATTAGATGACAGGCTAGCTAATTAGCTCAAATCGCTTATATGTAAGTACAATAATTTTGGACTTCTATTTTGTCATTTATTGTCAATGAAAGTTGCTAATGTAACGTGCCACATACAACTCAGTTGACCTCGAGAGAGATCTTGGCCTTACATTTTTGGTGCCCTTGCCTATGAAATTGCTGTGAAAAGATTCTCTCTCGTACAAATAATGGACCCTCCTCTTAATAGAATATAAGAGAAGTCCTCCATCTTCAACCCTCCCCCACTTTTTTTCTTTCTTTCTTTATTTTTCTTTTATATCTATCTTCTTTTGTTTTTTTTAACTATAGGCTCTTTAACTTTTGTATATAATATAGAACTTAGCTCTAGACTAGTTCCTCTTATTCGGGTAAATGGCATAATCATATTTTGTCACGTATATAATATATATACTTATAATTTTTTTTAATTAAAATTAAATAGTCAAATGATATTTTGGTGCATGGTATACGTGACTGATTACATTTATCACATACACCTAAATAGAAATAGATTTTTCTTACATAATTTGGAATCAAGTAGTATTGTCCTATAATATATACACATAATGGGCTTTTGTTATTGTAAAATTAAGAGAGGATTACATGTATATAACTTTTTTCTCACAAATAAAGAATTATTTACACAAATATTTTTATATTAGTTTAATATTTTTATGCTTCTCTCAAATAGTAGTCCTCCTCTCAAAAGAAAATGAATAAAAAAATATAATAATTCTCCCCCCCTCCCAACCCACAAAAAAAAAAAAAGAATACATAATACTTATATCTTATATAAAATTTTTATATCTAACATGTGATATTGAATGGACTAGTGGGGTTGGGAGAGGACATTTCAGACATAGATGATATCATAGGCTAAAACTACTTTTTCAAAAGAGATTAGGCATGAGAAGCCTAGCACTACTACTTTTGGCTTCCAAAGGGCCCAAAGATGGGATAAAATTGTCTTCAGCCATCCATATATGGGATATCCAATCCATGCTGGGTGGGGATGGATTCCTCGACCTCTACTCCCTTGGACGGAAGCATAGAATCTGTCTCCATTTTCAGTTTGATTTGATTGCGGATTCTTCAGTTTTTCATATATTTACTTGAAAGTGATTAAATTTTCTCAAGAACAACCAAGATATCTTAGACAATTTCTTGTATATTTTCATGCTGAAAAATATATTTATACTACTTAATCTTGTTATGGACATATATAAAATATACACACCAAAGCTTGGCTTTCTAAAAATTTAGAAAATTAATTTATTACTGTTACTTTTAAAAAAAATTAAAATTAATTCTCCAAAAATTATATATTTTCATATCTCTTAAATTTTAATATTTTTACTTTCCCTTACTATACGTAGTTTTGGATCATCATTATATATTATTTATTATCATTATCCAACAACTATACAGAACCTTGCAAATATGAATCTGAAAATAAAGTTTAATTCAACTCATGATTGGGACGAAGAAATAAATTACACCTCCCTTCTAGTAGGGGAAGTGGAAGTAGAATCAAGGACCTCTCATTGATAGAAATCACGAGTTACTAACTAGACTAATTGTATTTGACACTATAATAAGGCTATATGAATTATGTGATGGTCTAATTGCCTCTTGCTTATGATGCAGGTATCAAGGATACACACACATCCACATAAAAAGCTTATCTAAATTACCTGTGTCACATCTCAAAACTTATCCAGTGTAGATTTAGGGAAATGACACGACCTAATGGGCCGTACGAAGTCAAATGGAGATGCAACCAAACATAAAAATAGTAAAGTGTTGAGACTACCCGACAGGTATGGTGTTTTGCTAATGTTAGAAATGAAGTTAAGTTAGGAATGTTCTGTGAATGACTGGCATGACTTATGTGTTTATGTGGAATGTGTTTACTTGATGATTTAGAATTGGTTGTTCACATGCTTACATGTTACTTGTACTTTATGAATGTTTAGTGAATGATGAACGTGAATCCTGACGTGTGTATATGTTGATTATATGAGATATGCTTACATGTGGAATCAGCTGGTGATTTATATGTTATTGTCTCGAGCATGCTATATTATTGAGATCCATGTTCATTGAGATTGCATTGGCATATTAGCATATGATGAATTCCTTGAGAACATGGCGTGGGTAAGCACGTGGTGCTTTGCATTATGAGGGTGTAGATCCTGTGGTGAAAAACTCAAAATTGGCCATTGCATTGGTATTCTGTTCCCATCGGGGAGTACCCGTAAATGAGACATAGGTTGTGGCATAGAGTTGTGCATGGGTGTGTCACGCATACCATTCATATATATTACTGTGATGTTTTGAATGTCATTTAGAAATAAATGTACACTTTGCACATGCCCCGCCTTAGCTTTATTTCTTGCATTAACACTTCATCATACCAGTAGTTGAGCTGACCCATTCGTGGGCAACATTTTTCAGATGAGGACCCTCCAGCCACTTGAGACTCTATGATACCCTGATAGGGTGGAGCACGTGACATATTTTTGGTCCATGGGACTTGTATATTGTAATGTAAGGGCTTAAGCCCGAATGACCTATGAATAATGCAGTTGTGAGATGTATTTATGTTATTGTATGTATTGATGGGAATGGATGCTTATTTAGTGAATTTATTTACCTTTGTCCTTTTATTTATTTTATTTTCTGTCTCGTCAGTCGCGTCCCCGGGTTCGTCAGGAATTCGGGGTGTGACACATTACACTCCCATGTTTCCATAAAAAAAAAAAAAGAAAAAAATCTCAAAGTCTTTTACACACACACACACACATTATAGAGCTCTTTTTTTGTTTTGATATTAATGGGAAGTAATGGTGGCAACAAATAAGGATAACTATTTATAAACTTCTCAACTTGGATGAAGAAAGTGTTGATTCTAAATTTTTGATATGATTAATTACAATTTTTACTTTTTTATATGATTTTTTTTCATCAAGTCTAATAAAATATCTCATAATGTTCTAATGACAACAATAATTAGGGATACTTTTAGTAGCAAAGTGATTAAAATTTCCATAAATGAAAGTTGAAAATGAAAATTATTTTTCTAAAAACATTACAAAGGAAACAATAATCACTCTAATCTTAAATCACTCAAAACCTAAAATAAGGAAAATAAAAAGTTTTCACTTGACTTGTCTTGAATCGTTGGGCTTGAGTATGTCCATTTGCTTAATTCTTCATGAAAGCATTCAACTTGATTTGATTCTTGCCTTGAAGCATGTTTTTGAGTGGAATTCTTTAACTTGATGGACATTGTCATTTCTGGGTCAATAATCTTCTTTGACCTAGATGACTGATTTGCATTGCCACTTAGATAAAATAATAATTTACATGAATAATGCTTTGTGATTATCAAAATTATTGAGATGCCTTTAATTAATTGAAAACATTTAAAGCTAATAGATGTAGTGCAAGGATGAAAAGAAAAATTGACAAAGTAGACTATTGTGAATTGGTAGATGTAGTTTGGATGCTTAAACACAAGACTTAAATACTTGACACACTTGGATTTAAACACATTACAACTCAAACTTTTGTTAAAATTGAATTTTCCAATACACATTTTGACACATAGTCCTAACAACTTTATTTTAAATAAAGACTCAAACGCCCAAAGTGAATTCAATGCAAAGTTATGGTCTAATATGAGTGTAGAAATTAGTTAGGTTAAAGGTTTGGATATTTCATTGGGAGAAAAAACAAAGATAGATTATGAAATTTTCATCATTTTGAAGTAGATGGTGTAGATTTAAAATAAAATAAAATAAATGAAATACTATTATTACCGTAGCATTTTACCAAAAAAATTTACCTATTGACGTGACGATTTGGGTGCTAGTGAATTTAGCCTATTGGTGCTAATGAATTTAACCTCTTAGTACTAGTGAATTTAGTTTTTTGATGCTAATCATGTCAGGTGAGTTCAAGAAACTTAATTGACTAGTACCTGCATATATCAAGAAACTTAATTGACTAGCACTCAAATAACCACGTCAGCGGGTAAGAAATTTTGATAAAATTTTAAGATAAGGATAGCATTACTCTTACATTTATCGTGTATCAATCTTGGGGTCTTTTAATACAAACCTAGCCTTTAACAAGAATTGTAATACATAAGTTGTAACACTCATTACACTCCCATGCTTCCATAAAAAAAAAAAAAAAAAATCTCAAAGTCTTTTACACACACACACACACATTATAGAGCTCTTTTTTTGTTTTGATATTAATGGGAAGTAATGGTGGCAACAAATAAGGATAACTATTTATAAACTTCTCAACTTGGATGAAGAAAGTGTTGATTCTAAATTTTTGATATGATTAATTACAATTTTTACTGTTTTATGTGATTTTTTTTCACCAAGACTAATAAAATACATCATAATGTTCTAATGACAACAATAATTAGGGGTACTTTTGGTGGCAAAGCGATTAAAATTTTCATAAATGAAAGTTGAAAATGAAAATTATTTTTCTGAAAATAGTACAATGGAAACAATGAAATTTATCTTTTATTTACTTTCAATGGGATCCTCCAAAAATCTACTCATCTGAATATTTAAAAATCAACACTGAATCTTAAACACTCAAATAAATTAGTTAAACCATCCACATTATATGAAGAATTGAAACCCCACCCAATTAAATTAATTTGTAGAAATTTGTTACATAAACTGGACCATTTCATTGATTATTCTTGAAGAAAAAAAAAAAAGAGAAAAATTGTGAAAGCAAAAATCACCAGGGGAACTTTCACCGACGTTGGCAATTCATTGGTCATTACAAAAATAATATATATATATATATAATATATATTATGATTATTGTTGTCGTTATTAGTGAGAACACCATTGATAATTAAGCTTAATGACAAAATAGCTTAAGATTTTATAAAACGAAGTGAAGTGGTACTTATTAGTACAAAGACATGTCCATTACATGACATTGCAAGAGAAGCGTGCCGTGGTGTTATTAATCTACATGCTTTTCTTATCTTCCATGTTTTCTAACCCTAGAAATCTCTCTCTCTCTCCCTCTCATATACATACATACATATATATATATATATATATATATATATATACATAATGGTGTGGATTAGATGACGGGCTAGCTAATTAGCTCAAATCGCTTATATGTAAGTACAATAATTTTGGACTTCTATTTTGTCATTTATTGTCCATGAAAGTTGCTAATGTAACATGCCATATACAACTCAGTTGACCTCAAGAGAGATCCTGGCCTTACACTTTTGGTGCCCTTGCTATGAAAATTGCTATGAAATTGTTGTGAAAAGATTCTCTCTCGTACAAATAATGGACCCTCCTCTTAATAGAATATAAGAGAAGTCCTCCATCTTCAACCCTCCCCCACTTTTTTTTTTTCTTTTATATCTATCTTTCTTTCTTTTTTTTTTTATAACTGTAGGCTCTTCAACTTTTGTAATATAATATAGAACTTAGCTCTAGACTAGTTCCAGAACTTAGCTCTAGACTAGTTCCTCTTATTTGGGTACATGACATAATCATAGTTTGTTACAGATGTAATATACATGTAATTTTTTTTAATTAACATTAAATAGTCTGATGATATTTTGGTCAACGTATACGTGACTGATTATATTTATCACATATGCCTGAATAGAAAGAGATTTTTCTTACATGATTGGGATTCAAGTAGTATTGTCCTATAATATATACACATAATGGGCTTTTGTTATTGTAAAATTAAGAGAGGATTACATGTATATAACTTTTTTCTCACAAATAAAGAATTATTTACACAAATATTTTTATATTAGTTTAATATTTTTATGCTTCCCTCAAATAGTAGTCGTCCTCTCAAAAGAAAATGAATAAAAAAATATAATAATTCTCCCCCCCCCCTCCCAACCCAAAAAAAAAGAAAAAGAATACATAATAATTATATCTTATATAAAATTTTTATATCTAACATGTGATATTTAATGGACTAGTGGGGTTGTGAGAGGACATTTCAGACATAGATGAAATTATAGGATAAAACTACTTTTTCAAAAGAGATTAGGCATGAGAAGCCTAGCACTACTACTTTTGGCTTCCAAAGGGCCCAAAGATGGGATAAAATTGTCTTCAGCCATCCATATATGGGATATCCAATCCATGCTGGGTGGGGATGGATTCCTCGACCTCTACTCCCTTGGACGGAAGCATAGAATCTGTCTCCATTTTCAGTTTGATTTGATTGCGGATTCTTCAGTTTTTCATATATTTACTTGAAAGTGATTAAATTTTCTCAAGAACAACCAAGATATCTTAGACAATTTCTTGTATATTTTCATGCTGAAAAATATATTTATACTACTTAATCTTGTTATGGACATATATAAAATATACACACCAAAGCTTGGCTTCCTAAAAATTTAGAAAATTAATTTATTACTGTTACTTTTAAAAAAAATTAAAATTAATTCTCCAAAAATTATATATTTTCATATCTCTTAAATTTTAATATTTTTACTTTCCCTTACTATACGTAGTTTTGGATCATCATTATATATTATTTATTATCATTATCCAACAACTATACAAAACCTTCGCAAATATGAATCTGAAAATAAAGTTTAATCCAACTCATGATTGGGACGAAGAAATAAATCACACCTCCCTTCTAGTAGGGGAAGTGGAAGTAGAATCAAGGACCTCTCATTGATAGAAATCACGAGTTACTAACTAGACTAATTCTATTTGACACTATAATAAGGCTATATGAATTATGTGATGGTCTAATTGCCTCTTGCTTATGATGCAGGTATCAAGGATACACACACATCCACATAAAAAGCTTATCTAAATTACCTGTGTCACATCTCAAAACTTATCTAGTGTAGATTTAGGAAATGACACGACCTAATGGGCCGTACGAAGTCAGATGGAGATGCAACCAAACATAAAAATAGTAAAGTGTTGCGGAAGCGTCACACACAAATGCATAACCATTCGACTAGAGTTTCAAGACATATCACATGACATTGTTTACAAAAGTTACAACAAAGGTTTCCCATTCTACAATTTCTATTACAAAAAGATAGGAGTTCTATTTCATTGCTGCCTCTTGTTCTGCTTGCCAAGGAGTCTTCATTTAAATGGAAGCCAAACACTGCTTTCACTATTCACAACCAAAATGGATCTAAAAATGTGGGTTTTATCATTCTTCACCAAAAGTAGGTGGGTTACCACTCATTGTCATCACCTATAAAAATATTGAATAATTTCATTTGAATTTTACTAAGCTCAGGAAGTAATTTTAGAACTTTGTCTTGAATTTTCAACTAATGACATTTTGAAGCAAAATATTATGATATGAAAAACACATGGATTGTATACATTTTCAAACATAACATACAAAATATTTGAACAATATCTTCTAAACAAGAGATATATTTATAACACATAGTTTAAATGAAAACAAAATTTCCCTTTTAGCAATGAGTTGTAAACAAAATTGGATGATAAAATCTCAAGTACAATTTTTAAGATAAAATGTATAAATAAATAAATAAAATGGATAGTTTTATTATTTTGAAAAAAAAAATTACAAGAGGGAGGTATCTTTATATGTTCAAGTAAAGTATGGGAAGTTAGTGTAATTTCAGAACTCTTAGGAGATGTTAGTACAATTGTCATAAACCTCAGGGGAGGTCAATATAATTTATCCAATGATTTAATAATAGGGCAAATTATACTGATCTCCAATAAAGTTTATGACAATTACACTGACATCTTCTAGAGTTTCTGAATTTATACTGACCTCTCTATTTTACAAAATAGTATACAGATACCCCCTCTTGTCAATTTTTTTTTCTTCAGAACAACGAAACTGTTCTTTTTATTTATTTTATTTTTATATTTTTTTAATTTTAACTAACTTATTTTAAATATTTTTTATTTTTTATTTAAAAATAAATTTAAGGTAAATCAATTATTTTTATTTTATATAAAAAAATTTAAAATTTTTATCAATATTTATTTGAAAAATGAAAAAAAATTAATCAAAAGTTAAAAAATTAGAAAAATATATAAAATGAATAATTTTGTTATTTTAAAAAAAGAATTAAAACAATATCTATATATCATTTTAAAAAATAAATAAAATTTCAGAAATTTCAAAAAAAAAATTAATATAATTATCATAAATGGTTTACCCATAACAAAAAGCATTAGTAATCAATAGTATAGAAAAACTTTAGTAATAAAATAGAAAGGTGGAAAGGTCAGACAGTCAATTGCTTAAAAAGGCCGGAGCCTTGCCTTCTGTTGAAATCTCTTTCAAATATTAACTGTCTTAGATGTGGACCGTACTATAACCGTTTTATACAGAAACATTGAATTAGTCTCTCAGCGAACAGCCCCCGACAACGGCGGTTAGGCAGCAGCTTTTGCGGGCACAAGCCCCAATAACATGGACACTGGCAAAATTAATTCCCTGTAAGGGGCCCACAGAACCATTCAATAGTCCTATATATATTTAAGAGGAATTACTTGTGATTCACGCATCTATTATATGTATTAATATCACACGCACTCATCCACATATATACAACATGCGTATTAATTAAATCCTAAAATTCAGCCAAACATAACTCATCTTAGCATTTTTCCATATTTTTAATATATCATGCAAATAATGCAATAAATATATTTTTATTATATCTAAAATAAAAAATATTTAATTGTCAGTTAGAAAAATCTAATACTTCACGAGTATAAAGCAAGTGAATGTCTTGTTTGTAATTAGTCATAATAAAGAGTTTGAAATCATATTCGTATAAAAAATAAATAAATAAAATCAAATATTTAATGTCGAAGCTGATGGTTGAGGACAAGCAACGTTTAAAATTCTCACCAATAGTGATACATATATTTCATCATCTTATAATTAATATTTATTCATTCTTAATAATATATAATTTTTAAAAAAATGACGTGATTTTATAATGGATAATTAATAATTATATTACTTAATAATTAATATAAAAATATTAATTATTAGAGATATAAATTAGTTTATAGTATACTTATATATATATATCTATCTCTTTTATGATATGATTTGATAATTATATTTTAATTATAGTCAAAAGTATTATAAGTGTTTCCGACTTAATTTGTTTTTTTTTTTTTTTTTGTTCTTATATTCAATTTTTTGTAATGTAATAATATTAAAAAATATATAAATTTTGTAATTAAAATAGAATTATTCATCCTATGCTTGTTAGACTCCATGTATCTATCACCTTTTTTTTAATTTTATTCCTACTAACGTTCTTTTAGTTTTCTTATACTATAAATATATATATATATAGACACACATACGCACGCACACAACCACACATATACAACTCTTAGTAAAAATAAGGACCAAGGGAGGTAGAATCCATCAATACTAAGGGAGAAAGAATTCATCAACGGGAGATAGAATCCATAAATATTAAGGGAGGTAGATTCCATCTACACTAAGGGAGATAGAAATCAAAGGGAAAGGGAGTGAGAATCCATCTATTTCGGTATCTATATAATCCATATATTTCGTGTGTGTATATGTATATATATTTTACTTGTATTCTAATAGATCTAAAAGAAATAATATACGTTAAAAAAATGATGAACTTATCTTAATTGAAAAAAAATTTAGATTCATTAGTTTGATTCTCTATTCTCTTGATGTTGTAATGGTTACTTTTCCTTCTTTTTTAGGACAAATGATTCATACGATTTATTATATGATGCTTAGAGAATGTTTGGAGAGAAGGAGAAATAGAGAATAAATAGGTTGATATCTTGAGAAAAAACATTACAAAGTTTTTTTTACATGGCCATTCAATTTCCACATGACCATTTAGCTTTGTTTGTTGTGTGTTTTTTTATCCGATAAAATTGATCAAATTAAGAATTTTTTTATTGGTCTTATACATTTATAAGATTTTTATGTATACTTACGAGTTTTAAATTAATAATTAAATTATATATTACAAGAGGAATATAAAATATAAAATATTCTTTATAAGTAAGATCTAAAATAATTACTTCTTCTGTTTAATAAAAGTCACAGAAAGAATAAAAGAAAAGATAATTAATGGAGATATTAATAAATAAAAAAAGAAAGAAAATCCCGTTTTCATGTGAGAATAGACTTTCTGTACCCATTATCCATTCTTTTGAAAATTTTGTAAATTCTTTTTTGGACATTACTTGGTTTTAAATTAGGTAAGAGGAATTTCTTTTTACTCAAGTACGTGTCATAATCTTATTCTGTCACATATATAATCACATGAGTATCATGTGACAATTTAATTTTAACAAAAAAAATAAAAAGTGTTTGTGTGTTATATATGTAATAAATTGTTATTAAGATACGTACCTAAGTAAAATAAGATTTTTCTTACGTAATTTGAAGTTAAGTATTATTCTTTTTTTACAATAATATATAAAAAAAGAATCAAACTCACGATATTTGTATAAAGAATTGACACTTTTATCATTTAAGTAAGACTTTGATCCTATACAAAAATAGGACAAGAGACCAAGGCCAAGAATAAAAAAATTTATGCATTTTAACTAAACGTCAACTTATGTAAGCAATTGTATTAACAAATTCCAAAATCAAAATAACCAAATATATTATTTATGGAAAGACATGATCAGAATAGGGTTTTTATTAATTTTCAGTTTGAAACTCTCGAGATGTGTTGGCTCCAACTTCAATATTCTCATTAAAGTCAAACTTCTTTTTATTAAATGATAAAACAATAAATAATTCAATAATGTCCACTGAAAAATGGCATGATCAAAGTAACAAACGGGTTTCTGAACCAGAAAGCACTGCCGAAGCTCCAGTGTCTCAGCTCTATGATTGATCCTTTGAAACCGACCTCCTTCAGGAAGTTCAAGGAATCCTGCAACCTCCATTTAACAATGGCAATCCATCACTTTTTTTTTTTTTTTTGTTTTCCTTTTTATTTTTTTTACTATACAACACTGAATACAGGTTACCTTATTGGGGAAGGGAAACATTTTCTATGGGTCATATGGCACTTCTATCAAGACACGAACCTTGGCACCAGTGTTGTAAGATGACTGTACATACTTACAGTTATTATATAAGTACAATTTTTAATGAATAATATTACACTTCTTAAAATTTTATTTTAAATAATATTGTAATAATATGATAAAGTTTTATTATGACATATTAATTACATAATTTAATACACTTGTTAATGTCACCTGTGTCACATTATTTGGAATGTAAAATTTAGAATATTTGGGAAGTATAACATTTTCTATTTCTTAATTCTATGCAACTAATATGTAAAATCCATAACTTTCAAGGGTGCTTTGGTCATTTTAGGGAACAATTGCTTATATAGCTTAAAAGTTTACTACAATGAGCTGAGGTATTTGTGAGTCTTGCTAAATTGTTAAGAAGCATTTTAACGAGTACACTTAATTCACTACAGTAAGAGTTGATGACTAATTAAAGTTGCAAGTCGACAGGCAAGACAAAGGTAAGAGACAAATTGGCATAGGCAGTGGCAGTGGCAGGGAGAGCTTTTTTTTTTTTCGGGGCGGGGGGCGATGCCCCTAGTTTTAAAATTTTGTTTTTCCTTATATTTTCTATAATTTTTTTTAAATTTTGAAATTATTTCTCAAAAGTTTTCATATTTTTACAAAAGATCCTCTTAAATTTTAACTTTTGTATTTGTCACTCCTGAACTTAAGGTCTATATCCACCACTGCAAATTAGGCATAATTGACTAACAATAATCAACATAAGAAGGTATGGTAGGTTAGTAGTTTCTTTGTAGCTTTAGCGTCCTCAAACCATAGTTATTAGAGGCAGATTGGACCTCTGGCCGATTTGGAAGGATGTGCACGAGTCTCAATGGGCTATGTGTACACGCGCCAATCACATCGCGAATATTGGACACTCCTGACTGACATTAGCATTTCTCAAAAAATTATATAGAATGTTATCGAGGACGGATTTTGAAAGGACGTGCACGAACTTCGATGAACTATGTATAATTTCTTTTTTATCATATGTTGCACGTGCTAATCAGATTGCGAGTGTTAGACACTCGCGACTGACGTTAGCATTTTTTTAAAGTTTATATAGAATGTTGTTGAGGACGGATTCTAGAAGGACGTGCACAAATTTCGATTAACTATGTATAATTTCTTTTTTTATCACATGTTGTCTAAGAGACTAGAACATGCATTTACATGGTAGAAAACAACTCCCTTAACCACTTGGCTAATACTATTTTGTGATAAATTCATACCAAATCTAATATATCTTATATTTTTAAAATATTAATTATAAAATCAGTTGAACCACCGGTTGAACCAAAGAACCGTGAACAGGTTCCTTCACTGATCCATTATTTGGTTCGGTTATAATAACTATGCTTCAAACTAAATTAGTTTTAATTAGTGGATTGTTTGTTGCAGCAGTGGGTTTGGGTTTTCCCATATAACTCCTTGTGTCTTATTTATGGACCTCATTTTATTATCCTATTATTATTACTTTTTGATTGATTATATTAGCACTTAGCCATAAGAATTTGATTAAGGAATTTAACTAAAATTTTAGATTATTTAGTTCACTATTTAGATCAATGATTTATGTTAAATTAATTAATGTTAATTAACTAAAGAACAAATTTGGCATTCTACAACTAAGATAGGAATTTCTATGTTTTAGCTGCCTTAATTAATATCAAAACTTTGGTTTTAACATTTTAGTTGATACCTAAAATTAGTTGATATCTAAAATTAATAATAGCCTTAGAAAAATCTATAAATCACGTACCAACCTTTAACAAGTCAAATTGTGCTTACTGAAATAGGATGACAATCTTTCTATAAATATAAGATGAAAAGTTTTAGATAGTTGTAGAAGAAGGGTAGATGTTAATTATGATGAAGTTAATGTTGTTAGAGTTCTTAAAACTAAATAGTTTTTTTTTTATCCTTGGTAGAATTTCTATAGCAAACCACAACTCCAAAACTATGAATTGACTCTTAAAGCACAAAATAAATCTAAAGGGTTAGCTCTTGAAGTTGTGGATGATATTGTACAACTATTTGATGAGGAGAAGATTTACTTAGCTAAACAATTTATGATATTCTTAGAGAAGAAACAAGCTAAGAAACTTGCATTAATGGTTAAAATAAAAAAGTTCGATTTCAAAAAATAACAACAAAGAAGAGTTGAGGAAGAAGAAGAAAAAAATTGAAAAAGACAAAAATGAAAGCAGATGTTTTGATAGTCACCAGTTAAGTAAAAAAAAATACATTTTGTCCTTTAGAAAAGAAAAAAAATTATAAAGGCTAAAAATGTGACTTAGTTTGATGGTTCAGATTATAAGAGTAAATTGTCTCATAATAAGAGTAGTGACTTTGATATGGAAGAGGTTGCTAACCTTGTGGCCTTGACTATGCCTTTGGATGTAGAATCTTGGTCAAACTTTAACTTTGATGTGATGGAGAGTTGATGTATTAGATGATAAAACACTTCATGCAATGCATGAACAACTTTTATGAAAGTGCACGTGTAGAGACCTTATTTGGGGACCTTTGATTGTATAGGGATTGTCTCGTCATTTTTGGGAGGCTACTACAATTTGTCCCACCTAGTGATATTTTAGTAATTTTACATTTTTTCCTATCAAGGGCATTTCAATCATTATAATCACTGAAGAAATTTTGGTCATTTCGCCCATCAAGGGCATTTCGGTCATTATGCTCCCTGAGGGCATTTTGGTCATTTCATCCATCAAGAGCATTTTGGTCATTTTTCCCATTAGGGGCATTTGGGTCATTATGCACTACAAAAAATTGGAGTATTTGCGACGCACGGTATTTGCGACGCCCATAAAGCGTCGCTAAAAGGGCCCTTTTGCGACGCACAAAGCGTGCGTCGCTAAAAAAGGCAACAAAATTGGTTCCCGCGCAAAAAAAGTTGGCGGCAACCTATTGGCGACGCACATTCAAGTATTAGCGACGCCTATGTGCGTCGCTAATAATCAAAACCTTTTAGCGACGTTCATTCGAGCGTCGCGAATAGTGGTGAAAGAGGAACGATGTCGTTTCGTTGGGGCATTAGCGACGGACATTGACTTATTAGCGACACTCACGTGGGCGTCGCTAATAAGTCTTATAAAACTTCGCGCCGCCCCCTGTTTTCTCTCTCTCTCTCTCTCTCTCATTCTTGCTCTGTGTTTTTGATCGACGACTATCTCTCTCTCTCGGTCTCTTTGCTTTTGATCCATTGGAGGCTATCTCTTGCATCGGACACATCGATTGACAAGGGGGAAAACATCAAAATTGTGCTGTCTCTCAAGTAGGTATGCCTTGTCTTTGGATTTAGATTCCCTTATTTGGTTTCACGATTTCGGATTGTTACCTTCTTTTATTATTTTTTTGGGTACCAGTGGATGATTATCTTTATAACCTTATATCTGAATGCATGCTTGTTTGTTTAATATGTTAAAATCTGAACACTGTTGTTAATCTTCTAGCATGTTTATTCGGTGTCTTTGGCTTGTCTAAATTTTTTTTTTGGATTTCGGATTGTTAACCTTATTTGACAATTTCGGATTGTTACCTTCTTCTATTATTTATTCTGTGTATTTGGCTTCTCTAAAATTGAAAGTAAAAATCTTGATAATGGGTGAGGGGAAAGGAAACTTTTTGGATGCAGACACACAATTTATTTTTTTATTTTTAGATATAAAATTGTGTGAAAAGTAAGTACATGTATCACCGGAATAACACTCAGGTTAATATAATATAATTTTTAAAATAAAACATAAGATAAATAATACAATATTATTAGAAAATATATTAAGACCTGATGGTTCTATTTATGAGTGTAAAGACATGGAATCTCTGAATAATTTTAATCTTGTCTGTTAAAAAAAATTATTGAATTAGATTCTATTTTTAATTTAAATATGAATTTGTTTGTTATCTGATTAGATTGGATTTGATCATATGTATATAAAATACAATTTTTTTTTGGTAATTAAACTTTTATTAGTCTTATATTTTCAATTTAGATCAACATATAAAGACATAAAATATATATATATATATATATATTTTTGTAATTAAACCGTATATTGTTACAGACATGATTATAAATCTGACTCTTGAGATCAATTAATAATTATTTTTAAAATCATTGCTTTATTGATTTTATACTTGAGCCAATTATAATATTCGCATTTAAAAAAAAATTACATATATATAACAATTTGTGCCGTTGATGAGGGTGAATGCTTCATACCATACAATATTTTTTGAGAATGTTAATTTCACACAGAATGTTTAAAACATTACAACATTATTAATATGTGTTTTACAAATGTCATTTGTGTATAATAATACACAAATAATATCAAAATGTTTCAAATATTAGATTAGTAAAATTCATATATTTTTTTGAATTAATAAAAAAAAATTAAAAAAAATAATTTATCATATATTCCATATATCACATACTAATGTATCCATCGAGGTATTACTTTTATAATGGAGTAGGGAACTCCTTCTCTAATCCCTATATAGTGAAAAAATAATGTTCACTAAACCATTTCTTTTACAAAATAATAAACATAAGAAATTAAGTAGGTAACCATGAAACCTTCATATATTTATAATAATATATATATATATATACACACACACACACACACATAAGTAACAGATATAAGTTAGTGAAGGTTACTCTCCGAGTATGAAAATAACCAATTTCAAACCTTTGATAAAATTAAAACTTATCTATCGACATTTTATCATTGCATGTAAAAAAGTTATCTAAATCTTATTGAGTTAAAAAAAAAATTAAGTTAATCAAAGATTTACAGTTGTCTCATCAGGATCACATTTAAATTAATATTTTTAATACTTAATTAATAAAAATGTAAGTTCGTGAATCTAACACTAATTTATAATATGTACTGATATTTGACGTGCATGACAAGCACTGCAAAAAGGTCCAATCCAACCATTAGATTTATAACATACAATATCTATTTTTTGCAAGAATAAAAAATATCAACCTTGAAAATATGTGAATATTTTATTTTAATATTAAATTTTGTATAATTGTGTAGAAATTCTTTCCAAAATAAATATCTTATAATAACTCTCAAAAAATAAAAATAAAAATTGGGATTGTCCATTGATTCGTCATGGTACTGTCACTGACCACCAAGAAATGGGACGGGAATTTAGTGGTGTAATGTTGAAGATGTCAAGTGTGACATGAAGACATTGAGAGCACTAAGGGGGAAATTAATATAACCCTTTTGTTTTTAGCCAAGAGCTCATAACACGATAAATTATTATTGTATCAATCAGTCACGCAATGTGACAATTTCTATGATTTTAATATTTTGAAGAAATATACATAAAACCTACAACATTTCAATTTCTATGATTTTATTGAAATGATTAATGGAGCCATAATATTGGTATATAAGTGTTTTCTAACGATTGATTTTGCAAGCTAGAAAAATAATCCTTTGACTCATTTTTCATACAACAATAACATTGTTTTGAAAATCAAAAAACTATTACATTTATTTTTTTTTTCTACCAATTCAGCCATGTTTTAATAGGTCATAATAATTTATCTGTTCAAGTCTATTGTTTGGCTCTTTCTTACCGGAAGTGGTCTTGTTGTTGTTTTGATATGGCTTTGTCATGGAGTTGCTAGAGTTTGTTTCCCTTCAAATTAGAGTGATGTATACTATTTACAAATGCTATTGAACTTATTTACTGATTAAAAAAAAAACTATTGAACTTCTTTAGAATGGCTATCATTTATTTTAAAGTAATTCAACCAAGAGATACTCATTAAAAAAAACCACAATTATGCTCTAAAAACTAACTTCATAATTTTTTTTATAAACGTATGACGAGAAAATAAGAAAAATAATAAACAAAAAATCCATAGGTTTGAAAACTGAGGTATATATGGCTGCAATGATCAAATTGCAAATTATAATCAAGTATTGAACCATGTTTGTTGGGGGTATAATATTTTTCCCACTGCCACAGGGAATAATTGATTAGTGGGTGATTTTTATAGCAATTTCTGTGTTAGGCATGTTTCTGGGTGAAAATTTCATGCCTGGATAGAGATTTGGGTGGAGACTGTATGCATATCCCCTTTCCGGTGTATATTGATGAGATGAGATGTTGTATTTTATAATTTTTGTAACATTGTATTCTTGAATCTTAGTTTTTCAATGCTGCTTAGTTCGAGACTGTACCCACAACTTGGCATGGGCTATAATGTTCGAGACATCATACAGTTGCATTATTGTTACGGTCATTCTGTATATATTTTTAAATGTGATTGGTGGGATGTAACTAATAAGAAGACTGGAATGCAGATTGATAAGCACTTCATAAGTGTTAATACGTCACGTACGGCATTTAAAGATGATCCGTATGTTTTGGCATCAGTTGCAAAACAAGTTTTCTATTTGAAGGACACAAAAATAAGAGGTGATTGGTATGTTGTCCAAAAAATAAAAACTAGAAATGTTTATGATGTCCTAGAAGTTGGCGAGGGAGATGAAGAGTTGGAGAGGATTGAGGAGGCACTACAAGAAGTCTCTCAAACTGCACACGATGGTGTTGTGCGGCATGATCAGGAAGATGTTAGTTCGTATCGGTTGAATAGAACTGATGTAGAACCAATTCATGTCGTAGCTTCCGACGTCACCAATACCGCACAATTAGATCCGAGGGATGCAACGTTCATTAATGATGATGATGACGAGGAAAGTGATTTTGATGATGATACATTGTTAGAGTATTGTACCGAGACTGAAGAAAATTCAAGTTCAGATGATGATACAAACTCAGATGAGTAATTGTAATAGGTGTTACATGTGGTAAGATCAAGTGTAATGGATATTCAATTTTATGCTGTAATGGATTTTAATTTTTATGATGTAATGGAATTTACTTTTAAACTTTTGTTTTAGATATGGTTGGACCAGGATCACGTAGACGCGCAGCCCCGGTGGACCCATCGACCCCTTCCCCTTCCACTGGAGGATCGACTGATCCTGACATTGATGGTATGGATAGTTCCATTTTGTATTAATGCTTATATAAATATGGTACTAATTGTTTCTATTTTATTGTTTCTAAAGCTTCGGCCACCACCAGTGCTAGACGAGGGCGTGGTAGGTCGAAGAATCAGAGTTTGCAGACACAGATGGAGGCAGCAGGGGGTGCGCGACTCCGGATTGAGATACCTGAGGGCTTGCTGAAGCCCGTTGGTGGGTGGGCACAGCAGTTCATTACAGAGGTCGGCATCATTTCCCGACTACGCGCCCCACTCCATATTACTGACTGGAGTCAGGTCACTCAGGAGGATCTACACGCTATTCATGCGCAGATCCTGGTATGTCTTTTATTATTGTGTTGAACTAAATTTTAACATTTCTAATGCCATAATGTTTTGACAATGACATGCTTTACAGGAGAAGTTTGACGTCGATCTCCACCTACCTCACGTAGCGAGGGCTGTGGATCGTTACCTGGGAGTCCGTTTCAGGGACTATCGACACCGTCTGCACATGCACTACGAGGCGGAGGCGGCAGCCGGTAGAGAGCCCCGTGACAGACCCTACAGGGGGGTGACGGTGGAGGATTGGATGTTACTGTGCGACCGGTTCGCAAGTGATACATTCCAGGTAAAAATTGTTCAAATTACTTTTGTTGTCTGGTTTAAATCAGTATCATTTATACTAACCTTCTTTCTTTTGGCCAAGTGTAGGAACTAAGTAGGAAGAATAGCGAGAGTAGAAGCAAGCAGAAGGTGACCCACTGTGGTGGATCACGTTCTTTTGTACAGTATAGGCATGATATGGTAAGTTATATCAAGTTCTTATTGTATAATCTATTCATGAAATCACTCTTCATAAGCTACTATTTATTTGCTCCAGCGAGACCAGGACACCGGTGCACCACCCAGCCCCATTGATTTGTGGCACAGGACGCACTACAACCCCAATAAGGGTTGGGCTGGGCCTGAAGCACAGCGGCTTTATGTAAGTTTTTATGTAACTTGCTACAGTATTACTAATTTAATATTAATCTAAAGTTATAAAAGTAGTAACATGTATTTATGTTTTTATAGGAGGAGATGGTCCGGCTGCGTGATCAGCCGACACCAGAGGGTCAGGATCCGCCGACCGACGACCAGATACGGGAGACTGTTCTGGGCAAGAGGCGTGGCTATGTGCGTGGCTTAGGGACTGGGATGGCGCCGACGACATCGTCCTTTGAGAGTGATGCTAGGGCACACTCAGCTACGGCGGCAGTTCAACAAGAGAATGTAATGCTGCGCCAGAGACTAGATAGCCTCGAGGAGCGATATGCCGAGATACAGACTCTTTTGCAAACGATGATAAGCCAACAGCGTGACTCTTCACAACCTTGGTAAGTTTTTAAAATTATATACTTTTGTGGATTTATTATTTATAGAAAATGCACCGAAGTCACATCACATACCTCAAAAATGATAAAATAGACTTGCACGAACTTACGACACTCGGTTCCGATGCCCGGTTTGAAACTTACGCAAGTTTCAGCCTCAAAAAGGCCCATTTGGGGGTTTTGACAGACCAAAATGCCGGATATCGGCCTAACTACACCGAAACCACCTCACACACCTCACAAATGATAAAATAGAGTTGCACGAACTTACGGAACTCGGTTCCGATGCCCGGTTTGAAACTTATGCAAGTTTCAGCCTAAAAAATGCCCATTTGGGGGTTTTGACAGACCAAAATGCCGGATATCGGCCTAATTGCACTGAAACCACCTCACACACCTCACAAATGATAAAATAGAGTTGCACGAACTTACGGAACTCGGTTCCGATGCCCGGTTTGAAACTAATGCAAGTTTCAGCCTCAAAAAGGCCCATTTGGGGGTTTTGACAGACCAAAATGCCGGATATCGGCCTAACTGCACCGAAACCACCTCACACACCTCAAAAATGATAAAATAGACTTGTACTAACTTCCGACACTCGGTTCCGATGCCCGGTTTGAAACTTATGCAAGTTTCAGCCTCAAAAAGGCCCATTTGGGGGTTTTGATAGACCAAAATGCCGGATATCGGCCTAATTTCACCGAAACCACCTCACACACCTCACAAATGATAAAATAGAGTTGCACGAACTTCCGACACTCGGTTCCGATGCCCGGTTTGAAACTTATGCAAGTTTCAGCCTAAAAAATGCCCATTTGGGGGTTTTGACAGACCAAAATGCCGGATATCGGCCTAACTGCACCGAAACCACCTCACACACCTCACAAATGATAAAATAGACTTGCACGAACTTCCGACACTCGGTTCCGATGCCCGGTTTGAAACTTATGCAAGTTTCAGCCTCAAAAATGCCCATTTGGGGGTTTTGACAGACCAAAATGCCGGATATCGGCCTAACTGCACCGAAACCACCTCACACACCTCAAAAATGATAAAATAGACTTGCACGAACTTACGACACTCGGTTTCGATGCCTGGTTTGAAACTTATGCAAGTTTCAGCCTCAAAAAGGCCCATTTGGGGGTTTTGACAGACCAAAATACTGGATATCGGCCTAACTGCACCGAAACCACCTCACACACCTCACAAATGATAAAATAGACTTGCACGAACTTCCGACACTCGGTTCCGATGCCCGGTTTGAAACTTATGCAAGTTTCAGCCTCAAAAAGACCCATTTTGGGGTTTTGACAGACCAAAATGCCGCATATCGGCCTAACTGCACCGAAACCACCTCACACACCTCACAAATGATAAAATAGACTTATGCTACTTTATGTCGTTCTTATTATTTATGCATGCAAAAAACAAAAAAACAAAAAACTATTCACATTCTATGTTCATATATATTTAATAATTGTTCTAATATATGTCGTTTGATCTTTATTTCAGATTGATCGGAGATTGTTGTCGCGACGCTGTCTTTATGTTTTGCATCAAAACTTGTTATTTTTATTTTTTATTTTCATGGACATCTGTAGTAACATTTTGGACACAATTTTTAATTTTTTCTATTTAGTGATGAATGGTACATTTACAATTGTACATAATTAGTTTAATGTATATATATATATATATATATATATGAATGTATTTTTCTGTTTCAAAATATTGATCATTTCAGAATGCTTGGATTTTATTGTATATCAGGATGGATGATTGATACAGGTTTAAACATGAAGAAAAATATATTAAAACAAAGCAGATAGTGTTGGAGAAAAAAAAAAAAAAAACACTTTTAGCGACGCACACCATAGCGTCGCTAAAAGTCTGAATTTAATTTAAAATCGCAAAAAAAATCACTTTTAGCGACGCCCCGTGTGCGTCGCTAAAAGTCATTATTGGCGACGCACGAACCGAGCGTCGCTAATAATCACTTTTAGCGACGCACAGGGGGCGTCGCTAAAAGTGATTTTTTGCGACGCTCAAAACGTTCTTGGGTAGTATTGGCGACGCATGGATCCAATTATTAGCGACGCTCCATGGGCGTCGCTAATATTCACTTTTAGCGACGCCAACAGTTTGTGCGTCGCTAATAGTATTAGCGACGCCACTTTTTGTGACGCCTTAGCGACGCACGTATGTGCGTCGCTAAAGGTCTTTAGCGACGCTCATTTGGACTATTAGCGACGCTCGTGAGCGTCGCTAATAGTCCATTTTGTTGTAGTGATGCCTACCAAAGGCATTTTGGTCATTTCACCCATTGAGAGCATTTTGGTCATTATACCCACTAAGGGAGTTTTGGTCATTTCGCCTATTAAAGGCATTTCAGTCATTATGCCTACCAAGGACATTTTGTTTATTTCACCTATTGAGGGCATTTCGGTCATTATGCCCACCAAGGGCATTTTGGTAATTTCATCTATCAAGGACATTTCAATCATTATACCTACTGAGGGAAATTTAGTCATTTTAGTCATTTTACCCACTGAAAGCATTTTGGTCATTTTGCCCATTGGGGGAATTTATGTCATTATGCCCATTGAGGACATTTTGATTATTTCACTCATTAGGGATGTTTTGGTCATTATGTCCATCGAGCATTTTCGTCATTTGGCATCATTTTGTCCTTTGGTAGGCACTTTGATAATTTTAGCATAATCTTATCCCTTATAGGTTATTTTATTCATTGAAGGGCATACATATAATTTTCATATCATTTTACCATATAAAGGTCAATTTGATAATTTTAGTCCTTAGGGATAATTTTGACTTTTTATTTCTTAGTGGTATTTTTGTAATTATCATGTCCCTAAATTCTCCACTGAATTAGGGGTGATATAGTAAATATAGGTATGCACAAAAAACTTACATATTTTCCTCCCTTCCTTATTTCAAGGGAGTTTCTTTAGCAATCTCCCTTGTTACAAGGGATTTGTCTTTATTTGTGCATTAATCTTGGCCATCCATCTGTACGATTCATTGTAATTCCTTGGATCAAGCCTCTTTATTTTTTTCCTATAAATAAGACCCATTGGCCACCATAGTCAATGACAAAAATTTAGGAGCCAGAATGCAGCTGCAATAATTCTCTCTCTGTATTTCTCTTCCATATTTTTTGAAGCCTCATTCTCCACAAATAAGAGTTCTACTCAATTCAACTCGGAGTACTGCACAACTGACGATATGAAGTCAAGGAGTTCAAACCACAATCTTTTCTAATTAGCAAAAAATAATTAGGTACGCTCCTTAAACCCTTTCTTTTTTCTCTTTTCCCAATTCAATTCATCATATCACTTTTGATAGAATAAATTGAATTGGAGAAGTATATTGCCTCTAATTCCGTTATTTGAATAGATACGTAGGATGTCTCATAGGCCCGTGTCTACTTTTTTCTTTATCTAATTTACTTTATGTCTTCTTCTTTTTTTATTCATTGATGTTATCATTGTTTCTCGACTTTTCTCTTTTGTCTTATTTACTTCATATATTTTGTTTATTTTATTCATTCATGCAATCATTTTCTCTCTTTACTTTTTTTCTTTTTTCTTTTTTATGTTATGTCATGTGATGTACGCCTTATGTATGAACGCTAGAGGTTGGTTCAATCTGGGCGAGATAAGTGTCTAACCCCTCCCCTTCTCATACCTTAACTCCTGGATTCATAATTATTTGGTTCATTGTAAGACTAGTTTTTTTTGCTTTATTTTGGCCCGTGTCAAGGATTTTAGAACGTAAATAGGACCAAAGAAATGTATTTCTAATTTTCTTTGCAATTTTCTTTACATGTATTCTCCATGGGTCGTATCAGGTTTGCTTGTTATTAGCTCAAAACAAGCTGGTGACTTCTTTGTATATTCATGTACACCACAATGTGAAAAGAAGGCATTTATCTCCCACCTCGAGAGAGCGGAACAAGCTAGGATTTTTTTTTCGGCACTTGTGCTCATAGCAGGATTACCCAATCTTTAAACGAGAAATAAAAGTAAAACAGAACAAAATTTTATTGAAATTAAGAGTTTGAAATTAGAATTACAAGATTTTGAAATAAAAATTAAAACTCTTAATTCTAAAAAGTTATCTTTTAAAATAAGGTAAATTTTCTTGAATTTGAACATTATAATATTCTCAAAGGAAATAACTCCTTGAAATTAAAGATTGATAGTTTAGAAAAGTATTTAAACACTACAAAAAAGCTCCAGAAAATGAAGAGAAATTAAAAGAGAGCTTCATGCCCCTAAACAAATGCTAGATATAGGTAAAGTAAGTAGGTGATAGGACAAGTTTGGGATATAATGAAAGTAAAATTAAAACTAAACCCCCTGTTCCAAATTGAATTTTGCTAAGGTGAGTCGCAGAGGTCGGATTTCCGTCACCTCATTGGTCCGTATAACACACGCGCTAGTAGGTGATAGGACAAGTTTGGGATATACTGAAAGCACAATTAAAACTAAACCCCTTATTTCTAATTGAATTTTGCTAAGGTGAGACACAGATATCCGACATCCGCGACTTACCAAAGCAGCCCTCTTCCTAATTTTAATAGTAGACGGAAGTATAATGTTTAATCAAAGAATATAGGACAGCCTATCCTTGTGGCACCTATGTCTCACGCCACACAAGAATTTATTTATTCCTATTTTCTTTAGACATGGTGTTAAAGGGAATGTAGTACAATAATGCATGAAACTAAAAAGGAAGAAAAATAAAAATAATTCGAGGTTGGCTACTGTTGGATTTAGAGATGAACAAGATGTTCTTTCGCAGTTGCACGCCCTAATGAAGTTGCTAGGTGATAGAAATTAATCTTCAAGTGTTGAGAAGAATTATAATCCTAAGATGAACACTTTTTTGGGAAAATCTCCAAACAACCCCAAGGTTATGATTCTACTAGTCACATTCATGGATGTAGCTAGCATGGGTCAGAGGGGTCAATTGTTCCCCCTGATTTTTTTTTAATTATAAAATTTTCTTATATATTTTCAAATATATCCCTCTTATTTATGTTTTGGCCCCTCTAAATTTAAAGGTTTTACAATTTATCCTAGTTTTAATTTCAATTTTACTCCTTTAATGGAACTTTTGTTGATTTTTTTTTAATATTTCTTGATATAGTCTAATTTTTTTATGTTGTCTTTCTTTGATTGGACTAGTTGTCTAATTTGTAAATTTTTTTATATTAATAAATTTAGTTACTAACTAATATTATTATTAATTAATATTAAAATTTTATATCTTTTTCATTTTAAAATTTATGATCTAACATTAAGAACAAAATTTACCCCCTCTCAACTAAATTCCTAGCTCCATCCCAGGTAACATTTCTATTTGGAAAGCTCGAATTAAGAAAGATGTCCACAAGTAATTCACTCCATATGCTATTTTTTAGGAAAATGTATCCCTTGACTAGGTAATAAGGTATACAAGTTTCTTGAGCCTAAATGTTCTTCACATTTTTAACCCTATGAATTGCTTTAAATCTTTTTAATAGATTTTTATTTTTAGTTAGAAAAATATTTTTTTTTTGAAAAATTAAAAAATAAAAAAATAATTTTATTTTTGAGAAATTATTTATGTTTAATTAATAATATCTCTCGTGGATCTGACTTTTAGATCTGGACTTGGCTGAGGATGTGAACCCATGATTAAATTGTAAATCTATTAAGTGAATCATTAATTCAAGTCTGGGTGGTATTTTGAAATAATTATATTAATCTATTAAAAGATTTTCATTGATTTTTGAATTTATTATTTTTACATGAAATTCATAACCTTGATAGTACCGATTGAATGTTTTGACTAGAATCTCACATTTCATGAAGTGAATGAACAACTTTATAAATGTTGATTACAAATATATGAGTTTCTTGATACAATGTGTTGCTTAGAATGATATATTTGTTTTTACAAAATTGAGTTGATTTGCTATTCAAGTCTTAGACTTATGAAAAATTGTAATAATTTAGAAAATGTTCTTGATGCTGCACTTTTCGACTCGCAATAAGTATGGGCTCCGCGACCTGTAGAACACTCAAAAGGGGGATCAGAGGACCACCGGATTGGCTCCGGCTGTAGACCGCTCCGATGCTTAAGTAAGTAAACTGAATTGAAAAGACTGTATTGAAAGTCAAAGAATGAGCATGAAAATAAAGCGTACCTTTAGGGTTTGATTTATAGACCGTGGCCTTCTAAGTTGATTAGGATTCGGAGCCATGAATATAGGGATTTGATCATCAGAGATTACAGTTACCTTGTGGAGTATTGTATCGTAAAATAGAGATAATCGTAGATAGTAGTTTCCTTGTTGAAGACTATTTCCTTATTCCCTGCTCGGCAGCCGCTAAGGAGGTGACGAGTTCTGGAGTATTGGTCTAGAATCCTGTAATTAACTCCGTGATCCTTATCCGGATATGTATGTGCTCTGGAGGCATATGGTCGACCACTTCCAATCTTTCATCATGTCCTGAATGTTCGAGCGCTTAGCGACTGGCTGAGCGCGAGCTGAGTTAGCCAAGCGTGAGTTGGGTTTATAGGCATACGTGTCAAGTGCTGACTGGTCTGCTCTTTTGTGGTATATCAGTTCTATCTTGAGAAATTTTTTTTTTTTTTTTTAAAAAAAAGCATTTTCAAAATTATTTATGGTTGATGTGGTTTATTGAGATTACTTGGTGGTATTTACAATTTAATCTATGGAGTTTATCCTGCTTGAGTTATGAATTGATTGACTTATTAAACCCTTGAGCAATGTACCTAAAGTTAGTTTTATTGTTTTTCAAAAATATATAATTACTTACAAGATTTGGCATGAAAAACACAAAATTCATGAATACTCCTATGAGTGATACCACTAAACGTAAAAAGAATGACAAAAAAAATGATGTATATATTAAAAAATATAGAAGAATGATTGGAAGCCTCTTGAATCTCACAACAAGTAGACTAAATATTATGTTTAGTATATACTTATGTGCAAAATTTCAATCATATCTTAAGGAGTCACACTTAAAAGTTGAAAAAAGAATCTTTAAGTACTTAATGAGAACTACAAATATAGGATTACTCTATCCTAGAGATACATCATTTGATATTTTTAGTTATTCAGATGTTAATTTTACCAGTTGCAAAGTTGATTGAAAAAACACAAGTGGAACTTGTCATTTTCTAAGACATTCCCTCGTGTCATGGTTTAGTAAAAGAAAAATTATGTGGCATTATCTACTACCGAAGCAGAATATGTATGAGTCGGGAGTTGTGGTACTCAAACTCTCTACAGGATTTTAAGTTTAATTATGATCACATTCCAATTAAATATAATAATACTAGTACCATAAATACAAGTAAAAACTGTATACTACACTACAAGACTAACACACAGAGATTAGACATTATTTTCTTAGGGATCATGTGAAAAAATGGTGATGTAATTCTTAAGTTCAATGATACGAACCATCAATTGACAGATATATTCACCAAACCAATTCAAGAAGAAAGATTTTACTTTATTAGAAGAAAACTTGGAATTGTTTATCCAAATGAGTTAAGAAATTAAAACAATTTAGGAAAAACTTCACTCATTTAGTTGGCTGAACTAATGACTCGGTCGACTAAATAGGCTATGTAGAGATTTGAAAAAAAAAAAAAAAAACAAAGAGATAAAAAGGGAGTGCAACGTGTGGAGTATGTGGTGTGTGGTTGTAATATATATTGTAATATAATATATATAATATTTAAAGCAAGTCAAGGAAAGCAGGATATGAATTGAAAGAAAGAAAAGATTAAGAAGAAAGTCAAATAAAGTGGCTGGTAAGATCAGATTTGAGAGAAAAGGGAGAACAAGAGCAGGAGGGGTGGTGCGTACGTGTGTGTTAGTATTTGTGGCGGTGGAACAGTGAAGGGTTGTGCAGGGGTAATTTTATATATGTTTGTGTGTGGCCGTGCATGATATTTATATATATATATATATATTTATGCATATTGTGTGGTTGTGTAGTGTGTAGCAAGTCAACAAAGAGGGGGCTGCCGACACTGTTACAAAAAGAGAAAAATGGGGAACAAAATAGGGGCGGTGGACAGGTCGCGTGAAAAACAGGGGAAGAAAAGAAAAAGAGAGAAAGAAGAAAGAGGGGGAAAGAGAGGCGACGGAGGGCGACGGCGGAGGAGATCGATACATATATATATAGGTGTGTCTTTCTTGCGTGAGAACAACAGGGATTGAGTGCGAATTAGTTTTGCGGGCTTGAGGAAATTGACGAAAATGGAAGTGCGAACTGAAGCAGTTCGCTGCAAGGAGCTGAATCGCGTTGGGCATTTTGATCGTTGAAGGTATGGCTGCTGCTACGGGAGTTACGGTAATAGTAGCAGATTTTAGCGGTGCAGACCGAGGTTTAGATGTATTAGAAATTGGGATTGTGTTGCGGTTTGTGTATGGCTGCTATTGGAGTAGCAATAGGGGCGATGCGGCTGGGATATATGTACGTGTGTGATTGTGTAGCGGTAGCAGACTTCGATCAGTGTCTTCACCAAGAATTTCTTGCTCCCACTCGCACTGTTGGGTTGGTTCAAATGATCTATGGGTGTCACGGTTGTGTGGGTGTATATGTGTAGGTGCAGGTGTATCGGTGTGTATATAGATAGATATATAATTATGTATGTAGCAGTGCTGCGCATAACTTGTTGCGCAGCAGAAACGGTGGAGAGTGGGGGGGGTTCAGTTTGGATGTCAATCCAGTGGCAGTAGCGATGGCGTAGCAGGCCAGTGTGTATGTATTTATGTGTGTTGTTTATGTTGGTGGGGTTGGATTAAAATGGGCTGTTTAGAGTTTTATTGGAAGCAGTTCATGGCAGCAGCAGACCTGGAGAACTTGAGAGAAGCAACAGTCCGCAGGACCTGATGGATTGGAAGGTTTGGTGAGTGACTGTGGCTGCTGTCCGATGCAGTTTGTGGTGTTAAAACTAGAAGAAATTAAGTTAGCGTGCAGCAGAGAAATTATACATATTTATACCTATGGCCGCGAGTGGAACAAGAGCTGTACAGAGGTAGCAACAGGGTAAAACACTGAATTTTAGTCTTGAAATTTTAGAAACATGAATAATTAAATTGATTGTGGGATTTCATTAAATATAGAAATTGTTTTAGATCAAATGGGAATGCAGAAAAATAATCCGAACAGAATTTAACGATTGGGTTTTGTATTTTTATTCGGGCCAAACCGGGTTGAGTCCGACCCAACTCAACCATTCAGATGGCTGCCTAATACTGTTATTGTATGGGTAAAATTTTGGATTCGAGTTCGGAAGGTGTTTGGTTGAAAAAGAGAAGCTATCCAATGATTGGCTCAAAATGAAAATGTACAGGAAAAACAAAATAGAAACTTATTGGAATTGTAAAAATTATGGGCAGATTAAAATAGAATTTGTCAGATTTTAATTATGCCAAAAAAAAAATTATAGTTAATTATGAATCAACCCGAGGAATAAATTAATTAAATATTAATTTAATTCATTAGAAAAAGAGAAATTATCAAAATGCCCTTGAGTCAGAAAATAGTCCAACGGACTCTGATTAAAATAAAAGAATAGTGGAATTTTATTATGTCGAGCATTTCGGACTCAACCGTGAGGTCCGTTTTACAAGACGGGGTCCCGAGAAATGAAAAGACCCGAAAAGGTGCAAAATGACAGTTTTGCCCTTTTTAGCCCGAATGTCCAAATTGAATTCTGCGAAAGCCTGAACCGACTTTGTTCGGCGTTCCGGATTCAATGGTGAAGCCTAATTGAGTAAAAGAAATACCAATCATAAAAAGACATAAAATTTGATGAATAGCATAAATTTGTGTAGCGACATATATTGAGACCTGTTTGTGAATTTTAGGAACATCGAAGTGAAAGGCGAGGACTCTCTAAACCGCTACAGTAGGAGGACTGAGTCATTCATCAGTTGATTGGACTACTTAGTGGATATAGTTTCTTAGGGTTGAGACAACCCGATCAGGTATGGTATTTTACTAAGTAAGGAATAGAATTAAATTAGGATTGATGTGCATATTGATTGAATGCTTTTGTGCTTATCTGCGGATAGAAGATCACATAGGAATGATTGCTTCCTTGAGTTGATTGTTTATATGTTTTCGTGCTCTTTATGGTTATTAGGGAGTTGTGATTTACTTCTTGAGTTATTATCATATGTGATTCATGTTCTAAACGATTTATTGATATTGTGACACGTGGGTTTGCGTAAGTGTTGAGATTGATTGAGTATGACACGTAGCATTGTGGATAAAGTCTTGTGATTTGATCTTCATTGTGATGAATTATTTAAAGTATGTTGCATATGCTTATGAAAGTGACGTTTCATTTGGACTGTATTATTGCATGATGAAAGCATGGCATCTTGACATTGCGTGATTCCTTGAAAGCATAGTGTGGGTCAGCACGAGGTGCTGGTGCATTATGAGGGTGCAGATCCTGTGGTGAAAAACCCAAAATTGGCCATTAGGTACTCGCAGGCCTACGGGGTCCGGACCGTAAAGCGAGACATATATTGGTACTTGCATGCCAACGGGGAAGAACCGTGAAGCGAGACATGGGTGTGACATTGAGATGCATGGGTGTGTCATGCATATTACTTGTGCATTGTGTTGATGAATTTGTGAACGTGATATAGGATTTTTATACAGATGTAGTTTGTACATTACCATTGTATTGTATGCATGATTAGGGAGGCATGTAGACATACCTGTACACTTGCACATGCCATGTCTTAATTTTGTTCCTTGCATTAGTATTGTACCATACCAGCATGTTGGCGCTAACCCATTCGTGGGCACAGGTTTCAGATAAAGCCCCTGGTACGCGGGACTTGATGAAGTCTTGGAGCAAACAGAGGAAATAACTTTAGAAGAATATTTGGGCCCTTGGGGCGTATTTTCTGAAAAGAATGGAAATGAAATTGTATATTGTAATAAATATGAAATTTATGATCTTTTAGTTTTAAGTGTAGAAGTAGATGCGATGGATTGTATAAGTAGGCGATGTATATTTAACTTTGATAAAGTTGTGGCCATCGAGTGAGGATGGATTGTGACTGTTTGTATATATATATGAGGTATTGTGTTTATCAGGGAGAAAAAGGTTCGAAAAACAAAGGAGGTTCTGCCGAAATTTTTATAAACCGGGAATGTATGTGTATTGACAGAGATATATGGATGTAGCGTTATGTTAGTGGAATAGGCATGTATCTCTCTTAACCAAATTAGTAAACTTAGTTAAAATTCGTTAAATATTTATTTATTTATTTACTCGTCTATTTATTTTCTTCTTTTGTTTCCTTCAGTCGCGTCCCCAGGTTCGGTCGGGAATTCGGGGCGTGACAGGCTAAATCAACTAATAAAGCTAGGAAAACAACTCTCTCGAAGATTCAATCGACTAAGTTGACTGATGAAAGACACACGGGATAATCTAGTCAACTAAATATTGATTTCAGACGACTGAATGTGCAAAAAAGGGAGAAAAATGTTGCTTACTAAACAAGTTAGTTAGCCAACTAATCGATTGAACTAAATCTAGGCCGACATTTCACTACAAAAAAATTTACTTTTCACGACGCACAAACAGGCGTCACTAATAATAAGAAAAAAAAGTAATAAAAAATTAGCTTCCCGCCTAAAAAATAGGCGTGAAACTATTAGCGACGCACGTGGGCGTCGCTAATAGTTGGTTCGTTTAGCAACGCATGCCTGAGTGTCGCAAATACTTGGGCTGGACAATTAGCGACGCTCATTCGGGTTATTAGCCACACACAGTGTGCGTCGCTAATAACTCCTTATTTTTAAAACGATTTGATCGCTCTCTCTCTCTCTCTCTCTCTCTCTCTCTCAGACACTCTTTCTCTCTCTCTCTCTCAGGCGTCATTTCCATCGCTCTGTAGGGTTAAAATTTCAATTTTTGCGACAAGGAATATACCCATGGAGTAGTGATACGATTTCAGTTACGTAAGCTATATTTTTCAATCTGTAATACACAACCATTTGACACCATTTTGTTGTGTTTTTTTTTTTGGATCTAGCTGAATGCTAATTTTTGGAATATTCTACAGTGGAGGCCATTGAAATATTCATGGGCGGTTCAGAATACAAAGATGTAAGGAGCCCAATCTATTAAATTAACATATTTTCATATTCAAGTTTCCTCAATGTTGACTTTTTGGTATGAATTTTAACCAGTTTCTCGCTGGCTTATGGGTGTTCTCTTTCCTATTTCCCCATTTGGTGTCCTTTTCTAGGCACTTAGATCTGGTGTAGAATTTCTTATTTTTCTTGTCTTGTTGGGAATGACTTACAATGCTGTAAATATAACTCTTTACTGAAAAATAAAGTCTCTAAATTCATTGTCTTATAGAGCTGCAAAGTTTTTCCAACTTTGTTGTCGGGATCCCCAGTTAATCTAGGGTTCCAGTGCAAGTTTTCAAACGTTGGCTTGACATTTGTTTGAATCACTAGTCAAAAGTGAGACAAAATCCCTAAGTTTCTTCAAAATAGTGGAAATTTTACATAGGCAAGTGGTAAAACTAGATGGATGAGCTTATGAAATTTAGAAAATACTCCTAAGGACTAACTTGAATGATTGAAAATTTTGAGAACTCTTCAAGCTGAACCCTTCTTGTAACACACTGGTTGGTGTAACTTTATCTCAATTAAGTGTATAGAGTGTCTGAATTATTTTTGAATATGGAAAACGTAGATGTAAAGATTGAAATTCCAGCAGATCATCAAAAAAATGCTTTGGATTCATTATTCTGTAGATCTTGTGGCTACTGAAATAATGTAGCAAGGTTCCATTGCTTTTATGGTATGTTTTCCTGCTCCTAAACAGCTGAGGCATGTATAAAAGAGTATAAACATCTTATATTTTGCACGAATTGATTGCAGGAGTTTTCAGAAAGGCATTCTTGCTCTTAAGTTTTTTTGCCTTCATTTAAGGGACAAGCATGCAGGTAATGCATTCAAAATTTAAGTCAATGGACACATTTCTCCCAATTTTAATTTATTTGAATCTATTTTTCCATCCATATATATATATATATATTCATATTTATCTTATTAGCTGCATTATGTCAAAGCTCTTTTTCCTACATGTGAAGGATTGGATGTTTATTTTCTGTTACATCCTTTTTAACAGTTGGTGGAAATGTATTTGCAAAGCTGTCTCTTGTTTGTGTCACTGTATAGATGCAATTGCACATCTATTTATAACTGAAAGGAAGCAAAAACCATCATTTATTGTAGGCAGAGTTTTGTGTCTTCAATTTGAATGTCATGCATTTGAATTCTCTCTTGGCAAATGTTTGCTAATCTTTTTATGCAAATCTTGAAAGTCATTTTTTGGGTGGAGAAACCTAGTGCGCTCTTATTTTCTTTAAAAATCGATAGCAAAGAAAAATCATTATACTTTATATTTAAAGTCAAGTTTTGGGTGGAGAAACCTTGTGCGTTTTTATTTTCTTTAAAAACCAATAGCAAAGAAAAATCATTATACTTTTTTATCTAGAATTTGTGCTTTTCCTTGTAAATGTCTTGCATGAACATGTTCTCATGATAAATGTTGTGATATTGTTGATACAAATAAATGTTGTGCCATTGGTGTTTAAGTTGAAATTGTGAAATTTCTGGTTGAAGAAAGCTAAAATTTACTTTTTGTGAAGCCTTGAGTTAGATTAATTGTCTCTCCCATAATTATCATGCACGACAAAAAATTCCATTCCATTATGCTTTAAAGTAGAGTTTCTTATTATAAGAAATTGAGTTTTTCAATCTAACACCTGTCTTAATGCAATTAACCAGGTATTTGGTATGCTAGTTATTGTTTGGTACATGAACAACTAAGATAAAATTAATTAATTCAATGATCAGCTTGGCAATATATAAATCCTTCTAAAGTTATTAGTAGAAATAAGTCTAATGATTCCATTACTATTTGTGTGTGTATGCGTGATGAACCACGAAAGTAATGTGTTGCACTATAACTCCTAGAGGTCCCATTTCATTTTTTAAAAAAATATACATTTTTAGTATATCGGCCCATTTTGGGGTTTTGAAGGACCAAAACACCAGATATCGGCCTACCAACCTTGAAACCCCATCGCACACCTCATAAATGACAAAATAGACTTGCACGAATTTACGGCACTAGGCTAAAATGCCCGGCTTGAAACTTTTGCAACTTTGAGCTTCAAAAAGGCCCATTTTGGAGTTTTGAAGGACCAAAATGCCAGATATTGGCCTAACTACACCAAAACCACATCACACACCTCACAAATGACAAAATAAACTTGCCCGAACTTACGACACTCGATTCGGATGCCCGGTTTGAAACTTATGCAAGTTTCAGCTCCAAAGAGACCTATTTTGGGGTTTTGACAGACCACAATGTCGGATATCGGCCTACCTACACCGAAACCCCATCACACACCTAAAAAATGATAAAATAAACTTGCACGAACTTATGGCACCCGGTTCAGATGCTCGGTTTGAAACTTATGGAAGTTTTAACTCCAAAAAGGCCCATTTTGGGGCTTTGGCGGACCAAAATGCCGGATATCGGCCTAACTATATCTAAAACCCATCACACACCTCAAAAATGATAAAATAAACTTGCACTAACTTACGGCACTCGGTTTGGATGGCCGGTTTGAAACTTATGCAAGTTTTAGATCCAAAAAGGCCCATTTTGGGGTTTTGACAGACCAAAATGCCGGATATCGGCCTAACTACATCGAAACCCCATCACACACCTCACAAATGATAAAATAAACTTTCATGAACTTACGGCACTCGGTTCGGATGCCTGGTCTGAAACTTGTGCAAGTTTTAGCTTTAAAAAGGCCCATTTTAAGGTTTTGATAGACCAAAATGCCGGATATTGGCCTAACTACACCAAAACCCCATCACACACCTCAAAAATTATAAAATAAACTTGCATGAATTTACGACACTCGGTTCAGATGCACGGTTTGAAACTTATGCAAGTTTCAGCTCCAAAAAAGTGCATTTTGGGGTTTTGACAGACCAAAATGCCGGATATCGGCCTAACTATACCGAAACCCCATCACACACCTCAAAAATGATAAATGAACTTGCACAAACTTACGGCACTCAGTTCGGATGCCCGATTTGAAACTTATGTAAGTTTCAGCTCCGAAAATGCCCATTTTGAGGTTTTGACAGACCAAAATGCCAGATATCGGCCTAACTACATTGAAATCCCATCACACACCTTAGAAATGATAAAATAAACTTGCACTAACTTACGGTACTCTGTTCGGATGCCCAGTTTGAAACTTATGCAAGTTTCAGCTCCAAAAAGGCCCATTTTGGGGTTTTGATGAACTAAAATGCCAGATATCGGCCTAACTACATCGAAACCCCATCACACACCTCAAAAATGATAAAATAAACTTACACTAACTTATGGCACTCGGTTCAGATGCCCGATTTGAAACTTATGCAAGTTTCAGCTCCAAAAATGCCCATTTTGGGGTTTTGACAGACCAAAATGCCGGATATCGGCCTAACTACATCAAAACCTCCATCAAACACCTCAAAAGTGATAAAATAAACTTTCACTAACTTACGGCACTCGGTTTGGATGCCCGGTTTGAAACTTATGCAAGTTTCAGCTCTAAAAAGGCCCATTTTGGAGATTTGACGGACCAAAATGCCGGATATCGGCCTAACTATACCAAAACCCCATCACACACCTCAAAAATGATAAAATAAACTTGCACGAACTTACGACACTCTGTTCGGATGCCCGGTTTGAAACTTATGCAAGTGTAGCTCCAAAAAGGCCCATTTTGGGGTTTTGACAGACCAAAATGCCGGATATCGGCGTAACTATACCGAAACCCCATCACACACCTCAAAAATGATAAAATAAACTTGCACAAACTAACGGCACTCGGTTCGGATGCCCGATTTGAAACTTATGCAAGTTTCAGCTCCAAAAAAGCCCATTTTGGGGTTTTGACAGACCAAAATGCCGGATATCGGCCTAACTATACCGAAACCCCATCACACACCTCACAAATGACAAAATAGACTTATGCTAATTTATGTCGTTCTTACTATTTATGCATGCAAAAAAAAAAAACTATTTACATTCTATGTTTATATATATTTAATAATTATTCTAATATATATCATTTGATCTTTATTTCAAATTGATCGGGATTATTGTCGCACCGTCTTAATGTTTTGCATCGGAACTTGTTATTTTTATTTGTTTTTTTTTTCTTTTCATGGACATCTGTAGTTACATTTTTTGAGACAATTTTTAATTTTTCTATTTATTGTTAAATTGTACTTTTACAAATGTATGTAATTAGTATAATATATATATATATGGATGTATTTTTCTTTTTTAATATATTCATTTCAGAATGTTTGAATTTTATTGTATATCAGGATGATTGATAAAGGTTTAAACAAGAATAAAACAATAAATAAAAAAAGCATATATAGTTGAAAAAAAAAAAAAAAACTTTTAGCAACGCACAGAAAGGCATCGCTAAAAGTAGCTTTTAGCGACGCCCTTTGCGTTCATTTATAATATTTGTGACGCCCATGCCCAATTATGCGACACCATGTGTGCGTCGCTAATAGTTACTTTTAGCGATGCCCAAAGGTGTGTGCGTCGCCAATACTATTAGCGACGCGACAATTTGGGGCGACGTTAGCAACGCCCATTTGTGCGTCGCAAAAGAGCTTTAGCGACGCATTTGGCCACTATTAGCCACGCACACGTGCGTTGCTAATAGTGCCTTTTCTTGTAGTGTTTAGTCGACTTCGTGCGTCGCTAATAGTACCTTTTCTTGTAATGTTTAGTCGACTAAATAACTGGTTCAGTCGACTAAATGACCAAATCTATAAATAAAGCCTTTGATCCTAACATTTCAACATCACACCAAAATTGACTCTTGAGTTCTCTCTCTCTCAAATCAACCTCTCAAAACCCTTAAAAACTCCTTCAAATCATTTTAAATGGTTCCAAAGACCAAAAAACCATCCTCCAAGCCTAGATCGAAACATCACATGTAGAGACTTGGAAAAAAAAATAAATAAAAAAAATAAAAGAGTTAAACCGGTTTACCGAGTGCAAGGATAAATCTATGGGATTGATACGAATCATAAATTATAGGGAATATAATATGGGACCCGAATGAGAACCAATAGTGGTAAATAAATAATTAAATTGAGCCTCGACTTTATATCAAATTTACTAGCATTTGATGATATTTTGTGGAATAAAATATTTATAAAATATTTAATATGGTAAGATAGAAAAAAATAAAAATAAAAAATAAAATAAAATAGAATAGAAAAGAAATATCAGGTGGGTGTCGGCAACCTTGGGGAGTGTAGCATGTAATGTGTGGTGTGTGTTTGAGTGTAGAGAAAAAAAAAAAAAAAGAAGAGAAACTGAGAGAGAGATGGGGAACAAAACAGGGGCGGTGGAAGTCGCGTGAAAACAAGGGAAGAAAAGAAAAGAAAAGAGAGAAAGAGAAAAAGAGATAGAGAAAAGGGGAAAAGAGAAACGGAGGGGGCGAATCCGACGATGGTCGCGAGGGGGAATCGAGGCTAGGGAGCGACGGCTTGGCGATGGGTTTTGGATTGCGAGTGGGGCTGTGTGTTGCTAATTGGAGGGACGTGAAACAGCAGATGGGCTTGGGATTAGCAAAGGCGGAGGAGACGATCGTCGATGGTGTGACATCGGAGGTCATTGATCGGACGGTGGTTGAGATTATTGGGAGGGAAGATCGCGACTTCGTTAGATCTCGGGACTGGGATCTTTGCAGCTGAATGGATCTGTTGAGGTATGAGTTTATTTTTGTGTGTGTGTGAAGTGATGTGGCTGTGTGACTCGAACTGGTGTGGGGATGTTACGGTTTGTGGGGTTTCCCTGTTTCTACCGTTTCAGTTGAGAACAGAGGAAGTTGAGGAGCAGTGGTAGGGTCGGTTGAATTGGATTGGGTTGGGTTTGCTGATTTGGTTGTATCTGTGCTTGGGGATGAGCGAGGTGTGTGTGTGTGTGTGTTTGTGTATTGTTAGAGCAGAGAGGGAAACGTTGAAGAAGATGAGTGGAGGTGTTATTGGGGTTTGTAAGAAATTGTGATGAACTGGTTGGAATCGATTAGGTACCACGAAATTGGCACAGCAGAGGGACGGACAGTGCTGCTATTGTTGTCTGGTCTGTTTAATGAGAAAAATTAAGAATCAATTAGGGGGAATTTACAGAGATATATATATATATATATATATTTGTTTGTGTTTATGTGGCAGTGCGGTAGGGGAGAATTCTGCCGTGAGGGTTGGTTGAACAGCATGTTGGTGTTGGGTTGCGGTTTTGTGATATGAAATTGTGTGGGGATGTTGCGAGCAGGGGCTGTCTTGAATGAGAGAGAACAGGTTGGATTTGTTGGTCCGATTTTGTTCGGATTTAGAAATGATGGTTTTAATTGTATAGGTTGATTTGTTGTGGTTTGAATTGAGAGGTTTAAGTGTGGTTTGATGCTTAGTGTTGGATGGTTCTAAAATTAGTGAGACGGAGTTATAGGCAAGGGGATGTCAAGGCGTATTTTGGTGCTTTGGGACTGCTCTATAGTTTACATTTTAATTGTCGCTGTGTTGAGGATTGATACAGTCTGATGTGTTGAGAATTTGGAGAAGATTAAAAGAGCAACTTGAGGAAGGGAAAGTTCTTCAATATTTGATGGATGGGATTTGTTTGGTTTAAGTTCTATTGAGGGGCCACTGCAATAAAGAGAATCAAAGAGGTTGATTCAACAGAAGCTTGGAGACATCTTTGTTGACTTGACTACATAGTGGACACAACATCCTACGGTTGAGACACGCCCTAGTCAGGTATGGTACTTTGCTAAGTAAGGAATAGAATTAAATTAGGATTGATGTGCATATTGATTGAATGATTTTTATGCTTGATAGAAAATCACATAGGAGTTGTTGCTTTGAGAAACTTTTAGTTGCTTGTTTATGTGCTTCCATGTTTCCTGTAATTATTTGAGAGTTGTGATTTATTTCTTGTGTTGTCATCATGGGTGATTTATGTTTTAGAAGGATTGTTGATATGGTGACATGTGGATTGCATAAGTATTGAGATTGATTGTGCATGATGCGTATATTTGTGGATGAAGTCTTATGATTCAGCTGCTATTGTTATTTTTAAGAGGACGATGTTGTTTAAATGGCATGCTTTATGCATTGGTGAAATGTTTTATTGAGATTGCGATATTGCATGATGGAATCATGGCATATTGGCATAGGGTGATTCCTTGAAAGCATGGTGTGGGTCAGCACGAGGTGCTGGTGCATTAAGAGGGCGTAGGTCTTGTGGTGAAAAACCCAAAAATTCGGCCGTTGGTACTCCTTTCCATCGGGGGCGCACCGAAAAGGAGACATACGTGGCGGTACTCATGCTAGCAGGGAAGGACCGTATCATGAGACATAGGTGTGACATTGAGATGCATGGGTGTGTTACGCATATTGCTTGTGCATTGTGTTGATGAATTTGTGAATGTGATATAAAGTTTTATACAGATGTAGTTTGTGCATTACCATTATATTGTATGCATGATTAGGGAGGCATGTAGATATACATGTACACTTGCACATGCCACATCTTAATTTTGTTCCTTGCATTAGTATTGTACCATACCAGCAGTTGAGCTAACCCATTCGTGAGAACCATATTTCAGATGACATTCCCGACACCTGAGGCTTGAGGAAGTCTAGCCGAGTGGAGAAGACTTGACTGTAGATGGATATTTGGCCTCGGGGCATGTTTTGTGATGTACGGGTTTAAGCCCAATGATATATATGTATATTGACAGAAGTGAATGTATATATCTATTAAATCGTCTTCAGTTGTATAATTAGGCGATGTATATGTAAATTTGATGAGATTGTGGCCACTGAGTGAGGGTGGGTTGTAATATGTTTATATTTATGAAATGTCGTGAAATATATCATGTCTATCAGGTGAGAAAAGGCTTAGAAAACAAAGGAGGTTCTGCCGAAATTTTTTTTAAAAACAGGAATGTATGTAGGCTTGTATCTAGATTAGTTAAATTGTTGTTTATTTATTTATTCGTCTATTTATTTTCTTCCTTTGTTTCGTTCAGTCGCATCCCCGGGTTCGGTGGGGAATTCGGGGCGTGACATCACAGGAAAGAATCTTCGTAAGAAAAACATACAAAATCTTGCCACAACGCTCAAACATTCCTTACCAATGAAGTCGCTCGAGCCTTCAATGATGATTTCATCCACCGAACCATCAGCTTTGGTAAGGTCATCAACTTTATTTTTCTTGACACAACAAATTTTTGTCCACTCATATTTCCATAGTTTAGGATGGGACAAACCTGCACTAACCCAAAATCTACACATTTGATGAGACTCTTCTACACTCACCTCGAACTTGTCACATTTGGCACTCTCAATTTATGAGACAATGGCACCCCCATTAGGCTAGAATCCTCCACCCTAGCCTCTATCCTTAAAAATCCCAAACGAGGATTTTCAACATTTAGCACCAATGCTTGAGTACAAATAGAGGGATTTGATCCACTTGAAACCGTTCAGTTCATATGTGAAAACCCTAACATTGAGGAACCCTACAAGCCTAAAACCTCTGAACTCACTTTTGAGTCTTGGAAAATCTATAACATAATCACTTACAATATCCTTCCCTGATTCGGAGGAAGAGATTACATATCTTATATGAATATTTTCCTCATGTGGTGTCTATTCAACAATAAACAAGTTGACCTTGTACATATAATCATTCATCACACGAATGATTATAAGAAAAAGAAAAATGGTGCCTTACCCTACGAACTCCTCCTCACCACTATCTTTAAATATTTAAAATAAATCTCCCATCCGAAACTGACATCAAAACCGTAACTGCTAAACACATACTCCACTTCCACTTTCAAACTCATATAATACAAATCCACTCCCGACAAATAGATTCCCAAAGTAGGTTCTCAACCCACTCACCCACAAAACATTGACGAGGATGAAAATCCTGAAGAAACTCTTTCACCTTCTCATACTTCTTAACCTACTACTCCCACTCAAACCACCACCACCACTCAAGCAACCTCTTATGATTCCAACCATTCTCTTTACTCTTCGGGATATCAAATCGGGCATCATTTCACAAACAATGTTGTGTCCAGAAATCTAATAGACAAACTCAATGAAATGGGTGAATGGATTAACGCCATCGAAACTGACATCCACATCCTCAAGATCTGCACTAATTCCCTTTATGAACATAATGAACGGAAGCACGGTGAAACCCGGGCCAGCATCATTGAAGTCAAAGAGGTGCTTGAATGATGAATCTTGATGACTCGCCACTGACCTCCGGCTCAACCATTTCAACCACATCAAGCATCCCAATGATCTCTTTTTAATGAAGACTAAAAAGGGAAATGACTTGAAGATTGAAGACAAGTTTTTTCTTTTTGTTTATAGCATCTTTTTTTAGAATCTTTTTTGAAAATGATCTTGTAAAAATCCATGATACTATCTGTTGTTGCCAAAAAATTGTTCATGTCTGTGATCCCGCAAGAATGACCTGCAAAAAAGAAAAGGGGACTCTTCGACGATCAAGTCAGTAAAGAGAGAAAATAAATATAATATATGTGTATGAATAATCATAATTGTGTCTTTGAACATACCTGGTCCCTTTATTTATAGGGGTTGAGAGTCCTTAATTCTAGTAGCTTCCCATATTGAATAGAATTTCTTACATGCTTGACAAGGTTAAGGATTAGGTGTTAATCCTCCTAATTGGAATAGGATTCCCTTCCTATCTAAAAGACTTGCTAGTTTAGATATATTCCTTGTAAGTAGCTAACATTAGGGGTACACGTGTCGCATCCATAGTGGTGGGATGTTTTTTACCATATCAGTTAGCCCCCCACTTGCTTGTCTCTAGCTTCTCTGCATTATTTAAAATGGCTGGTTGCCCCTTTCCTTAACGCCATGGTTTAAGGAGCTACATGGGCTAGGCCTTCATTTCAATATGGTATCGAGCCAAGTTTGGGTTAGACGCATGCTGCTCACTTGGCCTCCCTCCGCGGGCTATGTGGTCTAGGGGGCATGTTGGATTATCCCACATCGCCCGTCTCTAGCTTTTCTGCACTATCTAAAATGACTGGCTACCCCTTTCCTTAACGCCATGGTTTTAAGGAGCTGCATGGGCTGGGCCTCCATTTCAACATGGTATCAGAGTCAAGTTTGGGCTAGACGCATGGGACCGCTCACCTGGCCTCCCTCCGCAGACTATGTGGTCAAGAGAGCGTGTTGGATTATCCCACATCGCCCGTCTCTAGCTTCTCTAGGCTATCTAAAATTGCTGGCTGCCCTCTCATTAACGCCATGGTTTTAAAGAGCTGCATGGGTTGGGCCTTCATTTCAACATGGTATCAGAGCCAAGTTTGGGCTAGATGCATGGAGCCACTCACCTGGCCTCCCTCCGCCGGCTATGTGATCCAAGGGGCGTGTTGGATTATTCCACATCGCCCGTTTATAGCTTCTCTGTGCTATCTAAAATGGCTGACTACCTCTCTCTTTAACGCCATAGTTTTAAAGAGCTGCATGAGTTGAGCTTTCATTTCAATAGTTTAGAAGAAGAAGAAGAATGAAAAAAAAAAGTGGAGGATGACAGAAAAAGGACATGAATCAACTCCACCTGTTTGTCTCCTGTAATAGATCCTTCTCAATCCTAAAATCAATACTCGTCTAATCCCCAGATGCAACATCCCATCTTCCAAAATTGTTTTCATTTCGTCAAGCTATTCTCCTTCTTTACTGTAATGATAATCCTTTTACGGTGATAGTCACTTCAATCTGCCAGGTGCTTTCTTTGTGCTTGAGTTTGATGAGCATCCATTTAGAAAGAAAAAAAAATTCGAGCAAGATGGATTTCTTTTCAAACCAAGGGAGATTTGTTTTAAATGTGGCCTCATTTTTTTTCAGAATTGGGATGGGAAAAACCTTAGAAGTATAAAAAAAAAATGTCATTACCAAACTAGGGCCTATCTTTTTTTATTGGAGAAGTACTTACTAAAACTGATTTCTGTCTTTTCCAAACACTCCCTCATATAAAGAATCAAATAAATAATTTTTTCCTCACTAAATTCGTGAAGCAAATGGAACCAAAAAGATAAATAAATAAAAAAAGTCACTTTCAGTGTGCCGGGTGGGGTGCCTTTTGACCTCCAATTTTTTATATCACACAAGGCCATAATGGGCAATTTACTAGAGGTCCCGAACCTTCCTATTTCACATCATTAATTGGACATCATGCTAATGGTATTGAAAATTTATACGCAGACATCACATACCATTATTGTAGAAAAAATAATGTTGGTCATGTATCCTTATCAACCATTTTTTCGTTTAATTAATCAGGAAGTCAGATGTATAGCAGATACATACTTACTATTATTGTTCAATGACTTCAGCTTTTTAGTATTCATCTGAATCTAAGTCATGCTTGATGTCATTAGACTATATAAATTCTTAAGCAGATCTTTACAATACAATTCCAAAACGTAAATTCACTTTTGTTAAAACGTGGTCCAGCCGTCCCTCCATGCTTTTACCGTAATGGGGATTATGACTGAGGTGTGTGTGTGTGTGTGCCTGTGTGTTTGTGTTTGTGTATATATGTATATATATTGTGTGTTTGTTCGTCTGTATATAGACACACACTTTTGATGATTCATGAGTCTCAAATACAATAAATTGGATGAACATGACGTGATATAAAATAGTATTTTATAATATTTTATATTTTATCATTTTTATCCCTTTATTCTTATAAGAATTAAGACCCGAAAAGGAATAGGTGAAAAAATTTCCCACACAACATATTAAAATTAGCAATAAAATAGATATATTAACAATGATAGAAATAATCTAAAAGCCAAATATAATATAAAGATGTACCAAAAAGGAAACTATGAGAGGATATGACGCAAGCACTCCGTGCACCATGACTCCATTCTTTATATATACAAACATACACACACACACACACACACACATATATATATATGTATGTATACATATATATTTCACTGCTTACTAAAATAAAAGAAGCCGTGAAATAATTGAGGAGGTAGTAAAAGAAGAAGGTATCACTTATTGGTAAACAATAGACAATAATGTGTACGCATGTGTTTTTCGTATGCATTCTCAGGGATCACGCAATGTAGGAATGCTATTAAATGAATATATTAGGGAGGGGAAAACTGAATAGAACCTGGAGAGTTGGTGATCATTATATATTTCAGAGTTGAAAACTCTCCTCGATCCAGTTATATATTGCGTGAAAGAGGAGACTAACCTGTCCAAATCGCGCAGTGCTGACTGGTGGAAGACACAGGTGAGACTAAGGCCATGTTTGGTATTTTGAGGGTGTGAGTTCTTTGTATTATCCTGATATTGGAAAGGTTGAATACATATAGAACTGCAATGGTTATTTTCACACATCACTCATGTAAATAGCTATTTACCCACCAAAAAAAAAAACATGCGAATAGCTATTAATGATATTCCTCCATCAAAAAAAAAAAAAAAAGCAACAAACAAACTGTTAATGATATTCCATTCCATTCCTTAAGGAATTAATGACCAAAAAAATGTTTCAAAATAATTCATGATAAAATATTGGATAAATTACACTAATCTTTTTTGAAGTTTATGACAATTATACTGACCTCTCCTAAAATTTTTAAAATTAAACTAACTTTCTTTACTTTACATGATAACATACAAATACTTCCCTCAAATCAATTTTTTCCTTCAAAAATGACAAAACTACCCCTTTCACTTTTTTTTTAATTTTAACCAATTTTTTTTTCATTTTTTAAATAAATATTGATAAAAACCTTCAATTATATAAAAATAATTTATTTACCTTAAATTTATTTTTAAATAAAAAATAAAATAAACTTAAAAAAAATTAGAAAAAATTGGTGAAAATTGAAAAATACAAATAAATAAATAAAATGACAGTTTTATCATTTTGAAAAAAATTGACAGGAGATAGGTATCTGTATATTTCAGATAAAACAAAAAAGATCAATGTAATTTTAGAAACTTTAGAAGAGCTCAATATAATTGTCATAAAAACTTCAGGAGATGTTAGAGAAATTTATCCTAAAATATTATATGACAATATATTATTTTTGTATATAAATATTTATTTTATTTTTTAATTTGTCATGTTGACCTTCTGATTAGACTCTTTGCAGTTAGGTAAGATTATGCAAAATATCACTGTGAATGAAATATCATCAGAAATTTTTTCCCTCCTGATTGAGACTGATCCTAAGCTGAAAACTTCAATATTAGAGGTCAACGGATAAAATTAGAAGAAAATGAATAAATCAACAGCATTAAAAGAAATAGAAGAAATAGGGGGAGGGGGCGGGGGCGGGGGGTTATTTACTTTTATTTTTGGGGTTAAATTTGAGAATTAAGCAAATCCGAACTTGGGTTGATGCTAAAATCAATTAATTTGCATGCATCAAGTTGTACCCAAACTTTAAAATAATAAAGGCAATCGTCTGGCTGCATGCATGCATCTGTGCGCGTGCACGTGTGTATATAAACATATATATATATATATATATATTCATGTATGTATTTGAAAATATAAATTAATAAATCTACAGCGAAAATATGATACCAAGTGTTATGGATATCAATTTAAGGGGTAATTCCATAAACTTACTTTATATTGATTTTTTTTATAATTAATAGTTCGAAATGGTAAAGGTTCAATTATCATGTTAATTGAAAAAAATAAAATGATGCTAAAAGTTAATTAATAAAGTCATCAATTTTTTTTTTTTTTTTATATTTCGGTGTCCGATTTTTCGGATCGACTAATTTGAAAGAATAAAGTCCTAAAAGAAAGTGGCATTTTCTGAACTTCGATGTGACGATTTTAAAGAACAAGTTTTTTAATTAATTATTATTTGTCATCCACTCAATCACTTTTTGAAATTAATATAAAATCATCAATTTCAAGTTTTTGAATTAATTATTATTTGTTGTCCACTCAATCGCTTTTTGAAATTAATATAAAATCATCAATTTCATGACAACTAGCCCAAATAAAGTCACATTAAAGTTGAATATTGTTATGTACAATTAAATTTATGTTATCAAATTAAATGTTATCAAATTAAATTTATGTTCTCATGTATAAAAGTCTCAACAATTTGCTATTGTATTAAGTATAGTGGACCTGCATTTATTTGAAAAGGTATAAACTATCCATATGGCTATAAGTCCTTTTTTTTTGGCCAAAGGAAAATCGGTGTCTTTTTACAAGTATAACTTACAAATAAGTCCAGTCTATTACTAGAAAATCAACCATAACACCAACCCCAGTCTATGGTTGGGAAATTAACATAATACTGCACATTCTTACTTTGGAAATATTTGAAACCGTAACCTCTCTTATAAAAAAAAAACACGTGATGTCACTCGATTATTAAAATTTTGGCCAAAAAAAATTATAAGTCAATAAACAAAAATAATGAGAAATACAGACTATAAGCCATTATAAATTGAAGAGACATGAAGTTAACAAATTAGTATTCACATTACATGAATACAACTTCATAGCAAAAACATTATACAGGAGAGAATTGTCAAACCAGAGGGCTCCAATTATATAATCAAATGGTTTAGGCATGCATTAACATATCCTTAGATGGGCCAAACTAGTGGTCAATTCCATACAATGCCAACTAATAACATGTGTGCAATGACAATTATAGTATTCAAATATGGAAATTTCATGGACCATTCTATCAAATAAATATTTCACACTTGTGATTTCATTTCACAACGATATGTGACTAGCCTAATTAGTAATTCATAACTTTTTTTAATCGGAGATCATAAATTTTACTCACTCCTTCTCTTAGAGTCTCGACTAAGAGGGTTGTGTAATTATCCTATCTTTGGGTTAGGTTTTATCTCTATGTATAGTTTATTGATTTTTTAGGTTTTTTAAGGTTCAGAATTAAAAGACTTATGTGTGCTTATAAAATAAATGATTATACAATACATCTTCTTCTATTTCACATTTTTGTGATTTTGTTGTCAATTTGTTCTCTTTTGTGGTCGTATATTAAAAGAAATATTGTATTAATTGATTCAATGGCAAACATTATTTTTGTATAAAGTGACTTTTCCTAAATTCGAATCTTAATTCTCACATTTGATGATCAGGATTATAAATGAGTCGAGTTAAGGCGAACAATGAGTTATTCAAACTCGAGTCCCTAAAATATATGAATTTCATATTGTGTTTAAGTTTAACTTGTTAATTTTTCATGTCAATTTCAAATGAGTCTCTAACTAAACTGATCGTGAACCGAACTCGAATAACTTTGATATTATATCCGCTCATTTTAGGGTCCTATTAATGGCTCAAATATTTTAACAGCGTATCTAATATAATATCGTAGTGTATCTAATATAATTTCAGTAGAAGATCTCGACTAACGTTCTCTAAACCATGAATAAACAGCCAGTTAATGTCAGGTATGCATGATTATGGCGGTCAGCAACATAATGCTTTTGGGAAAATATAATAGAATTATTTATTGTCTGAATCTGCAGTTAAATAATAAATTTTCATAACTCCGTTAACCTTGGCGTTGTCTGCGCATGGGATTAATAGAACTGTTTATTCTAATCAAATATAAATTATTGATGATCACATGCGCTTTGTATTTAAGTGAATAGTTCTCAACATTATTATGTTGATAATACTAAAATATGGCAATCATATGACCAGCTCATTAAGAGAGGTTATCGTTCAAGTCTCACTCTTTTTATTAAAAGATTGTGAGTATTATTTTTATTCAACTGAATTCAATTGAACTAAACTAGTTTATTAGTTCAAAATCCATATTTGTAAAACTCTTGTAATATTATAATATTCATCGCTTTTAAAATAATAACAATAATAAATTTGGCAATCATATGTAACATCTAAGTGAGAGCGAGCCAGAAACAAACAATTTAGCGGGAGTTAAAAAAAAATTTGGAGAAATTTTTGTTCTACATAATTTTTTTTTTTTTGGGGAAGGGCCTAGATTAAATATAAGATATTTTTTATTTTACATATCTCAAATTTTTGTATCAAAATTTACATTTTAAATGATGTGACAAAAAATTAAATAATTATTTAAATATTATAAATAATTTAATGACACGTCATTTAGGAGATAAATTTTTATAAAAAAATTTATGACATTCAGCATTATTGTTTTTCTATTGAAAATTTCGGAAGGTAATTTCTTTTCTCAAAATTAGAGGTAAATTCACATATAAATTCTTTTTTTTTTGGGGGGGGGGGGGAGTTTGGGGGCTATATAGCCCTCCCCCCAATATTGTACCTAGTTCCGGTGGAAATCCTTTGGGGAGATTTATTAATACTGCAGCACTTATATCTAGTAATTTTGCTAATTATTGACTATAGTATGACTTTTTAGTTCTTGAAAGAAGAAAAGGAGGGAATATATATCATAAAATTTTGAAAAATGGGTCAAAAGATTAGTTTGATCTAAAGCAATCCAATGTTACACTTCTTCAAGCTCACATGAGGATTGAGTCATTAGGATTAGTGTCATGGGTCGGATTTTAAACTTAAAATATTATTTTATTAGATAAAAGTGTTAATCTAAATTTATCGAATAGTTTTGTCAAAAGAAAAAACAGTTTTGTCAAATGAAAGGAAAATTATAAACTGTTTTTAAGAAAACAGAATCTGTTATTTGGAAATTATAGAAAAATAAAAACTTATAAAAAAATAGAAATTTACAAAAAATTATTTTACAAAACAAAAAAAAAAAAAGTATAACAATTTTCTAAAGCAGGAACAGAAAGCTGTAAAACTAGAGATCGCAGTACAAAAAAAAAATCTGTAAACAATTACAGAAATGGGAAAACCAGAAGAGGATTAAGGCTTGTGTTTAACACAATGTCATTAAGATGAATTACGTCCCTCACAGTGGTGCTTACGAACTCTTAGTCGTTCATCTCCTAGGATACAATAATTAACGCACTTGAAGGTGAAGCACCCAAACTTTAGTGCATAACGAACCAAAAAACAGAGACTTGAAACTCCCTCAAAACTGACGCACATAATGTATATTTTTGAATGAATCTTTATGTAATGAATGTGTGTATATTTATAAACCTCTTTATGCCTATTTGGTACAAGCACGAATGTTCAGTTGTGTCTGTTTATGGTGAATAGATACAGTCGCACCTAATGAAGAAGACGATTATTCAGTCAAAATTCAAACTAACGTAATAGCAAAACGTCGTCGTTTTGGATTCAAACCAAAACCAAAAAACGTAATCGCAGAATGGTGACGTTTTTAGTTTTAATTAATCTGGTAACTTAAACGATAGCGTTTTGATTTATTTTTAACAGTAACAAAACGATAGCATTTAATGAAAAATTATTTAAATTAATTTTCTCCAAAAAGATATATATACGAAGCGGCACGTGCGTGCGTGTGGTGAACCAAATATGTGCTAGGTTCTCCCCCTTCTACAAAACTTGGGTATCCCTTATAGCTAAATTCCCCCTCCAAGGTAAGTGTATATATACTCTTTAAAAGCCTTATACTCATCTAATGTGGGTCACAAGCTTTTTGTACAAGTTTCAAGCTTTTGTTATCATTTTCAAGTGGTGATGTTTGGAGACAATTTTTCATTCACTCCTTAATGATTTTGAGTAACCCAATATATGATCTTAATCTCCTCTTGGAGGAAAACACATTTTCATATAAACCCACCAAAATTAATATGTGAGATTCACTATAATTTTAGCTCAAAGATGGCCAAAAAATTATTCTCAAAACTCATTATTTCTAACAAAAAGTAGGATACTTGTTATAAATTTCTTAACATCACTCTAATATATTTTTATTTCAAAATAAAATAAAGAGATCAATTTGCCTCATAAAATAGAACCCACCATAAGATTAGTGTCATGGGTCAGATTTTGAACTTAAAAGATTATTTTATTAGATAAAAGTACGATACTCGTTTTATAAATTATCTAACATCGAGTCCAAAACTTTTTTATTTCAAAATAAAATGAAGAGACTCATTTATCTTACAAAAGTAGAATCCACTGTAAGATTAGTGTCATGGGTCAGATTTTGAACTTAAAAGATTATTTTATTAGGTAAAAGTAGGATACTTGCTTTATAAGTCTCATAAATCAGGTCTGATACACCTTTATGTCAAAATATAATAGAGAGGGTCATTTGTCTCATAATGTGAGACCCATCACCTAATAAAAGTAAGATACTCGTTTTATAAGTCTCATAACCTCATGTCTGATACATCTTTATTTCAAAATAGAATGGAAAAAATTCATTTGTCTCATAATGTGGGTCTCATCTTGTGAGATAAATGAACCTCTCTATTTTCATTTTGAAATAGAAAGAACCCAAATTGTATAACATCATAGTGCCTATCTGATTTGAGACATTAAGTAAAGAGTTTGTGACATTTCGAACATGTGACGCTCCCATCGTAGGCAGGTATACCTGCTATCAGAATAGACACTCTTTCGTTTGAGTGCTTGACGTGACATCGAATAAGAAATCGAGTGTACTTTGATACCACTTGTCACAAGTCAATTTTTCAATTCCAAAAGACTAACTTATTAAGTGGAGACACTATATACCCATTTTACAAGTCCCAAAATACCCTAATGCCAATTAATGCAAGGTAAAAAATTGTATACATTATTAGTTATCAAGTACGACGCGAGTTCATTTACATATTCAAGATCAACAAAATAATAATAATAATAAATAAATAAATAGATAATAGGTCTCTAATCTTGCAAAAAAAAAATAATAATAACAATAAATAACTTGTTTTGAGGATAAAATTTTTCTTTTACATAAAAGAGAATGAAAATTATAAAAATAATATGTAAAAATGCTTTGGCAATGTATCATAAGCTGTACATAAATTGGTAATAAACTTTTCAAAACCTCTAAAGAAATTTTGGAAAACCCACCAAACTCACTTCTCATGATTTTTGTGCTTATTTTTTTTTTTTACTCTCGATGTCTTTTTTTTTTCAACAATACTACATGACGTTTTGGTTTACAAATTCTCTAATCATTTTCTAATATTAATATTTTTAGCATATTATATTAGATTTCGAATGTTTTATATTGATTATATCGAGTTTTTTGGATAATTTTTATTGATGTCCATTTAGCTCACTAACTATATACTATCAATCCTCTAATAATTATTAATCTTGAGAAATTCAAAAATTATTCATTCATAAAAATATTAATTATTAAGTTTTATTAGTTTTTTTACTAACAGAAAATTTATAAGTATACAATTTTTAATATAAAAATAGAAATAGATGTACATATTTGTAAGGATGATGAAAAGTTTTCTCAAAAAGATATATTATGTCTAATTCATATATTTTTTAAAATTACAAGTCTCCTGTTAATTAGTGAATATTTAATATTATTAGTACTGTTTTATAATATATATATATATATATATACACACACACACACACACACACACACTCATAGAATATGTATTTTCTATTTCAATAATTAAAACTATAACAAATTTTAAAAGTTAATCAATGATAATAGGGGCTAGTCTGAATAATCGGTTAAATTGAGAAAAAAATAGATTTAAAATTTTAAAAATATCTCTTTTAATATTTTTTTTATTAATTCAGGTGTAAATTCACTTGGCTTTCACAAAAGCGGTAAGTTAATAAAATTTTCTATAAAAAAAATTTGAATTTGAATTTGAATTTGAACTGAATTTTCAAATAAATAGAAAAACAACTTTTAAAATGTTAATCATATCCTAAAAAAAGATATACTTCATTTTTATTTTCTGATATGATATAACTGTTCCGATAAACTCGTACCTTTTAGATCGGGAGAAGTTGCTATCTTCAATTTATCTAGTTTTCGAAATACTTCGTACCTTTTCGAGGAATCCAACGGTCAGGAGACGACAGGGGCAAGTTGCATCCTCTTTCTGTGACTGGTCCATTTAGGTCAGGTGGGGCCCACCGACGACCTCTCTCTATTATTGTGTAAAAGTTCGAATTGGGCTTGTTTGTTTATGCGGCCGAGGAGCGACGACTTCTGATTTTGGGGGGGACCCACTTGAGTTTAAAGTCAATCACTCTCATTTTTCAATAAGATCAAATGGAAAAATCCCCATGTAGGCAGATCTTTACGTGGGTTGGTGGATAATCCCTTGATCAATATTTTCAACGGTAGATATGCATGTTGGTCTTCCTTGTGAAATGCTACACTGGTGTAGGTCAGTTCTGCCCCCAGTGAGCAAATGAGTAAGGTTATAAAAGACTTACCACGTGTTTGTTTGCTACAAGGTTGTCCCATAATTGGTTAAGTTAGAAAAGTTGGTTAACTTTATCCATTGAAATAATAAAATAAAATAAATAAATAAATCAGGACGACTCTACCACTTTAAAGGTTATGTTTGTTTATATTTTTAAAAATAGTTTTTTAATTTTAAAATGTGGAATATATATTTTAAAATATATTTTTTTTTAATTTTTTAAAATTTAAATTATCATATTCAAATATATTTTCACAATTTTTAAAAAATTAATTACAAAATTTTGAATATATTTTAAAAAAAAAATTTAAAAATTGTTTTTGAATCACAATCCAAATAAAGCCACCGGTCTATCCTAAAAAAAAAAAAATAATCTCCAAGTCTTCCATGTTTATAATCTAATTTAAACAAATATATAATTTTCATTCCGTCTAATTAAAAAAAAATTAATTCAAACTAAAAAAAATTATTGAATGATCTGATCTTAATGATCCTAACGATGAGATAATAAGCCATATGTACATATATAATACATCGGTACAGACGTGATTCTTAATTTAACTCTAGAAACCATAGTTAAAGAGACCACCGATTTATTAGAATTGTATCTACATTAACTTATTCAAAATTTAGAACTCTTATTCTATGAGTTATTTTAAATAAAACATTTGACATTAATATTTAAAAAAAATAAAAAGGCTTCATCATGAGTTGCCGCTTTGGACCACAAATTGTGCCAAATTAGCCCTAAAATAAATTCATTGAAAAAAAAGTGATTAAATAAATTCAGTGAGAATTGTGTTTATAGTCACACATAAGAGTAGTTGTGATTAATTTTGTAACTACCAATATTTTTATGGTATTTTTGTCATCCAATCACATTATTAGGACTAGAAGCCCACTCTTTACTATTTACAGTTCATTTGTTTTCAATTTAATGAGGTTAATTTATTACATTTATGTAAGAAATTAAGCAATGTGTAGCTCATACTGTTAAAGCTGAAATCAACTTATTTCAATAAGTTACTATTTGGTGTTTGATTGTTAAGCCGGTGAAAAATAATGTAATATTATCTAATTATCTTTCTTTCGTTCTTTCTTCTTTTTTTTTTTCATTTTGTCATTTATTTTTATTATTTCGTATTTCATAATTATTTTTAAAAATTATTTTACTAAACACCCAAATACTTTTTCTCACCAGTTATTTTAGTTCAACAGCTACCTGTCATCAATAATACTTTCAAACAACTCAGCTAAACAGAAACTTAAGAAAGAGTAAATCAACAATAATAAAACCTTCATAATAAATTAAGAGCAGTTCAATTATGAATTTCATTTGGTCACCATTTATTCCTAAAATTGCCTAATCCCTAAATTTAATCAATGGATAATTATTTAGTGGGGGTAGACTAACTATTAATCATAAATTTTAAAATTTTGTTAATTTTATGATAAATTTAAACGCAAAATATATTGAAAAGTTTTAAAATATGTGAAAGATCGTAATACCGCATAGAAGTTGATAATGAAATGACTAATTAGAAAATTACTAAAATGTCCTCTCTTGTAATGGGGGTTTTAGAAATAAATTAAAAAAAACTTGATTGAAAGGTTGCCCTAGATATAAGTCAAAATTTATAATTTTTTTAAACTCCTTAATATATGTAACTCGTACTTGAACTTAATAAATATTACTCTTTCCGTCCCAAAATAAAAGTCTTAATTTGAGAATTTTAACTTTTTAAGAAGTATTATTTTATTATTTTGAAACTATTTAAATTTTTCATATTACTATCACTTAATTGAAAATCATGTTCACATTAGGTGTAATAAAGGATAGTTTTGAAAATTCATATGTTAAAAGTACGTTGACTTTTTAAATGAGACTCTTAAAATAAGACAGTGCAAAATAGAATGAAGGACTCCTAAAATGGGATGGAGGAAGTATAAAATTATGTTAAATATTTAAAATCAACTCATGAGATAAAAATATATGCTCTATTTAAAAGAATTAAATTTTCAACATCAAAAAATGAAAAAATGTAGGACTTCATTATAAGATTAGAACAAGAAAAATAAAATATATATTATTTTAAAAATTCAATGTAAGTATATATATGAGTATATGAAGAACATTATATGTCAATTGCAAGGTTTAAACCTTCACAAATTTTATCGAAGGTGCATTGCATGCATGAGTATCATATGTTCCCGTGTAATGCATAAATTCTCATATGTACAAAATTTTATAGGCATAAAATTTTAAATTTTGTGGCGTTGTACATACATACAATCACACACACACACACACACACTCACTCATATATATATATATATATATATATATCTACATACAAACATATATATAAATAAACGCCCACACATCTCAATTGAACAAAGCATATCCCAAATATTATAGATAAACATGCACACATCTAAATTAAACAAAGCAAATCCCAAATATTTAGGATCATTTATATAAATCCTATCTCACCATTACACTTTATACAAATTAGACTACAAATTTTTATTTTTATTTTTATTATTTCTATCAAAATTAATTTGTTTTTTCTTGCTCTTAGTATTATGACATTTGATTTAAATCAAGTTGTTTTTTTATATGATAAAATTAATGATCTTTGTTATACATGAGTAGACCACCTTAGTCAATTTTTTTCTTATTTTTTCTATAGGTAATACTTCTACTAATACACAAATGCATTTGTTTTAAATTTTAAAATTTCTTATTTTACTGCACATTTATCTCAATATTCTCATTGGAGTCATACTCATTTTATTAACATGCTATTTTTTTTTTTAACTATCTAACATTATGTATCATACAACACTATTGTTCCAGTATTATTTTTATAAAATATAATTTCAATTTTGAAAGTATGTATTAATCACACAATTAATGTCAAATACAAATTTTTCACTAAAATAAACACAAATCATCATTACGAAAAATATTAAATATAACTTTTTTTTAGTACAGTGATGGGAAAGCAAAATGATTCGAAGTGTACGTGCATGCAACATGAGACTCGAAATCGGTTTTATCGTATGAAGAAAAGAGTTTTAACCACCTCATTTCGATGTATTTCTATCAGGTTTTTCTTACTCTTAGAAATACGGTAATAGACTTACATGCATTTATTATAATTGATCCCATCACTTTGTATCTAATTGTTAAAAATAAAATGAGAAAATTAATGAGAGCAATTTTACTGTAAGTTGTAGCTCCTATGATGCATGATGTTTTAATCATCGGATGATTTTGAGATTGAATTTTCATTTATTTTAATCATCTTGTTTCTTGCTTACGGATTTTAATGATTAAAATACCTATTCACATACGAGCTCAAGCTTATGTAGCATTACCCAATTAGTTATATACCCAATTAGTTATATGCAGTCAACCCTATTATAATTAACTAGATTTAAAAAAATTAATTTTTTAATTTTTTTAATTTTTTTAATTATTAAAATTATTAATTATTATATTTTTTCATATATTTATTAATCAATAAATATTTTTTACATGTAAATAATTTTCAGTATAAAAATAACACCTCAAATGTATTTTTTCAATGAGATTTCAATTTTTCATTAAAACATATAATATAATTAATTTATGATATAAAAAAATCTTAATGTCCATTTCAAGTAAAGAAACTATGTTTTTTTATGTTATAATTTTTTTTAATTTACAATACTTTAAACTTTAATTATATAAAATTAATAAATATAATTATCAAAATATGTTATTAATGAAATATATGTGTATATATATATATATAAAAGTACATATATATAATTATTTTATCTTTGTAATAATTAATATTATAATTTTTTAAAAATATTTATTATTAAATAATAAAAATATTTATTATTTATTATAAAATAAAATTAATTTTTTTAAAATATATTAAATATTAAAATTTACTAATTATAACGGGTCAATTGTAAATGATAAATATGTTATTATTATAGTAAGAAGTGGATTAAGAGTCAACAGTTATGTTGAGGAGGGTTGGCATGTTAGACAAACGTAGGGCTTAATAAAGTGGGACCCACTAAAGCACCCAAAAAAAAAAAAAAAAAAAAAAGTGGGACCGGACACCGCATTTTGGACGGCGTGTGAGAGGAAGGTTGGCACCCCAAGGCATCATACAAGGGACAATTCATAGTGTGTATATGGGGAGAGAGAGATATAGAGAGAGAAGGGCCACTTGATGGAGAGGAGGGGCTTAAACGGCGGGTATTAACGAGGCTGGTCACCCAGTCAGGTATATAAAGAGGGCCACAGCCTAAAGCTGAGAATCTCCTCATCGTCAATTAGTTCTTCTTGGGGTTGGAGAAAACTCATTCAATGAATCTCTAACTCTCCCCCCCCCCCCCCCCCTCTCTTTCTCTCCTCGTTGATTAGCTGCTGCTGGTGATCCGATTGGCTCTTTAAATTCTCAATCTCTCCGTTGTTTGCTCCGCTTTGGGGTGCTCTGTTAAGACTTCAACATGAATGGCGACAAGGCTATCAGTCTTGAAGAGATCAAAAAACGAGACTGTTGATCTGGTAATTTTGCTCTTTTCGATCACTTCATCTGCTTTCTTTTTTCCCTTCATTTCCATGGAGATTTTGAACTGGGTTTTTGTTTTCTCTCATGATTTTACTGCAAAATGCTGCCAAAAATGAGATCTATGAAGATTATGTTGATTGTAGTTCAGTTTTTTTTTTTATATTATTGTATCGTTACCAAATTTCTCTTTCTGTGTGTCGGGTTCCATTTCATGGATTCTTCATTTTCGACTTTCCTCATATAAAACAGTAAGAAACTAACAACTAGTACTGAAAGTGAAAACTCAAATGGACTCTACACTTTTCTTGGTTCAGTGCTTTAATTAATATTACTGCAGATTAAACAAGAAGGAAGAGATATATTCCCCTCTGATATAATATCACGACTTTTCTTTCTTTTTCTCTCTCTCTCTCTCTCTCTCTCTCTCCTCTCTTTCCCCCTCCCCCCCCCCCCCCACACACACACAAAAATCTCTCCGAAGCTATTCGATTCTTTGATATCCTTTTCAAGGGTTATAACACACACACACACATACACACACATGTGTGTTGGTCTGCTAAAGTTTCTCCTACTTGCAAGTTGCATGATATATGTCTTTATCTTCAGATTCTGAAATCTTCTCCTCACATTTTATTAAATATGCATATTTCATGAACATCTGCTTTTCCATGACATATATTAAATAAAATTAACGTCTGGTGAAAACCGAATGGTGAATTTTTTTTTTTTTTTACTGTGCTATTATTATTATTATTATTTTTTTTTACAAAAGAACAACTATAGATTTGATTTTTTTATAACGACGACATTACTAATTTTTTTCCACTAATACTATAGATTTGATTTTTTTTTTTTACAAACTATTGGCTATATGCATCAGATAATTACTAATAAAATTTAATCATAATGAAAAATTACTAATAATATTTTTTTTCTCCCTCTTTTCATTATAACCTTTGGACGGTATACAATGGTTTTTCCTTAAAACAATTTTACAGATAGGAAAACACTGTGTATATGTATGTATGTATGCATATATATATATCTATATATATATATATATAGAGAGAGAGAGAGAGAGAGAGAGAGAGAGAGAGAGAGATCTAACCATGTCTTTTCCTTCTCTGTATGGATGCATTTAGCTTTTTGGGAATTTTATTGGGGTACTTTCCGTGGTACCCCCCCCCGCGGCTGTTTCTGTGTGGGAATTTGCAAACTTGTTCTGAGGGTATCATCTGGTATTTTACTCTTACTTTATTAACGGCTCTGATTGTTGACTTACTGAATTAATTGGCTTCATCTATTTTTTAAATTAATTTGCAAATTGTGCCCCCCTGATTTTCCTTATTTCCAAAAGTGCCTTATATGACTTTTTTTAGCGCGGTGTAGGCACGCGCGACGCCCCACCTGAAATAGCACTTTCCTATCGCCACAGTTTAGGTTATTGGGATTGGTTAGCATTCCTAGGCCATTCTTTTTTCATTTTCCACAACTCACTTTGTGGGTTCCACTCTGTAAGTGGTGGGCCCTGAGTCAACTTATTCTGCCCCACCCCATTTAAACACTAATGTTTGAATATTAATTTTTTTTTCTATACATATATATCTGTTTGGATAGTGACTGCACTCTTATTTTGGCCATATATATATATATATATGCGCGCGTGCATGCATACATATTAATTTGTATAGTTATTGCGCTATTATATGGGAAAAAATATTTTGGACAGATATATATGGAGTATTATTATCTTCAAAAAAAATAAAAAATTCAAAATTATGTACATAGATTAATACCTTCAGTTACAAGATCATATCCTATTGGATTTGAATTATTTGAGTGTATTACATATGCATATCCACCAGAAACAAAGAGGGCTGATCTACTAAATTTTAAGGTTACTTCTTTGATTATTGTATTTGTAAAACAATATGAAACATTTCAGGCTCGAACAAGATCATTACCTCATCATAAAAGAGATCAAGATCACTGAATTTGTGGGACCCTATGATCATTCAACAAATTCAGTTCGTGTGAAATTTAGTGTGTTAATCAGTTAGGAGGTTCAATTAATTCTTTTTCATGCTGACTTCACTTGATATATTACTTTAAATTGAAGCACATTTTAGATGAAGCAATATTCAAGTCAACTAAACTTTAGAAGATATATAAATAATAAAAATAATATAAAATAGTTTCTACTGTGATCTTGAATCAGCAAAGTTGGCTGACTATTTCCCAAATTTTATTTTGCAAAATTGTTGTTATACTGCCTCCAAGTTTTAATATGTATGGGTCAATTTCTATTTGCTTCTGTGGTACTTTTGTTTAAAATTTTGGACAGAGTATACAAGGGTACTGAGCCTTTTCCATTGGTTTATTTCCATTTTACAGGAAAAGGTTCCAATAGAGGAAGTGTTTGAGCAGTTGAAATGCACCCAAGAAGGTTTAAGTTCAGACGAAGGAGCCAACAGGCTTCAAATCTTTGGACCCAACAAATTGGAAGAGAAAAAGGTCTTTACCTTTGTGATCAATGGCTTTAAATCAATTGAACACACAACCAATAACACCCACTCACCCAGATTTTAAGTGGTTGATTTTATTTTCTTTTTGATTAACAGGAAAGCAAATTCCTCAAGTTTCTTGGGTTTATGTGGAATCCACTCTCATGGGTCATGGAAGCTGCAGCTCTGATGGCCATTGTGCTGGCCAATGGTGAGGGAAAGCCACCGGATTGGGAAGACTTTGTGGGTATTATTTGCTTGCTTGTAATCAACTCCACTATCAGTTTCATTGAAGAAAACAATGCTGGGAATGCTGCCGCAGCTCTTATGGCTGGTCTTGCTCCCAAAACTAAGGTAAACATACACGTGACTGCGCATACACAATTTTGTGAAATTCCAGTTTTTGTGTTTTATAATGGAGGAGAGATGCAATGTACTTACATAAAATTTTGAAAGAATTTTGTTAGTTATTTGAAATTATAAACAAAGTAAGGTCACTGAATAGTTCAAATGTCAGTGATGGGTTTTTATGACTTGAGCTGAATAATAAAGATTAAGGACATATGATGAAGCCATGATTTGGCATTATTAGTTATTAAATTTTGGTGCCTATAGGCACTTATGTTTCCTGATTATGTCTCTGTAGGTGCTTAGGGATGGTCGATGGAGTGAGCAGGATGCTGCAATTTTGGTTCCAGGAGACATCATCAGTATCAAATTGGGAGATATCATTCCTGCTGATGCCCGTCTTCTTGAGGGTGATCCTTTAAAGGTTGACCAGTCTGCCCTTACAGGAGAATCACTCCCTGTGACCAAGCATCCGTCTGATGAAGTTTTCTCTGGCTCAACTTGCAAACAAGGTGAGATTGAAGCTGTTGTTATTGCCACCGGTGTTCATACTTTCTTTGGGAAGGCTGCACATCTTGTGGACAGCACCAACCAAGTGGGGCACTTCCAAAAGGTGCTCACCGCAATTGGGAACTTCTGTATCTGTTCCATTGCTGTTGGAATGGTGATCGAGATTATTGTCATGTACCCTATTCAGCGCAGGAAATACAGGGATGGAATTGACAACCTCCTAGTTCTCTTAATAGGAGGCATCCCCATTGCGATGCCTACTGTCTTGTCAGTGACAATGGCTATTGGTTCACACAGGCTATCACAACAGGGTGCCATCACCAAGAGAATGACTGCCATTGAAGAGATGGCAGGCATGGATGTCCTCTGTAGTGATAAGACAGGGACACTGACCCTTAACAAGCTGAGTGTTGACAAGAACTTGGTTGAGGTTTTCACCAAGGGTGTTGATAAGGAGCATGTCTTGCTGCTTGCTGCAAGGGCATCCAGGACTGAAAATCAGGATGCTATTGATGCTGCAATTGTTGGGATGCTTGCCGATCCAAAGGAGGTGCAAATCTCTTTTCCTCTTTCTTCCTTGTAGTTCTTTATTATTAGAGTTTGGAAAAAAAGAAAAGAAAAGAAAATCACGATGAGGGCTCATCTTAGATATATACATTCTTAGGCACGAGCCGGTATTAGAGAAGTGCATTTCTTCCCGTTCAATCCTGTGGATAAGAGGACTGCTTTGACCTACATAGATGCTGAGGGCAAATGGCATCGAGCTAGCAAAGGTGCCCCTGAACAGGTAACCTGGTTATTGTTATTTTGTTCTTTTAGCTTAGAGCTGCATGAATTTAAAAGAAAATAAATCGAGTACTCATGCACTTCATTAATTTTTATCCGGAAGCAGATCTTGGCCCTTTGCAACTGCAAGGAAGATGTTCGGAAAAAGGCTCATGCCATTATCGATAAGTTTGCTGAACGTGGGCTGCGATCATTGGCTGTTGGAAGACAGGTTTGCAAAACTTATCTTTTTGCTTTATAGTATTTTCTCTGTCATTTGTGTTCCTGTTTTTTCAGTTCTATTCTTATTTGTTCTCCCAATTGACGAAATACACCTCTTACTGTTTCTTTTCTATTGTGCTGGCAGGAAGTGCCTGAGAAAAGCAAAGAAAGTGCTGGTGGTCCATGGCAATTTGTTGGATTGTTGCCCCTCTTTGACCCTCCCAGGCATGATAGTGCAGAGACTATCCGCCAGGCTCTCAATCTTGGTGTAAATGTCAAGATGATTACTGGTAATTCAATCATTCATTTTCCTCGCTAATGCAATTATCATATCTTTTTATTTTTTTTTCCTCCCATTAGTGGATCACTTAAAGCTATTGTTTCAATATCTAGGTGATCAACTTGCCATTGCTAAGGAGACTGGTAGAAGACTCGGAATGGGAACAAACATGTACCCATCTGCTTCTTTACTTGGTCAACACAAGGATGCATCCATAGCAGCCCTTCCCATTGAAGAGTTGATTGAGAAGGCAGATGGATTTGCTGGTGTATTTCCAGGTTGGAGATTTTGTTTGTGCTTGCTGATGACAAAAATGGAAAACTGTCTTTTAATATCTGTAATTTGATTGGGAACAAGTGCTTCTTCTAACATTCATTTCCTTATTTTTGTTGTATAGAGCATAAATACGAAATTGTGAAGAAGTTGCAGGAGAGGAAGCACATCTGTGGAATGACAGGTGATGGTGTGAATGATGCCCCTGCTTTGAAGAAGGCAGATATTGGAATTGCAGTTGCTGATGCTACTGATGCTGCCCGAGGTGCATCTGATATCGTGCTCACAGAACCTGGGTTGAGTGTCATCATCAGTGCAGTGCTTACCAGTAGAGCTATTTTCCAGAGAATGAAAAATTATACAGTTAGTTTTTCTGTTCTTCACCCAATACTCCTTTAAGATTTTAACAGAATTGTGCATGACTTGTCTCCATCTTTGTTTCGGCAGATATATGCAGTCTCCATTACAATCCGTATTGTGGTAAGTGTGGTAGTTAAAACAGTGTGATAATCATAATTTTGTAAGTTTGCCTTTTGACTGATTTATATTTGCTGCTTGCTTCTCATTTTGTAGTTTGGTTTCATGCTTATTGCTTTGATATGGAAGTTCGACTTCTCTCCATTCATGGTTTTGATCATTGCCATCCTAAATGATGGTGAGGTTTCACTCTCTAAATTTTGTTTCAGGAACTCTTATTTTTGCTGCTCCTGTTTTGCTTCACAAAATTCAAAAAATTTCCCTTTTTGACTAACAATTATATTTATTTGTATTTTTTTAAACAAAATTTAAGTCCCCAAAAGCTTACGCCTCAATGCCTCGAGGCTTACGCCTCACCTTATGCTTCCGCCTTCTAAAAAACTGATGAGTATTGACACACTGTCTTACAATATCTTTAAGGAACCATAATGACAATCTCAAAGGATCGAGTGAAGCCATCTCCATTGCCCGATAGCTGGAAACTGAGAGAGATATTTGCTACTGGTGTTGTGCTTGGAGGTTACTTGGCATTGATGACTGTAATATTCTTTTGGGTGATGAAGGATACTGACTTCTTCCCGGTAGGAAACAATCTTATTTCTTCTATATTTATGACCAATTTTTGACAGTTCTCTTGGTTTAAAATTTTTTCCCCTTTTTTCTTGATGTTGCAGAAAAAATTTGGAGTAAGATCTATAGGTCATGCATTCTGATCAGATGATGGCTGCTTTATACCTGCAAGTGAGTATTGTAAGCCAGGCTCTTATTTTTGTCACCCGATCTCGCAGCTGGTCCTACGCTGAACGCCCTGGACTGTTGCTAATGAGCGCTTTCATGATTGCGCAGTTGGTAAGAAACCAATCTCTAATGATATCCATAGCAACATTCACATTCTCTCCACTGTTAGGCTAAAAATTGTGCGACATTGAAGGGAAAGAAGTTCTAACAATTTTGATGTTCTCAGGTGGCAACTTTAATAGCTGTTTACGCAAACTGGCCTTTTGCAAAGATAAAAGGAGTTGGTTGGGGATGGGCTGGTGTGATTTGGATTTACAGTATTGTCTTCTATGTCCCACTTGACATAATAAAATTCTCTATCCGTTACATCTTAAGTGGAAAGGCCTGGCTTAACTTGTTAGAGAACAAGGTATATCTACTTCCTAGCTGAACTATTTTCAAAATCAGAGATTGCTTTCCCTTCTCTCCATTCACTTCCACATCTGAATTCAATATATAATAACTCCTTTTCTTTTGACAATAGACTGCTTTCACCACCAAGAAAGACTACGGGAAAGAGGAAAGAGAAGCTCAGTGGGCTCTTGCTCAGAGGACTTTACATGGGCTTCAACCACCAGAACCCTCTACTATTTTCAATGATAAAAACAGCTACCGAGAGCTGTCTGAAATTGCTGAACAGGCCAAGAGGCGAGCAGAGGTTGCAAGGTATGCCAACATTCTGTTAGGCTTCCATATATCATCTATAGGAGCTGAAATTGAAGTTTCTCTACTTTGCATTGCTTGAAATGGTTTCTGTGGATTAAAAATCAAACATGTTTTGCTTTGTGGTTGTAGGCTTCGGGAGTTGCATACGCTCAAGGGTCATGTCGAGTCAGTGGTGAAGCTGAAAGGCCTGGACATTGATACAATCCAACAACATTATACAGTGTGAAAGGGAATATAACTTGAGAGGGGAAGGGGCCGGGGTTCAATAACATACCGAAATGAAGAAGAGAAACAAGGGCCTAACTAGGTAAAACTATCTAGAGATAGAGGGAACATATCTGTGCTATAATGGTTCCCATTTGTTTTCCTTTTCTTTCCTATGTATTTCATGTGCCAGAAGGATGGTTGTGTTTGGTTTCTTTGTGCTTCATTGCAAAAGAGAAGTAAAATCTCTTGTAAAACAGTTTTTCCACTTCAGTGTCACCTCCTTTTTCCATGCTTTCTCATATGCCCCTCCACTTTGCAATTTCCTGGCGGGGTTACCTTTAAACGGCAAGTTTACAACCATCACATTAACAAAATATTGTGAAGTCAAACCGTGAATTTGCTCATCATGGTAGAATTTTCTGCATCGCATATCCTTGTTAAGAAATGGGTATTGGGCAGAGATGCCATTAAAGAAGAAGCAAGGGGTCAATTGATTGGCTTGTATGCTGCCACAATCTTTTCTATGTTTGAAGAAACCTGAAAAAGATGAGCAAATGTCAGAGATTCCACCACTTTTTCCAGCTCTTTTATCCAGTGGCGGATAAAGAGCCTTATTATTAGGATGGCAGTTCGAAAATTTCACGAGTTTTAGGAGGGGCAGTTTCAGAATAATAATAAAATCCTAGTAAAAAAAAAAAAAAAGTTTCCTCCAATATTGGGGGGCGGGTGGCTCCTCTTGGCCCCACTCCAAAATCGTCAATGATTTTATCTCAACTCGTGTGTTGGCTTATCACTCTATGTCCGCCAATGCCTTTATCTCAACTCATGTGTCGACTTATCATTGAAGGCATTGAGTGGGATGATAAGTTGAGAAGAAGTGTTGGGATTTTTAGGTAATATTCCAGCTTTTTGTAAGATGAAGAAACTATAGAAAAGTTCAATCTAGAAAACAACTTCCATAAAGTATGACTTCAGCAGCAACCATGCTCTGTAGAGGCCTGTTTGAGAGGTTTCTATCCAACAAATATGATAAGATTTACAGTGCTTGGGTATAATGTTTCTTTCAATTCCACTGGTGGCCACATCCTTCTTAGGGAATCATTTAAACAAAGGTACCAAAAATGTTGGTTAAAAGCTAGCCAGTCAGACAAATAATTCTGATGGAGATTTTATATAAAAACTCTGTTTGTTTAATATTTTCCTTCATGAATTGAAAGTTGTAAAGCTACATTTCTACCTCCAATAATTATTCAGTTAGTGGATACTGAGATCATATGTTTGTTTCATAAGACTTCTACGTTTTGGGAATTAATTTCAAGGGATTGAGACTTGTTTTTATCAATTTTGAACATGTTGCATTATAATCCTTCATTTTTCTGTTTCAATTAGGATTTTTAATTTTATTTCACAAGATCTCTTGTGATTTATGTTCAATTCATTTTTAGTTCACTCCAAATCCATTTCTAGAACATGACTCACGTAGCACGAAACATGACAGAATAAATCCATTGTCAATATCTCAAAATCCCGAATTCACTTGGAAACTGAAATAATATAAAAATCAAAGAAAAATGGTGAATTTGAGTTCAACTCAAATTTGAATAATATAAAGTCCTATACCAAATTTGAAACAAATGGCATTGAAAATGTAATTTTTCACACAAGTAATTAATTAAACAATACTTTTTTTTTGAGTTAAAAAAAATGGTAAAAACTCGTTTCCGAGATCTTAAAGAAGTGCTTAGGCTGAAAAGCGGCATACATCATGGCCCAAGGCGATGAGTTTTGATTATGATGTTGTTTCAAGTTAGATATGGGCCTTTTCAAGTTTGCATACATTGAAGTTCCTTTTTTCTTCAAAATAAGTCTTACATTTTGAAAATGGTTAGAAACTTAACTAGTATTCGCCTTGAAGTTATCTAGCAATGTAAACTTAAGCTAGAGGGGATGAATATGTTAAATAAGGAAATTTTTGAAAATTTTAACTAATTCAAATTTTATTTTCAAGTTGGTTAGATGGTATGTGTGAACTAGCCTATGTTCAAATATTGTGTAAAATAATACTTAAGTTGTTAGGAAATTTAAATAATAAATAGTAATCACAAAAGAACAAAAGGCATTTTTTATGTGAAAACCCTTACGGGAAAAATCATGGGACGTCGTCCAAATGAGCACAAATCTATTATCAAGAGAAGTGCAACGACTTAACTCAACTTACACGACGACTCGAATTCACAAGCCTTGCTACACATTGATCTTAGACTCCTTTACTTGAATCCTCAACATTTCTTCACATGTGCAACGTTGAATCCTTAAATGTCTTTACAATTTGAATCCTCGAATCTTGATATCCACCAATCACAATAGCTTGGAATCCACCTTGCTCGAACTCAACAACAATTATAGAAGATTGATGATCTTAGGTTTAACACATGGAAGTCAATGGGTTATTCTAAGTGTTTAGAAAATATAAAAGACTTGTTCTACCTTAGAAAACCTTATTGTACTTTCGTCGTTGTAACGGGATCATGTGTTGGTGGTACCTAGAATTATGGATAAATAAAGTAATAACATCAAGTGGTGTTTTTAGTGGAACTTAGAGTGGGTAAGTGTGATCAAATTACTTAAGGACATGACGGTTATTGAATAAATAAAAGAGAGGCATAATGGTAATTTAAAAAGGGAGAGAAATATAAAATTTGGTTAGGAGAACAAGAGGCCACTCAACACCCCTATTCTCTCCCCCACTCACCACTCTATTTTAACTCCCTTACTTCTCTTCATTTCCCCTTCCTTTTCTCTCTTTATTTCATTCAAATTTGGTAGTACAAAGTGGGGGGTTTTGGAAGAAAGGCTTACTAGAGTAATCAATTATTATTTAACATTTAACATTTGACAATTTTTGTTTTTGTTTATTAGGCGCACTATTTCTATTGTCCTACCTAGCTTGTCTACAATACTTCCTTGGATGATCGTTAATTTGACAATAATTGCAAAATGATGTTTTATTTTAAGGAATCTCCTTATCTGGTTGCTTTGAAGGGATAAATTCAATTAGCTTTGAAAAGTCAAATTATTTGAAAAAGAGAACATTGAACAAAATAATCAACTTTATTATTATGCCTAATTTAGTCGACTAAGTTGCCAATTCAGTGGATTGAATCATGTTTACAAAACATGCTTGTAGACCTCATTTTATGACCCATGATTGTATAGGGGTAGTTTTGTCATTTTTGGAGAATTACTACACTATGTCCCACCTAGGGGTATTTTAATAATTTCGCATTTCGCCCATCAAAGGCTTTCCGGTCATTATGCATACCAAGGGCATTTTGGTCATTTTTTTATTAGGGATATTTTGGTTATAATGCCCACCGATGATATTTTGGTCATTTTGCCTATTAAGGGAATTTCGGTCATTATCCCCACTAAAGGCATTTTGGTCATTCTGCCAATTAAGAGCATTTTGGTCATTATGTCCACTAAAGGCATTCTGGTCATTTCGCTCATTGCGGTCATTTCGGTCATTATGCCCATTGTGAAATTTTTTTTCATTTCACCCATTAGAGGCATTTTGGTCATTATGCCCATCGAGGCCATTTTGGTGATTTCTTCCATTAGGGACATTTCAGTCATTATGCCCACTGATGGAATTTTAGTCATTTTTCCATTAGGGGCATGACCTATATGAGGAGGGGAAGCGACTACTTTGGTGGTTGGTAAATTTTTCATTCTTGTAGTTATTCTAAAAGCTGATTTTTCTCTCTCCACAACTCTTTATTTCTCTTTCCGTTTTAATTTATTGTAATTTTTGTTTCATGATTTTATGAGGATGTTGGGGATTTTGGTTTAAGATTTTAGGGATCTCTATGTAATTACCCGAAATATCCTCAAAGGAAAATTTGGTAAATTGTCGACATTGATTAATGTCAGATAAGTAATTAATCAGTAATGTATTAGAACAATTAAAAAATCAATTGGTAAACCATTAGTGTGATGTTATAAGGATGAATTGAGATTTTAACAATTTATTCGGGACTGGTGTGAGTCACGCGACTATATAATCAAATATGAGACACATATAAGTATGAAAATTCAAACGATTGAATTTGGATAAACGTACTACATATTTGAAATTAGACCATCGAAATTAGCTAGGAAGCCAATTTTGGTGCGATTCCGAGACAATTTATTTTCGGGTAAGTGTCTACGCGCAATTGGCCAACTAGCCACTTGTCACAATAGGAAGTGTGTAAAGCTTCCACAAGAAGCTTGGTGGATATTTCTAGACTTGGACACATGACACCATTTGGGTGGACCAAAGGAGATCCAATGTTGGGAGTGCTTGGGTGCATGTGAGTTGCACCATAAGGGAACCAAAATGAAGGTGGATGACATATGATGGGACAAAAATTGTTTTCTCTCTCTTGATTTTCCCCATTTCCCTCTCTTGGGCAAACCAAACCCTTCCCTTCTCTCATGCAATCTCTCCCTCTCTTCATTCTCTCTCTCAACTGGGTGAATATATGTGAATGTATCTATATTCATGGATGAGTGTGTATATTGTGTGTTTGTGTGAGAGGAGGTTGTTACAGCCATGGAGGGAGTGAGTTATAAGTGTGAGTATGTGTGTTGTGTGTGTTTGAGAGAGAGGCAGAGAGAATAGGAGTGAAACAATGGGTAAGTGTGTGAGCAGTCATGTGAAAATGTATGTGTTTGTGTGTGTATTACACACATAGTGGGCAAACAAATTGAAAAACAATGATCTTTGAATAATATCAACTTTTGTTTTGGTTCAAAAAATGATTAAATTATCTACACAATGACTACATACATTATATATATATGTGAATTACAATGTTGTGCTTTTCATTTCTTGTGCTTTTGGTTTTTACATGGTTTGGTATGAATTTGAGAATATGTTTTCTTTCCATCTTTGCTAAATTGGTGGCAAGAGAGCCCTCATTTGGGTGGCTAAATCTCAAAAGGGTTGGGCCCATTATCATATGAAAAATATGAAGGGCTAAAGGCAAAATGACATGGAAAGTGGTTGCTATTAGATTTTCCATTTTTAACATATTTTTCAAGGTAAATGATTTCTCTCAATTTCAAATTGAAATGGAGAGACACTGACCCATTTTCAAGTTGTTTTAATGGTCCATTTTTTACATGTTTTGTGGTTGTAGGAATACTACACCATGTGCCTCAAGTGATAAAATAAATCATAATCATTTCTGGTATAACACTTTTGCAAATAGTCATGCTTTAGGAAAAAAATTGAGCTAGAGAGATTTTGTTGCAAATAGTTCATCTTTGCCTACTTTTTTCCTTAAATCCTCGCTATTAGATTTTCTTTTAGAAATCACAAGCATGCATTGTCAGAAATCATAGTACTTGTGTGAGAACATTAAATGATCTTAGTTTTCTCATATATGAATATTTAGAATACAAATCCATTGTAGAAGCTTTATTTGGTAATTTATAACAATGTTATTTTCCTTGGTCAAGCATGCAATGTCTTAGTTTTCTGTTGTTGAAGATAAAGGAACATCTTGACTCTTTTGTTGTGAACTTACAATGTTGTGTACTCCAATGACTTTAATTTAATATTGGTTACTTTCAAAAAACCACTAATGGACACTGGTTTATTACTAGCGTAGTATTGGTTGCATTCATTTTATCCAAGAAAAAAGATAAAGTGAGAGGTAAAAAAGAGTGATTAAGAGGAAGAGTGGGAAAATAGTTGAAAGAAAAAAAACAAAAAGGAGGAGAAAAGAAAAAATGAGAGTTATTGAAGTAGAAGGTAGGAGGTAAGAGTTCTAGAGTTAATTGGAAGTGTGGGTGGGGAGCAAAATTGAGAAAAAAAAAAGAAGAGAATGAGTGATTTGAAAATTATTTTTTGATTATGTGAGTACAGTAAAATGTGAAAAATGAGAGTTTAGATTGAGGGATTGAGAGTGGAAATGGGTATTGGTATTATTCTGTGTTTTTTTGAGTCTTTGCATTTTCCTTTAGCCCTCTTTCTTTGTTCCCTTTCTTTGTTCCTTTCTGTTTAGGTAGTGCTCTTTGTTCCCTTGAGTACCCCTTTGGTCTTCATTTTTTTTTCTTCTTTTCTTCATCAGGTTTTTCTTTGGGTGTTCCTTTTCTTTGTCTTATATCTTTTCTCTATTTTTTTCCCGTTTCTTCTTGGTTGTCTATACTATCCATTTTTTTTTTGTATGATTCTTTCTACTCTCCTCTATTCCCTCATCGTTTCCTTCTCCTATTTTTGTTCTTATCTTTTTTTGTTTCATTTCTCACCCCACTGGGGAGGGGGTTATCGGGTGGCTTTGCTGCTCACACTTATGGCTATACTACTAAAAATGCAGTGGGCCTTGGAGTGGCTTTATTTCTTTGCTTGAAAGGTTATCTAGGGGCTTGTTTGTTTAGGTGTGGAAGGGTAGACGTGTAATGACATTGTTGGTTGATGGTTGATTTATTTATTTATATTTTTGTTGATTCTTGTAATACAGGATGAGGATTGATGAAGGTTAAGCTTTTTTCTTGTAAAATTGGATCATGATTGTAAATTTCAAGTTGTGGGGTTCTTAACTTGTAACAAATTCAGGTGAGGCAATATATGGAGTTTTTAACAATTGGAAGATAGTAAAATTTGTGGTTGGAAGCTATTAGCTTATCTTATGGAGTTTGCAATGTGATCATGGTGAAGATTATTGATTCTCAATTGATAGGCTGGGTCAGCTTGATAATCTATTGCTAGTCCTTTATCAATCTGGATATCATTGGCGGCGTATAAATTCCATTCTTGTAACTAATGGCGGCTGTTCTTCTCTCAGTGTAGTGGGAGTAGCTCTTGGTGGTAGTTGTTGTCTGGTTTGTTCCTTGGGGTTATTTTTCAAATGATTTTTTAGATGTTATACGGTATTTCATTTTGATTGGGATCTTGTCAACTTTAGGTTGTTCTTTTTTATTTTGTTGGTGCTTTTGGATGTACCCTGTACAATCTATTGTCATCAATAAATTGTTTCTTTACTAATCCCAAAAAAAAATCATGAATATGATGTGTATAATTGTGGACTTTCAAAATGTATTATGGATTATTTGTACTGGCAAGTTATTAATACAGAGAAAAACTAAACTATATTCATATATTTGAAATATTTTTTTTTACTAAAAAATTATTAATTGCGGCACTTTAAAGTGATGCAAATAACCCAAAAGCGTTGCAAATAACTTAGAAACCATAGCTAGTTACAATGTTATATAAATCTTTAAAAAATAAAATTGTTTTTGCAACCCAAAAATGTTGTAAATATTTATTTTTTTTGTCACAAAAAAGTCATTATTTGCGGTGTTTAGAAGTGTTGTAAAAGTTCTGATTATTTGCAACATTAATAAGTGCCACAGAAGAGTTGTTTTTGTAGTGGCTACAAGTGTCGCAAAATAATTTTTATTTGTAACGCTTAAAAGCATCGTAAATAAATTATTATTTTTTGCACTTAAAAACACTGCTAATTGTTAGGTATATAATCACTTAGCTAGGATCGGTGAGACATGAAAAACAAACAAGAAAATGAATTTAAAATCACACGCACACACAAGAACACAAAGATTTACGTGGTTCACCCCAGAATAGGGCTACGTCTATGACTGCTATAGTTTTATTATGATTTGAAAGAGTTACAAGTTACAATCAGATGCGGCTCCTCAACTATAAATACGTAGAATTGGGGTAACAGGAAAATAATGTGAAATAGCAAAAATACCCTCAGTTGGATCTGTAGAGGAGGGGCTATTATTCAATACTTATCAAGATCCACACTACCCAACAATCTCCCACTTGGAATCTGATATACACAAGTTCAATATCCCATTAACACATAAAAGAACACCGCAACAACTGTCTTCCTTCCTCAAGCTTGAAGACCAACTGAAGTTGCACACAACTTCAGTTTCTCAATGGTGATTACCTTGGTTAACATATTTTCTGGATTCTCACTGCCATGAATCTTCTCAAGAGACAATACTCCATCATTCACAAGAGAACGAATGAAATGATATCGCAACTGAATGTGCTTCGTTTTAGAATGAAATGCCAGATTCTTTGCAAGATGAATAACATTTTGATTGTCACTATATAAAACACTGTCCTCTCGTTTCTTACCCAACTCTTCTAGAAAATTCTTCAGCTAAGTCATCTTTTTACCAACTTCAGTAATAACAACTACTCAGCTTTTGTTGTGGAAAGAGCTACAATCTTCTACAACTGAGAAACCCAACTAACTACTGTACCACTCAATATGTAAACATAACCAGTACTACTTCTTTTGTTATTCACATCACCAGCTAAATCTGCATCAATATAGCCATGTAATGCTATATTTATCCATCTAAACAAAATGCCACCTCTGTAATACCACTCAAGTATCTAAGGATCCACTTTACTGCCTCCTAATGTTGCTTGCCTGGATTACTCATGTACCAGCTTACGACTCCCATTGCGTGTGCTATGTTTGGCCTAGTACAAACCATGACATATATAAGGCTACTGATAGCTGAAGCATATGGAGCATGCTTCATATATGTCCGTTCCTGTTCGGTCTTTGGTGATTGTTCCTTAGTAAGCTAAACCTGTTTAAAACTTTCTTTAATATATTTAACTTGTGAAAACTTCAAAATACCATTCACCCTATCCCTGTGAATCCTCATACTAAGAATTTGATTAGCAACTCCAAGATCTTTCATTGCAAATTGATTGGACAATAACTTCTTTAACTTATTTATCTCTTGAAAGCTAGATACTGCAATCAACATATCATCAACATACAAAAGTAAAATAATATAACTATTGTCAAACCTTTTGAAATAACAACAATAATCTGCCTAACATCTTGTGAAACTATTGCTACACATAAAACTATCAAACTTCTTGTACTACTACCTTGGGGCTTGTTTCAAACCATACAAGCTCTTCTTAAGTCTGCACACTAAATCCTCTTTACCTCGTGCTATGAAACCCTGTGGTTGCTTCATGTAAATATCCTCCTTCAAATCACCACGGAGGAAAGCTGTCTTCACATCGATTTGCTCAAGATGCAAATCCTCAACAGCCACAATTCCCAACATAAGTCTGATTATTGTCAACTTCACAACTAGAGAGAAATTTCAGTATAGTCAACACATTCCTTTTACTAAAACCCTTTTATAACCAGTCAAGCTTTGAACAGCTTATTCCCATCACGTTCCTCTTTGACCCTATAAACCCATTTGTTATGCAAAGCTTTCTTGTCCTTTGGTAGTTCAGTCAATTCCTATGGCTGATTTTTCATGAGAGAATCAATCTCATCCTACATAGCTGACCCCCACTTAGTTGAATCATCAACTTACAAAGCCTCATCAGAACTTTCTAGCTTACCACCGTTAGATAACAACATATAGTATAATGAAGGAGAATAACGTTGTATAGGCCTAGACTCTCTAGTGGACCTATTTGTCAAAGTAGAAGTATGTGGTTTTACTTGCAGAATAATATTTTAGGATTATACTGAACCTTATTATTCACATCACTTTCAGTGATTTCTTCTAACTCAACAAGTTGTTCACAACTATCAGATTCCACAATAGGCTTATCCTTATATATTACTTTCTCATTAAATATGGAATCTCTACTTCTAATTATTTTTCATTTTTCATCATCCCAAAAACTATAACCAAATTTATTAATGCGATATCCAATAAAAGTACATTTAGTAGATTTAGGATCAAGCTTGCTTCTATCAGTAGAATCTATATGCACATGTGAGACGCAACCAAAAACTTTCAAGTGTGAAAGATTTACTTATTTTTCGTTCCAGGCTTCTTCTGGCAATCCTCCATTCAAGGGAACAAATGGATCACGATTTATCAGATATACTGAAGTGCTGATTACATCTCCCCAGAACATCTTTGGCAATCCAACGTGTATCCTTAAGGCTCTAGCACGTTCATTTAAAGTTCTATTCATGCGCTCTGCAATGCCATTTTGCTAAGGTATTTTTTGAACTGTCTTTTACATTTTTATCCCATTACCAACACAAAACCTTTTGAACTCACTGTCTCCATACTCCGCTCCACTGTCTGCTCTCAAACACTTGATTTTCAAATCTGTTTCATTTTTCACCAAGGCTTTCACTATTTAAAGGTAGCAAAAATGCCGGATTTATTCTTTAGAAAATAAACTCATACCTTTCTAGTCGAATCATTGATAAAAATGACATAATAATATGATCTCCTAAGAGATGCAATTGGAGAAGGCTCTATACATCAATATGAAGCAACTCTAAATTTTTAATTTGTTTTCAATTTCCTGCCATCTTTCGAAAGACCAACCCTCTTTTGCTTTCCAAAAATACAATATTTGCACAAATCAGGATAAATTGATTTCAAACCTGATAATTTCTTTTCTGATAGAAGTACCTTCATCCCTTTCTCGCTCATATGCCCAAGCCGATGGTGCCACAAGTGTGAGTCTTCCTTTTCATCAACAATTGCTACTGCATTCTTGTTGTTTGTTGTCCTATAAAGAGTGTCAGTCTTCATACTACGAGCAACAACCATAACTCCTCTGGAGATTTTCCACAGCCTACCCGTGAGGGTTACTACATGACCTTTATCATCAAGCTATTCCATAGAAATCAAATTCCTTTTCAATCTAGGCACATGCCTGATATTCTGTATCTTTTATACAGACCCATTTGACAGCCTTATTTTCACATCCCTTTTACCTATAATATTCAAAGGTTCATCATCAGCCAAATAAACCTTCCTGAAATCACCACTTACATAGTTTTCAATGATTTCTCTGTGTGAGAATGAATGGAAAGACGCCCCAAAATCTAAAATCTAAGATTTAAGAGGACTATCAATGCTCAAGATCAAGGCATCACAAATATCTTTTGTTATAGCATTCACATACTTCTTATTTTGAACACTTTGTTTTTTCTTTGGTGCCGAACAATCTGCCTTCTATCGCCCTTTCTGTCTACAGTTCTTACAACTTCATCTCTCTCCTAATCCCTTTACAGATCTTGACTTTCTTCTATTCTTAGATGCTGATCTATTACGATTTAAGTTTTTGTTGACTGATCTTCCTCTGGCTTTTATATTCAGAGTAGACCCTGACATTTCTTCTAATTCCCGTTTACAAATTTTTCCACTCAAAATTAGGCCACGAACATCATTATAATTCAATTTCAATTTACCTAAAAAGTTGCTCACTGCCGTTACAGTACCATTCTCGATTTCTGGCAAACTGGATAAAAGAATCAAAGTTGTAAACTTGTCATCAAACTCAATCTCTACAGAACTCAACTGAGTTGTGACTTTTTTGAATTCGTTTAGATAATGCTATAGACCCACCTTTTGCCATCTTAAGATTAAATAGCCTCCGCATAAGATATACCCTATTCGAGGCTGAGTTTTTCATACATGTTCGCAAGGGCTTTTATTAGGCCTACTGTCGTCGTTTCTTTCGCGATGTTGAATGCAACGTTACGAGACAATGTTAAACGAACAACTCCCAATGCTTGTTTGTCAAGGAGTTTCCACTCTACGTCTTTCATCTCTTTTGGTTTCTGTTCTGCAAGAGGCTGATACAACTTTTTTTGATATAGATAATCTTCAATCTGCATCTTTTAAAATCCAAAATCTATTCCATTGAATTTATCAAAATCTTACTTTTCCTTCATTTGTAGCTATCGCTCCCACTCAAACCTAATGCTCTGATACCAGTTGTTAGGAATATAATCACTTAACTAGGATCAGTGAGACATGAAAGCAAATAAAAAAATGAATCTAAAATCACACGCACACATATGAACACAAAGATTTTCGTGGTGCATTCTAGAATAGGGCTACGTCCACGGTTGTTGCAGTTTCACTATGAATTGAAAGAGTTACAAGTTACAATGAGATGTGGCTTCTCAACTATAAATACATAGAATTAGGAAAACAATGAAATAATATGAAACACCAAAAATACCCTCAGTTGGATTTGTAGAGGAAGGGCTAGTGTTCAGTACTTATCAGGATCCACATTACCCAACACTAAATTGATTATTTATAGTGATTTAAAATGCCTTCAATAAATATTCATTAGCGACAAAAATTAGTGTCGTAAAAAAAGTGCACTGCAAAAAAAGAAAATAGTAGTGTTACTCATATAAATGCCACTAATCTTTTGCTTTGGTGGCATTCGATGCAGACATGGTGGCTCTGAGTTATGCAATTCAAATAATAAATAACGATGCTTATTTGATTATTAGTGCCATTTTTTTTTCAGCAAAAATGTCAGATTCTCAAAGTTTAGATGATAGAGAAATCTATGAGTTTGGTATTCCTCAGCATGCTACGGTGGGCTCTATAGTTGACGGTGACCAATGGCATTGGCCTACCATTGACCTACCATAAATCTTAAAAGTGAAAAATTTTATTCTTGCTAATCTAAGGCCTCATCACTCTAAGGAGGATACTGTGGAATGGTTAGGCCATGGAGGTTCTTTCTCTGTAGCTGTAGTCTGGAATCAGTTTAGATGAAAGGGGTGTGAGAGTCTAGTGGTGGTGACTGGTTTGGAATTTTTTAGCTATTTTGACATGCAACTTCATTCTCTAGATTGCTATCAATCATAGGCTCCAACCATTGGATCATTTGAGCATGTTCACAGAAAAAACACCTTCACTACTTGTGTTTTATGTCAAGTTGAAAATGAGTCTCATGACCACCTTTTCTTTCTGTGCACCTTCTCTCGATAGATTTGGTATGACATTGTTAGTAAATGTGAGTTGCTTTGAAGCCCTGTCTCTTGGAATAGTATAGTTGTTCGGGCATGAATGCACATCAAAGGAAAAACTCTTGCTGTTACTCTAGGGAGACTCAATTTTGTTGTGGTTGTGTACATACTATGATAGAAGCGTAGCCGCAGACTCTTTTTGAATGAGAAAAAAATGTTTGGATTATTTTATGTGAAACTTTGAGTTTCATTCGTGGACACCTTTTGAATATCGAGAACATTTCAGCTAGCCCAGCTAATCAAAGGCTTCAAGGAGCTTGGAGATTGCTTAATAGTATTTTTGGTTGATTGGTTTTTTTCTTATTGCTCTGTGATTAGGCTCTGGTTTTGACTTTTCATTTCTGGTGTGCTGAGGGATGGGGTGCAATCTTGTTGAAGGCACTCCCTCCTTTTGGCCAATTGTCTTATTTTATCTACTTGGTGTTTTGTGGGGGTTTCCCTGCTCTGTACATTCTTTTTCTTCTATATACTATTAACTTTCCAAAAAAAAAAGTGTTCGAGCTCAAATGAGAAAGCTTGCATTAGAATGGGAAATCGGGTTCGAACTGTCGCTGATCACATTCTGACTATCATGTTTTTGTTTTGTATATTTTGTAACTTTCAAACCTCTTTGCATTCAAATGATCTCCAGAGGGTTTATCATTTCAAATATCTTTGCATTCAAATGATAAACTTGTGAGAACTAAAAGATGGCTTTAAAAACAAGAAGACAATAGAATTGCTGAACTTAACTTATTGTTTATTGACTGAAACGTGCTCTTCTTATAAAGAAGCGTACAAAACAACTAATTAGCAAATAAATAGGAACAACTAAAACACGTCTAACAAACTCCATCTACTAAAGGGATTCCTAAAGACTAGGAAAGGAAACAACTGACTCTTATAAATAGGAGCTAAAAATTATTCTGTAGAAACATAATTAAGATAAATCTCAACTAGCCTCCCTTAAACTAAATGTCATAAGACACCAGTTTAAATAAAAAACATAAACGCATCAAAGCTGTTGTTAAACAATATCCTTGGCAGATCAAATTCCCAACATCTTCCTAAGCTTCAAGAACATTGGAAACTTGAGAGGTTTGGTTAGGATATTTGCAAGCTTGATCTTCACTTTTACAAAAGATCAAATCAATGGTACCATCATTACACAGATCACTTAGAAAATAGAACCTCACATCCATATGATTACTCCTTCCATGCGAAATTGGATTTTTGGACAGCTTCATTACAGAAATATTATCACAGAACATTGGTGTGGGATCTTGCTGATGAAAATTGAGCTTTCCAAATAACCTCCTTAACCAAACAGCTTGGCATTCACACGATGTTGCAACGACAAACTCTACTTCAGTAATCGCTAAAGTCACAATTGGCTGTTTCTTTGAAGACCAAGATACAGCTGCTGATCCTATTGTGAAAACATGTCCTGATGTGCTCCTTCTATCATCCAAGTCTCCAGTGTAATCGCTGTCACTAAATCCTATCAAACCATCATTTGTAACCTTTTTTATAAAGTATGCCAAAATCAAAGGTTCCTTTTAAATAACGGAAGATCCTCTTTGCAGCATCTAGGTGCAGACTTGTAGGACATTCCATATAACGACTGATGAGGCTGACTGCATGCATTACATCTGGTCTGGTGGCTGTGACATACATCAAACTTCCCACAATTTATTTGTAGAGGGTGCTGTTCACTTTCTCTCCTTTAGGATCCTTTGTTAGCTTCAAACCACATTCAGTAGGAGTGTCAACAGGATTGCAATTTGACATCTGAAACCTGTCCAAAATAGTATGAACATACTTCTTTTGGGATATGAAAATCCCAATAGGAAATTGCTCTACTTCAATGCCAAGGAAGTAGTGCATTAAACCAAGATCAGACATTTCAAAATTTTCCATCATAGATTTCTTAAAAACATCAATCATAATCATATCACTGCCTGTATAGATTAAATCATTTACATACAAACAAACAATAAGAATTTTTCCACCAGCACCAATTTTAGTAAACAACGTGTGTTCATACGGACACTTTTGAAAACCTTCTTTAGCAAAGTAAGCATCTATACGGCTGTACCAAGCTCTAGGTGCTTGTTTCAGCACGTATAGTGCTTTTCTCAACTTGTATACCTTCCATTCCTTTTCGGGCTGCACATATTGGGAGGTTGATCGATATAGACTTGTTCTTGTAGGCTCCCATGTAGGAACGCTGATTTCACATCCAATTGAAAGATGGGCCATGAGTTTTTTGCTGCCAGTGACAATACCAGTCTGATTGTATCCATCCTTGCGACCAGAGTGAACACTTCATTATAGTCAATGCCATACTTTTGCTTATATCCTTTAGCCACCAGCCGTGCCTTGTATTTGTCAACTCCACCCTCCTTGTTCGGCTTCGTTTTATAGACCCATTTTACACCAATCGACTTCTGCCCTTCAAGGAGATCTGTTAACTCCCATGTGTCATTTCTTTCAATGGATCTAATTTTCTCGTTAATAGCTCTTCGCCATTTGGTTTCTTTGTGAGCTTCTTGAAAAATTACAGGATCAGAGTTTGTAAATAGGGCAAAATAAGTCAGTCCATCATCTTCAGATTGATCATCACCACTAACCTTATAATCCGTCAGCCATGTTGGCCTCTTCTTTGTGCGTTGAGGTCGAGAACTTGATGGTTGGCCTTCGTTTGGTCTATGTGCACAAACAGAGGGCTGCAATTCCTCTTCAGTCTCATTACTTGTTGTTTCTTCATAAAAAATAACAGAAATCTGCTGCTGCTGCTTCAAGTCTTTATTTGTCCTAGTCCCATATTGTTTCTTCATCAAATAATACATCACGACTGATGATGATCTTCCTGGTGGTGAGATTGTACAATTTATACGCCTTTGAGTGCTCACTAACCCAAAAAAAATACATTTTTCTCCCTTATCATCAAGCTTCTTCCTCTTCTCATCGGGAACGTGAACATATGCTATACAACCAAAAATTTTGAAGTAATTTACAGCTGGTTTGTGACCATTCCAAGCTTCTTCTGGCGTCATATTTTTTACAACAAGAGTCGGACTTCTATTTAAGATGTGAATACACCAATTGACTAGTTCTGGCCAAAACGTTTTTGGAACACCACGACTTTTCAGCATGCTTCGAACCATGTTTAAGATTGTTCGGTTCTTCTTTTCACAAATACCATTTTGTTGTGGTGTAATACGATGCTGATAATTGCTCTCGAATTCCATGTGTCTCATAGAAATCCTCAAATTCTTGTGAGATGAATTCTCCACCACGATCAATTCGAAGAACTTTTATATTTCTTTCGACTTCGTTTTCGACAAGGGCTTTAAAGCTTTTTAAAGGCTTAAGAAAGCTTCGGATTTTGCCTGCAAGAAATACACCTAGGATTTTCTATTGTAGTCATCAATAAACATAATGAAATACCTCTTGCCACCATTGGAAGTTGGATTTATGGGTCCACAAATATCGGAGAAAATAAGCTCCAAAGGATTTTTGGCTCTCTATGCTTTTCCTTTCGGAAAAGTTTCACGATGCTGCTTCCCAAGAACACATTATTCACAAATTTGAGTTGGACCATCAATGTTTGGAAGACCTCTCACCATGTTCAGCTATTGTAGTGTCTTCAATCCCTTGAAATTTAAGTGGTCATAACGATAATGCCACAACCAAGCTGTCTCCTTCACTTTGGCAGAAAAACAAGTCTGGCCCACACTTTGAATATGCAGAGGAAACATACGATTTGGTGTCATTTTGACCTGTGCAATGAGTCCCTTCTTTGAATCTTGAATCTAACACATTCCTTCTTTAATTGAGATCTCATAGCCTTTTTCCTGAAGCTTGCCCCACACTTAATAAATTGCTTTTTAAATCTGGGACATAGAAAACACTAGAGATGGTTTGTGTAGTGTTATCCTTAGTCCAGATTGAAATATTGCCTTTTCCTATAACAGAAATTACTAGAATTATCACCAAAACGAACAGTAGATCTAAAAGACTCATCTAAGTAAGAGAATGATGACTTGTTACCACTCATATGGTTACTGTATCGTGTGTCAATGTACCATACATCCTGATGAGTGTTCTCCACGGCTTGACACACCAGCAGAAGTGTAACTTCTTCTTCTTTCTCTGTAAAATTGGATTTTTCTCCCCTTTCTCTATTCATGTTAGTGCGTCATTCAGAACGGTAGTGACCATACCTACCACACTTATAGCACTCAATATTTGATTTGTCAGGCTGTGACTTATGATAACTTTGGTGTCTGTATCGATCTTTGCCTTTGTTGCTGGAATCATAATTTCCTCTGTTGCTGGAATCATGACTTCTTCTGCCGTTGGAATCACGATTTCCTCTGCTTGCCGGACTCATGAGCACCTCTGCCTCTAGCTCGACCACGGTCGGAAACCTCTCTATAATGATGATGAGTCATTGCTGGTGGAGACTTTTAAAGCTTTTTCTTCTTTTGAAGTCTCATGACTTTTGAATTTTTGCTGATATACCAACAGTGAACTATGCAATTCATCTAATGACATTATTTCAATGTCGTTTGCTTCCTCAATTGCACAAACAACATAGTTAAACTTTGGTGACATTGAACGCAGAATTTTTTCAATGATTGTGACATTATCCATCTTGTCACCATGAAGCCACATCTTACTTGCAATTGCCATCGTCTTCGAGAAGTATTCATCAACAAAATCTTTTGGTTTCATGTGAAGAATTTCAAAATCTCTCCAAAGTGCTTGAAGCTGTGCACACTTCACCTTGGTGGAACCTTGATACTTTTTCTTCATAGACTCCCATATCTGCTTAGAAGTGTCCTTCTAGAGAGTAGTCTCCAAAATAGATCGATCAATTGCTTGGAAAAGATAGTTCTTCACTTTCAGGTCCTTCAATTTCTGTTCATCAAGCCGTTTTTGTTGTGCTTCTGTCAACAACGCTCCCTTTGCTGGTTCAGCAATTCCATTTTCAATGAGAGTCCAATACTCTTTGGAATCTCAGAAAATTCTCCATTCAACATGCTCCTAATGGTCATAATGACCATCGAAACGAGGTATGGCTGGCTGCACATAGTTCTCTTGAACCTTGTCGGATGCCATCAGTCCTTGCTGCTGCAGGTCAAGAAAGCTGCTGCTTTTTTTTTTTTGGAGAATTTTAAGTCAGGCCTAGTGGGGGCTCTGATACCAGAATGTGAGAACTAAAAGATAGCTTTAAAAACAAGAAGACAATAGAATTGCTGAACTTAACTTATTGTTTATTGACTGAAACGTGCTCTTCTTATAAAGAAGCGTACAAAACAACTAATTAGCAAATAAACAGGAACAACTAAAACAAGTCTACCAAACTTCATCGACTAGAGGGATTCCTAAAGATCAGGAAAGGAAACAACTGACTCCTATAAAATAGGAGCTAACAATTATTCTGCAGAAAACATAATTAAGATAAATCTCAACAAAACTTCAAATAATACTCACTACCACTATTTTGGCCCTCCATTTTAAACAATCCTTAAATAAAATAATTTGATCTATCTAGCTTATAGTTAATACTAAAAATACAAAGGGATATTTGTAGAATGAAATGAAAGACTTTACAAAAACTATACATGAAAGAATAATTGCACACTCATTGCAGTGCATCCATCATTAGAACTACGTTTCTGTAATTCAGTATGTCTATTGTTGAAATCAACAATTGAATGGTATAATGTGTGTGAGGATCTTTGAGGTTGTTTTTTCTGTCAATAATAGATGTAGGTCCAATCATTAAAACACATATCACTAAAAAAATCATTACCTAGTACCGATTTCTAAATTAGATTTTTTTTTTTTTTTTTACAATAAAAGAAGTATTTATTTACAAGCATAACTTACAAATTTATATTTGTACTTTCAACCCTCGACACTAATTTTTTTTAAGGAAAATAAATTCTAGATACAATAAGTTGACATGATAAATTGATTAAACACATAAAACAATCATTCATGAGCTTACCATAAATGAGTGAGATGACATTGTAGTTAGTCAGCTTACAATTTGGAACATTTTTTTTTGATAAGCAAAAGAAATTTGTGTTGATGTAAATGAATGTACAAGGTATACATAATATAATACATTAATAAGAGAGAACGCACAAGCATCAGAGCACCTAAAATCATCCTAACCAGGTTGGCACCAAACTAGAAGCACATCACATGCAAGCATAAACCCACAAACTAGAATTTGTTTTTGGTAAAACGCCTATTACTATCATATCACCAACAGATTAGCAAAGAGGAAGACCAAATAGTAAGAACTACAAACACCAATGGTAAAAACTACAAACATAAAATGTCTTCCACGAAACATCCATTTTAGCAACCAAAAAACTAGAAAGAACCCATGATCTGTGGTACCTGTGAAATCAGTAGAAATTAGAAAGGGTAGAGTAGAAACCATGAGGTTGATTTGCAAAAAGCCCACTTGAAACTGTAAACACCAATTGATAGTTGTTAGCACCTTTAATCAACTAATTTCCAAAACTCATTTGACTGTTGCTAGATGAAACCATGAAGCTTTTTTATGGAGAAGAACAGTTCATTAAAACAAATGTTTTAGGGCGAATTTCATAGAGAGGAGAAAGAAGCAAAGAGAGAAAAATGGAGAGAGAGAATAAAGGGAGAAGAAAAAGAGAGAATGGAGCAAAAGGCAAGTAAGAAAGAGAAAAGGTAACAAAGAAAAGAGCAGAAGAGAAAACAATAGGCAGACTGGAGGAAAGAGAGGAAAAAAGAAAAACTAGAAGAGAGGAAGAAAAGAAAAGGAAGATAAAAGAGACGAACACACCAACTAAAAAACCTTGACAGCCATGACAATAAGATCAGGAACAAAAAATAGTCATTTTAACCAATTCAGATTAACCCACCACTCTACCCCTTTTATCATGCTATCTCCCAAATTTGATGCATATTGTGTGTGAAATCTGTAATCCCTATATCTATCCCCTTAAACTTATTTTTGACCCAGATTGCAATTCTTAATTTGTCAGTCTGCAATATCAAATAAGGTAGCTTGCTTCCCATTGAAAATACATTCATTTGAAAATTTCTATATTAACCAAATGATGGCGAAAGGGAAAACATCCCATATCACCTTATGCTTTTTCTGAATTTAACCCCTTGCCACGAACAAAATGATTGGTGAATAGATGCAGGTGATACCCATGATAAATTCCACCAATCAATACAATGAGACCAAATCTTCCAACTCTCTCTACATAATAAAAACACATGATCCACCAATTCAATTTCTTCATTGCAAAATTTACAAAATCCCTCTTCTTGATTATGATGGATGTCGATCTTCAATAAAAATTCCCCAGATTTTATTCTGCCATGCCATGCAAGCCATCCCAAAAGTTGTGCTTTTGGAGGAGCAATATTATTCCAAATTAATTTTATTTGATTAACAGAAGGACCTATCGTTAGCTCAAACCAACTGTGGGCAAATTTGACTGAAAGTTGACTTGTATTGTGAGCGTTCCAGGTGAGGTAGTTTGCCCGATTCACCGCAAGGCGTACATTTTTTTAAAAGCCAAAGACAAATGTTCAGCAGATTCTCCAATTCCCATGATAATAGATTTCTTTTAAACAAGTTTGTTCAACCTAGGTGACTTCAGTCAAAGTGATTTCCTTGTTAATTGCCAGATTGAACAACCTAGGAGAAGAGGTCATGAGCAGATTGTCTTACCACCATTTATCTTTCCAAAAATAAATGTTATTACCATGTTCAATCCTTAAGGTCACACTTGAAGAGAAGAAAGCTTGCCTGTCATTTTCCAAATGAATGATGCCCAACCAAATTCTTGACATTTTGTAAATTGACATATCTTTTGGAAGCCAAGAGTTCACAGAATATAGATATTTTTCGCAAATAAACCTTTTCCACAGAGATTTTTTCTCTAAACCATAGCCAAACCGCCACCACCATTTAGCCAATAAGCATAAATTCATTGTCTTGATGTTTTTGATACTCAAGGCGCCTATGTCTTTACTTTTATTCACATCATTCCACGTTACAGGTTGGATTTTTTCCTCCAATTCATTTCGTCCCCATAGAAAGTTTGCCTAAATACCGTAAATATCCTTAGAGACATTTAGTGGCATTTTGAATAATGACATATAATATATAGGTAAGACTGCTCAACACCAACTTGATTAAGACGAGCCTTTCACTAAAAGATAAAAACTTACGTTTCTAGGACGCCAATCCCTTTTTGATCCTATCAATCACAGGTTCCCCTGTCTTCATCTTTCTTGGACTAGCTCCCGAAGGTAACCCCAAGTATTTTAGGGGAAGCTTCTGGAATTTACATTTTAATTTCTCAACTAATAATGCTACTTCATCATCAGCCATACCCATACCGTAAACCATGCTTTTGTGAAAATTGATCTTGAGCCTAATCATAATTTTGAAACACTTTAGAATCCTTCTAATATTCACCCTAACTCCTTTGATCAATCCTAGTTCTTTAGCTTTCCTGAATAGGATATTAGGCCCCTCCGAACATTGCTCATCCTTTAATTTCCATGACGCTAAGCAATGACTAATTCATAATATACCAATAACATATGAGCCATTTTAGGATTATTATTAACTAATTGAAATTTAATTTAATTAACTAAATACTCTTCGAAGTTACCTAAGTAATTCAAAATAATGTTTCTAATTAATTAAGCTAAATTAATTAGGCAGAAATTGTGAACTCAGGTGATTTAATCAAGTGTTCAAGTAATATTTAAATTAGACTCCTATCGAATATATGTGTATATATATATATATATATTATCAGCCAAAGGAAAAAGGAATTTATTGATGCAAAAAAAAAAAAAACCCCATCAACAAAATAAAAAAGAAAGGGATGCAAGAGTCATCATGGAGAGACACCAACATTCCAACCAGGTTGGCACATGGGCACCCACAAATCATACGACAGCACAACACCCTAAACAAAACAAGTTTGCAAGCAACCAACTTAGCACAATACCCAAAAGACAAGAGCTTCCAACCTTTGGAGAGTTAAAAACTAATACAAAAGCCAAAACTAACATAGCTCAAGGAAACAACTCAAAGAGAAACCGATACCAGAGAAATGCATCAGAGCTAATTGCATAAGCACTCCATGAACTTTCCTATACAGCCGAAAGAAAATGAGCAGCCGGGAGAAGTAGCCTATAGCTTTGCCTAAACAGAAGAGTAAAATCAAATGTAATTGATCACTTGTTGGATGTGGAAGATCAGGTTGCTAATGGAAAATTCGTCTGCAAACAAAAGATGAAGATAGCAATCCCGTTGCCTCTTCTATTCATCACCAAGAAACCCTTTAGCAAGCCCACCTCTTTTGCCTAACCATCAAACGGCTTAATGCCTCCATAATAATCACAAATGGAAAGGAGAAAAATGCGTCCCCTTGTTTTAAGCCCCTCGAAATCCGAAAGAAGCCAACTGAGGAGCCATTCACTAAAATTAAAAGAGAGACCATCTCAACCTAGGAATGGCAACGAGGTGGGTTTGGGATGGGACTCCCCTTCCCCAACCCCGACCCCGTTTAAAATTCTCACCCCCGACTCTGCCCTGCCCCGCCTCATAGTTCATCTCAACCTCGACCCTGTTTATTGACCCCGTTCCCGCCGGGGCGCCGCCCTGCCCCGCTCTCCAAAAAACTATTATCAAATAACTTTATAAGTCTAATTTAAAAGTATTAAAATTACAAATTTTAATAACCAATTTTTAATATTGATGCAATTTTAATACTACCCAAATGCCTAGCTCAATCAAATGAATTAATATTAAAAAATTCACCACTAAAATCATAGCTTAGTCAAATGAATTAATATAAAAAAATTCAATACTAAAATCATATCCCACAAATAAATAAAACAATACTATAAATCCACAAACATGAAACAATTTAAATCCTAAGTACTAACTTTCCAAGTCACCACATCACAAACCCAAAAAATATCCTCATAAGTAAACAAAAGAATAAACTAATAAGGGTAGAAGAGTAATATTAAGTATAATCGGGGCGGGGTGGCCCCTCCCCCGACCCTGCCGGGGTTTTTCACTCTTATCCCCAAACCCGACCCCGCCCCGTTTATTATCACCCCGTACCCGTTCCATTAGGGGCGGGGAGGGGAGGGGCGGGGCAAATTGCCATTCCTATCTCAACCTAAGTCACCATTCACTTCCCCTAAGTCTCCCCAAAACCCATCGTCCTCAACATACACCTAAGAAACCCCCACTAGACATGATCATAAGCCTTTTCAATATCTAATTTGCACACCAACCCATCCTTGCTCTTCGTCTTCGTTTCATGAATGCATTCACTAGCAATTAGAGCCATAGTTATCAAAATCGAGATCTGGGTCGTAGGTTCACACTGTCCTATGATCCAATATAGATAAATCGATTCACATTGTATGAAAATCGTTTAGGTCGCAGGATCGTAGTGGGATCATGGTAGGATCGTTTCATTTGCTAGACCAAAAAATTACCTAAACTATCTAGTTATTCAAGGATTCAATACTAAATTTTGACAAATATTGCTACATTTAGCTATTTATTTAAAGATTTTGTTAGTTTATTTCTTTAAAATGTTAATTTGTGTTATTTTAGAATTATGAAACTTACATTTTATAACATCTTAAACTTTACCCAACAAGCAACTCTAACTTTTATCAATTCTGAAATGCTATCTAACTGTGGTTGAAGATTGTTAAAATTATAATTGTTTCTAAGCCTCCACATAGACTATATTATGGCAAAAAGGATGACCTCCCAAATTACTTTCTGCAAGCTTTTTAAATTTAAAGCTTTGCCACCATTCAAGAGTAGCTTTAATGGAATTTGGAGAAATCCAAAAAATTCCCCACCAACTAATGCAATCAGACTAAATTTTCCAAACATCTTTGCAGAGCAGAGGAACATGATTTGAAGACTCAAACTCAAACCCCACAAAAACAACACAAGCTATCATTAGCATTCCTCAAAATTCCAAGCTTATTTACTCCAATCGAATATATGACTACGTGTTTAAAATAAAATAAAATGTAAAATACAATAATTAAAAGTACATCCAAGAAAGATTGGCATCGGGCCCATTGCGTGGTATACTTACATCGTTAGTTAATACTCCATGCAATTCTTTATATATGTTTTGCTCTTGTTCGTTGATTGCACACCTTAGCTGTTACTCTACATAGTCACCATTTCGTTCCAACCACGATCTGACTGTCCCCAGACTAACTTTACATTGTGTGCAAATATATATACACTAATATATATATGCTAATATATATATATATATATATATATATATTAGTATAGAAGTGTCCTAATATTTCTCTTAGACAAATCCTTTACAATTACCAATGTGAAATAGGGACCATATTGAATACAAAATTTAGAATTAATGTTTTAATCACATGGATTAGAATAGTGCCAAATACTCTATATTGATGCAAGGTATGCTATATAAAATACAAATCTCACTTCTCAAATATAAAGAAATACTAGAGGAAAATGCACTATTAGCGACACTCGAGATTGTCACTAATAGTAGACATATGCATCGCTAAAGGGTTTTTGCGACACGCAAGTGGGCGTAGCAAGGAGCGTCGCTAATAGAGAGAGTTGCTAATAGTAGACATATGCGTCGCTAAAGGGTTTTCGCGACGCGCACGTGGGCATCGCAAGGAGCGTCGCTAATAGTCATGTCGCTAATACTTTTAGCGACATGCAGACTACTGTACGTCGCTAAAGGTAACTATTAGTGACATTCCAATGGTGTCGCTAATAATCAGATGAGAGCGTCACTAATACTATACATAGGACTCAATGAGCGTCGCTAATGGAGATAGATTTTAGAGTCTGAAAATGTTAAGAATTGATTATAGATCTGAGTGTTTACGATGACCAGCTTTAATATTAATTTCTTATTTGGATAGATTTTAGTTTGTGATTTCTAAGAATCGCATATTTGATATGTCGTTAAGTTGTAATCAGTGAAAGAAGTAGATATCTATTAGTATTTACGATGACTAGCTTACATATCAGATATGATAATTGCAATAAGTAAAAATGTATTAATTATAAAAGTCATTACATGTTAATTATAAAATCTCATTACATATTAATGTTCGGTCTTTATTTTTCAGGTTTATGTATCTATTTTTATGAATATATATTTTTCCTTAAAAAATACTTTGTCCTCTTTTACCTAGACTTTTAATGCCTTTTTGGATGTCGTTATTCGTTGTGTTTCTACTCTTTTTTTGGGGGACGGGGTAAGCATGTTTCTGCTCATTCTAATACGGTGAGCTTGTTTTGGAAATTTAAGTTTCTTATCCAATTAATCCTCTTTTGTTGTAGTATTGTTTTTTCTTCTATCATACATGTGTGTACACATAGATACATATATAATACATACACAAATACACGTGTTGTATATGTGAATATATTTGTTTGTTGTATGTAAACAAAATATTATCTTTTTATTCTAAGTTTTAATAAGATTTTCCAAATTTCTCCAATATTTTCACTTGGAAAATATATTCAAAACATGTTTTATACAGTTATGACTTGGCTCATGCAGGATGTTGGGAATGAAAAAAATAACTACTTTTAGACTTGAACTCCTTTTCTCAATCTTGACAGCCCGAACTTTTACCATGACATATATATATAAATATATATATATATATATTTATAAAAGTAAATAAATAGTATTGTCCGATCTCCATAGAATTAGTGAACAGAGTTAAGACTAAAACTTGGAAACTCAATTGAATGAAAAATAATCTTTCAAGAACCTGAAAAAAAATTGCTTTGGTTAAAAATTACCTTGAAATTGCTGTTTAGATATTAAAATTGCTTCAGTTAATAATAATTTTTAGCAAAATGGGGTCGTCCGTTGCCGCCGTCGAAGAGTAAGACTGTTTGCTCATCTTTAAGGGAGGAAAAATTAGGGCGCCGTCCATTACCGCCGTCCAAGAGTGAGAGTGTCTGATCGTCTTTAAGGGAGGAAAAATTAGGGATCGAAAGAAAGAAAAAGAAGAAACCAGGGGTCGCGGTCGTATAAATGGGGGACTTTTTGTGACGCATAGTGTGCGTCGCTAAAAAGTCCTTGTGCGTCATTAAAAAGTCCTTGTGCGTCGCAAATAAATCACTAAGACGACGTCGTTCCACTAATACAAATATTAGCAACACTCACCTGCGTGTCGCTAACTTTTGGCGATGCATTGTGCTTCGCCAATAAATTAGTGGTCATTGCCAAAAGTTTTGCGCCCTTTTTTTGCTCGGAAAAGGCATTTTTCTTTGTTTTTAGCGACGCACACCATGTGTCTTGCTAATAGTGTATTTGGGCGACACGTTGTGTGAGTTGTAAATAAGGTGCGTCGTAAAAGAGTTATTTTTTTTGTAGTGAAACTCACCACTATACTATATGATTGACTGAAACATAATACAATTTGAAAAAGGACAACCAATTAGATTTTCAAATTTGTGACTACGAGTTCAAATGAACATGAGTTTTTCGTTCAGATGACACTTACGCTCGGACCACGGGCGAAACCATGAAATTTTTTTAGGGGGGCCAGGGCTATGGGAATTTTTTTTTTTTCCAAATTGAAAAAAGTTTACATGTAAACCTTTTTTCTCAAAGAGTAGGACGATGATAGGGGGAAATTTTAGTGAGAAAATAATAAATTTATATATATTTTTTCTTAAATTTTCTAAGCTACCAAACAAAGTTTAAATGAGAAATTTTAGCAAGAAAATATCAAAATCCATCAAATAAAATGGTAATAGAAATTTTCTTAGCAACCAATTAAACAAAGTTTCAAGGAGAGAATTTTAGCAAGAAAAAAATCAAAATCTATCAGAAAAACGACAGAGAAAATTTTCACGTAAATTTAGATTCATCGTTGTTGATTACAATTTGTAAAGAATGTTTCCAGTTGTTAGGTTGCTGTTGTGTTTCGATTTCTAAGTTGCGATTTGTGAGTTACTGCAATAAAATATTCACAACAAATTCAACAGTTTTTTAGGAATTAAAATGCTTAATGGATTGGGTTAAAATTTTATGGTGAGAAATGAGAGAAAATATAGAATTAAGATGTGCCAAAATTTTGGAGCTGAGAATTAAGAGAAATAAATGTTAAAGGTTGGGTTGGGTTGGGTTGGATCAAAATTTTGGGAATGGGCTAGTTTGAAAATAGCCAAAAATTTTCATGTAAAGAAAAAAAATTCCAAATTTGGGGGAGGGGGGCTATAGCCCACTGCCCTTGGTTCCGACGAAAATTCACCAAATACCTAAGGGACATGATAGAAATAATTTAATTATCGTTTTAAATTTATAGTCAAAACTAAAAAATGCTTAAAATATGTAACATAGAAAACACAAGTCTTGTGAGAACCAAGAGTAAAAGATTAAATATACACACATCTGCACCTATGATAAATATATGACGTACATGTATATTTATACCTTTCATGTAACAATTCTGAAACTTCAAGTTGATAACAATATTCTTCATCAACATAAGTTTACAGTTGTAATTAAGTGTGTGATTGATCAAATTTTTACGAAATTGATCGATTAATGATTTATTATAAGTCAGACTCAAACTATCCTAACAATTACAGATTCAATAACTAATTTTGAAATGAACCCATCTCTCTTCCAGTAGCTTAGGCCCTTACTGTATGGAACCAGGTGAACCGTCTCCTTGTTAAAACATAAATTGAAGAGAAAAATCTCATGATAATTTTTATACATATTTTCCTCACAACTAAAATAAAATTTAAAGTAAATGCTTTCAAATGGCTAATCTCTGCCCAACCTCAGTTCAGATATTATGACAACTAATGTGTTTCCACAAGAGCTTTGAGAATATTCACCTGTAACTCAAGACAAACTAAATAGCTTCCCACCTCCGTGAGCATGTCATCAACACCCATTACATTTTCGCCCGGTAACAATTTTCTCAGATTAGCCAATCTGCAAGTAATCTGCTTTTCCTCCTCTTCACTTTCCTTCGCTGATTCTTTAATCCTCCTTCGTTGCAAGCGCAGTCTCCTAGAGCTTTTTAACTTCAGATTCTTGGGCTTGCATATGGGGTTTGTACAGGATTTGGTATGGACAAGTGGTTTCTGAAGGTGAGTCATTGGTAAGCTATAATCTTTGTCGTTCTCTTCAATAATGCAATTATCCTTTTGGTTGGACTCACGCACAAAATGGAAATTTTCTCCATTAACGCCAGTTTGAAGCTTGTCCTTCATTGCATGGCTCCATGCAAACCCATCCACCGACATTACCAATGCCATGTCCACTTCATATCTCACCTTTGTCTTCAACTCTTCTCCATTGTCTTTCTCCTCAGAAGATGTGCTTTTGTTGATGTTCTGCAGAGCTGGCACTAAATAATTCACATATTTGCGTACAAATGCTGCATGTAGTAACTTGTTTGGTTCAAGAGAGGAAACACGTCTTTGTTTAGTAGAGTGGCAATGCATTGAAGAAAATCACTGATTCTGCTAGTATAAAGAAGAGGAGGACCGGTGAGATTTACAGAAACAAAAAGAAACAAAGAACAGCAATGCAGAACAAAAAAATTGCAAATTATATAAGTGGTTGTAGTAGTTGCTCCTAGGAATAAAGCTGTAAATAAACTTAGAGAGAGAGAGAGAGAGAGAGAGAGAGAGAGAGAGAGAGAGAGTTGCTTCCTGCTTCCTTCCTGTTGTTCAGGGAAATAAGTAAACAATCTTTGGAGAGTTTTGAGTACCTAGGTGTCTTCCAGGATGATTAGGTGGAAGTTATGAAGTGTCAAACGGACACCTTATCCAATGATAAGTTTTTGGCAATGAAATTCCCTTATTACGAAAAAAAATATTTAATTTTATATGATGTTATTGGTGTAATTCATGAATAGGTCATGACAAGATTTTACTTATCGGAATCGATCATGACACATATTTGCCAAATGCCAACCCATGACAAAATTGTAGTTACAATGAAAAAGAATGATATAATGTAAATACATCCTGGCCGGCCGTTTGTGTGTGTGTCTATACATATACATATATATATATATATATGCATTAGATTTTAATACAAGTCATTGGTCTTATCTATCAACTTTTTCAATTACTCTCAGCCACAAAGACAACAATTGATTAAAAATTAATTTTTTTAGTAGTATTTAGTTGATTTTAATTAAGTTGTTACATGACAAAAAAATATGATGAATATGAGCAAACAAGATATACAGAATTTCAGTTCATATATATATATATATATAATTTGTGAAACTTAAAATGATGATTTAATTGAGGATAGCAAATGGATGACTTTTAACGACTTGACAAATCTTTTAATTTAAGATTTTGAATTTTAATTCTTGAGTTTTTACTATTCGATCAGATGGAATGTCTTTTAACAAAGATTAGTCGGGAAAATGAGGGTAGAGTGACTTTGGACTAGAGCAAATGCCCTCACATGCTTGTTTGCTTTCTACACCAACCTGGAGAGATGAGTCTCCCATGTGCAGAAGGGAACAAAACACCAAAACCCCACTATAAATGCAATCACATGATTCCTCTCCACCAAAGAAGTTCCTTTTTCCCTTAGCCTTCCACGTCTCTTCTACTTCTAACTTTTTCCCTCCTTTCAAATCATCCAGCTCATTGCTTCCACCCACTTTTAGCTAGACACTTATACCTCCTATAGTAGGCTGTTTATCTTAATCCCTATTACATTACTTTAAGTTATATTTGGTTTAGAGATAAAAATAATAAATTTTTTAATTTTTTTGTACTTAGATATTAAGGGTTGGTTATAAATTTAGTGAAGAAGAAAACTACTTGTATAAATATATAGGTGATTGAAAAGCAGGTGACAGACTTGGATAGTGAGTCGCACATAAAGTAAGTTTTCGTGTTAAAAAGTTAAGAAATCCCATAGTGAAATATCAAAGAGAAAGTAGAAGTAATCTTAAATCTGAGAAATTAAGATTCATGAGGAGTGTGGAGCATGCGTAGCATATGAGTGCTGATCAAGATTAGTACTGGAATATATTGACAATACCACAAAATCTAAAGAACTTCTCAATAGCTGTTATACGGGTATGAGCATTGTAAGAAGCACAATATCAGTTGTATTAATTACACCATTGTTCACAATGATGTGTGCCATCAATAACAAAATGACCACGTGAGTAACTACAATTCAAGGTAGAGATTAGTTAAATGTATGTTTTGAATAGTATTTGAAGATGATAGAAGACTTAAGGAATCTCTCAATTTTAAAAGGTCATGGTGCCTAAGTGATGCAATAGACGCCTTAGGAGAACTTAATGGTACGGTCCAGCCTTCATGCCACAATCTTGGATATTTTGATTAGTGGTTTATAGTGTATATTTGCCCCATAGTCACAAGCCAGACTTTAGAAGTCTCTTCAAGACCTGCCTCCAAGTCTTTAGGCAATCGGGAGATAGAAGGGTAAGAGTTTCTCAAAGACAACTTTATTTATGATAGAAAATTTGGCCTATTTGGGAGCCACATAATACCTTTGATCAGGTTTGGCATTATTGTGTTATGTTTGGGAATTAAAGAGTAGTGACTTAGGTGTGCAGGAGTGTTTCAACCAATACTGGACCTCACTCTACAGTTACTTTAAAGCCGGAGTCTTAGAGAACTCTTTACTAATGATTTGTTGACATGTGTCAACTCAGGACTGAGCCATGTGTAGGAGTTTTGATTGGTGATATAGCGTTCAGACCATATTTTGTTCTGATCGATCTGTTAGCTTATTTTAAACTATCATGTGACAAACTATGGTAAAAGTAAACCAAGTACCCATAAACTATATAATATTAGTTCATATTAATGATTTAGAAGACTAAAATTATTGGTAAATTTGAGTTGAGTTTAATATTCATATAAGGAAATTGTTACGAGTATAATTCTAAATTAATATGTCAAATTGATAAGTGATGAGATGTCATATAATTTAGGGATAATTATACTAACGTCTCTTGTGATATCTAACAATTATAAGAACTTCTTTTATGATTTTTGATATTACATTGGTTTTTCCTGTTAGAATTATTGAAAAATGGACATTAACAAAAATCAATTTACTATTTTATCTTTATTAATAATAATATTGACCCCTATTTTGACAACTGATAATTAAACTAACATTTCCTATGATATTAGAAAAGATATGAGGGTTAGTGTAATGTACAAGGATATTTTAGTCATATAAAATAATTAGATTAAAACCCTAAGACTATTAATGATGGATTTTGTACATATGTGAGTAATTTGTATATTGTTAGTATAATAGAAGCAATGTGAGTATAATTTGTAAAAAACACAGAAAATGTCACTGTATTTCCCAAATAACTAAGGAAAAATTAGTGAAATTATCTTATAATTTATTACAAAAAAATTTATAAATCATTAGTATCTGATATACCATAAAGTGACAAATATATTCAAAGCATGACACATGTATGTACAAAACTCTTTAGGGTACATATCGAGAAGGACTGTTTTATCCAGATCAAACAGACAAAGGAGGTTCAGAGGTATATGGTTCAGAACATAGCACCGCCTTCCATATTCTACCGATCTCAGACTAAGGAAATAGAGTTTAATATGACAACTATTATCTTCGGATATCTTCAAATCCTTACTTTTATGGCTCCTAATCCTACTCAACTTAGAAGATCTACAACCTATAAATATGTTTAATTATTCTTTTAAATTACAGTCTCTTTTTATTTACTGACTTTATCATCAGAGCGACTATCACCGGAACCTTCCTAGTAACCTTCAGATCTTAAGTTCTTAATAAGTGGTGAAGGACAAGAGGCCTTTTTGATAAAAAAAAAAAAAAAAAAAGGAGCAGTATTAGTTTGGCGCCGTTTGTGGAAACAATAATCATTCTTAATATCAGTTTCTTCAAAAGAACAAATATATTATCTTTTTCTTCTTAAAGATAATTGCTCCCAACCTTCGTCCTAGAAAGAACTCCCAAAATCCTCAAAATCAGTCTCCTACCAAAAGAGGAAGGGGACAAACACCCATTTGTTTACAACAACAGCTTGATCGGATTCAATAACAGTCTGATCAGATGCAAGAACAATTCACTGCCATGTCACAAGCTCTGGTTTCGCTGGCTCAGAACCAACGGGGTAACCCTCATCTTCCTCTTACTAACACTGTTCACGAAAGACCTCAGCCTCCTGCCACCACCATGGACGGAGGATCTCCCAACGAGGAGTTGCCTAATAGGCAACCGGTACACCCTCATGGTATTGCTCATATGGGGACTGATCCCCAGACATCAACAGCTATAGGGAGAGGAATGCCAACATTTCATCTTGTTGTCCATTATCAGAGCAGAATGAGGATACTAATTCCAACGGCCTTTGGAGCCAATCCAGCGCCGCAAGAATTTTAACCTCCCGAGACTCCAGTCTCCCCCAATCTTGGGAGAACATCATCCTCATGCTAACACTAAACAAGATAAAAAACAATTACCGATCGTATAACAAGTCCTACCCAAAGCCCTTCAGAGGGTAGAGGAGATAGCAGACTCCTAGGATCAGACGATCTCAACCAAAGGGTTCCATACCCCTCTAGAAAAAGATGAGCTAAGTAAATTACTCGGTAGGTTCTCCATGCTATTTACCTCTGCCATAATGACAGAAGAACAACCCCAAGAAGTTTGTTGTTCCAAAATTCACCCTCTACAACGGGTCTGAGGACTCTGGGGACCACCTATCTCACTATCAACACACAATGGCTTTGTACGGAGCTACTGATGCCTTCATGTGTGAAAGCTTTCGTGACGAACCTCAAGGGTACGGCCCTTAAATGGTTCCCCAACCTTTCCCAAAAATCGATCAACAATTTTTACGAGCTCAGTAGGCTATTTCTTGACCCATTCTTGACAAGTAAGAAGTTAAGAAAATGACCAGAATTCCTGCTAACTATAAAGTAAGCAAAGGGAGAATCACTGTAGGGAGTACATAGCTTATTTTAACTCCAAGCTCACGGAGATAACCGATTGTAGTCCAAGTTTTCTAGTAGCCCCCCTCACTTCAAGCCTTGGGCCTGGATGCTTCCAAGATTCCTTGGACCAGGGACCAAGAATCCTCCTATTGATATGACAACACTCATGGAATAAGCATGGAAGTATATTAATCTTGAAGATATAAAAACCCTCATTCCTAAAAGCAAAATAACAAGTTCAGAAGGATGAGCAAATTCAGAAAAAGGGATAATAGTGCTAACAAAAAGAGGATCAAAAGTCCCTAACAAGAGAACAACACCCAAAGCCCAGAACAACTCTAACTCTGGGAGGTATGGGACTTACACCCCTCTAAATGCTTCTTTTACCCACATACTCCAACAGATCCTAGACTCGTGAAAACTTGAAGTGGCTGAAGCCACTAAAAAGCCACCCCGACGGGAGGCAAAATCCCCATGACGAAAGACCACCTCAAAGAAGGCAAAAAGCAAAGGCCTGAACAAAGAAAAATTCAGAATGATCAACAATGACAAAATAATCAAGTCATCTTCGTGCTTTCATGCTGACAATACAATGACAGGAATGTCTAACTGAGCCAGAAAAAAAATATGCTCAGGAGGTAAGGTCAGAACCCCATATCATCCAGATCTCAACCATTGAGAAAATAATAAAGTCAGAACCTCAGATCTAGTTTTCTGAATTTGACCTCATTGGGATACATTATTCCCTATAACGATGCTCTTGTCATTTCACTCAAAATTGTCCAATTTTGATATCAGAATGATTCTCGTGGATACTAGAAGTTTTACCAACGTATTATTCTACAAACCCTTCAAGCACATGAAGCTCAACTCTAATGAAATCAGAGCTACCACTACTGTCATGGTAGGATTCGACGGGAATCTCAGCATCCTAATAAGTAGAATTGATCTATCCGACCACGATAAGATAATGGGACGAAGAGAAGACACCGATCTTTGAATACATGGTCCTAAACATTAAATCTCCCTATAATGTCATTATTGGAAGGCCTTGGATCTACTAGATTGGAACAGTTACGTCAATCCTCCATCAATGCTTGAAATATGACCACAACAGCAAAATTCTCACCATTGAGGGCTACTAGCTCACTGCTCGGGAATGTCATGCCTTCGCACTAAAAGAGAAGCCTTCCAAATAGCAATTACAGTATCCTCATGAAATGAAAAGTTCCTCATCTTCCAACCTTCATAAGATAGAAGAATGTCTTTATAAGATTGACGAGCCACTAAGTCCCAAAGGAAGAGACAACGCAGCCAAACTAATGGAAGAGCCCATCAAAGTACTCATCAGCACTGAAAGAGAGGGAAATTATGTACAAATTGGGTTAGCCCTGTCCCTTTTCGAACAACAGGATATTGTTAAATTCCTAAAGGCCAACCTTTCGGTATTTGCTTGGGAAATTAGAGATATTAAAGGAATAGATCCTGATTTCATCTTTCATAAGTTGATGACAGATCTAGGCCATCCCTTAGTAAGATAAAAAAAGAAGAAGTTTGCTCCTAAACGCTATAAGAAGTCTAGAGGTTGTTAAATATTGGAATGATAAGAAAAGTATTCTACCTAGAATGACTTGCCAATACAGTTTTTGCAAAAAATGAAGAATGGCAAATAGAAGGTCTACGTTGATTATACCGATCATAACAAAGCTTGTCCTAAAGACAACTTTCCTCTTCACAGAATTGATCAAATTGTCGATGCCAGGGTAGGTCACGAACTCATAAATTTTATAGATGCTTACTCTAGATACAATCAAATTCAAATGTATCCTCCAGACCAAGAGAAGAAAACCTTCATATTAGAACGAGGTTTCTATTGTTATAGAGTGATGCTGTTCGGTTTGAAAAGTGCTGGAGCTACGTACCAAAGGCTTGTAAACAGAATGTTTGGCCCCCAAATTAGGGATACTATAGAAGTCTACATTAACGATATGCTTGTCAAAATTGTTCAAAAGGGTGACCACATCTAACACTTGAGCCCGATGTTCAACATCCTAAAAAAACACAAAATGAAACTTAACTCATTAAATTGTACCTTCAGGATTCCAAAGAGGAATTGAGGCAGACCCCTCACAGATCAAAGCTCTGATTGAACTAGAGTCACCCAAAATGAAAAAAAAAGATATCTAAGGGCTAAATGGAAGGATAACAATATTAGATAGGTTTATCTCTAAATCTACGGATGGGTGCCTCCCGTTCTTTATAGCCTTAAGGGGGAGTAAGTTCCTAGAATGGACCTCTAAATGCAAAGAAGCCTTCCAACAACTTAAGTAATACTTAGCCTCCCCCAAACTCCTTTTAAAATCAGTGCCACGGGAAAAATTACTCATGTACTTAGCTGTATTAGAAAGTGCCATCAACTCTACATTATTCAGGGAAGACAAGTGAATTCAGAGGCTTATCTTTTATGTCAGCAAGACACTTCTGGACACCGAGACGAGGAACTCTGAAATTGAAAAACTGGCCTTAGCCTTGGTGATATCTGCTCGAAAGCTCAGACCATACTTTCAAGCCTATCCTATCATAATGCTTACATCTTATCCTTTAAAATCAGTCCTATATAAACCTAAAGTTTCAAGATAATTGGTCAAGTGGTCAATAGAACTAGGAGAATTTGACATATCCTATATGCCACAGACTCTCATCAAAGGCTAAGTAGTCTAAGTATTAGCAAAATTCACTAGAACGTAGCATTCGAAAACACAAACCTATTATAGACACTTTGGTATGGCTACTTTACACCGACGGTTCATCTACGGGTAAAGGTTTTAGAGTAGGTATAATACTTCAATCTCCTGATGGGATCGTAACCGAAAAAACTGTCAACTTGGAATTCAGAGCCTCTAACAATGAAGCAGAATATAAAACACTTATCCTTGGGATAAAATTAGCTATAGAGTGCGAAGTTCTGAATCTTAACGCATTCTTTGACTTTCAGCTTGTACTAGTCAAGTTTGGAGAGAATTCTTCATCAAGGATAACAGAATGACTAGATATTCAGAACTAGTGGACTCCCCAAAGCGGTCTTTTCGTAAATTCACTATTTATAAAATTGAAAGGAACTAAAACTATAGGGCTGATGCTTTAGCAAATATGGCCTCCTATCTCAAGCTAGAAAGGGACTCGATGGTAAAAATCTCCCACCAGTTCAAAACCTAATATTGAGGTAATATAATCCCTTCAAATTTCAGAATAACCTCAAAATTGGATGACTCCCATCATCCAATACCTAAACGAAGGGTTGTTTTTAGAAGAAAAGAATCATGCTAGGAGAATTTGAATTAGGGTAGCTCGGTATTTAATCCTTAAAGAAAAGCTTTACCGAAGGTCTTACACATATCCCCTCCTACGGTGCTTAACTCTAGAGGATGCCCATTATATCTTAATCGAGAAGCATGAGAGGATTTGTGGCAACCATAACAGCGGTAGAACCATAGCTCATCGAATACTAACTCAGGGCTACTATTCACCCGGTATACTAAAGTAGGTTAAGGAATATGTTTGAAAGTGTGACAAATGTCAACGTTTTGCCTCATACCAACATCAACTTCATCATAAACTTGTCCCTATCACGAGTCTTTAGCCTTTCGCCCAATAGGGGAATGGACATTGTAAGGCCATTACCAAAGGCCACTCAGAACAGGAGATTCCTATTAGTTGCCATTGAGTATTTCTCTAAATAGGCAGAAGCTGAACCGCTGACCCACATAACAAAGGTAGTAGTAAAGAATTTCACTTAGAAAAATGTAGTGTACAGGTTCGGTATACCTTGCGTCATTATTTCAAACAATGGGATGTAGTTTGCTAGAAAGGTATTCGGGAAGTTTTGTAAAGACCTGCGCATCAGTCACCACTTCTCCTCTCTAGGGCATCCTCAAGCTAATGGGTAAGCTGAGGTTATCAACTGTACTATTCTCTAGGTAATTAAGAAAAGATTGGAGAGAGAGAAGGGAAGATGGGTCGAAGAACTCCCCGGGGTACTCTGGGCCTACCGAACTACTAAAAGAACCCCAACTGTGAAAACACAATTTTCACTCGCTTATGGCACCGAGGCAATCATTCATTTTGAAATTAGCATGCCAACCCTTAAAATAGATTACTTTGACTAAGAGGCCAACAGCTAACAACTTGCAAAAAACCTGAACCAACTAGAAGAAAGACGTGAGCAAGCTCGAATTAGGGCTAAAACCTACTAACAGAGAATGGCTAAATGTTTCAACCAGGGGTTAAAACCCACCAACTTCCAACTCCGAGATCTCGTCCTTAGAAGGGTGTTTCCAAACATTAAAGATCCCACTATAGGAAAGCTCTCCCCTAATTGGGAAGGACCTTACAAAGTAACCATGATCGTCAGACCTGTGACTTATTGATTGGAAGATTCAACTAGGAAGCTTGTACCCAGACCTTGGAACATCAAACACTTACGCAAGTATTATCAATAAAGAAAGCTACTTTTGATTCACTTCAGAGTTTTTTTATCAATGCACAGACCCCTAAAAACCTTGTGTCCATCACAAGTGTTACAAGTCTGGTCCATCTCACTTAATGTACAGACCCCTTAAAAACCTTGTGTCCATTACAAGTATTATAAGTCTAGGTTCATCTCACTTAATGTACAGACCCATAAAAGCCTTATACCCATTACAAGTAGTTATAGGTCTGGTCCATTTCGCTTAATATATAGACCCCTAAAAGCCTTGTACCCATTACAAGTGCTACAAGTCTGGTCCATTTTACTCAATGTACAGACCCTTAAAAACCTTGTGTCCTATCACAAGCTGTTACAGGTCTGGTCCATCTCACTCAATATACAGACTTGCTTGAGCCCGTTGTCCTAAGAGTCCTCATAAGCCTTCTTCACAGACTGTCGCACCTGGGGTCATCAGACCTTAAGGAGTCAATAACTGATTTGCCCTTCCCCCTTCTTTTCTTTAAAATAGAAGCCACTAGGGGCAGAAGAGCCTCCTTGAACTGGAGAAATCCCCAAATCTTCTAAGACAATTCTCTCGAGGGAGTTGAAAATTAACCTCTTCTCTTCACTTGAAAGGGAGACTCGACTAGGGGAAAAACTTTCCCTAACTTTCTTCTTCTTCCCTAGCATCCATCCAGTCACCAGGGATTTCTTCAAACTCTTCGGTTCGGTCTCTCACCAAACCAGCCTCCATTAGGTTTTTGGGGCAAATGATGGCGTCGTGAGAGTGATTGTTGGTCTGAAGGAGCCTCTTAGTACATTTGTTGAAGATCGATGGTGAAGATCAATTTTTTCCAAACTCTCTTATCTGTACAGAGGCACATGATTAAGCTAAAAAAGAAAATAACAAATAGAATGTGAAAACCCAAAAAGAAAAGAGTGCAAAACAAAAAGGGACCTCACCCTTGATGCCAGTCTTTCGTGGGAAGGTTAAAACTTAGGCTCTCGAAATGCTCGAACTCCTAGCCTCCTTTTACAAAGAAGTACCATTTCTTCCAAGTCTTATTGGAAGTGGGTACAGAGGAGAGATGTTTGAATCCTTTGTCGAAAGACATATAAAACATGTCCTTCGATTTCAGGTATTTCATGTCCATATTACTCCTAATTCAGAGGGAGGTCTACCTCAGCATTATTCAAGTGTCCTAAAACTATGAACCTAAGTAAATGCCTTCAATTATTTATATTTAGATTAGCGAGGCAGATGTTAAACCAATTAAAAAATTTCCTAATAAAAGGGTGGAAGAGAAACCTAACCCCTATCTCGAACCACTCAAGTTAAGCACAGATCTCACCTTGCTGAGTATTGGAGGGGTGATCTATGAGTCTTGGTATTCTACAAGACATGTTTGTAGGGAGGCCAAAAGTAGCCCTCAGAACATCTATTATGCTCTGAGTCATGACACTTTATCCTTCCTCTTTTTTGTGGGATTTACCCGAGGTTTCCCTACCGATGTTCCTAGGCTCTATGAAAGCCTCTATTATCCTAACTTCAGAATTGGGGGTTGGGTCATTGACAATCCTATTTCCTACATTTTTTGATGGGCTACTAGTTACAAGGTTAACTTATGTCTGGTCATATATCTCCAAAGACTTTTTTATTTCATGACCAGTGCTTGAGTGAGCATCGGAGGCCGACTTGGTCTAAATAAGAAAGTGAAAAAGAATTGTAGTAAAAGATACGAAGAACTTGGAAAAAATATCTCAAACCGAACCTGACCACAGAGTTGATCGGAGTTTATCTTCTTAGGATGCCGGAGTTTACCTCACTCATAGTTCTCTCTTATGGTGTGATGATTCTTAAAATACTGAAGTGTTGAAAGGAGGGGGGAGGGAGTAGCTGCATGTGGTATCAATGGTTGTCTCTTCAGAATATGAAGCGATGCATTTATAACTATTACGTCTGTAATGCCTTAGAAATCCATAACCTCAGCTCTGATCATGCCCTAGAACAGAGGCTTTAGGGAGGGGGGAGGTAATAGCTGATATACCATAAAATGAAAAATATATTCAAAGCATGACACGTGTATGTACAAAGCTCTTCAATATACATATTAAGAAGGATTGTTTTATTTAGATCAAACAAACACGGGGGTTTCAGAGGTTTATGGTTCAGAACATAGTACCGCCTTTCATACTCTATTGACCTCAGAATAAGAAAACATAGTTCAATATGGCAACTACTATCTTGGATATCTTCAAATCCTTACTTTTATGTCTCCTAATCCTACTCATCTTAGGAGATCTACAACCTATAAATAAGAATATAAAACGCGCTTTCAATTAATGTTCAATTCTTCTTTTAAATTATAGTCTCTTTTAATTTACTGACTTTATTATCGGAAGCAGTTACTACTACAATCTTTCTAGTGACTCTCAAATCTCAAATTTTTGACAGATAACGAAAGATAAGAGACGCTTCTGAATAAAAAAAAAAAAAAGAGTAACATCAGTGTCTAACCAATTTATGAGCTACTAGAAAAAACATCAAAAGAACTTATGCCAACTAAAAAACTTGCCTACACTGGAATATCTCTAGCACAATCTTGAACCGGGCTTCTAGTTTCTTGCTGGTAATTAATCTTCTTGGATGATGGCTTTCCTCAAGCCTTCTCTTTTTTGTTATTCATCTTTAAATAAATTTTTTCTTAAAAATAAAATTATGGGCTCAACTAATTTGTTTGGGGGTGAAAATTAATCATTTTTCTTTGCTAATGCGTAGGAGTAGGTAACACTCTATCTGATAGCCTTAGACATAACGTGGTACGGACAGGCCTGGAAGATTCCTCAAATTGAAATCAGAATATCATTTTACACCTCCCAACATTAGATTCTTTCTAAAAAGCAAATCAAATATATGATAAAATACTGATGCTATATATGAATCATCAATAAATATATTTAATTATCTTTGTTATTTTTATTGTGGTGCTCAAGCGGCTTGTGTGTATTTTATTTAGGAAAGAATATTAAAAAGTTTTTAAAATAAATTTTTAATTTAAAAAATTTATGACATATTTTCTATCTAAAAATTTAAAAATGAAACGCTTAATACAAAAAAGTTTAATTAGTAATTTTCATCCTAATAGCGTTAAAAAATATTACTGATTCTACTTAAAATAACTCTTAAGATACTATTTTAAAAAATAAAATATATAAAATAAATTTTTCAATTCCAAAAAAATTATAATATTTTATAAAGTAAAAATTTGATTTTTAGACATTCTAGATAAATAAAAAATATTATGTTTTTTTGTTTGGATTAAAGAATTTATTGTATCTATTATTTAATATTTTTTAAAATATATGTTAAAGGTTATTTTGGTATAATTAATAAAAAATTTTAATGGTATTAAAATAAAAGTTAACAATTGAACTTTTTTATATTTAAAGTTTTTTTTTGAATCTTTTAAAAAAATATATATATCATAAACGTTTTGAATTAAAAAAATTATTTTAAAGATTTTTTAGTATTTTTTCTAATTTATTTATTTATTTATTTTTGTTCTTGTAAAATTAAAAAGTGTCAATCACACTACTATTAATTTATGGTCTATGGTGAATAAAAGGTCAGGAAGAAGCATTTGATATATATATATATATATATATATATATATAGTTAAATAATTGAAAATAAAAAAGTTGATAATAAAAGACAAAAAAAAAGGAATGACAATAATGAGAATGTTGGATTCAAAGGGACAGCACATGGGGACTCCATTCATTGGATGTGGCTCCTCTCCGATCCTTGCTGGACCTTAGATTAGCAGAGGTAGCGGGACAGATTGGGGTAGGGATGATCATTCCTTTAATTCTGACTCCAGTTTATAATATTCATTTCTAATTTTGTTTTGTTTTCTTCTATCTAGAGGTTTATCCTGATTTCGACCCTTATTTATATTTCTCAACTTTATTCTATTCCTGTCCCAAACTCCGATATATATATATATATATATTAAGTAAGTTAAAACTTTTATTTTGATAAGTAAATTAATTTTTTTTTGTCAAAATAACTAATATAAAAAAATATATATGAGTAGTGATATGAAAAATCTTAAAACTAATTTTATATAGTGTTGTTTATTGGTAAATATAGTGTATATAAGAATAAATAAAAGAACTTAATATATAAACGGAGTGGGGGCGGGGTGGGGTGATCATCTCTCGAACCCGCCTCGAACCCGATGGGGTTTTAAAAGCCACACCCCGATCCTGTCCCTGATCTCAGTTTATGAGCACTTCCATACCCATTCTATTAGGAAATAGGACGGAACAAATTGACATCCCTACCTAAAATGTCCGATCCATTTAATAGATACTAAACATGTCATTTAAGAAATAAGTTGATATACGGGATTATATTTTAAATTTAATGAGTTTTAAACCTACTAAAATTATACCATATTACTAAATATAATTTTAATATATTAATTTTTTTTTTTAAACTAGCAACGTTTCACAAACCTCTCAATTGAGATTTATTCAATGGACATTTCTCTTGATGTTTCTCCTACAAACATTATTTAATGGATGATTAATGCTAATCTTATTAATTAAGTTGTGTATTTTCATGGTTTAAAGACTAGTTAATGTTATAGGAAAATACTTGAGGAAAATTAAATTCCAAAGAATCTATTAAATGTATAATTGTATGCATGTCCTTGGAAGTTTAGGGCGTCTAGATCATTTATAATTCGTTTTTCTACTATATTGCCCTTTAGTCCATGTAGAATTAGACTTCATAATTCTTCTAATTTTTTTCATATGTAATTAGGATTTGTTCTATTAGTTATTGAGTTATTTTTTATTTCTAGTTGTAAAAATTCATATTAATGGCAATACTATTTGCTTTAGGCACTCTTTAATTTTATTTTAATGTAGTATTAGTATAATAATTTATTATGAGCTATCCCCTTTCATTTCCATCTCGGATGGAAAATACTCGCTACCAAAAGAAAGAAACACAGTAGAAGACTCATCCTTCTTGTCAAGCCATTTGATGATCTCTGATTGCTCATCTTTGTGATTAGGTTTTTTGACCAACTGGGCCACACATTTGTGTGTTGTGTGTATGTGTTTTTTTATTTGGTTTGATAAGTTTGGTAGTTTCCTACGACTGAAGGCAACAACCAGCAGAACGCTGAAGACAGCTGGAGGCAGATGGAAACCGGTAATATACAAGCAAAGAAGGTTTGATAATGGTAATATCATAGGTAAGAACTTTATATTTATAGTATTCGTAGATAACTTGCCGGATTCGATGGTTCCGGTAGAGTTATACAGATTTTTTTACAAACAAGAGAAGCGCAAAAAACTGGATCTAGATTTAATTGGGTTTGTGAGATACGATTGTTCGGTAGTGGCAGAGGTGGCTATTCAAAAAGTCAATGGTCCTTTGGCTCAATGATAAATGTCTAATGGTGAAAAAGGATGATTTCGAAAGGAAGAACGACTCAATGGGTGATGATAATAGGATGAACTCATTGTTGAATCGTAAGTTGTATAAGGATAATCTCAATCCCAAAGAAACTGGTGAAAAAACTAACTGAGGATACAGTAAAGGAAGGTGGAAGATAATAAAGGATATAGATCCTTCTTTCATGGAAGTTGATGCTGCATTTTCTAATCAGTGGGGTTCTACTTCTCGTCGCCTGTCGAACACTCAAAGAGAGATCAGAAGGCCACCGAGTTGGCTCCGGTGGCAGCTGCTCCGATGATGAAGTCAGTAAAAGTAATGAAAGACTGTAATTGAAAGTAATTGAATGACCATAATCGTAAAGCGTACATTTGGGTTCAATTTATAGGTTGCGGATTCTCGTAAGTTGATTAGGATTTGACCTCGTAAAAGTAGGGATTTGATTGTTATCAAATAATAGTATTTAACATGTTGAACACTGTGCTCCATGAGAATAGGAGGTCAACGATATCCGTGAATGGCAGTTTTCTTGTTGCTCACAGCTTCCTTATCTTTAGCTCGATAAGGTACCTAAGGCGGCAATTAGCTCGATATCCTCTTGTGCATGAGCACAATGCCTTCTGAGCTAAAGATGAGATCGGAGGTTGCACGAGGTTCCAAGCTAAGAAGCTCTGGAGCCCATATGTATAAGCCTGCTCTAGATGGACAAGCTTTGACTGTTCTGTGTGTACACGTGTCATGTGAAGACTTGGCCTGTCACTTTATGGCGTATCAGTTACTCTCCCCCCAGCCTTAGTTTAGCACACCGCGTAACTAGGGCTGTGGGCTTTTGAAGAGTCACCCGTCTTGTCTTTCCTGTTTTTCCAAACGACCGTTGATGTGGCATTTATTGTGCACGCCGTCGTTTGGGCTTTCGAGGCCATCATTTCCCTTAACCTGCCATGATGTTTCGGCTTGATGGGCCCCATTTTTTACAAAGCCTATATAACGAGGGGAAAGGGGTACGCGTACGCCCTTCCCTTCATCATTTTTATAACTCTGAGAAATCAAACACTTAGCCGTCAAGTCGAAGTGATCAGAGAGTTTAAGGAGATCATCGTCGCTCGAAACTCCTATCTCTGGTAGGACTTTCAGGTTTGGTTTTCTGCTTTTCTTCTTGTTCTTTAATCCCTCTTCTTCTCCTTTATTTCTTTTCTGTTTCTTCTATCCATAATGTCAGCCTCAGATGTAATGTTGGGCATCGGTTATGGCATAGGAAGCTCTTCGGAGATGACTGTGCCATCCCAAATTCATATAATAGACAGTAGTCCTTCCAGGTGATACCGAAAATAGGGTAGTAGAATCCCCTTCTAGTCCTGAACTTAAGATTGTAGAAGCCTTTGTTGAACCTAGGAATAAAGTGGGGGAGACCTCAGGTAGGCCTTTTCAAAAAGAGGAAGGAGAAAGTGCCATTACTCAGGACATGCTAGATGACTTGAGGGCTGCTTTCGACTTTCCTCAGAACGTCACCTGTAGAGCCCCTTAGCTCCTTAGATCGTCCTTCTGATGTCAGGCCCAGGAAAGATTTGTGTCTATCTCGAGTGGTTCGAGAGGGGCTTAGGTTTCCCCTTCCTTCCTTAGTTAGGCAGTTTTTCAAGTGATTCAACATTTGTCTTGCCGACCTCAATCTCAATAGTTGGAGACATTTGTTAGGGTTCATAGTGTTAGGGTGTCTGAATGGCAGTCGAGGTTGATCTTGACCTGATCTGTAGCAATATGGATCTGAAATATATGAGGTCAGAGGGCCTATTTTATATGTCCTTTGACAAGGGGTTCAGACCTCTTTCCTCAGTACCTACTTCCAACAAGACCTGGAAGAAGTGGTACTTCTTTGTTGGAGAAGGATAGGAGTTGGAAGACTTCGAGGACTAGACCTTGACATTTCCCCGGAGTACCGTGTTTAAAGGTGAGACCCCCTTCTTTAATATAACTTGCTTTCTGTATTCATATATATACTATTTGTCTAACCCTTATGTTTGTGGCTTCTATACTGATAAAAGTGCTTGAAAGAGGTCAATCTTTACTGTTGATCTTTAAGACAGATACCACCGAATCCTTCAAACCAAGTAACAGGGCTCATACTGCCATTCTTACTCTCCGAACACCTGATGGAGGCTGGCCTAACAACTGACTAGGGCTGGCAACCTGAAGAAATCCCTGATGTCCAAGTGGGCACTAAGGCAAAAGAAGAAAACGGTGGGGGAGACCTCCTCTCCTGCTGACCCAGCCACTTCAAGTGAAGAGGATGAGACTCCTCTTCAACTCCCTAGATTGTACTCCAACTGAGGAAGTGAGGGAGCCCTCTGTTCCAACACTCACACTTCTCCCCTGCCCTTGAGGTCCCGACAAAGCGAAGGGGGAAGGGGAAGGTGAGGTGCCTAATGACTCCGACTACTTAGCTGCGAAGAAGGCCTTTGATGAGTTCTGGGCTTCTGGCCCAAAGAAATATAAGGGGCAGAACACGGAGAAAATTGCTACAGACTTGTTGTCCCTCTAGTTGAAGGTAAGTTTCGAACTCTGACCTTTCTTTTTTGCATTTTGACATTTTACTTGTTCTAACTTGTCTATCTTCTGCTTTCCAAACTATGCACGGCCTTGCTGCCATTGTAAAGTCTTCTATGGATTTGGAGTTACTTGAGAACCTCCAATCCGAGCTAGATGAGGCCAGGCTACAATTGGGGATAGCCCAGTCCACTGCCACTGTTGTCGAGGAGAAGTTGAAGGAAGCGGCGAACTCCTTATCCATCATGGAATCTAAATGAGATTCCCTTGCTCGAAAGTTGGAAAACCTCCAGAAGAGGTTTGATGACTTCCAATCTACCTCCATCCAGAAGACCAAAGATGCAGTCGAATCTACCAAGGCCGCCCAAACCGAAGCAGAGATGAAGGCTAAAGTTGAGGAGATGGGTGGAGAGCTAATCGAGTATGGGTATAATACCTTCAGAGCCAAGATCCTCACGAAGTACCCCGACCTTGATCTGACTGGGATTGATAACATTGAAGTCTCTCTTGGTGAGGCCGAGGTTCGGGACGATGATGATGAGGTAGCCCCTCCCAATCTTCCCCCTACAGAAGCACCTTCTTAAGTTGGTATGGATGCAGTGTGCTGAATTTGAGAAGAATGAGGGAAAGAGTGATTACGACATGATGTAGAATGACTTCTTCCTTGTTCGGACTAGCAGTAGTCTAGGATTTTTTGTATTTGTACTTTACTTTTTTGTAAACTTCCAAAGCTGATGTATTCTTTTGCCAATTATCAATGAAATTGACTTCTTCTGAACTTATGTGTTTTATATTTCAAAACACTTTCATTGATTGTCTTTCCAGAGCATCAATACTTGTAAGTTGTTGTGGATGTCAATAATATGCCAAGCTTATAATTTGCAATAGACTTCAGCACTGTTCCAGCCCATCACTGCTTTGTAATACGACCTTGAGCTCCTGGTCTTTAAAATTGTAATTAAACCAAGTAAGAATGTTCAGGAATTAAATAAGCTTCAGATCTAGAATTGAATAAGCTTCAGATCTCCCCTTTAACTTTTAACTAAGTATAGGCCGAGAGCTGTCTTCCGAGCAGAGAGACTTGTAATTAAATAGTCATAGTAATTGAACAAGTCTTTTGTAACCAGAACTGGCAATAACCTTTAATAACTGAATTCACATTCAGTGAGCAATGTTTCTGGATATTTGATAGTCTTCCTTGAAAGACAAACCAAGCTTTCATTGCTTGCATCGAATATAAAGCCCTTCAATATTAACTAGGTTTACAATTCTTGTAATGGTTGCAAAAATTTATAGAGTTCTGTTCATTAAGATGGTTCAGACCTGCAACTCTTCTATTGTCTGCAAGGTTTTTAACGGTCTGTGCATTGAGATGGACTAGACCTGTAACTCTTGCATTGGCTGCAAGGTTTTTAGGGGTCTATACATTGAGATGGACCAGACCTGTTACTCTTGCATTGGCTGCAAGGTTTTTAGGGGTCTGTTCATTGTGATGGACTAGACCTGTAACTCTTGCATTGACTGCAGGGTTTTTAGGGGTCTGTTCATTGTGATGGACCAAACCCGTAACTCTTGCATTGCCTTTAAGGTTTTTAAGGGTCTGTACATTGAGATGAGAACACTTTTGGGAAGTGAAAAAAGAAAATCTTTATTGATAATATTTTCGTAAGTGTTCTATATTCCAGAGCCTAGGTACAGGCTTCCGAGCTATGTCTTCCAACTAGTACATAGTAGGCCTGACAATCTTTGTTACCCTGTATCAGGCTTTCCCAGTTGGGTGAGAGCTTTCCCATGGTGGGATCTTTAGTGTTTGGGAATACTCTTCTTAGGACGAGATCCCCGAGCTGGAAACTGAGGGGCCTTATTCCCTGTTTGAAGCTATTGGCCATCTTGTGCTGGTATCCTTTTACCTTGATCCTGGCATGATCTCGTCTTTCTTCGAGTAGATCCAAGCTTTCCGCAAGCTGCTGGTCATTGATCTCTTGGTCAAAAGCATCATTCCTTAAGGTCGGCATGCCAATTTCGATAGGAATCACCGTTTCTGAGCCGTATGCAAGTGAAAATGGTGTTTCAGAAATTGGCGTTCTTCTTGTAGTTCTGTAAGCCCAGAGCACACCAGAGAGTTCTTCAACCCATCTTCCTTTGGCATCTTCCAACCTTTTCTTAATGGCATCAAGAATTGTGCGGTTGGTGACTTTGGCTTGCCCATTGGCTTGGAGGTGCCCTGGCGAAGCGAAATGATGACTGATGCATAGGTCTTCACAAAATTTTTTGAAAATTTTATCGATAAACTGCATACCATTGTCTAAAATTATGACGTGAGGTATGCCGAACTTGCAAACTATGTTCCTCCATGTGAAGCTCTTTACTTCCAGTTCCGTGATGTAAGTTAAAGGCTCAGCTTCCACCCACTTGGAGAAGTAATCAACGGCTACTAGGAGGTACCTTCTATTTGGAGTGGCCTTTGGTAACGGCCTTATAATGTATATCCCCCATTGAGCAGAAGGTTATAGAATAGCAATAAAAATGAGCTCATAGTGGGGCTGATGCTGAAATGGAGCGAATCATTGGCATTTGTTGCATTTTTGGACATACTCTTTGGCTTGCTTCATCATGTTGGGCCAATAGTAGCCCTGAATTAGGGCTCGGTGGGTTATGGTTCTGCCACCATTATGGTTGCCACAAATCCCTTCATGTATTTCTGCTAGGACATATTGAGATTCTTCTAGAGATAGGCATCGCAACAAGGGTTGCGTATAGGATCTTTGGTAGAGCTTCCCACTCAGGACTAGGTATTGAGCTGCCCTAATTTGAATTCTTCGGGCCTAGTTTTTGTCTTTTGGGAGCTAGCCCTCTTTTATATATTAGAGGATGAGAGTTATCTAGTTTTGAGTTTGTTCGGAAACCTGAGAAGACTGTACCTTCTCAATGCTTGGCCTCAATTGGTGAGAGATCTTCAGAGTTAAATCTTCTTCTGGTTTGAGATGGGAGGCCATGTTTGCCAAGGCATCAGCCCTGGAGTTTTAACTTCTTTCGATTTTTTGAATGGTGAATTCATGAAATGAGTGCTTCAGCAAATCTACCAGTTCTGAGTATCGGAGCATTCTCTCTTCTTTGATGGAAAATTCTCCCAGAACTTGGCTTACCACAAGTCTGGAGTCAGAAAAAGTTTCAAGATTTTGGGCTTCGTATTCTATAGCTAGTTTCATCCCAAGGATGAGGGCTTCGTACTCGGCTGTTAGAAGCTCTGAATCCCAGGCTAACTGCCTTCTCTGCTATAAGCCCCTCAGGGGATCTTAGTACCATGCCAACGCCGGAAACCTCTGTCTGTGGACGATCTATTGGTATAGAGCTGCCATACGGCGAAGTTCTTACTAAGCTGTGCCTTATTATGCAGTGTTGGAGTGAACTCGGTAACGAAATCTGTCAATGCTTACCCTTTGATGGAGGTTCATGGTACGTAGGATATATCAAATTCTCCCAACTCTATAGACCACTTAGCCAGGCGCCCCGAGATCTCAGGTTTTCATAGTACTGTTTTTAACGAATAAACAGTTGGGATTTCAATAGGATGCGTCTGAAAGTAAGGTTTGAGCTTCCGAGCAGAGATTATCAGAGCAAAGTCCAGCTTTTCATTCTCTAGGTACCTTTTTTCTGCGTCTATGAGTGCCTTGCTTATATAGAAAACAGGCCTTTGAACTCCTTTATCCTGCTTGACTAGCATAGAATTGACAGCGTTCTTTGAAACTACGAAATAGAAGAGCAACTTTTCTCCTTGGATTGGCTTTGACAAGAGTTCGAGGGGGGGGCAGATATTGCTTTGATTCCTGAAAGGATTTTTCACATTCTGGGGTCCATTGCCGGGCCTTGCTCCCTCTCAAGGCTTTGAAGAATGGAAGCAACGTCCATAGACTTGGAAATGAACCGATTTAGAGCTGCAATCCTCCCATTCAAGACTTGAATGTCTTTCTTGATTTTTGGTGACTCCAGTTCAATCAAAGCTTTGATCTGTGTAGGGTCTGCTTTAATACCCCTCTAGGAAACCAAAAACCCAAAGAACTTTTCTTTGGTTACTCTGAAGGTGCACTCCAAGGGATTCAGTTTCATCCTGTGTTGCTTCAGGATATTGAACATCTAGGTTAGATGCTGGATGTGGTTGCTTTTCTGTAGAGACTTGGAAAATGAGGGTACATTTTTTGTTTTACCGGTAGGACACTATTCATGCACCGTTTGTCGGTAGGGTGCTATACGTGCACATTTAGTTATAAGTCATATTTAGGAGCATATTTTGATCATTTCATAGAAGAGAAATATGCTTAGAATATTGAAATAAACCTCCTGTAAAAATTTGAACCCTATTCGGAGATAGTTTCAAAAATAGACCATAAAAGGGCATCCCGGTGGCCTGGGTGGACCCGACCATAGGCGAAAATAAATTTTTTTGAAAATTTTCATTTAAAATAATTTTAAGAAATTTGGCTAAAGCAGAATGTTGAATTGAGGTGTTTCGGGATGGGTTGTAGTGTAACGAGGTCCCGGAATCATTAAGGGCAAAATAATCTTTTGCCACTTTGTCCCTTTACTATAAATAGACCCCTTAGTGTAAGAAAAACACAGAAATTGTCTGAGAAAGAGCTGCAGCTCGTTCATGGAGGAGAGGGAGAAAGAAACCTAGGATTTTTCAACCTTCAAGCCTCCAAAACTTATCTTTAGGCCTGGATTTTCATAAGACTTTCTTCTACGAAGTTGTTCCCCACGTCAAGGGCTACATTCTCACTAATTGGTTAAGCTGCACAGCAAACACAACTCCCTAGGGTTGAGAAAAACCTATTTAGGTATGATATTTTGCTAAGTAAGGAATAGGGTTAAGTTTAGGAGTGTTTTATAAGTTGATTGAATGATTTATATATTTATTTGCTGTTAGAAAATTACTTAGGATATAGTTGCTTTGAAAACCTAGAGTTGGTTGTTTATGTACTTCTGTGTTCTTTGTATTCTTTGGGAATTTGGTAAAGTGATAAACATGAACCATAACTATATGTATAATTCATTGTATTCTAGCTTATATTCATGTAGATAAAATCTTGTAGTTGGAAAGTTATGATTTATTCAAGGTGTTGGTGCTTTATGTATTTTTTAATCTTAGATAATTTGTCAAAGTGATGAACATATAACTTGTTTATATGTTTGATTCATTGCATTCTAACTTATATTCATGTAGAGAAACTCTTATGGTTTGAGAGTTATGATTTATTCCATGTGTTGGTACTTTATGTATTTTATGATCTTTGAAAAATTGTTAAGGTTGTGAATATGTAATGTGTTCATATGTGAAATTGATTGGATTACATGTTAGGTTCACGTAGACAAAGTTTTGTGATATAAAAGTTATAGTTGCTTTAAGTACATTGCATTATTTAAAGCATGCTCCATGTGTTTGATAAAATGCTTCATTGAGATTGTATTATTGCATGGTGAAATTAAAGCATATTGGCATGGTGTGATTCTTTGAAAACATGGTGTAGGTTGAGCACTTTGGTGCTATGCATTATGAGGGTGTAGATTCTGTGGTGAAAAATCCAAAATTGACCATTGGTACTCATTCTAACGAGGACGGACCGTGAAGTGAGACATACAATTGGTACTCATGTCCAACGGGGAAGGGCCATGAAGTGAGACATGGGTGTGGCATAGAGTTGCATGCAGTGTGTCATGCATATTGATATTGCATAACATTGGGGGATTGGAGGGTTATAGCTTCTAAATGTACACTTGCACATGCCACGCCTTAAATCTTGTTCCTTGCATTAGCACTATGTCATACCAGCAGTTGAGCTGACCCCTCGTGGGATATCATATTTCAGATAAGGCTCTGGGTACTTGACACTTGTTTAAGTCATGAAGAAATGAAGAAAAATGAACCACTGAAGAAGATTTGGCTCTTAGGGCATTATTTTTGAGTTGTATAAGGGTATAAGCCTTGAAACCATGTGTGTTTATTTGTACACATCTTGTATATTATGAAAACAATGGGCAACGCCTTATATATTGTAATGAGCATGAGATAATGATGTTGTGAAATTTAAGCACATGTGTATATATGATAGATTGAATATTTAAATGATGTATGTTTAATTTCTATGAAATTGTTGTCATCGAGTGAGGATGGATTGTGATGTGTTTATATATATGAACGGTTGTAAAATATTAGATGAAAATGCTTAGAAAACAAAGGAGGTTACGTCAAAAATTTTGTCAAATTAAGGTAAGAAATTAGGTGTGTGAAACACCCATTTTAAATAGGTGAGAAATATGCAAGAAAGTTGGGGTTAAATAGCTTGAAGAATTAGAAGAATGTCAAATGGTATACAACATGCCTTAATTTCGATTTGTACAGAATTATTTCTGTAGATAAGCCCATTTCGTGAGACTATAACGTTTTGATCTTTTTGAATTAATTACAGTGCCTTACATTTCTAGATATTTCTATCTCTTAGCTTTTTTTATATATATCACGGACTTTGAAAGCTTTTAAAATGAGAAAGTTATATTGATTTTGCTTCAAGTGTGCAAAATTTGACCTATGGGTAGTTGTTTCGTCATAACTTCAGTTCTACATAGAATGTTTGAGTGATTCAAAATGGTATAGAAACTATACTCAATAAGGAAGATTTTGGCACAGATTTCATTACATTTGGATCTGTAGATTGAGAGAAAAGTTGATTTGAATTAGAGGGTTAGGCAGCATCATTTTTCTGAAGCTGAATTTTTGCTTTAGGTGAATAGTAACTTTCAATGTTACTGTTCACTGTTAGCTACTGGTTTGCTCAGGGTTACTGTTCATCCAAAAAAAAAAATATTTTCTTTTTTTTGAAACTTTTCAGTTTTCATATAAATTCATTTCAAATTTGAATTGAGTGATTCAAAAGTCTAAAGTGATTGTTTTGACGAGTACTTTTGTTCAATAATAGTTGCACTTTAAGACTCCAAATATGTTTGGGTGAAATTGACTATGAAAGGTATAAAGGCCTAAACAAATTTTTCAGAATGGATTCAAATGATTCCCAAATTTTTTTTTTTAATGTTGATTAATTACTTTAGAGTATGGAATAATGAATTTTTTTGCCGAGAATTAAAGAATGTTTTAAATTTAATTATTCATTTTTTATTTAATAAGTCCACTTCGGGTTTATGAAAATTTGGGGTGTGACATCTTCTATAGGCTTTTGACCAGCATGTCATCTATATAAACCTTCATCGTGTCACCGATTAGAGGATCGAACATTTTGTTTACTAGACGTTGGTATGTAGCCCCAACATTCTTCAAACCGAACGACATCACTCTATACCAATAGAGACCTTGTTCGGATATGAAGGCAATCTTTTCTTGGTCTAGAGGATACATCTGGATCTAGTTGTATCCAGAGTAGGAGTCTATGAAGCTCATGAGTTTGTGTCTTGCTGTTGCATCGACTAGCTGGTCGATCCTTGGAAGGGGGAAGTTATCTTTAGGGACAGGCTTTGTTGAGGTCTGTGTAGTCAACGCAGACCCTCCATTTGCCATTTTTCTTTTTGACAAGAACGGTATTGGCGAGCCATTCTGGATAGAACACTTTCTTATGATTTTGGCATCCAGCAACCTCTGCACTTCCTCATTAATGATCTGGTGACGCTCTAGATCAAACGTCCTCCTTTTCTGTCTTATAGGAGGGTGGTTAGGGTCAGTCATTAGTTTGTGAGAGATAAGGCCAAGATCTATCCTTTCCTTATTTTTAGTTCCCCAAGCAAACACCGAGAGGTTGTTCTTAAAAATTCCACCATCTCTTATTGTTCGGAAGGTGACAGGTCTGAACCGATTTGCAAGTACTGCCCTCCTCCTTTAGGGTTGACGAGCACCTTGATAGGGATCCCCCATTGGCTTGGCCTTGCTGTTCCCTTCTTCTAGGGCTTTAGAGGTTCATCAATCTTGGAGGGGTAGGCTTCTATCTCATGAAAGTGGGAAATGTCTTGGTTCCTGCCTTCATGAAAATGCTGTGATTGTTATTTGGGAGCCTTTTCTCTTAGTGTGAGAACATGGCACTCTTGGGCAGTTCGCTGGCACCCTCTGATAGAATAAACCACACTGTTGTGCACATACTTCAGGCATTGGTAGGAGGGTTGAGGTGATCGCTCCCATTTGGTGAAGCAAGGCCTTCGATGATAACATTGTAAAGGGACTTGGAATCCAAAACCATGTATTATGAGATTAAGGTCTTCTGACTGTCTCCCTCTCCTACTGTTATGGGAAGGTCAATCCTTTCCCTAAGGGGTGCTGAGGTTCCCATCGAATCCTGCCATTATTGCAGTGGTGGTTTTGACATCATTAGAGTTGAGCTTCATGTGCTTGAAGGGCTCATAGAATAGTATGTTGGCAGAGCTCCATGTATCTACTAAGACTCTTCGGATCTCAAAATTGAGAATTTTGAGTGAGATAACGAGGGCGTCACTGTGAGGACAGTGTACCTCTGCTAGATCCTAATCTGAGAACTGGATCTCAGGTACCGGCTTTAGCTTTTCTCGATCGCAAAGATCTGAAGGATGCTAAGAGTAGTCTTGGCCTCCCGAGCATACCATTTTCTTACCCAGTTAGACATTCCCGTGATTGGGTTATCGGCGTGGAGGACGAAGATGACCTGGTTGTTTTGTGGTTGTGGCTCATTCCGTTCATCCCTTTGTTCCGACCTTTTTTCTTGCCTCCTCTACCGCGGCCTGTCATTACGGGGGTTCTGCCTCCCGTCCTGTTTGACGAACTCCCATAATCGTCCTCTTTTGATGAGCTGCTCGATCTCCTATTTGAGGGCTCTGCATTCGTCGGTAGTATGTCCGTGATCTTTGTAGGAAATCATAGTACTTGTTTTGATCCCTAGTATCGGGATTGCTCTTCAGTGGTTCTAGCCACTTCAGATTTTCACGGGTCTGAACCTGTCGAAGTATATGAGTGAAGGAGGCGTTCAGAGGAGTGTAGGTGCCATACCTTCTAGTGCTAGTGTTGTTCGGAGTCCTAGATGCCGTTCTTTTGTCGGGACTCCTGACCCTCTTTTTGGTTGCGCTGGAATCTCTCTTATGATAGTCTTTTTGGGCCTATTCTTTAATTTTTTGGGAAGATATCTTTGTTTCCTCCAGTTTTATATACTTTCTAGCTCGTTCCATGAGTGCTGCCATGTCAACGGGAGGGCTTTTCGTTAAAGAATCCTGAAAACCCCCCAGCGTTAAGTCGGAGGTCAGGGCAGGCTACCAGAAAGCTTGGATTGCAATCCCTGATCTCTGTCAGTTCGGCATTGAAGTGCGCAATGTACTATCAGGAGTGGATCTCCTTTGGATTGTTTTATGTTTAAGTAAGAACTCTGGTCCTTTTCTCAACCTTTTGCTGGTCATGAACCGGTCAAGGAACCGCCTGCTTGAGTTCGTAAAAATTTATGACAGACTCTTGAAGGAGGCTGTGGAACCACTTCAGAGCGGTACCCTTGAGGCTGGTTATGAAGATGTGGCACATGAAAGCATCAGTGGCCCTATGTAGCGCCATGGTGTGTTGGTAGTGAGAGAGATGATCTCCTGGATCTTCAGACCCGTTGTACAAAGTGAACTTCAGGACAATAAACTTCTTTGGCCATTCTTCCGCTATTATAGCAGGGGTGAACGGCGTAGTAAACCTCTCGAGTAGCCTTGCTAGCTCATTTTGCTCTGGAGAGAGGTAAGTACCTTTAGTAACGACGGTGTGGTCCATAGAGTCTGCTACTTCTTCGACCCTCTGTGGGCCCCCGGGCTGTGCCGATTGTTGTTGGTCCTACCGTGAGGCCTTAGTCCCTCTATGGATAGGACGATTCTGTCCTCATAGTAGGGAAGAGGATATCAGTTTTCCTAGACTGGAGGGAAGTAGTGTCGTTTGGGGCTTGGAACTCATGCGGCGTTACGTTAGCCCCTAAAGCCACCAGGAGTCAGAACCCTTGTCCTACTCTAGGCAATAAATAGCTGGGTTGAAGGCCGGTATCCCCCTACCTGCTGGCGGCTGACGGTTGGGGGTTTCCTCCCATATGAATGATGCCTTCGGGGTGCACTGGTTGTTCACTAGGAGTCTCCATATGGGGTCCTCCGCCTATAGTGGTAGCAAGAGCCTGTGCCCCCGCGTCAGCCGTGCCAACGGAAGGATGAGTGTAGTTGCTCCGAGAGCCTTGGGTGAGCAATGTCAGAGTTCTAGAGATGGCAAGGAGTTGCTCCAACATCTGATCAGTCTGTCGCTGGACTCGATCAAGTTACTGCTACATGGGATCAGATGTTTATCCCCTTCCTCTTTCGGTGGGTGGCCGATTTTGAGGATTTTCAGGGTTCTTCCTTGGACGAAGATTGGGAGCCATGGTCCTTCAGTGAGAAAGACAGAGGGTTTGTTTGTAGAAGAAGAAACTTAGCAAGAAACGATTTTTTTTCTTCCCACAAACGGTTCCAAACTGATGCTGCACTTTCTGATCAGTGGGGCTCCGCTTTTTCGTCGCCTGTTCGAACGCTCAAAAGAGAGATTCAGAGGGCCATCGGGTTGGCTCTAGTGGTAGCTCCTCCAATGATGAAGTCAGTAAAAGTAATGGAAAAACTGTAATTGAATGACCAGTAAAGCGTACATTTGGGTTCAATTTATAAGCTACGGATTCTCCGAAGTTGATTAGGATTTGACCTCGTAAAAGTAGGGATTTGATTATTATCAAATAATAGTAGTTACCATGTTAAACACTGCACTTCCATGAGAATAGGAGGTGAAGGATATCCGTGAATGGCAGTTTCCTTGTTGCGCACAACTTCCTTATCTTTAGCTCAGGTAAGGTACCTAAGGTGACAATCAGCTCGAAATCCTCTTGTGCATGAGCACGGTGCCTTCTGAGCTGAAAATGAGACTGGAGGTTGCAAGCTAAGAAGCTCTAGAGCCCATACGTATAAGCCTTCTCTAGATGGACGAGCTTTGGCTGTTCTGTGTATACACTGTCTCATGTGGAGACTGGCTTGTCACTTTGTGGCGCATCAGAAGTGATGAAGGGGATGAAGAGGAAAGAAAACTCAGCGATGACTGTAAAACAGAAGGGTCTGGGAATGGCTGGTTGTATAGGAGTCTAGTAGCTAAACTACCATCTATACTATCCATCGAATCCATTAATGAAGCTTTTATTTGTGAAGATATTTTTAATATCCAAGCTAAATATTTGGGAGGTCTTTGGGTGATATTAACATTTGATTCAGAGTAGTTTATGAATGAGTTGTTAAAGGAAAAAACATGGTGGCTTAAAAGTTGGTTTATGGAATACCATAGATGGTAACTAGATCTCCCTATAAATAATTGTTGTATTGTATGGTTAAGTTGTTTTGGAGTTCCATTGCATCTTTGGAATTTTAACACTCTGCTTGGATTGAGAGATTTAGAAAGAAAGGAGAGGAAAGGGAGAAAGAGGGAGATGTTATTTTGTGCTTGGTGTAAATTAAAGAAAGGAAGGAAGGGGGATGGAATGAGAGGAAGTGGGCAAAACGGAAGGAAAGAAGAGAGTATTTAATGAATTTTTTATAATATCAATTATAACCTTAAATTTATAAAGGTAAAAATAAAAAAGACACCTCTATTCAAGGGCATAATAGTAAAAAAATATATAATCTTTTTATTTTCTTTCTTTCTTCTATTGTTCCTAAACAAGATGAGATGATTGCACTATATTTTCTCTCATTTATTATCTAAACATGAATGAGGGATCACATTCTCCTCTCCTCTCATTTCCCTCCTATTTATCCAAGCATAGTGTAAAAGTTTCTCAGACATTGGTAAAATTTGGGGAGAGGTGGTTACACTTGATGGTCCAATTGCAAAAAATATTTCGTTCGAATCAGTTAAGATCAAGATCTTCACTACTAACTTGGAAATGATAAATCAGGTTATCTATTTGGAACACAAGGATAGAAAGTATCCTGCAAGAGTAATGGAAGAACAAGTGGTGTTGGAAAATCTTATGGTTCTTAATTGTAGTTGTAAGTGTGAAAACTGGTACAATGGAAGCCAAGGTTAGTTATAGAAGAAAAGGGAAGATGAATCGATCAACATTAAGGAGGATGATGATGACAAGGAAAATTCATACACAACTAGGTCTAAGATGGAAAAAATTAAACATTTTGTTGATGATACAGCAGTCGACGATGGAAAGGAGGATGATAATATGGATGTTCAATCCTTTGTAGATGAGTCTCCCAATTTATTGGGATAGAAAACGCTGTGTTGGGATATGAGGTTAATCATAAGGTAATTACAAGTCCCAAAAATCGCTGGCAGATAGCTACTTTGTTTTCAAAATATACAGAAGCATATATAGACAGAAGTGGGCTTAATCACTATTGAAGTGGCAATGGGCCTATCCTGTCTACAACACTAGAAAGGGAGAAAGTTGAGGTGGTTTCCAATATTGGGCTTAAGAAAGTATCTAGACCCTTACAATTAGCTTTGTAGGGTGTGGAAGGAAATTGGGTCAAAGCCGAAGGGGATTACCACTTCAATAGAAGGCTCGAGTAAAGAGATTGGGAAAGGTGGTAATGTTAAAAGGTTTGAAAAAAAGAATAGTGAGACAGTTAAGGGGAGCAAGAGAAAGCCAAAGATAAAATTGATGGAAGAGATCATTACTTCGATGAAAAGAAATGTTGGGAATAAGAAGAAGCTGCGTAGAACGAAGCAAAAGCAAGTGATTTTTCGGTCAGCGACAGCGATCCTATTGTTGTCTTTTTCCTCTGAAGGTATTCGCAATTGTAATAGATTGTTCTTAAAAGAATCACAAGCAATTTAGGAGATGGGAAAAATTTTAGGTCTAAGATATAAATGAAGTGTAGAAGAGGTCGTCAACAGAATTTTAGATTTGGAAAAGTAAGATCATGAAAGATTTAAGGAGATTCGAAGTCCAACGAGAATTTGAGTCTCTAGTTTAGATGATTTGGGTTTAATAATTTATTATTCTAATGAAAATTCTTTGTTGGTATGCAAGAGCTTTGGATAAGAAAGAGAAAATGGGAAGATTTAAGGCTTTGTTAAAAGAGGAAGGAATGGATTTTATGCTTATCTAAGAAACTAAAAGAAGTCAATTTTCTAAAATATTTGTGCAATCTATTTGGCCAGGGTCAGATTTTGATTTTTTGGAAGTAGATTCTGTAGATTCAGTAAGAGGGTTACTTTGCATTTGGAACTCTGAAGTATTCACTATGCATCAAGCTTGTGGAAGTAGGAACTTTTGTCTGGTGACATGTATTGCTAAATTTAATTTTCTTTGTTTTATTGTTAATATATACGGTCCTAACGATGTTGCAGGTAGAAAATTATTGTGGAAAAGGTTAGCGAACTTAAAGCCTATGTTCCTCTATCCATGGTGCTTTGGGGGGGGGGGGGGTTTAATGAAATAAGGATGCTTGGGGAGAGGAAAGGTAGCTCTAGAAGAGATTATGGTATGAGACATTCCAATGACTTTATAGATAGCTTTGAGGTTGTGGATCTTCCTTTGTTAAGGAGAAAGTTTACATGGTCAAACTCACAGGAAGAGGAAAAGTAGAGTAGGATTGATAGGTTTCTATTGGATCCTGAATGGCTGGAAAAGTTCAAGTTCAAGCAATGCGGTTTAGCAAGAAGTTTATTTGATTACTGTCCAAGTATTCTTAAAGAAGATAAAAGAGATTCAGGGTCCGAAGTCATTTAGGTTCGAAAAATTCTTGGTTGTTGTTTCCAAAGTTTTTAAAGACAACAGAAAAATCTTGGTTAGATATAGAGGTTGATGGAAAAGCAGGTTTTATTTTGTTTAAGAAATTTCTAGGATTGAGAAGAGCTTTAAGAGAGTAGAGTGAGTCAAAATTAGGGTAATATAAATATGAAATTTCAAAAGGTAGAAAAGGAATTGCATGAGTTAGATTTGCTGGCGGAATCGAGTGTCTTAGACAAGGAGGAAAGAAAGAAGAGAAGTGATTTGAAGTTTGATCTTTGGAAAATTAGTAAGATGATTGAATGGAATTGGTTTTAGAAATCAAGGCTAGATTGGGCCTTAAAAGGAGATAGTAATATCGAGTATTTTTATCTTATTACAAAGGGACGGTAGAGAGAATTTTATTGATGCTATGGTAGTTGATGGCTTAAGTTTGGAGAAACTTGAGGAGATCAAAACTTATCTATTTCATTTTTTCCAAAGGTTATATTTGGAAGAATGGTAGAGTCGACCACTTTCTTCTTCTTCATCTATGAATTGGTGGTTGGATGATCATGATAGAAATTGCCTTGAAGGGAGATTCTCAGAAAAGGACATTTGAAAAATTATCCAATCATGCATTGAAAATAAAGCTCTAGGGCCCGATAGGATTTAATTTAGTAAGAATAAAAAAATGGTGGAAGTTTATGATGTGAGAGGTGTTGGAGTTTATGAATGAGTTTCATGAAAATGTGAAACTATTTAAGGGGTTGAATTCATCTTTCCTCATTTTGATACCTAAACAAAAAAAAAAAAAAAAAGGCCTGTATACCCAACAAATTTCAAGCCAATAAGTCTTATTGGAAGTGTATATAAGATCTTGTCAAAAGTGTTAGCTTGCAGATTAAAAGAAGTGTTACCAAAGATTATTGGGAAGATGTAATCAACATTGTTAGGTGGAAGAGTTATTCAAGATGGGATTTTTATTGCTAATGAGATGGTCAATATGTGGAAGAAAAATAAAAAAGAGGGCTTGATATTTAAAATAGATTTTGAGAAGGCATATGCTTAAGTTAAACTAGAAGTACCTATTTAAGTTGATGAAAAGCTTTGGTTTTGCTGATAAGTGGATGGAGTGGATGAGAGAATGTGTATCAATTGATTCTCTCTTTATTTTAGTTAATGGCTCACCAATGAAATAATTCAATATTCAAAAGGGGTTGAGGCAAGCAGATCATTGTCTCCATTTTTATTCATTTTAGCAGCTGAAGGTTTGAATATGTTATTCAGAAAAACAAGATAGTTGCGTTTAATTAAAAGGATTTCGATTGTCTCTAAGGGGTTGGTTATCTCTCATCTTCAGTTCAAAGATGACACGCTAGTGTTTTGTAAGGCTAATATCTAAGAGGTCAGAAGAATCTTGCTCCATTGAAGGCGAAGTTTTTGAGTTGTTTTGCTTGGAAAGGAAGGTTGAAAACTGTGGTTAGGCTTCATCGATTTGGCTTAGTAAATTATCAAGATAGTTTATGCAAATTTTGTGGGTTTGATATTGGATATGGCGAGCATCTTCTCCTACTATGCACAAATGTATGGATACTCTGGACAAACATTCTGTCATGGGTTAGTGTATAATGAGTACTACCTAAATCTCTCTCTGAATGTTTTGAATGGTGGTTTGGCTGGCATTTTAAGAATGAGAAGAAACTGATATGGGATGTCATTCCTTTACTCCAATCTAGGACTATATGGTTTTCAAGAAATAGATTATTTTTTGAATCAATATAGTTGGACTGGGAAGAAGTTCTTGATCTGATAAAGACCAATTATGTGTTTTGGGATAAAACTAAAGGACCAATAAAGCATCTTCAAGTTCAGGAACTGATTTTAGGTCTACTGGCCTGTGTTTGAATATCTGCAATAACTCTTGGGAGGATGGCCATATTCCAGACTGGTTGGGCTCTTTACTACTTATATAAATCTAAATGCCTACTTTGGGTTAATATTGATGGGCGTGTGTGTGTGATCTCATTATCTTCTTCTCATTTTGTTATTTTCTTTCATCTGTTCTGGCTTTCCTCTTATTTCATTTTCTTCTTTTCTCTTTTCTTTCCTTCTTATTTCCCTTTTTTGTTTCTCCTTTCTTTCCTCCATTCCTTTTCATTTTCTTCTTCCTTTTCCCTTCTCTCGTTTTATTTTTCTTTCCTCCATTCCCTTCCTCTTTCATTTCCTGTCCTTTTCTTCTTTCATTCATCCTTTCTCCTTCTTTATCTGCCCCCTTTTTATTTCTACAATATGTCAAGGTACTATATTAATTGGGTCGTCTTGGTGCTAGTTCAGTTTTGAGAATTATTCTGGCCTAGATTTCTTAGAAGTCACCGTTATTTGGTGCATTATCTGGATTTGAATCACTGCAGGGATTTTCTAATGGTTGGGTTATATATGAAATTCTTGATAAGTTGCTCAGACAATTTTGTCTACTGGTAGGTATTGTTGGACTAGTCCATAGTGCAAGGGTGTTTTTTCTTCTGATTGGTTGTAATTACATTGTTATGGGTGTCTGGTTTGCTTGGGATGGTGTTTTTAAAGGTTTTGGGGTTTGTTTTGATTTTTTAAATTGTTGTTTTCCTTTTGGCTTTGTACTTTGCCCTATGATAACGGTTCAAGCTTGGGATGGGGCTTGTTCACATTAATGCTTAACTCAACTTTTTAGTTGTTTTCCACCCTTACGACCATCTTTTGCTTTTTAAAGAAATTTAGCCCTTTTAACAGTTGGGTCTTTCGACTGATTTTCCTTTTGGACTTGTCCACAATGTCGTAGTAGCCTCTCCATCAGAATCTACACTTAAATATTTTCTACAAATAAATCTTCAACCTTTTTGCTAAATTCACTTGTTACTTTAGCTACCAATATAAATGATTCCTCACATTCAGATGCTTGAGATGCTAACTTAACTAAACCATGGAAAAGAAATCTATACTGATTTGCAACCTTCAAGTTTGTATCTCCTTTTAATATCCTGCCCATTGATGTATTGCACAATATCATTCCTTGCATTTCTTGTCCATCTCTTCATTATGTATTGACCAGGAATTAACTTGATATCTACATCACATCGAGAACCTTCAAAGCATGGAAACATAAAATTCCAAATGTCTCATACTTCCGACAATTACATGAAATAGTTTGATTAAAAGGATTGCCTATGACTTTATGCTCCTTGATATTCATCATATTCTTCTTGAAACAAATTAAATATAAAATGTGTATAAAATTTCCATGTCTGAATCAAAATAGGCCTTTTTCATTCACAGTTTAGGCAACTTCTGTCTAGAATTGTACTCAGCTTTTAAGTCCTTATAGCGTTTTTCATTTACAACTTGATGTGAACCCGTAAGATAAAAATCCCTTGAACTCACTGATCAAATTGAAACTTACCCAAGAAAGCCAATAATCAAGTCAAGATGATATCTAGACCCGTTGAAAACTTGTTTCAAGAACCTAGATTTGATGAGAACGCCACAAAGGGTATGCTTTTGATAAGTTCATAGTTCATTCAAGAATAAGAGAAAGAAAATTGAAAAGTTTGTAAGCAGAAAGCTTCATTTCATTCATGTTGGTTGTTGTCCGCAAAATTGTGGCTACAAGTTCTTTTAAAACCCTAAATGAAACCCTAGGGCCGAATAAGGCCTACATCAATTAAAAAACATGGGCTGAGCATCTTTAGGCCTAAAACAAACTAAATTACGGACTAAAACTAATAAAAGAAATCCACTAAATGAGTTGACCCGCGTATTAGATTTTTGCGCAGCCAAAAATGTCAGTAGTGCAAGTGCAGCAACTTCAGGCCTGATTTCGACCTTGATGCAGCCCAAATCTCAGAAAACTCAAAACATGAAAGTTGTAGAACTATTTCTTGAATTTCCATAACATCTTGAATCATTTCAATCGAAGCTCGGATGAGAGAGTTATGCCCAGATTATGAAGCGATGTCGAAACTGTCCAAAAAGCGCACAATTAGCATTTTTTTGCACTTTCTTAGCTCTCGACCTTGTGATTGGCTCATCTGGAATTTGTAAAGGATCTTTAAGACTCGGTCCACCATCTTTAAGACTCGGCCTACCATGGTGCCCATCAAAACTCTTTCAAATTGTTTGAAAAATCTAAATCTGACCTCAAATAATTCTCCAAGTCTGAATTCAAGCTCTCACTAATTTGTGTACCTCTCATTCCTATAGAAAATTTCATTTTCATGTACACCTTAGCCCATTTTTTCCTCAATTCAGATATACCATTTAGCCAAGAATTGTCATGAAGATCATACTTAAAGAACATGGCATCCCAAGCATCATTGAATTGAGATTCCTCCCCGTAGTTAAATTTGCATGTTTTGAAATTCTTTAAGAAACCCAGATCCTCCTTTAAATAGATATCCCAAGTGCTTTTTACCATTTTGTATAATGTGCCAAGTACACAACCCATGATATGTTTTAGGTATCACCAATGACAATGCCTTTCCCATTTTCTGATCTTGATTGGTAAAAATAGTTATAGGTTTCTTTTGCTTGTGTGCCTCCGAAAAGGTTTCAAATAATCATTTGAAAGAATCGACTGTTTCATTATATAACAAGGCAGCCCCAAAATTGACAATCTCCCTTTGGTGATCCAATACACCAAATGCAAAGATGGGTGTAGGGGCTCATGGTTCTGACGGTGATGATGATATTACTGAATAAATGCAGTCTCAAGATAGAGGTCTAGTAGTAGTAGGATCTTTTTGGATTAAATACTTTTTCTTATATCAGATGTATCTAAATCCCCTACTTTTTGATGATATATATATATATATGGAAATTTAGTTTCTTTCCATATCTTGTGTCTCATTGTTTGATGGGTTTCTTGGCATATTTGCTTCTTGATAATATGCATGTTATGTTTAGTATTAATTGTCTTGTTATAATCTATCTAGCTATCTTTAATTACTTTATATGCATACTTTTTCCACTTTATGATAAAATGGAAAGATACTACAAATTTTTGAATCAATCTGCCTCATTTGAGGGGAATTATTATTTTTAATTAATTATAAGGGTGATTATATATTTATCTCTATTTACTTCTCTTGATTAATTTGATATTTGTTTGTTATCATAACATAAATGCTACTCATGTTATGTTTATTTAGTGGTAGTGTGTAGATAATATATATCTTTATTTACAGAATTATAGTAGGTCAATTTGATAATAGTGATCTAAGTTGATTTTTTTTTTTTTTGGCAAAATATAATTACTCAATTATTGCAAATTTTTTTTTTTTTTTTATATTTTGTCATCAAATTGCTAAAAGGGGAGGTTATGAGGAAACTTTGTATAGAATTATTATTAAATTTTTCTTTTTTATTTATGTGTTAGTAATTCATTCTGAAAGTCTTTATGAAATATGTAATTATTAGATTAATTAAGTTTCATTACTAATAAAACATTAGTCAATCACTTTCATAAAAATTGGACTGAGTTAGAATTAATTGCAGCTGCATATCTTTGAATATTAAGAAAATTGAAAACATGGTATTACTTTATAACTATTATATGAAAGATATAAATTACACATGCACTCATGCATTTATGTTAAGTATATTTGTAAATAGTGTCTGTGTTTAGTCTTTCTCTACTCGGTTCTTATGGGACTTATTTTTAGCATTTTTCTAATGATTAGTTCATTGGTATTTAAGGGTAAAAATAAGGCCGTGTTTGGATAGTGATTCAGATATAATTTTTTGAAAATTTTTTTTTAAAACTTTTGTAATTAATTTTTTAAAAACAGTGAAAATGTATCTGAATATAATAATTTAAATTATAAAAAATTAAAATTAATAACTTTTCAAACGCGTATCCCATATTTTGAAATTCAAAATCTGCCTTTGAAAACCTAACCAAACAAACCTTAATATTAAATATATATAATTAGTTTTCTTTTAGACAAGTAGCTATTCATTATTCTAATGATTATTATTCAGGCTATTAATAATTACGAATAGCTAATATAAATATTAAGTATATAAGTAAAATTAATCTTTTTGTGTATATTATACATTAAAAAGAAAATATAAATAAATACTTTCTTCAATATAGTATAATATTAAATAGATATAATATTTATCATTTGGTTGCATCTAAAAAAGAGACGCATGATTGATACTTAGCCAATTTTAATCAATACTTGTTAAATTGTCTAAGGCGATTTTAAGCAATGGGCATACTTTGTTATCTAAGCAATTGCCTAGGTACTCAGACACTTGCTCGTTACAATTATGGGTGGTAGCATATCTTGCCTTAATCAGAGTACTCCATGCACTCATGAGAAGTATTATTATTAAAAGGATGACTTACGTGTCACAATTACAATTCATCACATATCTATATATATATATATCTATATATATATATATATATATTAAAAGGATTATCTATGTATCACAATTACAATTTGTCACATATATAAAATGAATAGATATATTTTTAATTTTATTTATTTTTTAATTAAAATTAAATAATTACAAGATATAAATATGATTACATATGGATAAAAAGAAATTCTGCCTACGTGGTATCAAGCCAAGCACTGACCTTATTTGAAAAAGGCCACAAGACCTGGAAACATGCTTGGTTTTGTAAGGAAATAGATGGTATTCGCAGCCCACAAATGGTCTTTTAAAAAGCTGGCCAGATTAACTTCAGATAAACCAGGTTTCAACCCATTCAAATTCATGGCCTGCTCCCACTAACGGCCCGCCAAACCTCTTTAATCTTTGCTCATAATCGATTCTAGGGCCTGCTGAAACGGTTCAGCAAACGGAATCTTAATAGTTTTTAGTTGGGTAAATTATGCTAGTATTTCTTGAATTTATGTCGATTATAAAAATTTCTCTTGAGTTTTTTCAAATGATACTTATCTCACTCATTTTATTAATAAATTATAAATAATTCTCTTTTATTCTAATTTTTTTTTTTTTCAAAATGATGAAAGCGTCTTTTTCATTGCAATTATTTTTTAAAATTTTGACATTTTTTCAACTTTTTTTAATTAATTTTTTCATTTTATATAAAATAAATTTAAAATAAATAATTTATATTTTTTAGTCAAAGAAGGTTTTAATTAATATTTATTTGAAAATGAAAAAAATAGAAAAAAATGATCAAAATTAAAAAATGAATAAAAAAAAAAATGAGACGGACACTTTTGTCATTTAAAAAAATGTTGGAAGAAAAGTATTTGTAGTTTGTCAGTAAAAATAGAAGAAGTTAGTGTTATTTCAAAAATTTTAAAAAAAAATTTTATAATTATCAAAAAACTCAAAAAATATCAGTATAATTTACCATTTTTAAAAAATTAAGTATCAAGAATCAACAAAAAGGTACATTTGAAAAATATAAATTGTTGCAAGAACCTTTTTTCTTTTTTTACAATAAACTTTAAAATTTTATATTACGTGAATATTGTTATGTTTTGTTTTAAAAAGAGGGCCAAGCTATTTCCACTCTATTTGAGCTTTAAAAAAAATATAATTTTAATTATTAAAAAATAATTTTGTCATAATTTAAATGAACAAATGAAAATCTGAATAAGAATTCTCTATAAATAAACAAACTATTGAAAAAATTGCAACAACGTTATTATAAAGACTACAACTCTCAATAATAACAAATATTCTTTAGACATACATTAGCAGGACTTGTATTTTTTTTAAACCATAAACATAATTTCGCATCCCTTAAGCCTTAAATTCAAAAAGTGTTATTTAAATAATGTTGTAATTTTTTAATAATTATTTTAAAAAATAATGAGTCTAATAATATATATGTAATTTTTAAGTACAAATTTGGATCAGTCTAATAATATAATTATCTTGTCACAACATTTAATTTTTTTAAGAGAAAAATAGAATATTTAAATTCTTGAAGCTTTCATTCAACCATTGCCATTCCACCACGTGGCAACTTCAGAATCATGGAATGGATGAGCCGGGTGTCACCTGCCGAAGATAATATTAAAAAATCAACTCGCTGGCCTGGCCTTCGTTGCAATCTAGAGATACACTCGAAAGAACATACATCAGCATAACAACCAGTGTGTGTTGTTGAATTCGATACGATGTCCATAGCCTCATCTCAGCAAAGCTTCCTAACCAACGCTCTTTCTTCAACCCACAAACCAAAAAGGAAGAACATTCTGATTCCTGTGAATACAATTTCATATAAATACCAATCAGATGACCCCAAAGAATCCTCCAGGTATTGGGTATTTTCCTTGAATTGTGTATTTTCTTTTCCTTCATTTTCTCTTATTTTTCTGAGAAAAGTTTATCTCTGGGCATTGAACTTACAGGAAGAATGAGAATCAGTTGGCAAAGCTGGCAATAGTCACCTTGGCAGCTGGGGCTTTAACTTTGGGGTCCATTGATCCAGCATCAGCTGCCAAGACAGGCGGCCGAGTCGGCGGTCAGGCCTTTAAGTCATCAGGCGCCGCGCCCCTCTGGCCCAAGAATCAATAATTCGAGGTAATGAAAATCACTGTAATAGTTATTATATTTAGAACCATTGGAGTCTTAAAAATTGCACTGGATAATGAAAATTAACTCTAATTGCATACTTTAAGTGCAAACTTAAATTTATAGTTTGTGTTATGAATTTTTATTCTAATGATTAATTCATACAGATCAAGTAAATAGTCCATCCTATTTTACTTGTCATAGTTTTGTAATAGAATTAGGTTCTCTATTTTTCATCTTAAGAAAGGGTTGAACAAGTTTAGACTCAGGCTAATAGCAAGTTAGTATGCAGTTTCTTATAGAAGTTGTTGTCTGCTTTTATGGTCAGTAGCAATAAACATGCCAGAGGTCCTTCTTTAGTCTTGGGATCAAAATTCGTTGTGCTAGTAGCCTAGTAACTCAAGAAAAAGAAGCTCATGAGCATAGAAATAGGGTGGTGTGGTTAAACGGCTTTCCTAGAGAATTATATTTGACTGTGATAGATGATGGTAGGGGTAGAGCCTTAGAGAGATTGGTTTAGTATCACAAAAAAAAAAAAAAAACTCAGGACTATACTGTTGGAAATCAGCAGAAGCTTCGACACCAATTTGTACTCAGATACTACTTAGTTGGAACTAATGGAAGATCAACGCAAACAAGGCACTCTAGGGAAACTAGTAGTAGTAGAATAGGAGATACACACATAAACTTTCTATATATTCAAAACACTAGTACATTTACTAGATACACTCTTAACTCAACTCCACTCCACTCCCTTACACTTTTTTCTCTTTTTCCTTTCACCTCCACTATTTTCTTATTCTTCTTAAACTTCTAGCATACATATGGGTATTTGTAAATTCTTAGGAATGTATCTATCCACTTAGATAGATACATGTACCGTATTTAGTAGGACCATATATTCCAAGACACCTTTTAGACTCTTCGCACATATGACCCTTAACATACTAAGTACATGAATCCTTACAAGATGACTCTTCAACTTCATTCATGAACATTAATATGTGTATACTATCCTAGGATATTCTATAACATGTAAAAATCAAGTTTACTTTCCACACCAGCCCACCCCAAAAAAAAAAAAAAAAACTCGATTTTGCAACTCCAAGCAAAACTTCATAAAATACTTTATTCTTGAGCAGTTTAGTGAATGACATTCATTTTTCGTTCTAATTTCTTCAACTTCAACAATCTTCATGGCCATCTCTTTCAATGTGTAAAGCTTGTGAAATATTGTCATATACTTGAACAATGTCTTCATGTGAGCATGTACTAAGTTCTTCACATAAGCACACCACCAATTTCATTATTCTTGAACTTCGACTTCTTCTTAAACTTCACTTATTCGTGCTCTCTTGAATCAAAGAATACTTCCATATTTACCCAATCTATATCAGTTATGAAATTCTCCTTGCCTCTTTGCAAATGACAATTAGTTAAACTTCCATCACCTTGATTTTCACTCTTAGGCTTTATTGAAATAACTTCGTTTCATGATATGTTCATGAAACTCCATATCAAAATTGATCTCCTCATCCAATTTAGATAAAGGAATAAGCTCAAATTTCTTCAGTCAAAGTAAATTTTGTAGACATACCTGAAATTTCTAACTCTCCAACTTGGTTGATTTTCGCTTCTTATTCACCATTGTCTTCTTCCATTGTTTCAAGTTCTTCAATTTCTTGACTCTCTTTTACTTCCACATTTTCTACTATTTCTTCTTTCTCAACTTCTTTTTCTTCTATCCTTTTAAGTGATTCTTTATTTTTGTTGTCTCAATCTCCTCAACTTCATTTACTTGGTACTTTTCTTCATCAACCACCGAGTCATTTTCAAATTTCTCATAATCTTCTTTTGTAAACTCAGCTTCATCCCAACATTGAAGCCAATAATCATTATATGAAAACTTACCTTTACGATCCGAGGCAACAGTCTCCAACATCTTCCAAACATAACTGGAGTTCTAAATTCTCCAATTAGCTCCTAAATATCAAGGTTTATTGGCTTTCACAACCCTGCAATTGCCTTTTCTTCTTTCTTTTCATGTACCCTTTTGGAGAAGCCACAATTTGACTCGTTTTAGTAGATGGGACCTAATCATAATCTAGATTTCAAAGCAAGTGTTGAAATTAATGATGGCTATGAGAAGCGGAAGTTTTTGGAAGGAAAGACTCAATGAAAAAAGGAATTGAGCAAGAAGCAGCGTTGAAAATGATTAAGCATCTTATGAATCGATATAACGCTTTGATTTTCTGAAATGAGAAATGAATCTAAATTAATTGCAATGGCTGGTTTTGTTTGGGGAAGTATAAGAATAAATTTTATTGGCATATGTTCCATTAAGAAACTAAATCAATACATGGGATTATTTTAAAGTAATATCGCTTTTCTCTTATGGAGTATTTTCTCTTTATTTTTAAGAAAATAAAGAATAATTCATAAATGTCCTGTGAATATTTTTTATTTTTAAAAATTGACCCCTTTGTAAATATTCTGTCAGGTGATACTATCAATAGTATATTTTTCTCCTTTTTGGTATATATATTTTTATTTATATAAGAAAAAACATAAGAGAAGATTGAGGATGCAAACGAGAATGAGATCCACTTACTAAGAGGAGTATATTGTATGAAACATTTGCATTTTGTTTTGAATAGAAGTGAAGATCCTTTATGTATTTTAAAAGGATATCATATCAAGAGTCCACAAGAAATTTATCTATTTAGAATTTCTTACACTCTTTTTTCAAGGATTTCATGCCAAAAGATAGAGTGATGCGTTCGATGCCTGCATATGCCCTGGAAAGAAAAATGATATTAAGTCATTTTCTGTTGGAAGTTCAAGGTTTCAAGCACCCTTTTGATGTACAAGAATTTGATTGTTCGATTTTGTTTTAACTAAATTTGTTTGGTTGGGCAGGACCAATGTTTATATCAATCCACCGGTGGCTCCTCCTCTAGTTGGTGGGTATGGTTATGGCTATGGTGTACCATTCTATGGAGGATGGGGTTGGTCGCCATTTTCATTCTTTGCACCAGGTCCCAGTGTTGCCATTGGAGTTGGAGGTGGATTTGACACATTCGTTCTGTTCTTGTTTCTTGGTGCTGCCGCCGCCGTCATTAGGAGATTCTTCCGATCAAGAGAAGAAGAAGATGATTACTAGTACCAGCCAAACTTGTTTGTAAATGTATCAAATCAAAATAGTTTTGCTCAGGAGGCCTGTAGACATCTTCAGCATGCCATATAGTATTCTGTATTAAAATGTAATATCTATATGACAGGAAATTTAACCGATCATGTTAAAGAAGGGAGGAATCTTGTATTCGCTGCTGTTCGCTCAGCTGACAACGACTCTATTTCTTTCGAATGGAAATATGTTTAAGCTGGCGCCCTGAAATGACTCGGTTTCTGTTACATTGATGAAATGCTGTTACTTTATATTTAGACAAAATTCTGAAAAAATTGACTACATGATAAGATTGTTGGAAAATGCATTTGAAGTTGGGGGTTTCTCACTGGAAACTGGTATAATTTTGGCCTGTGACTGGCTGCATAAAATTCTAAACATTGAAGGATAAACCTGCAATTGAGAACTTGTATTTTCTGTCTAATTTCTGCTTTAGGATTGTAATAGTCAATAAGTGCTGGACAGAATTGCAAATGGTTCAAGTGAAGAAACCAGAACCTTCCGAAAGACACACATGTAAATATTTCCATGCAGTTTATGAGCAATATCTTGATTCAAAAGAGACACATGGCAACATCCAACAATACAAATACACATTTAGTTAATTAAGCACAAAAGTTTTCGTGGTTGCCAGTAAAAGTTTTTTGTTCAAAGATTAATGGCCAAGTGTAATGAAACACAAGACTACATTTTTTCTGAAGCAACAAAGAAGAAACAAACTTCTTGCCCTATGAGCTCTATATGTGTCAAAACAATATGGTCAAGTTTCAGCAGCCAACTCTTCAGATTAACTGGTTTCGCTGTAAGCGGACCGATAGAGAATCCGAATGTTAAATTCTCAAAGATCAATTCTAAGGAAACTCCACCGTCAATAGAGCTCCAAGGATCACAAGTAAAATTGTAGACTCCAAAATTGTCAATATATTTCTTCTAAGCCATCGTAAGTAGCATATGAGTTCATGGATACCCACAAAGACATAGTACCTTAATTGCTGTCATGGATAAACTTGAGAATTTTAATGTTAAAGGCACAAATATTTTCCAATGCTTGTCATATCTTTTGTGATAATCACTAATACTTTGGAGTAACATGGAAGAGAGAAGTCGTCGTCAGTGGGCAATGCGCATGGATCTGTTGGCTAAACAAGTGAGTTCACTTCTTAGTATCGCTACTGAGATGAGCTTAATCTATATTGTCCATTGTATACGAAAATCACATGCTTATATCCTCAAAACGTTTTATAGGTGAACAGTCAAATAACTTTGGATACAATTCTGCTCTGAAGGAAAAAATACAGAAAATTTTCCTGTTAATCACTTTACAGTAAACATTTATCTTTCATGGTATTTCATCAATCTATCAGCTGGACAGCTGCAATGACAGGTATTTTTTCTCTTAGTTTCTGTGTTAGAGCGACACGCACTGTCATAACCCCAGCTGCAGGCCCACTGAGCCGAACTTTGACAACATAGTCATTGATTTGAACAAGCTCAAGCACTCCACCGCCTGTTCCAGCAAGGTATGGTCTAATCTCATCAAGAACCTGAAAGTGAGCAAACTAGCAGACTTGAGTAACAGAGTAACTTTTCCTATCCATTGCTGATGCAAATGATTTCTAATTTGGAACCGCAGTCCTCTCCTGGGATTGACTAGTTAATGAATATTGGAGAGTATTAATCAGATGAAAATTTTCACTAAAATATTAAAGATAAGACAGACTGAAGATTAGCATAATAATCAAGACTGAAACTCTCATTCCACCTTGGAACTTTTTTCTGCTGTAATCAGACCCATTATTTGTGATATCGACAAACATAGAAAGGTACTATTGCCAATCTTTGTCCTGTTCTAAATTCTAGGTTCTTATTTTGATATTTTTTCTTAGAATGGAAACGAGGAATTTATACTAAAGTCTATAGAAAGTGTAGTTTAAGTCTACAACTTCAAGAAATATTATGTTTACAGTGACTTCAAAATTTTGCAGAATCAGAAGCAACCCTTTCATCGTTAAGTAGTGAAAGTAGTCTAACTACTATAAATGTGATAATTTTCAAATGGAATCCCATTAACTTGTCATTGAACTAGCTGATTGTTACTCTGACAGATCTTCGGAACTTTCTTGATATGGGAAAGTGAAGCTTTGTGGATGATGATTGATCATTTAAAATTATTCTCTTCAAGTTGATATCAGAATGCTACATCTTTGCTACATGTTATACATTAAAGTAGGTTGACAAATCATTTTCCCAAGGGCTCATTGTTTTCTTTTAATCATGTTCAGTGAACCAGCAGAAACCACTAACCAGCCTACCATAGTAAAATAAAATTCAGTCCCATGACAAGAAGACACAAATTTTAGTTTTATGTTCAAGTACGATGAATCTAACACATAGAGACATTATCTTGGAGATGTTCATATCATATATGGAATCAATAGCATTAGAGAAATTCATCAATCTGACCTTTTCAACATTCTCCGCATTTAATTCAAGCCCAGTTTCAGTGTCAAGGATTTGCTCCACTTCTAGTATCTCAGGGATCTTATCACGGAGTCGCGTTTCAATTCCCATCTTTAGAGTCATAGTTGAACTTGGACAAGACCCACATGCTCCTTGCAGCTTCAATACCACAACAAGGCCATCAATCTCATGTAGAGCCACATTACCTCCATCGACCATTAGTCCAGGCCGCACTTCATCCAACACCTTCTCAACATTTTCTTCCGTTAATGGAAGGACACAGCTTGGGGAAACCACAAGGCCTTCAACAATAGAAAATCACAACAAAGTCACTAGTTTTATCAAACATATCAAATAGTTTAATTAGGCGCCATTTGGTTGCTCAAAGAACCTAGGAAAATAATTGAAATAAAAAATCAAACTTGTGGGTTCAATATACAAAAACCAAACCTCAATTTAACTAAAGTAGCTATATTATAAGATTCATACTTAATTCCTTTTCCATTTCCTACAATTTTCTCAGTGACCAAACAGATGGGTTTTTTTTTTTTTACAGCAAATATCCCCATCCTAAAATAGTTGTTGGATCCTATTTCCTAATTTTGCTTCCTATGTTTTCTCAGCAAACAAACAGAATATAAATAATACAGAATTCTATCAATATGGATGCAATGCAGTGTGTCTTTCAGTTCAAATCATCTACTAATATCCAGAAAAGCATAAGTTTCACATCAGTTACCTGGCCGTTTTCTTTGACTGTGAATTGAATTCAATCCAAGGAAGTGGCTGCTTTGAAATTGTCCTCTGAGAAATGGGTTCTGTTTTGATGAAAAATTACTGCAATCTGAAATGGGATTCTAGAGGGAAAGAGAGGTTACAATATTGAGTCAGCAAATATCATAGTGGCTAAAGATCAAAAACACTAAATTCATCAATAATATCTATATATACAATTCACTAATCATATAATCAGAAATGGGATTCTACAGAGTGACATTACAGTATATAAATGTGTACCACACTATATATTCATTATACACATGTATATCATTGCCGATAAATATATACACACTAGCAATATATATATATATATATATATATGTGTGTGTGTGTGTGTGTGTGTGTGTGTATCTATTTGTTTGGTAGATGGAATTAAATAGCACCTTGAGGAAGGATAAATACGACGGAGAGGACTGTTCAGATGAATGAATATATATTGATGAGGTTGGTGTAGGTTTGAAACCTTGGGTTTGGGTTGAGATTGCACCCATATTGTAATCTGTGTTGAATCAAAGGAATTGAGACTCCATCGTTGAAGTGTTGTGAGATACAAACCTACTTAACACAGCAGTAGGTATCAGGAAAAAAATCAAATTGGCGATGGAAGAGGTATTTGATAAAAAGCGTTTTGATTGGCTCATGAACGGGTGACGATAAAAGAATCTGAAATTCTCATAGTCTGTGGATAGAGTGGTAGGTCTCAACATGGGAGGGGAAGGAAGCCACGTCAGAGCATAGGGAGGGCACACGCAGAATGCAGGGAATAATCTGCTGTGTGAATGCCTTTTTTGGTTACCCAACTTTCGCCATTTTTTCCATTGGCCAATTCAGCAGCAATCGTTTCTTTTTATTTTTATTTTTTACTTTTTTTAGTCTCTATATTTATTTCGTTAAAAAAATAAAAACTTTTTATTACAAATAATTGAAAGCAAAAAAAAGTATCTACAATTTTTCAATTGTTTGATATATTTTTTAGTAATTATTTATTTCTGAATTGATTTGTTAGCAATTTTTTTAAGCAGATGCCAAGCCCATGAACCGTAACTCAAAGGCCCAATTAAAAGTCCAAGCCTCAGCCCAAGCCCATGAATCATAACCCGGCAAACCAACCCGTTGACTAAATCCAAGACCAACTCATTGCTGATCCATTTGACCGTTAATCACTTGACCCGAGTCAACTCGGTCAAACTCGTCATAGCAAAATTTTGGTCATCTTCTCTAGCTATTTTGCCGGAACCTTATGAATTTTCCTCATTTTCTTGTGATTTTCTACACCGATTTTGTTTCCCTTCCTTTCTAAACATTTTTAAACATCAATATAAGTCTCTTTATACAATTTTCATGGATCAAATCATACAAAATTATTAAGAAGTTGAAGGGATCAATTTTTCAATGACCCTACTATAAATCCCACACTTTTCTTTTGCTGTTCATCATGGTTTTCACCTCTAATCTACTCTAAACCCTTTATCCGACCTCATTAGTCCCAAATCAGGCTTCAAAACAAATCAAATCATCAAGAAGTGAGTTAAAATAAGAACACCCGTACCTATGGCTCTACCATTGTACAGGCGCTACCATGCACAATCCCAAACCCTCAGAAATATAATTTTGTGAAGGGATTGGTTCAAAATTTAGGCAAAATAGAGTATAAAGTAGTGAAGGGATTGGTTCAAAATTTACACCCACTTGGGATCTCTCTCTCTCTACTATCCACACATGCATCCACACACACTTTGAAACACTAAAAAATCCACACACAACAAGTGATGAAGCATCATACATTTATCTTGCTCTTTCAAACACGAGACCCATAAGTGGGTTTCCATGGCAGTCACTGTATACACTTATACATATACATATAAATATACACACACACACATATCTCATTTCATGCACAATGCCAAACATACACATAGATATAACATCTAAGACTAAATAAAATATCATAGAAGCCCATACCTCATTGGAGATACCATCTATTTTAGAGAGAGAATGTAGAGAAATAAATTTCTCTCAACCATCAATGCTTGCCACTCCCTCCATGCTCATTGTTCTTCCATCCTTCATTAACCAAACTTGAGTCTCCAAGCTCTTTCTTGCTTCCATGTTGATCACAAACTAGAGAGAAAGAAGAGAGATGGTATATACAAAGAGAAATGGTTATTCCATTCTTCCCTTGACTTAGAACTCAGTATTCTCTCTTTCTTTTTCAGTCAATTTTGTCTCTCCCTCTCCAGGATATTCGAATGATAATACACACACACACATATGTATACACACACACATACATACATTTACACATGAGTATTTGTGTAACCACCTAAACTCATCAATTTGTAACTCAACTCTCATGTATGGTTGACATGTTGATCGTTTATCTCGGAAGTGGTTAAGAGAACGAGTCTTCAGCTCCTTTTCATCTCAAGAGCTTTGAAGTAGTCCACTCCACTCCACGTTTGAAATTGTTCTGAACTGCATCCATTATAATTTGAGAACGCGGGACACGTGTTGCCAAAGCTTGATGGAAGCTTTGGCTATAAATACCACCGTTTGGTCTCCAAACTCACTGCTCTCAATTCCTTCAGTCTTACACCATCTAAAGTGAGTTTAGTAGAGTCTGGAAGTGCCAAACGAGGCAGCAAACAATGAGAAACAGAGAATAACATCAATGGCCGGAGGTATGCTTTAATTGTATATTTCGATTTTACGATTCATTTCAATTGTTTATTCCGTATTATGAATCGTTCTAGATCTTTTATTTGGTATCAGAGCAAGGATTACATCTCTGCCTTGGTGTTTTATCACTCTCCCAGTTTATCTCTGTTTTTGGGCTGAAATTTTTAAGAAATTGAGTTTTGCTTTTTGGGTCATTTTTTATTCAAAACAACATTAAAATCATATTCAAAAACAACATTTTTGAGCTTTCTGAGATGAAAATAATAATTTTATTTGTCGCCAGCAAGTTGCCGTTGACGGAAGAGGTGACCAGCTAGGTGCTGGAAACCTGTTGTACAACTGAGTTTTTGTGATTTAATTTAGGCCAAACTGGGTTGGGTCCGACCCGACCCACCTATTCAAATGGCTGCCCAACACTGTTACTTTATGAAAAAAATTTTAAATTTGAGTTTGTGGGGTGTTTGGTTAGAAAGGAGAAGCTATCCAATGATTGGCTTACAAATGTACAAGAAATGAAAACAACAGGAAATAAAAAAAAAATTGGTAAAAATTTGGTTTGGGCAGTGACTTGAACCTGATAAACTTTTGCTCATTTTTGCATATAGTTATTATTTGATTTAATTGTGTGCAGTTTAGATGATTTTTGTGCAAATTTAATAATTATGCTCATATTTAGTTTCCATGAATTGATTATTTCTGTTCTAAATTAATACATGCAATTTTTTGATGAGTATATATATATATATATATATATATAGTTAAAGGCATGAAATTAAATGTTATGCATAATATTATAGTTTTAATTATGCAATGTTTATGCTTAAATTGTGATAATATTCTGTGCATAATAATAACATGTTAATTTTAGTTAAAATTATGTAATTTATAATTATTCTCATATTTAGTTAATCCTTATGCATAAAAGGTATAATGTCTAGTGATCAATATGATTTTTGGTTAATTAAAGAATAGCCACAACATCTTTAATTAAATAAAAATCATATATTATGATTAATTAGGATCACATAAATAATATTTAGACATTAATTGTAATTAATCATACTTAGTAAAATAAATTTTATCCCACAGGAATTTTTATTATATGATTAATTAGAATGAAATATCAAACTGTTCATAACTTACCCACAGGAATTATGAATTAATTTAATAATTTGATATTTTTATCATAAAGTTTAATATTAGAAAGAATATATATCAAATTATAATCATTAATAGACTATTTGTTGTGGGAGTATGAATGTGTACATCTAAGGAGGTTCTGTCTAGGAGACTGGATTTTAAGTGGGACCATTGTGACCCCTCTAATCTTTCCTGAGAATCTTGAAGTTCTGTCTAGGAAAAAAAAATCTTTCCTAGGAACTTACTCAGTAGTACTATTTCTTTCTGCGGTAAAATAAGCCTTATACATGATTATTAAGAAAATAATTTGATAAATTCTATCATAAAGAATAATTGAATCTGCTTGAATTAAAAATTTAGCTCACATGGCAATTTTTATGTCATTAGATTCAATTTTTAAGCATGATTCACATTGGTAGATCATGAACTTCTTTATACCTCATTTTAATATAAGCATGTATGTTTAATTTATGCAGCTAGCCAACCTATTAAATTTTCTAATATCGGTTGTGATATTCCCGAATTTAAGGGTGATAACTTTAAAATGTGGAAAGAGATGGTCTTACTTCATTTAGGATGGATAGACATTGATTATGCTATAAGGAAAGACGAACCACCTACAGTTACCAATACCAGCACTGAAGCTGAGATTTCTCTTTATGAACATTGGGAGCAATCCAATCGACTCAGTGTTATGTTCATAAAGACTAAAATCTCTGCTGGTATTTGTGGTTTAGTCGATCATCATACCAAAGTCCGTGATTTACTCAAGGCCATTGACGAAGAATTCGTCACTTCAGATAAGGCGCTTGCTAGCACCCTAATTATGAAGTTTTGTTCCACAAGGCTTGACACTGTGAGAGGTGTGCGTGAGCACATTATGAAGATGAGGGACACTAGAGCTCAACTTAAGAAACTAGAGGTTGATATTTCAAATTCTTTTCTTGTGCACTACATTCTGAATACTCTCCCACCTCAATACAGTCCTTTCAAAATCTCCTACAACATACATAAGGATAAATGGTCTATTAATGAACTTATGACCATGTGTGTTTAAGAGGAAGGGAGATTAATTATGGAGATGGGAGAGAGTGCAATGCTGGTTACGCATGGAAAGAATAAAGCTCAAGCCAAGAAGAAAGGGAAAGAGAAGTTGGCTCCATAAGCTAACATAAAGAAAGATCATGTGTGTTTCTTCTGTAAAAAGAAGGGACATGTTAAGAAAGATTATCCCAAATTCCAGAAATTGCTTGAGAAGGAAGGTAATCAACTCTCTTTAGTTTGTTATGAATCCAATATGGTTGATGTTGGTTACAACACTTGGTGGATTGATTCTGGTTCTACAATCCATATTTCGAATTCCTTGCAGGGTATGCGAAACCTAAAGAAGCCGATGGGAAGTGAACAAGGCATTTATTCAGAAAACAAGATGTGTTCACATGTGGATGCTGTTGGAACATGCAATTTGATTTTAAGTAGTGGCTTTGTATTAATTCTAGAAAAGACCTTTTATATTCCTAGTTTTTCTAGGAATTTAATTTCAGTTTCTAAACTTGTACCATTTGGATACTCTTTTAAGTTTTCAGATACATCTTTCAGTTTAACGTATGAATCTGAAATTGTTGGAGTTGGTACATTGTGTGATGGTCTTTTCTGTATTAATTTGCAAAATGATGCCACTTATAATGCTATGCATGTTCACACCGGTATAAAGAGATGTGTTGTAAATGAGGATTCCTCTACATTATGGCACCAGAGATTAAGTCATATCTCCATTGAGCGTATTAAAAGATTAGTAAATGATGGGATACTTAGTACCCTTGACTTTACTGATTTTGAAACTTGTGTTGACTGCATAAAGGGAAAACAGACCAACAAGTCTTCGAAAGGTGCCACAAGGAGTTCTCACATATTGGAAATCATACATACAGACATTTGTAGTCCAGACATGGACTCACATGGTCAGAGCTACTTCATCTCATTCATTATTGACTATTCACGATACATGTATCTCTACTTGCTTCATAATAAGAATGAAGCATTAGATGCTTTTAAAGTTTTCAAGGCTGAAGTAGAGAAACAATGCGGTAAGCAAATTAAGATTGTGAGGTCAGACAGAGGTGGAGAATACTATGGTAGATATACAGAAGATAGACAAGCACATGGTCCCTTTGTGAGGTTTCTTCAAGAAAATGGGATTGTTGCCCAATACACCATGCCTGGTTCACTGAACCAAAATGGTGTAGCTGAAAGAAGAAACCGAACATTATTGGATGTGATGCGGAGCATGCAAAGTAGCTCCAATCTTCCTAAGTACTTATGGATTGAGGCACTAAAGACGGCTGTGTACATCTTAAACCGGGTCCCAACCAAAGCTGTTCCTAAAACATCATTTGAGTTATTTAAAGGTTGAAAACCGAGTTTAAGGCATGTACGTGTTTGGAGATGCCCGTCTGAAGTGAGGATTTATAATCCACAAGAGAAGAAATTGGATCCAAGGACCATTAGTGGCTATTTCATTGGATATGCTAACAGGTCCAAAGGTTACAAATTTTTTTGTCCATCTCATACCACTAGGATTGTGGAATCAAGGAATGCCAAATTTCTTGAGAATGACTTGATCAGTGGGAGGGATCATTCAAGGAACAAAATTTCTGAAAATGATCATTCAGGTAATCAACCTTCCACTTCAAGTAATGGATTGATTGTTGTTCATAACACCCCTTCAGTACAAATTGGTGTTGAACAACCAATCATTGAAGTTCCACAAGTGGCTGACATCATTCAAGTAGGTTAGGGATTTCAAGAATTACCAATTCCTGAACAACCAGTTGAACCACATCCTCCTCAAGAAGATGTTGGTGCAGCATTAAGAAGATCTACTAGAACAAGGAAGTCAGCTATTCCTAGTGACTATGTAGTGTATCTACAAGAAACTGACTATGATATAGAAACTGAAGATTATCCTGAATCTTTTTCACAAGCCATTAATTGCAAAGAGTCTGAATATTGGTACAATGTCATGATAGAGGAAATGAATTCCATGAGGGACAACAATGTCTAGAGCTTTGTAGAGTTTCCTAATGGAGCCAAAGCCATTGACAATAAATGGGTCTTTAAGACCAAAAAGGACTCATTGGGCAACATTGAGAGATACAAAGCTAGACTTGTTGCTAAGGGATTCACTCAAAAGGAAGGAATCGATTACAAGGAGACATTCTTTCCTATATCTAAGAAAGATTCCCTAAGGATTGTCTTGGCATTAGTAGCACATTTTGACATGGAGTTGCATCAAATGGATGTGAAAATGGCTTTTCTCAATGGTGATTTAGAAGAGGAGGTTTACATGAAACAACCTGAAGGATTCCCCTCTAGTGATGGTGAACACTTGGTTTACAAATTCAATAAATCCATATATGGTTTAAAGCAAGTGTCCCACCAATGGTATTACAAGTTTCATGGTGTTATTTCTTCATTTGGATTTGTTTAAAACATCATGGATCAGTGTATATACTAGAAGGTCAGTGGGAGTACGATATGTTTTCTTGTTTTATATGTGGATGATATTCTACTTGCAACTAATGATAAGGGGTTGTTGCATGGGGTGAAACAATTCCTCTCTAAGAATCTTGACATGAAGGATATGCGTGAGGCATCTTATGTCATTGGCATTAAGATCCATAAAGATAGATATAAAGGCATCTTAGGTCTGTCTCAGGAAACCTATATCAATAAAGTCTTAGAGAGATATCGGATGAAAGATTGTTCACCAAGTGTAGCTCCCATTGTGAAGGGTGATAGGTTCAATTTGAACCAATGCCCAAAGAATGAAGAAGTCTTTATTCTTCAAGTACAAATCCCTATGTCAAACCTATTCAGACCAAACCGTAAGGCGCAAGTCATGCAAAAGCAATTTGAAGAAGGCGGTTCCCACTATGAATACAGATCCCTATGCTAAGCGTACACGAGGGGTATATTCTGTTTTTGTAGTTGTTGACAGGTTCTCTAAGATGGCACACGTCATTCCATATCGAAAGACATCAGATGCTTCACACATTCTACGGTTGTTCTTTTGAGAGATTGTGAGACTCCATAGAGTTCCAAAGTCCATTACTTCAAATCATGACACAAAGTTTCGTAGCCACTTTTAGATTACTTTGTGAAAGATGTTTGACACTTCCTTGAAGCATAGTACTACAGCTCATTCCCAAACAGATGGTCAAATAGAGGTGACAAACAAAATATTGGGCAACCTAATTCACAGTATTTGTGGAGATAGGCCCAAATAATGGAATCATGCCTTGCCACAAGTTGAGTTTGCTTATAATAGTGTTTTTCATAGTGCCACAGGAAAATCACATTTTTCAGTTGTCTACATCACTTAGCCAAAACATACTATAGACTTGTTTCGATTACCTAAGGGCCATGGTATCAGTTTTGCTGCAGATAATATGGTAGAACTAGCTCAAGCAGTACATGCTGAGGTGAAGTAAAAATTGGAACAGGAAAATGCCAAATACAAGAGAGTTGTAGATAATCATAGATGTGTCAAGGGCACAAGGAGAGATTTCCAATTGGCAGCTATAGAAAATTAAAGTCAAAGAAAATATGGGTCGTACAAAATTATGCACAAGGTCAATGATAATGCTTATGTTGTTGATTTGCTAAAAGTTATGAGGATTTCACGGACTTTCAATTTTGCTGACATCTATGAGTACCAAACAGAAGTCCTCCTCTATCCATATTATAGCTTGAGATCGAGTTCCCTTCAAGTGGAAGGGACTGATGTAAAACAAGTTGTTGAGGCATTTGAAGAACAATAAGAACGTACTAAGTCCCATTCTAAGAAAAAGTACTAGTAAACGTAGAGTTGTTCAGTTACGTTTTTGGGAAATGAGACCTTATCTTAACCCAAAACAGCGAGACAGACAATACTCATCACTCCACCATCACCGAAGCTACATCGTGGCCAAAAGACTTCGTTTAGGCTTCCAATTTGACTTTTTTCCTTTTATAATAAGTTTTAATTTTGTAATTATTTTATTTAAGGAAGTTCAAATTAACTTCTACTTGCGGCTATAGTTTCCTACTTTGATTTGGTTTCTAATTTTCTAAAAGGTGCCAATTTTTATTATTTTCAGATTTTTCCTATTTTTTGAAATTTTCTAGTTTCCTAATTGTAATAAGTCTAATATAAGGAATTAGTAGATTCCTATTCGGATTAGTAGTAATCTTAGGCTATATATATGATGTAAAACTGTCTTTAGTATTCAGATTATCAATAATATTTTAGTTTAGAAATTTGAGAATTATTCTCTTTGCGTGGGGAGTCCCCTTTGTTCTTGGTTACTAAGGAATTTAACGTGTTTGATTCTCTTTCATGTTTTCGTGTTGCGTTAGATTTCACCTCTTTCGCAGATATACAGAACGCTTTGTGTGTAAGTCACATCACCATTCCATTTTCCCTTCTTATGTATGTTTATTCATTTATTTTGTTTTTGTTTTGTTTATCTTTAGTTGTTTCTTAAGCTTTTGTGATATTATACTTTCATATTTTGCAGTAAAATGGGATTGAGAATGGACACTTAGACTGACACTTATGGTGGGCAAAACAAATTAGCACTTCTCATATTTTGCAGTAAAAGGCCATATTTTGCCATTTTAGGAGTTTAAAATTTTTGTCATCAATGGCAATTTCAACAAATTTTTGCAAGGAATTTGTTTCCCATGCCACTCGTACATAGTTAAGATTTGAGAATAACTTTTACTAAACATCCAATTATCAGCTAATACATCAATCCACCAAATTAAAATCAATTCTAGGCCAACTAAACTTCCCCGACGGGCACTAATCATGAAACATAAAACTAACTTAGACACGATTAAAATTGATTGCTGCGAATACTAACACAAAAATCAAAATTTAGTTAAACTTCTATGCTCTTGTTTCTGTAACTAAGTGGCAGTCACACTTAGTCTTTGCTTGGAAGGCAACAGTAGAGACTTGGGAGGGGTTACAGTTGGATTCATAGAACTTACATTGAGGTTGCCAGAACACTGAAAGACTTGGGAGTCAAAAGTTGCCTCAATAAAAAGTTGATGAGGTACATTAGAGGATAAGGTGTGGCTAGGACTGAGCTGAGCAAGAAGAGTGTTGGATAACAAGGGTGTGTGGCATGTGCTGTGTAACCCAAATAATGTCTTCTGCAGCTACCTTTTTTTGCTGCATTTGTTATAAAAGTGTCCGACATGAATCATGGATTCATTATAGTTTCCTCTTTCAGCAACCCACTTTAGCACATTCTGCCATTTGAAATTGTTGCACAAGACAATTTTGGTGGAAATCGCTATCGTTTATGTGCTATTTTGATGTGTCATTTTCTGCAATATCATTTCAGTGTGCCACTTTGAGAAAAAAACACTACAACCAGTTTCTTCATATTAATCAGGTGACTCGTCGCTATTATCATTTTTTTTTTATTGATGATTCTCAGTATCAAGGTCATACCTGCATATAATTTACTTAAATCAGTTTTGGCTTATCATTTTAGTTTTTTTTTTTTTTTAAATTTACATGATCACAAGTTCTTGTTTGCCTAGCACATTAGAACGGGTTTAAGTCCTAGAATCAACCTCTAAAAAATGCACCCGGTCGTGTGTGAGACCTTGTGCACTAGCTACGACTTCGTATTATATTTTTTTGGTTTAAAGATTTGATGATTTCTCAATTAGACTCTTTCTTCATAGACAACTGCCATTTCCCAACACATTGCAAGCTTTCAGGGCTCTATTAAGAACTACAGGAAATATTGCTTTTAGCGGCAAAAGAAAAAAAATGGTTTAATTAATGACACATGCATTGGTAGTGCTTAGATTGAATTAAACCACCTGTAAAGACTTTAAGGCAGTTTCTTAGCACGGTTTGCATCTGCCTCTAAACACCCCTTTTTTGTAGCAAGTGTTGAAAGTTTTCATGGTAGACAACCTCTATTTTCACTTCAGTGCATGACATTCATGTTTCCAGTAGCTCTTATCAGCTTCCTTATTACATATATGCATGTTGAAAAATAAGGATCTATGCAATTTTCAGTGAAAAGCGTGAGAGAGAGAGAGAAAAATGAAGAGAATTTATGCACTTCAACAGTGTGACTACGTTCATAGGAGCGAGTGACTAAATTCTTTACTATTCAAAAAAATAAGATTACAACATATTTATACTGTCTTGCAGTTAAAATTCTAACCCCAGTCTAATATATTGAAAAATTTTCTAATATATCCTTACTGCTCACATGGCTTTCTCCGTCCATAAGACCTATATATATACTAGTTTCACATATTACACAAATATGAGTCATATCAGTCGAGTGTGCACACATGAAGGGAAATGCACAAAATCTAAACTAAGCATTTCAACTGCAAGCAAAGTCACTCAACCAGTTATGTAATAAATACATTTATGCAACAATTGCACCCAGAAAACGGTGCCTCAATTGCCCAGTTATTCTTACTTGATAAAAATGTGTTAAATTAATGGTTCGTTGAAATGATACAAACATACAAGTCAATGACTATGTCCTATTCAAGCTTAGACCCCGGAATAGCCAATGTGGCCGCTTATTTTGCTGATCCAGTGCTGCACTTGAACTGCCCAAGGTGTTGTCAGGGGCACCACATTCCTCTGATTTGATGAAGGCAGAGGAACCAAGTTCCCTGAATTTGTTATGAGTCAAGCCAGTGCAGCCTAAATCTGGACTCCGGCGATGCTGGTGTTTCTTTGATCTCTTTTTTCCAGTGCTACCTCCAATACTCAGGGTCAGCTCCACAGTCACTTTCCTCATCTGATTCATCACCACTCGTTTTGCTGTTTTTGAGGTGCCCTGTTGCTGCCTTGGCCCTGCTTGGTCTTCTTCAATATCTTCTTTGGAAGGCCTTTCAAGATCAAATCCCTTCGGCATTTGCAAGATATCTCCAGAGCAACTAACACTCTGCTCCCTTGGGCTTTGATTGTCTCTCACGGTTTGAAACTGGAGATTATACCCAGTTGTGTTTGTTGCTTGATGCTGGTCTAAAAGGTGAGAATAATTGATATCCAAGGCATTCATTTGACCCCGAAATCTATCCTGTTTGATGCCATTTTTCATCTCATCCATCAGCAGTCTTTTGAGCACTTATAGAGCCGATGTAGTTCTCTTACCTGCAATATCAGTTTGTTGGAAACTAGCCAGCATCAAATTCTAATTTAGCATTACAATTTTCAGATGACTATTCTAATTTGATTTCTTCATTAAAAATTTCAGAATTGATGAGCAGACAGGTCAATGAAATGGTAAAATGCTTACATGTTTTTGGATTAACCAGAAGTATAAATAAGAGAGAGGAGATGGGTAAGGATGAGAATTTAATCAAACCTGTTGTTTGAAGATATCTTCATGCATCAGCATTGTCTTCTTAATGGATTCTAGGTTGTGCTGTTCTAGCATCCTGTCCATTGAACACTGAAGCTTGTCAAGAGCAACCGTTTGTAAGTTCTCCTTTAGCCCTTTGTTTTCCAAGCAATCCCAATCATCCAATCGATTCGCAGCAAAAATGTTGTTATTTTGGGAGTTAGCTAAGGGATTAATCGCATACTGGAGTTCGGTTCCCATTCCTGAAATACTAGGAACTGTTCAAATTGGTAACAAACTTCAAAATATACACCAAAAAACACAACCATCATTACTATAACAAAAAAGTTCTGACTGGCAAAACAAAATATATACATATAGGTAGAAAGATGATGGATAGATATAAGATCTTGAAAAGAAAACTCTATATTTGGGGCTCTTTTTTTCTCTTTGATGGGGTGGTTGTTATTGATAGAAGTCACTACATGAAGGTGGAGACAGTGTCAAGTTGTGAGTCCAATGCCACATCTAACCAACAAAGACTAATGGAAACATCAGATCACATTTGAGTCATATCCAACCATTGACAAAAGTCAAATTGGATTACAAGATACCTATGGAAAAGCATCTAGAAAGAGATCAGATCATGTACTGTATAATCAATCTCAAAGCCTTTTTCTTTCTTTCATCCTCTATCATGTGTTAGGCATTTGTGTCAAATGCCAGATTGTGTAGTTCTAGATTGCATTATGGGCTTCCAAATCATAATCAAGTAAGCAGTAAAGAAAATGGGATCTCTCTGTCTCTGCCCCATCAGGCTGATCCTTACATGGAATTTAGATAATTTTATTTAAAATGAAGTCAATCAGATACTTGGGCTTCAAGAAGGGACTTCATCCTCCATTAATTATTTTCCAACCTTTGTTCCCACTCCTTCAGAAAGTATAACTTACATAAGAACTGAATTAGGTGCTGTTCTCAAAGTAGCGTCTGGAACAAAAATTTGTGAGGAGCTTTTGTCTCGGACTCTATTTTGAGCATTTAGAAGCTCAGACAAACGGCCCTGAGTTCCATTTGTTGTGGTTCCATCTGAAGGCAATTCCCAATATATAACACACCCACACACACACACACACACACAGATTTACTGTCTACTGCAACTTGCAAAGGAAACCACATCAAAATCGGTTAATTACAGGTTCTACCATAATTAGGGAGTCTGAAGAACAAAATCAAAAAGTTTCTTCCACTTCAGAACTTGGATTGCAATTATATCTATACACGTACTAAAACAATGACACTGAATCAAAAAACCACCGTGATTATGCCTCCTTCAGAATAGAACTCGAACTTTCAAAATGTAATTAGATGAAGAGACAAAAACAAAAAAAACAACATTAGCATGAAAATTCATGAAGAAATAATACTTCTATTAAAAATGGACAAATATATATGAACCTGTAAAAAAAAGTGGCCAGATCGCAATGTTTTCTTCTGAGGCTCATTGAAAATCATCCAACCTCATGCCACTGCCTCTACCCATAAGCCAATCTTGCTAATAAACTATGACTGAAAAGCAAATAAGCCAATGACCTCATCAACAACCAGGGCTCATTCTTCATGACATGAACGACGGAGCAATCCAAGTGCCGCCACAACGTTGAATCCAGAGAGAAGTGGGAGACACCAACAATCTCTTACCAGGCTAATACTATTCCCACTTCCCTTGGAGAAACAACAAAGTACCATTCACTTAAAAAATATAATCATAGTGTTAATAATTCATGATTGACAGGCTGTGAAGTAAAGAGAAGCAAGGCGAAAAAAAAGGCAGGAGGTGCATTGTGTGTGTGTGTGTGTGAATTTGAAAGGGAGAGAGAGAGAGAGAGAGAGAGAGAGAGCTGTTGCTAGCAGTATATCGTGGATTATATTGTTTGTATATTGAAATTCTATATTGTACATGCCGCACTGTATTTGTGGGGGAAGATCAGTAAAAGGTAGGGCCCCCAGAAGAAACAAAGGAATATATAATGGAAACAAATGACACCCCTTAAAACGTAAGCCAATGTAGGCCTGTGAACAAGATATTCCAGACAGCTCTTGCAGGACATGAGGATATGAAAGAGATAAAAAGCTGGTGTACATGTTCTTTCTCACAACAGTAACATATTTCTCTCTCTCTCTCTCTCTCTCTCTCTCTCTCTCTCTCTCTCTCTCTCTCTCTCTATTTCTATCCTTACTCATAGGAAAATCAAAAGATACCCATTTGTTTGTTCTCTATGTACATTACAAAAGCTTATCTAGTTTACTGTTGTAAATGAATATTCATTAAATACACATTTCTGAATGGGATATCATTGCGGTGAAAGTCCTATTAACTTTCGGTCATAACATTGATCTTTGTTAGTAAAAGATTATCGAATGTAGTGATATAATTAAAATCATGTAAAAGTCTAATGAAAAATATGTTTTATATGTGAATATGTACGATGTATCAAAAGTGATATAATTAAGGTGGGTATATATTCATGTAAAATGTTGAATTAGCTCAGTCTCCGCAAGCATTCTCTAGGCATGATGCATGCTTACATGCACAGCACACCTTGTAAAGCAAATGATCACCTAATGAAGCAATTGCACCTAATATTTCATGTTTATACCACGATAAGTCCAAGTTTATATAAGATCATTTTAATCATAGAATAATTTACGAACATGAGATAAAGTGGTTTAAATGATTGAAAATATAATCGCTAAACTAGATCTCGTGGCATATAAGTTCAAGTTCGTAATAGTATTTTCTTTTATTATTTATGTTCTTAGTGCTGGGATGGTGCAAGAGAGGATCCTCAGAAAATCCGATACCATGCACTAATTTGGATTTTTTCTGAATTAAGAAGATAATAAACCAATGTTTTCATGACAACCGACATAAATTAATCATGATTAAAGTATAGGAATTTAATGTTTGAAAGAATGAATGAATAAAAATAAAAGCATTGAAATTTGAGATGGGAAAGGGGAAACTTCCCACGCATCGCTTTCCTCCAAAAGCTGAAAGTCCAAAACACATCTCCCCCAAACTGAATAAAAAAATCCAATTCTTCAAACACCCATAGTTCTCATCCGGGGAACTCTACACCTCACAAGTCCACATGCTTTGGATATTTTATTATTATGGATATGATTTCTTTACATTTTTAATTATGGGCATGCCTTCTCTTGTCCTTCACTTGTTTATGTCTCCATAAAAATCATATAATAACGTGGCCATTTCCTCTTCTTCTTTTTTTTCTCGTTTATGTTTTCTCTTTTTTTTTTATTGCATATTTATATATGTTTCCTCGAATATCATATATTAACGATGGAATTTCCATTTCTTTTAATTTCTTGTTTATGTTTTGCTTTTTCTTTTTTTGTCTATATATATATATATATATATATATATATATATATATATAACTAGATATGTCAATTTGTGTATGAATTTTAACCGTTGTTTAGACACTTTAAAGGTTGTGTTCAAATACTAATATATTTCTAACATGTATGAAAGATTATATGGGCCTCATGTGTAAGAGAAAACTCTAAGATAAATAATAAAAATATACTTGTGGCAGAAGACAAACTCTTAATTGGTAGAGGTCATCTCTAAACACGTGTTAAGAAACCCCAAGACTCAAGTGTAAAAGTTCATAAAAGCAACTATAAAAGTTTTAGAAAATACAATAGTGTCAAAATACTTAAAAATCTAACATTCGGTATCAGAATATCAAAAATTTCAACACGATATTAGAGTTGGTTTTGAGCTAAACCTAGCAAGATAAATAAAGCATGTGATAAAGCAACAGTAAGACGACAACAGTAACGACAACCAGTAAATTAGTGAAAAAGTTAAGTTAATCCTAGAGGCTTTCAACAAATCATAGTTGGGTTAAAATATATCAAAGTTCATGGATTTTGATTTCTATGTTAAGGTCAAGTGTTTTGATGATATAATAATCAAATTGACTACTGAATATACTATGTTTTTTTTTTGGTCATGCACTTCAGTTGAATGGATTTAAAAGATTAAATTGATGAAATTGTCATTGAAATATGATCAAGTATACATGTCCCAAAACACGATTAACATTAGAAGGTTCGGTGAAAAGAAGAGGAAACAGGAGAATCGGTTGACCGCTAGCTGCATCTAGAGGCTATGATTCCTCCATAACTTTATGGATAATGTTTTATGGCTAAATTATTAGGCATAAATTTGTGCCCAAATAAGATTATTCCTCCATAACATTAGTATTTTTTATTTTTTAAAAAATAGCTAATGCGATAGTGACATATTATTTGAGCACAGATTTGGGTATAGAGATTTGAATCATAAAATATTATTCTAATTTTATTTCAAGACAAGTCTGAGCCACATAGCCAAATCGGTGACTACAATCTTTCTTAGACCATTTTCAACTCGTTCTCAAATTTTCAAATTTGAAGATAGGAAAGCATAAAAGGGTTTCTAACCCACCTTCAGATTGGCATCAAATTTGAAGACCTGAATAATATTTTTAATTACTTTTAATTTTCAAATTTGAAGATTTACTATTCATTTTTCAAATCATTATTCATTCACTATTCATGTAATATTCATCCATTAATTATTTTTATAATATTCTAAACTAATAATTATTTTTTATATTATTTAAATAAATATTTAAAATTAATTTATCAAGAATTTCTTAATTATTAATTTTTTCACAATTCTTGGCTATTTTAATTTGTAATTTCTTGAATATATCATGGAGTTTTTAACCTAAAAAAAAAAAGTGATAAATAAGTGAAGTTAATTTGGAGAAATATATGTTAAATAACTTTATTTTAGACATCTATAATATTATAAAATGTGAGATTTAAAGAGTGAATAGTAATTTACAAATTGGTATGGATAGAGTGAAAATGTGTGATCCATCATTTTTAAACTTGAATATACTAAAATGAAAATGAATTTAAAGATGATAGATTGAAGATGCTCTTAGTTATATGAAAGAAAAGTATTTAACACACCGATTTTTGTAAATAATTGAAATTCCACTTACATTTACCGGATTCACACGGAGAACTTGCTTTGTGCGGGTATAGTAGGATTAACCCTGATGTGAGTCTTCTAACAATTAGGGTGAACAGTTTACCTGATCGGATAGATGTGATTGCAACAATGTTTTGAAACCAAACCGTTCTGCGAACTAGAAAAAGGACCGGGTCATGGGTCACTGGTTCAACTGTCAGGTCAACCGGAATCGAACCGTGATGTCATAATTATATTTATTATTAATTTTAATAATATATTAAATTATTAAAAATATGAAAAAAAAATTGTTTAAATTTTATTATCACCTTACTAAACCTAAAAATATCTAAAACATAACAATATTCAAAATAATATACAATGTTACAAATATTGTAGTATAATAATATTTCAAATATAAAAAAGCATGATCTAAAAAAAATTAAAGTAAATAATTTAAATATAAAGATTGCATTATTCAAATTTTAAAGACAAATTGTTCATGAACCCAACCTCATAAAAATAAATAATCAAATTTAGAAGTCACAAATAAAGTTTCATTCTTTACCTTTATATAAATTCAAAAAAAGCAAATTGTTGGTCTCTTCCTAAAAGTCCCAGATTGAAAAGATGAGAAGATGTGCAAGAATTGTGTGATAATAAAATAGGAAGTTTGTTTGAATCTTTGAATATCTCATCCCGTTGTCCCACACCGAACAAGAAGTGAAAAGTGTAGAAAATTGGGGTCTATAAAATAGTACCTTCAGGAACTTGCTTTTACTGCTTTGTAGTACACTCGCTTGCATTGGAGTTCACGTGCTTTAATATAAAAAAGTGAAAAAACCTGCTTCTGACTTCATTAAGTTGGTTGCAGCTTACTTCAAAAAGGTAAAGAGTTCAATTTTTTTGTTTCTAAGACCGTGTTTTTTTTGGTTTGTTGGACCGGACGTTTTTTTTTATGCCTTTTACAAGAATCGGTGTGAACCGATGACCCAGTACCGGGTCACCTGATTTGACAGTCCGACCGGCCGATTTTAACGGTTTTGTATTTTTAGAATGGTTTTGAATTATAAGCAGTTTTATGGGTTAAATCGGACTGTTTTATGAACCGATCGACGGTTCAACTGGTTGAACCAGTCGGTTTGATCCGAGTTTTAAAACATTGGATTGCAAGTCTAAAAAATAATAATTGGGAGAATGTTTTGTAAATACGTATCAATATCACAAAATTTAAGAAAATAATTTTATTAATATCAAATCATAAAAAATTTAAATAAAATTTTGTGAATTATTAATTGATATTGCAAATAAAACATATACTAAATAAGTATGTGATGTTTAAGCTAAAAAATGTGCACGTTGTTCATGTTATAAAAAGCCCAAGTCACTATAATTTACATCAAAATTAATTACATTAACATAAGTGAGGTTAAATATGTATGCATATCTAATAAAATATAATTATAGATAACCTATTACATTAACAATGTAATATGAGGCAGCTTAGAATGATAATTAATTAACTAAAATTAATATAATTAATTAATTAATTACTTCACAGAGTTAAGCATATAGTCCTAGATAGTTTATAAAGATCTAAAAAAATAGAGTAAATTTTTTATTTTTGCCGGTAGGGTACTATTCATACATTAATTGTCGGTAGGGACACTACACATACATCATTTAGACATAATTCATGTTTAGAAGCACAATTTGAGTATGTCATAGAAGGAAAATATGCTTAGAATGTTAAAATACACCTCTTGTGAGAACTTGAGTGCAATCGGAGATAGTTTGAAAAATGAGCCCAAAATGGCAACCCGAGTAGCCCAGGTGGGTCCGACCGCACCCGCCAACAGAAAAAAACAAATTTTGAAAAAATATTAATTAATATAATTTTAAGAAGTTTGGTTAAAACAGAATATCGATTTGAGGCGTTTCAGGACAGGTTGTAATGTAACGGGATCCCGCGACTCATTAAGGGCAAAAATGTCTTTTCACCCCTTGGCCCTTTAGTATAAATAAGACACATAGGATAAAAAATCTTCAGAAATTGTTGGATAAAGTGCTGCAAGTCGTGCTTAGAGAGAAACCACAAGAGAAACCTAAGTTTTTCAACTTTCTACCTTCCAAAACTCATCTCTAGCCTTGAAATCTCTCAAGGCTTCATTCTAGGAAGTTGTTCCCCACCACAAGGGCTACAATCCTACCAATTGGTTTGGCGTTGAAGCGAGCATAACTCCCTAGGGTTGAGAAAAACCCTTATAGGTATGATATTTTGCTAAGTAAAGAATATAGTTAAGTTTATTAGTGTTTCTTTATAAGTTGATTGTATGACTTACATACTTGTTGTTAGAAAGTCACTTAGCATATAGTTGCTTTGAAAACCTAAAGGTTGGTACTTTGTGTACTTGTGTGTTCTTTGAGAATTTGGCAAACTAATGAACACGTAGCATGAATATATGTGTAATTGATTGCATTATAACCCATGTTCATGTAGACAAAGTCTTGTGGTTTGAAGGTTATGATTTGTTCAATGTATTGGTACTTTGTGTACTTATGTATTCTTTGAGAATTTGGTAAAGTTGTGAACATGTAACATGAGTATATATATAATTAATTATATTATAGAATATGTTCATGTGGAAGAAGTCTTGTAATTTGAAAACTATGAATTGCGAAATGCATGATGCATAATTTAAGACACACCCCATGTGTTTGATAAAAATGCCTTATTGAAATTGCATGAAAAAATTGAAGCATATTGGCATATTGTGAATCTTTAGAAACACGGTGTGTGTCGAACACTTTGGTGCTATGCATTACGAGGGTGTAGATCCTGTGGTGAAAAACTCAAAATCTGGCCATTGGTACTCGCATTCCGACGGGGACAGACCGTGAAGCGAGACATACGATTAGTACTTGCATTCCAATGGGGAAGGACCGTGAAGCAAGACATGTGTTGGTCATAGAGTTGCATGTGTGTGTCATGCATATTGCCATTGCATTGCATTATTGAATTGAAGGGAATATAACTCATAAATGTTCACTTTGCACATGCCACGCCTTGCCTTTATTCTTTATTTAGCATTATGTCATACAAGTCATCGTGCTTACACTACATGGGATTATATTTTTTAGATGAGACTCCCGGCATATGAGACTTGATGAAGTCTTGAAGCATGGAAGGGGAAATAGAGTTTGATGTATATTTTGCCTAAGGGCTATATTTTGTATGTAGGGGCATAAGTTCCATGAAATTATTTTCATGTTTAAAACTTAGACCTTATGTAAGTTATGAACTTAATTTTATGTTGGATTGTATGTAATTGTGTATTAAATGTAAATAAGGAGCATGGAGCTCCATGTAGTTATTTTTTTGAAATATGCTTGTAGATATTGAAAATATAAAATTGTATAAATAATCGTTCTATTAGTTGTTGTTGTTGGTATTGAGGATGATGATGAGGAGAATGAGATGAGGAAAAAGGGTCGATAAACAAAGGAAACTATAGTCAAATTTTACAAAAATGGTGATTAGGGTGAGTCAAGAGGGAGAGCAAGCCTAGATTTTCTAAGTAAAGACCCAAATGAATTAAGAGGAAAAAGAAAGGTAAAGAAATGAAAAATAGGGGCACTTAGTCCGAAAACCACTTAAGGTCGAAAAATAAGGAAAAAAGGGTAAGATGGTCATTTTATATGTTATAGGGCCCCACACCAAATTTGGGAATGAAATAAATTGAAATGGGTATAAAAATGTCAAAACTAAGATTTTTGAACCAAGGTTGGAATGTTGGTACTGTAGCACTTTAGCTACTAGAATACAGTAGTAATGAATAGTAGACCAAGCAAGCCAATAGCCAGCCAGTCCGCACGTCGCACGCCTTGGTGCGCGTGCTGCTACTACATCCCTGTGCCTGCGCATGTCATGGGCAGGCCATGACTGCCTTCCAAGGCCATTTCAAGGCCATATACCCCTATGCTAGACACCACCTTTTGGGACATATTTTAGTCATTATTCAATACCATGTTTGGTCACTTCCTTAGACCACTTTAGGTAGGATTTTTGACCTATTCTTAGTCTATGCCCCAGGGCATTTGGGACCCATTTGGGCCATTGTTTCAAGGCACATTAGAGACATTTTTGGGGCTATCTTGGAAGTCATGCATTGACATGCCTTAGACTATTTTTTACCATTGATTAGGGGAGGTATTTGACTAGTATTCGGAACTCATATTGGGCGAGCCTAATAACATTTTTCATCCTTAATCTTGAAAAACATGGAAAAATTAATAAGTAATCAGTTAAATCCAGTCAATTGTAATTTATTAATTCTTTTTAGTTCATTTTCATTCACTCTCCAAGGTTTTGAAAATTCGGGGCATGACATAGTTTCTCTAATTAACCAACCTAAGTTAGTTAATTAGACATGAATCATGAACTTAAGGGGCAAACCATGTGTTCAAATATAAATTAAATTAGATTCCTAAACAATTACATGGCCAATTGCTTAAAAGAAAATTTAAAGCACAATATATAAGAGCATAGTCCAAGTAAGAGAGACACCAAGATTTTACGTCGGAACTCCTCATAGGGAAGAAAACCTACCACTATAAGAAAACGTATCCATTAATCAAACCAATCTATATATGACACAAAAATTGACTACTAATCACTAACATAATACACTATCTAATAGACTTCCCATGTTTGTCAATTCTTCTAGTCGTCCTTCTTTCACTACAACAATTTGGACTATTAGCGACGCTCATGTGCGTCGCTAATAGTCCAAATGGGCGTCGCTAAAAGTCTTTAGCGACGCACAGACGTGCGTCGCTAAGGCGTCACAAAAAGTGGCGTCGCTAATACTATTAGCGACGCACAAAATCGTTGGCGTCGCTAAAAGTGCATATTAGCGACGCCCACGGAGCGTCGCTAATAATTGGATCCATGCGTCGCCAATAATACCCAAGAACGTTTTGAGCGTCACAAAAAATCACTTTTAGCGACGCACAAGGGGCGTCGCTAAAAGTGATTTTTTTGGCGATTTTTAAATTAAATTCAGACTTTTAGCGACGCTATGGTGTGCGTCGCTAAAAGTGTTTTTTTTTTTTCAACACTATCTGCTTTGTTTTAATATATTTTTGTTCCTGTTTAAACCTGTATCAATCATCCATCCTGATATACAATAAAATCCAAGCATTCTGAAATGATCAATATTTTGAAACAGAAAAATACATTCATATATATATATATATTAAACTAATTATGTACAATTGTAAATGTACCTTTCATCACTAAATAGAAAAATTAAAAATTGTGTCCAAAATGTTACCACAGATGTCCATGAAAATAAAAAATAAAAATAACAAGTTCCGATGCAAAACATAAAGACGGCGCCGCGACAATAATCCCCGATCAATCTGAGATAAAGATCAAAAGACATATATTAGAACAATTATTAAATATATATGAACATAGAATGTGAATAGTTTTTTGTTTTTTTGTTTTTGCATGCATAAATAATAAGAACAACATAAAGTAGCATAAGTCTATTTTATCATTTGTGAGGTGTGTGAGGTGGTTTCGGTGCAGTTAGGCCGATATCCGGCATTTTGGTCTGTCAAAACCCCAAAATGGGCCTTTTTGAGGCTGAAACTTGCATAAGTTTCAAACCGGGCATCGGAACAGAGTGTCGTAAGTTCGTGAAAGTCTATTTTATTATTTGTGAGGTGTGTGATGTGGTTTCGGTGCAGTTAGGCCGATATCCGGCATTTTGGTTTGTCAAAACCCCAAAATGGGCCTTTTTTAGGCTGAAACTTGCATAAGTTTCAAACCGGGCATCGGAACCGAGTTTCGTAAGTTCGTGCAAGTCTATTTTATCATTTGTGAGGTGTGTGAGGTGGTTTCGGTGCATTTAGGCCGATATCCGGCATTTTGGTCTGTCAAAACCCCAAAATGGGCCTTTTTTAGGCTGAAACTTGCATAAGTTTCAAACCGGGCATCGGAACCGAGTTCCGTAAGTTCGTGCAAGTTTATTTTATCATTTTTGAGGTGTGTGAGGTGGTTTCGGTGCAGTTAGGCCGATATCCGGCACTTTGGTCTGTCAAAACCCCAAAATGGGCCTTTTTGAGGCTGAAACTTGCATAAGTTTCAAACCGGGCATCGGAACCGAGTTTCGTAAGTTCATGCAAGTCTATTTTATCATTTGTGAGGTGTGTGAGGTGGTTTTGGTGCAGTTAGGCCGATATCCAGAATTTTGGTCTGTCAAAACCCCAAAATGGGCCTTTTTGAAGCTGAAACTTGCATAAGTTTCAAACCGGGCATCGGAACCGAGTGTCGTAAGTTCATGCAAGTCTATTTTATCATTTTTGAGGTGTGTGAGGTGGTTTTGGTGCAGTTAGGCCGATATCCGGCATTTTGGTCTGTCAAAACCCCAAAATGGGCCTTTTTTAGGCTGAAACTTGCATAAGTTTCAAACCGGGTATCGGAACCGAGTTCTGTAAGTTCGCGCAAGTCTATTTTATCATTTGTGAGGTGTGTGAGGTGGTTTCGGTGCAGTTAGGTTGACATCCGGCATTTTGGTCTGTCAAAACCCCAAAATGGGCCTTTTTTAGGCTGAAACTTGCATAAGTTTCAAACCGGGAATCAGAACCGAGTTTCGTAAGTTCGTGCAAGTCTATTTTATCATTTGTGAGGTGTGTGAGGTGGTTTCGGTGCAGTTAGGCCGATATCCGGCATTTTGGTCTGTCAAAACCCCAAAATGGGCATTTTTTAGGCTGAAACTTGCATAAGTTTCAAACCGGGCATCGGAACCGAGTTCTGTAAGTTCGTGCAAGTCTATTTTATCATTTTTGAGGTGTGTGAGGTGGTTTCGGTGCGATTAGGCCGATATCCGGCATTTTGGTCTGTCAAAACCCCCAAATGGGCCTTTTTTAGGCTGAAACTTGCATAAGTTTCAAACCGGGCATCGGAACCGAGTGTCGTAAGTTCGTGCAAGTCTATTTTATCATTTGTGAGGTGTGTGAGGTGTTTTCGGTGCATTTAGGCCGATATCCGGAATTTTGGTCTGTCAAAACCCCAAAATGGGCCTTTTTGAAGCTGAAACTTGCATAGGTTTCAAACCGGGCATCGGAACCGAGTGTCGTAAGTTCGTGCAAGTCTATTTTATCATTTGTGAGGTGTGTGAGGTGGTTTTGGTGCAGTTAGGCCGATATCCGGCATTTTGGTCTGTCAAAACCCCAAAATGGGCATTTTTTAGGCTGAAACTTGCATAAGTTTCAAACCGGGCATCGGAACCGAGTTCTGTAAGTTCGTGCAAGTCTATTTTATCATTTTTGAGGTGTGTGAGGTGGTTTCGGTGCGATTAGGCCGATATCCGGCATTTTGGTCTGTCAAAACCCCCAAATGGGCCTTTTTTAGGCTGAAACTTGCATAAGTTTCAAACCGGGCATCGGAACCGAGTGTCGTAAGTTCGTGCAAGTCTATTTTATCATTTGTGAGGTGTTTGAGGTGGTTTCGGTGCAGTTAGGCCGATATCCGGCATTTTGGTCTGTCAAAACCCCCAAATGGGCCTTTTTGAGGCTGAAACTTGCATAAGTTTCAAACCGGGCATCGGAACCGAGTTTCGTAAGTTCGTGCAAGTCTATTTTATCATTTGTGAGGTGTGTGAGGTGTTTTCGGTTCAATTAGGCTGATATCCGGCATTTTGGTCTGTCAAAACCCCCAAATGGGCCTTTTTTAGGCTGAAACTTACATAAGTTTCAAACCGGGCATCGAAACCGAGTGTCGGAAGTTCGTGCAAGTCTATTTTATCATTTGTGAGGTGTGTGAGGTGGTTTCGGTGCAATTAGGCCGATATCCGGCATTTTGGTCTGTCAAAACCCCTAAATGGGCCTTTTTGAGGCTGAAACTTGCATAAGTTTCCAACCGGGCATCGGAACCGAGTTCCGTAAGTTCATGCAAGTCTATTTTATCATTTTTGAGGTGTGTGATGTGTCTTCGGTGCATTTTCTATAAATAATAAATCCACAAAAGTATATAATTTTAAAAACTTACCAAGGTTGTGAAGAGTCACGCTGTTGGCTGATCATCGTTTGCAAAAGAGTCTGTATCTCGGCATATCGCTCCTCGAGGCTATCTAGTCTCTGGCGCAGCACTACATTCTCTTGTTGAACTGCCGCCGTAGCTGAGTGTGCCCTAGCATCACTCTCAAAGGACGATGTCGTCGGCGCCATCCCAGTCCCTAAGCCACGCACATAGCCACGCCTCTTGCCCAGAACAGTCTCCCGTATCTGGTCATCGGTCGGCGGATCCTGACCCTCAGGTGTCGGCTCATCACGCAGCCGGACCATCTCCTCCTATAAAAACATAAATATATGTTACTATTTTTATAACTTTAGATTAATATTAAATTACTAATACTGTAGCAAGTTAAATAAAAACTTACATAAAGCCGCTGTGCTTCAGGCCCAGCCCAACCCTTATTGGGGTTGTAGTGCGTCCTGTGCCACAAATCAATGGGGCTGGGTGGTGCACCGGTGTCCTGGTCTCGCTGGAGCAAATAAATAGTAGCTTATGAAGAGTGATTTCATGAATAGATTATACAATAAGAACTTGATACATTTATTAACTTACCATATCATGCCTATACTGTACAAAAGAACGTGATCCACCACAGTGGGTCACCTTCTGCTTGCTTCTACTCTCGCTATTCTTCCTACTTAGTTCCTACACTTGGCCAAAAGAAAGAAGGTTAGTATAAATGATACTGATTTAAACCAGACAACAAAAGTAATTTGAACAATTTTTACCTGGAATGTATCACTTGCGAACCGGTCGCACAGTAACATCCAATCCTACACCGTCACCCCCCTGTAGGGTCTGTCACGGGGCTCTCTACCGGCTGCCACCTCTGCCTCGTAGTGCATGTGCAGACGGTGTCGATAGTCCCTGAAACGGACTCCCAGGTAACGATCCACAGCCCTTGCTACGTGAGGTAGGTGGAGATCGATGTCAAACTTTTCCTGTAAAGCATGTCATTGTCAAAACATTACGGCATTAGAAATGTTAAAATTTAGTTCAACACAATAATAAAAGACATACCAGGATCTGCGCATGAATAGCCTGTAGAGCCTCCTGAGTGACGTGACTCCAGTCAGTAATATGGAGTGGGGCGCGTAGTCGGCAAATGATGCCGACCTCCGTGATGAACTGCTGTGCCCACCCACCGACGGGCTTCAGCAAGCCCTCAGGTATCTCAATCCGGAGTCGCGCACCCCCTGCTGCCTCCATCTGTGACTGCAAACTCTGATTCTTCGACCTACCACGCCCTCGTCTAGCACTGGTGGTGGCCGAAGCTTTAGAAACATTAAAATAGAAACAATTAGTACTATATTTATATAAGCATTAATACAAAATGGAACTATCCATACCATCAATGGCAGGATCAGTCAATCCTCCAGAGGAAGGGGAAGGGGTCGATGGGTCCACCGGGGCTGCGCGTCTACGTGATCCTGGTCCAACCATATCTAAAACAAAAGTTTAAAAGTAAATGCCATTACATCATAAAAATTAAAATCCATTACAGCATAAAATTGAATATCCATTACACTTGATCTTACCACATGTAACACCTATTACAATTACTCATCTGAGTTTGTATCATCATCTGAACTTGAATTTTCTTCAGCCTCGGTACAATACTCTAACAATGTCTCATCATCAAAATCACTTTCCTCGTCATCATCATCATTAATGAACGTTGCATCCCTCAGATCTAATTGTGTGGTATTGGTGACGTCGGAAGCTACGACATGAATTGGTTCTACATCAGTTCTATTCAACGGATACGAACTAACATCTTCCTGATCATGCCGGACAACACCATCGTGGGCAGTTTGAGACTCTTCTTGTAGTGCCTCCTCAATCCTATCCAACTCTTCATCTCCCTCGCCAACTTCTACAACATCATAAACATTTCTAGTTTTTATTTTTTGGACAACATGCCAATCACCTCTTATTTTTGTGTCCTTCAAATAGAAAACTTGCTTTGCAACTGATGCCAAAACATACGGATCATCTTTAAATGCCGTACGTGACGTATTAACACTTATGAAGTGCTTATCAATCTGCATTCCAGTCTTCTTATTAGTTACATCCCACCAATCACATTTAAAAATATACACAGAATGACCATAGCAATAATGCAACTGTATGATGTCTTTTAAAACACCATAGTACTCTACAGTTTGTCCTCCGTCACCATCTCCTTCAACAAGGACCCCGCTATTCTGTGTTCGTCGGATGACCTCACGTTCCCTCGTGTGAAATCGAACACCATCAACAATTAAACCGGTGTAGCGGGATATCCTTTGATCAGGACCACATGCCAAGGAATATAATTGATCGTACGCCTCAGGAGATTGTTGGTGGCGTAATAGCTTCATCTATTAATTCAGTACAAGTACAAAATTACTTTTATACAAATGCATTAACTAATACAATTACAATTAATTGAAACCTATCCTTACGTGATCTCCGAACCACTTTGGAAACAAATTTTTCTGTCTTTGCTCCAGATCAGAACTTGATACATGTTCTCTCTGAAGCTCGAGCGTATGCTCACTGCATAAGATGAGATATGTTATATGTAACTTACATTTGTATATTAACGTAGTATTGCAATGATTTCGATAAGCTTACTTAAAATATGGCAATGTCTCCTCGCAGTTGTTGAGCACGGTGTAGTGGGCTCTTTCCAAGTCGTGAGGATGACACCATTCATATATACGGGCACCTATTGGCCGCACAGTTTGATTAAACACCGCAAGGCCAGTTCGTTGTTGCCCTGGACATCTATCAGAATTTCGCTCTTCACGATTAAACCTTGTCTCAATATCTTCAAGATGCATAGAGCAGAAGGTGAGACATTCTGCATCAATGTAAGCCTCAGCAATTGACCCTTCCGGTCGTGCTCTGTTACGCACATATTGCTTCAATGTGTGCAAATATCTGTTTTGATAATTAAGCAATTATAGATTACAATAGTTAGGATGGATAGATAACACAATTGACAAAATTAAATGTACCTTTCTATTGGATACATCCAACGGTATTGGACAGGTCCGCCAATTTTTGCCTCATGAGGCAAATGCACCGCTAAGTGGACCATGATATCGAAGAAAGCTGGAGGGAAAATCTGTTCCAACTTGCAGAGGATCACGATAACATCCCTTTCGAGCTTGTCAAGTACTTCCACATTCAACGTCTTCGCACATAATTCTCTAAAGAAGCAACCCAACTCAGTTATTGTAGTCGATATGTGATCGGTGAGATACCCACGTAGTGCAACCGGAAGAAGTCGTTGTAAAAGGACATGGCAGTCATGGCTCTTCAATCCGGATATTTTCCCATCTATAACATTTACACACCGAGATATATTCGATGCGTATCCATCTGGGAACTTCACCGATTTAAACCACTCGCAAATCCTCATTCTCTCTGCGGATGATAACGTATACTGTGCAGGAGGCACGATATATTTATCACCGCTACGTATTAAGTGCAGCTCTTTCCTTATTCCCAGCTCCTGCAAGTCCAACCGGGCTTTAACACTATCTTTTGTCTTCCCTTCAATGTTCATTACAGTTCCTAGCACATTATCACATATGTTTTTCTCAATGTGCATCACATCCAAATTGTGCTTCAACTTAAGAGTCTCCCAGTACGGCAAATCAAAAAATATGCTCTTCTTCGTCCAATTTAAGTCCACATCAGTACGCTTCCTCTTCTTACTACCCGGTATCTTCCCAAACCTCACTGGTTGGATGACTGCCAATTGCGCTAACACGTCTTTGCCAGACAACAATGGAGGTGGCAATCTGCTCTCAATTTGTCCATCAAATAGATGCTTCTGCCGATTTCGCCAGCCATGCGATGGCGGTAGAAAACGACGATGGCCCATGTAACATATCTTCCTCCCATTTGACAAATGTAGGGAACATGCATCCTTATTGCAAACTGGACATGCCAGATACCCCTTAGTGCTCCACCCAGACAAGTTCCCGTATGCTGGAAAGTCATTTATGGTCCAAAGTAACGCGGCATGCAATTGAAATGTCTCATTCTTAGAGACGTCGTATGCCTCCACTCCCACCTCCCACAATTCCTTCAACTCGTCCACTAAAGGACGCAAGTACACATCAATTTCATTACCAGGAGACTTCGGCCCTGGAATAAGCAACGACATGTAGATAAATGGTTCTTTCATGCATTTCCACGGTGGCAAGTTATACGGCACAAGCAACACCGGCCACATGCTGTAGGCATTACTCATGTCACCGAACGGGTTGAAACCGTCGCTAGCCAGCCCAAGTCGTATATTACGCGGCTCATTTGCAAACCATTCGTGATTTGTATCAAACTCAGCCCAAGCTTGTGAATCTGCCGGATGCCTACATACATTTTCCTCAGCAACACGCTTCTCCTTATGCCACCGCATATCTTCTGCCGTCTTCTGAGACATGTACAACCTTTGTAGCCTTGGTTTTAAGGGAAAATATCTAAGCACCTTGTGCGGAATTGTCTTCTTCTTTCCTTCATTCAGCTTGTACCTGGGTTCGTGGCACACCGTACACTCCTTCAATTGTTCAGTCTCCTTCCAAAATAACATGCAATCATTTTTGCAAGCATGTATGGGAATATACCTGAGGCCCAAATCTCTTAAAATTCTTTTCGCCTCGTAATATGAGTTCGGAAGGGTCTCCCCAGTAGGAAGCACTGCTTTAATCAATTCAATGGCCATAGTAACTGATTTGTTACTCCAACGGTTGATGGTCTTAAGATGAAGGAGTTTCACGAGAAAGTCTAGTTTCGAAAACTTATCACAACCCGGGTATAACGGCTGCCTTGCTTCCCTCAACAACGACTCAAATGCGGTCGATGGTCCCGCGTCACTCCTATGACTACTCGCCCCAGTTGTAGCCCCCTGCAAGTCTGCTAGCATTTGTGGCAAGCCTTCGTAACCAACCCCAACATTATCACCAAAGTCAACATCATCGTCTTCTTCTTCATCATCAAATACCACTCGTACGTCACGGTGTTCCCCGTGAAATTCCCAACATGTATACCGCTTGTCCATCCCATGTTCGAGTAGGTGCTCTTTGACCTCATCTATGTGCATATAATCCCTATTATTGCACCTCCTACATGGACATCTTATCTTATTTCTCCCATCTGCAGATGCACGAGCAAACTCAATAAAATCTTTGATCCCCTTCACATACCCTGGCAAATGCCTGCCCCTCAAGTCCATCCAACTCTTATCCATTTTCGTCTACCTAATACAAGTCAAAAATGATACTCGTTATAAATATGAAACATGAATCCTATCACCTCCAACTTCTCTCTAAAGGGTAAGGTGGTCCTATCCCATTCGTGAATGCACAATCTACATTGCAATCAGCAGCAATCAAATGCTTGATTCCACTCGGACAAAATTTCGGCAGCATCTCCCTAGGGTTCTCCAAGTATACGAGATAGACGTTAACACGCCTAAATATATACCCAGAGAACAATAGGAGACCGTGCTGAAATTTTATCATAGTGAAATATTCAAGCATATGCGCTATTGATTGCAATGCAGATTTATGCATTCCCGAACTGTCCTCTCTGGACAATTCAAGAATCGATTTTCATACACATGAGCCCAATCGCGAATAAATTTCGCGACAAGATTCACATGTGATGAAAATGACTCCCGAACGGGGCTAGGCTTACATGAATGCAATTAAAAAATTCATTAGTGTAAGGGCAAACTCTGATTGTCAAACAGAGTTTTGCTTGGCACCTGCCAACAACAACTTAACCAACAAAAGCAAATCAATTGCTACCTAAAACCACTAACTGACTTAATAGGTCAGGTGTATCTAGTTGATCTCTCAATCTATAGGACTCAAAAACTCTTTTTAATTCTTGAATGGATAAAATCCTTGATGCTAGTTCATGACTTAGTTCATACTAGTGTTCGTACATTGAGCAAACGGTGTCGACAAAATTGATCAATGCAACTTACAGACTCACAGTTTGATCATAATAGAGTCATTTAAATTGGAGCAAAACATATATTCATGTCATGAAACAAACATAAGATTTTATAAATATTTAATATTATTAAATTAGAAGCAAAGTACAGCGGTTTTCAACGGGATGGGTTAATGATTATATCACAATTAGAATTTTTTTAGGTTGTAAGTAAAATAATGTGTATAAATCACCAAAGTTACACAAGAATAAACAAGGTGACAGCTACAGCATAGACAAGGTGACTACTCAATTGCCAGTCTTCCTTTTTTTTCAATTTAAATTTTTGCATGTGGCTTTTAACTTCTTTTTCTGATAATTGTTTATAAATTGTAATCTTATTGGTTGACATGTTTGTGGATTGTCTACATTAGCTTAATCATTTCTATCTCCATGTCTATCTATCCCTCTTCCTCTCTCTCATATGGATGATTCCTACGTTAGCATTTTAGTTAAAGTTATGCTTTAAATGTTATAATATGTATTGCTATGATTTGATACTGAGTAAAACATTACGGCATTTTAATTTGCTGTTGTTTCAATTGAGATTGATACAATATATGTTTTTAAAAAATTTTTGTCTAGTTCTTGTTATCAATTGCCATATTTTGGAAAGTGGATCGCCACTAATTTGCTATATTTGAAGGGAAAACAAAAAAAAAAAACAAAGGGAAAAAATCACTCTTAAAAAGCAATGTGTTCATAAACCTCTGTACTAAGTTTTCTTTGTCTTTTTCTTTATTTTCTGTTCTTAGGTTAATTAATATTAGATTAGTAGTCTTACTCATAATTTTCAGTAGAAGCATTAGAAGCCTATATTGGTCACTTGAAAGCCAGGCCTTTATGAGAATGTCGGGGTCACCAATTATAAAGAAAAAAAGTTTTAATTATTTTTGTGTTAAAGAAAAAATATTTATATTCATGAATGCTTTATCTGAATAAATTCACAAGTAAACTCGTTGTTAAGATTTCCTAAAATGATTGTGATTGTGAAGCATTATTTAGAACATTGTCCTATTAAACTCGTTGTTAGACAAGAGGAAGAACAAGAATGAAATAGAGCAATAAATTGGAACTTCAAATTAACTACAAATATATCAAGTATGAACAAAAACAGCAACCTGAAAAAATTGAATATACAAATTGTCATTGTTATTATTTTATTCTCAAACTCCAACCTTTAGTTTTGTTATTTTATTTCATTTTTTAGGAAGAAGAGTGTCACGCCCCGAATTTCTGACCGAAACCCGAGGTGCGACTGACGAACAGAAAGTAAATAAAATAAAAGATAATTGAACAGATTTCTGAATTTATGACAAATTAAATAGAGTTCTTTAATTTTCTAAAAATTTCGGCAGCACCTCCTTTGTTTTTCGAACCTTTTCCCCCTGATAAACACAATACAACATATATATATACAACAGTCACAATCCATCCTCACTCGATGGCCACAACTCTATCAAAGTTAAATATACATCCCTACTTATACAATCCATCACGTCTACTCCTACACTTAAACTAAAAGATCACAAATTCATTATTTATTACAATATACAATGTCATTTCCATTCCTTTCAGAAATACACCAATCGTTTACAATGCCTAAATACGCCCCAAGGGCCTAAATACTCTTCCAAATTCATTTCCTCTCCTTTCTCCAAGATTTCATCAAGTCCCGCGTACCAGGAGCTTTATCTGAAACCTGTGCCCACGAATGGGTCAGCGACAACATGCTGGTATGACATAATACTAATGCAGGAAACAAAACTAAGGTCGTGACATGTGCAAGTGTACAGTTATTTCTATATGGCACTCGATGTAATGATGACAGTATATGAACAATATACAGTATGTAAGCAGTATGCGTGACACACCCATGCAACTCTATGCCCACCCATGTCTCATGATACGGTCCTTCCCCGTCGGCATGAGTACCTTGTATGTCTCGCTTCACGGTCCGGAACCCGTCAGGCAGGCGAGTACCTATTGGCCGATTTTGGGTTTTTCACCACAGGATCTGCACCCTCATAATGCACCAGCACCTCGTGCTGACCCACGCTATGCTTTCAAGAAATCACACGATGCCGACATGCCATGATTTCATAATGCAATGATACAGTTCAAATGAAACATCCCTTTCATAAGCATATGCAGCATGCTTTAAATAATGCATCACACTTAAGATTAACAGTAGCATTCAAATTACAAGATTTCATCCATAAATCTACGTGTCATGCTCGATCAATCCCAACACTTATACAATTCTACATGTCGCAATATCAGCGATCCTTTTAAAACATAAATCACATATGATGACAACTCAAGAAGTAAATCATAACACCCACAGATTCATAAAGAACACATAAGCATATAAACAATCAAATTCTAAGTGGTTTCCTAATAGCAATTACGCATGGAGAACATTCAATCATCTTATCAAATACTCCTAAGCTTAATCTCATTTCTCACATTAGTAAAATATCATACCTGATAGGGTTGGTCACAACCCTACTAAGCGGTGTGCACTATGCGATCCAATCAACCCGTAAGTAACTTAGTCCTCCAATGGAATCATATCAAGCTCATGCTTATCTCCACTCAGCCAATCTTTGGAGAATTTGCAGTCAAGCGTGAACCAAACCCTCGTGCATCCCGAGTTTGAGGTTGATCTCCAGTCCATGGTTCAGCAGTTGAAGAAAACACACCGGCAGGTCGATCGAGTCGGCCAACCATTTTAAATCCAGTTTCATCCGCTTCTTCAGCCTTGACCCCACACTCAAATTGGATAATCGAATTACTACATACATTCCTCACCGTGCCATCACGACAGAGAACATCATCCCAGAGGATGGTCATTAAGTCTTTGAATAAAGTTCCAGGCTCAGTCAACCGCCTAGATGAATGGACAATAACTTCTCTGCTTGAAATTGAGTGAGCCATCTCCACTCGAGTTTGCATCATTAAACTCATTCCATCTTGAACAGCAGGTGCTGCAGCACTCCTGCAGTGTTCACATTCACCAACTATTTGAAATTGGAGCTCAAACCATCCAATACCAAGTATGACTCACACTTAACCTTTCAATTCTTCATAGTAATCATAAACCGACAAGCTATACAAAAACAACACCTCTTGACCTAACGTAGTTTTGCCCCTGACAAAATTCCAATTTGATTCTCAATTTCCGATCTGCACCTGAACCATTCCACCAGTTCAATCGCTACTAACATACGTACTCATAAATACCACCCCGTTCCATAACTCCCTCTTCATCTTCACATTACAAGTGACCATCCGTACAAATCAATTTCCCTTCAACAAACCAACTACAAGGAGGTTCAACAAAGCAACAAGAAATCGACACTTGATCGAACCTCCTGAGACAATCCGTCCCATAACTCGTATTTGAATCCCAATTCCCAACTTCACCTCCAAACATAGGCGCGGTTGGGTCAACAAAATCAGACCGAACCATTTTCTGTTACCTTTCAATCATCCAAACCCAAATCCTGCAATATCCCCACACCTGCTGCCACTATACACACACAGCAACGACAACCGAGCCCCCCGACAGAAACCACAAAACAAACAGGGCAGTCGACCCTCAATTCAAATCACAAACCACAAACCTTACACAAGCATTACCTCCAAACACCGACACAACCGGATCAATAAACCCAACCACGGTCATGACCGAATCAGCAATCCAATTCAGCCAACACCTTCCGAAAATCTCAGGAAATCAGAATAACTCTCATTCATCATAGCAACCGAAACGGAAAAGAAAAAGATAGAGATAGAACCCGTCCTTCCTTTCCGAACCAAATTGCTCCACTCTCCTGCCCTGCGTCGAACCCAGACAGCCACACACACACAAACCGCAACACAATCAAGCCCCATATATATACATATATATATGTCTACATATATCCACGCACAAGCTTCACAACACGGTGATTATATACATATATATATATATACATATACCTCTGCACTGCTACTGGATTCAAACAACCCAACGGACTGATTTAGCCGCAAGGATCTCGGCTTCGAAGCCCAACCGTACTGCCGTTACTCCTCCTTCTTCTTCCCGAACTGCCATACACCACAACCGTGGCTACTTCCAATACACAATACACTGCTTCGCCACCTCTGGAAGTCCCAAAATCCATCGCCAAGCCGTCGCAAATCCGTCGCAAATCCGTCGCAGACCCGTCGCACTCCGACGCGAGCGTGGACACGCGAGACGCGATGGCCGTCGACCAGATCTCCCCCCTCGCGACCACCGCCGTCCGCAGCCCCGTCCATTTCACTCTCGCGACCACCGCCGCCTCTTCTTCTCTCTTCTTCCCTCTCTCTTTTTCCCCCTTTCTCTTTTTCTCTCTTTTCTTTTCTTCCTCCCCTGTTCTTCACGCGACCTCAGCCGAGACTTGCACGCCCCTTTTCTCTTCCTTTCTCTTTTCTCTTTTCTTTTTCTTTTATTCATTTTCCACCACACCCATATATATATATATATATATATTATACCATACTTTATATTTTATTTATGTATACTATTACACATTTTTATTTTTATTTTATTTTTTTTTTTTCATATATTAATTTTGAATGTAAATAAAGTTGGTATAAAGCTGGCTCAATATCAGTATTATTTGTTTTGACGTCTCTGGGTGTCCGTTCGCGTCTTATGTCATTTTTATTATTTATTTATTTATTTTTTTTTTTTTTTCAAAATTAAATTAATTAGAAATTTAGGACATTCGCAGTGTTCTAATAATAAAAAAAAAATTTTATCCCAAATTTTCGAATCTTTACATCCTTCCCTCCTTAAAGAAATTTCGTCCCGAAATTTAAAATTATGCATCTCCTTGATAAGATAATAAAAGATCAATTCAAAATGCATTGTAGCACGGAGACGTGCAGCCTTACCTATGGATCATTCACCTCCCCCTCAGCCAGGCGATGTGAGACGACTTATCACCTTCTCCCTCCCCCCTTTCCGGCTCAGCCACTCCAGGCAGGCAGGGTCCCTCGGCCCGCGCCTCCACACTCCCTGCTAGGGTCTGGTTCCGATCCCATCCGTAACGACTCACTCCACATGGCACAACACATAATAAAATCCTCAAAACACATTGGCCTATCACTGCCAATCTTCCCTATCCATCCGGGCATCACAACCCATCTCAATAACTCAACACAATAAAAAAAAAATATAAAGGAAATTTCTCAATGATTACTAGGACACCACAAGGTTCCTTACTATTTGACAAATTTCAAATCAAGTCACGAAATCACCTAATGATTTATCACAATGGCATCAACACATCGCCCGTATCTCAATGTAACTCAATAATCCAATCTCCTTCAAGTACTATATTCACTCACAAGACATCAATACCATAATCTTAAAATAAGGTCATCATCGTCCACCCAAATCTACATATAACCGAGACTAAGTGTCATGCATCAATAAAATTAGCCTATTCATTTCTAGCCTATATGTGTTAACTAAACATTCGAATGAAGGCAACATAGTCTATGCATTCCAAATACAAAATTTAAAACAACATATCAAGGTTCGAGGAAGACAAAACATTAGAGGAAATAAAAAGAATATCTCAATCCCTTCTAAGATTGTTTCAACTCATCATTGTTCTAGTCAACATCTCAAATAAAGTCTCATAACAATAGAGATTCTCAGTGGAACTCGTCACTAATTCCAACTATGAATATACGTCAATCCTTAATCACATGTACCCAAAACGCATGTATATATATAAATAGAATAAACAAACAACATTCAGTGTCTAACACGTAGCTTACCACATCAACACTCAAGTATAAAATCCATCCAAGAATATACACATACATAAATAAGCACACCACCTGTCACACAGGTAATTTGGTATACATCCAGCCCTATGGATATCTAGGCTCATAGCCTATATCACAGACAACGAGTTCAAATTCTACCTTTTTAATTTCACTTAGCCTGCCACGTAGATATAAAAATCCAGTCTCAGCTCCTCACTAAACAAGCATACCACATGTTATACACATTTCACATGCTAAAACAACTGTACTTAACCCAATCATGTAATCCCAACCAGTCCAATCAAGTTGAGGTCTAACCTCTCCTATCTCATAACGAAGTCCACCCCAGAAGGATCCACGGACACCCCGTGAAATAAAGAAGAACATCTCCCTCAGGAGTACACACCGTCACTCTCCTCCTGTAGTAGTCTATACTCGCCCAAAAACGTAAATAACTGATCTATCCTCAATGTAATACCAAGACTAGACACGTCAAGTAGAATGAAGTCAAAAGAAAAGATGTAACCAGCTATCTCATTCGAGCAATATCTACAGATCCTTATCCGTATCCCACTATCTCAACTGGTGAACCCTACGATGGTGGAACAAGGCAACCATCGCAAGCCGCTGAATAAAGTAAAATCTCCCAAGTGCAATTTTCATTATCTAGATCTAGACAACATAAACATTTACAACTTAATCCAAACCAATCAGATTCATTCACAACCTTTACCCTCGTATTTCTAAATGACAAGAGAGAACTACCATTCACTTATAAGGCGTATAACAATCCAAGCTGTTAAGTCCTAGTGCCTCAACCACACTATTTTCACCACAATGACATTCACACAACCGCATCTCAGACACAAGGTTCATGTTCAAGAAATTCATATCACCCGACCCTTAACTCGATATACAATTTCCTCCAAAACAACAATCAATGCTTACCCCTTATTCAATCATGATTCTGAAATCAACCTTATAAACTAAGTTAAAACTAAGTTCCTAACTGACCCCTCAGCTTGGTCCAATTCATACAACTCATTATTTTTCACAAAGCCTACATTCATAAGTTCATTTAAATCAACTCACTATTCTCATCACATCTCGTATCGATCATCTCGTAAAGCTAGGTAAGGCAATAGCATTCTCTTTTTTTTCATTAGGTTACCTTCACAGTTCACCACACTATAATTGATTCTAATCCAATGAAGGAATCATTGTTACCCTTAACTCTTAAACTCACCTTCGCATTCCAATTCACTATTTATCCTAGGCACGAAACAAAAATTCAATCACATCATAACCTGGATTAATCCACAACACTATTCCTTTAACTATTCATGTTTATATAATTTTTCTTAGTCAAAAGATCATCAATCATTACCCGAGAATCTAACACATCTTACGGACATACTCGTTCAATCGACACTTGTATATTTAAGTCAATCATCCCCACCCGTTGGCTACACGCAAACAATTGACACTGGTTTCTAACATATCCTTTCGCAATGAAGGAATTCATTTAAACAATGCAACATTCACACTCTCAAGTCACGCTAGTGTTCAACTAACCCACCACTACTCAATCCTAAGCGAATGCTATCCAAAAATAATGCATCTCTCCACAAAAGGGTTTACCACAAGGACACCTTTAAAATTTTTGGTACAACACTCTGAGTATCTACTGTCCAGTCTATACACAAGAATCCTCATAAGTTTAAATTTTTATTGTAGCATTTTAAAGTCTTATGTGTTTTTTTTTTTTTTTTTTTTTTTTTTTCATTTATGGTTCTCTACTTCATTGGTATGTGTTCAATTAAGACTTTTATAATTTTTCCATTATTTCTTACTTATATAGCTAGGTGATAACCCTTCATGATCACAACTCCTTTTGTTACTGGCTGATGGGGCGCCATCCATCAACTGTAACGCAAGACCTGAGACCAATCCAGTCTGTATAAATATCATAGTCATAGTACTATAATCCATGAGTATCGGGTACTAACCTAGCATACCTATACATATATATAATAACACAACCAACCAAATAAATAACTAGGTCTACAGTCTATCCCATAATTAACCAGGCATACGGCCCACCGTATAGATAACTAAGTGTACAACCCATACCTCAAACAACTAGGCATAAAGCCTATCCCACAAAATATACGGTCTATCACATAGACTTGTGTTTCTAACCTTAGTCAACCATTATATCAAACCATTGTGTACTCTCAGTCAATCGGGAAATCCAGTATATTGCATATCAATGTAACACGTGCACATAAAACCTACCACCCAAACTAGTCCAAATAACTTTAAGGCCTAAACTTCTCCCCATGTTCAAAACATTAGATCACCCATCATGTTATCAGACACGGTCATACCAATATACATATTGTCCATATCATACTCCACACTGCATCAACTCACGTAATCACATATCATAGTATATCATCAGCTAACACCTAATCGTAACAAGTCATGCACCCAATAAAATAACCACATAACACTCAAATCCTACCACAAACCACCGATAGCTTACACTAAGTCAAATGTTCTCCTCAAAGGTCCCATGGTGTTCAACAACACCTATTATCGCCAAGTATTCCCAAATTTGACTCTAATACTTAACTGTCAAAGTCCACACATTATACAAGGTTTATACAAACTCCCAACAATACGTCATAATCCCATTGTGTTCAACAACACCCCACAGTCTCTAGGTATTCGAACCTATGCTCTGATACCACGTTGTCACGCCCCGAATTTCTGACCGAAACCCGAGGTGCGACTGACGAACAGAAAGTAAATAAAATAAAAGATAATTGAACAGATTTCTGAATTTATGACAAATTAAATAGAGTTCTTTAATTTTCTAAAAATTTCGGCAGCACCTCCTTTGTTTTTCGAACCTTTTCCCCCTGATAAACACAATACAACATATATATATACAACAGTCACAATCCATCCTCACTCGATGGCCACAACTCTATCAAAGTTAAATATACATCCCTACTTATACAATCCATCACGTCTACTCCTACACTTAAACTAAAAGATCACAAATTCATTATTTATTACAATATACAATGTCATTTCCATTCCTTTCAGAAATACACCAATCGTTTACAATGCCTAAATACGCCCCAAGGGCCTAAATACTCTTCCAAATTCATTTCCTCTCCTTTCTCCAAGATTTCATCAAGTCCCGCGTACCAGGAGCTTTATCTGAAACCTGTGCCCACGAATGGGTCAGCGACAACATGCTGGTATGACATAATACTAATGCAGGAAACAAAACTAAGGTCGTGACATGTGCAAGTGTACAGTTATTTCTATATGGCACTCGATGTAATGATGACAGTATATGAACAATATACAGTATGTAAGCAGTATGCGTGACACACCCATGCAACTCTATGCCCACCCATGTCTCATGATACGGTCCTTCCCCGTCGGCATGAGTACCTTGTATGTCTCGCTTCACGGTCCGGAACCCGTCAGGCAGGCGAGTACCTATTGGCCGATTTTGGGTTTTTCACCACAGGATCTGCACCCTCATAATGCACCAGCACCTCGTGCTGACCCACGCTATGCTTTCAAGAAATCACACGATGCCGACATGCCATGATTTCATAATGCAATGATACAGTTCAAATGAAACATCCCTTTCATAAGCATATGCAGCATGCTTTAAATAATGCATCACACTTAAGATTAACAGTAGCATTCAAATTACAAGATTTCATCCATAAATCTACGTGTCATGCTCGATCAATCCCAACACTTATACAATTCTACATGTCGCAATATCAGCGATCCTTTTAAAACATAAATCACATATGATGACAACTCAAGAAGTAAATCATAACACCCACAGATTCATAAAGAACACATAAGCATATAAACAATCAAATTCTAAGTGGTTTCCTAATAGCAATTACGCATGGAGAACATTCAATCATCTTATCAAATACTCCTAAGCTTAATCTCATTTCTCACATTAGTAAAATATCATACCTGATAGGGTTGGTCACAACCCTACTAAGCGGTGTGCACTATGCGATCCAATCAACCCGTAAGTAACTTAGTCCTCCAATGGAATCATATCAAGCTCATGCTTATCTCCACTCAGCCAATCTTTGGAGAATTTGCAGTCAAGCGTGAACCAAACCCTCGTGCATCCCGAGTTTGAGGTTGATCTCCAGTCCATGGTTCAGCAGTTGAAGAAAACACACCGGCAGGTCGATCGAGTCGGCCAACCATTTTAAATCCAGTTTCATCCGCTTCTTCAGCCTTGACCCCACACTCAAATTGGATAATCGAATTACTACATACATTCCTCACCGTGCCATCACGACAGAGAACATCATCCCAGAGGATGGTCATTAAGTCTTTGAATAAAGTTCCAGGCTCAGTCAACCGCCTAGATGAACGGACAATAACTTCTCTGCTTGAAATTGAGTGAGCCATCTCCACTCGAGTTTGCATCATTAAACTCATTCCATCTTGAACAGCAGGTGCTGCAGCACTCCTGCAGTGTTCACATTCACCAACTATTTGAAATTGGAGCTCAAACCATCCAATACCAAGTATGACTCACACTTAACCTTTCAATTCTTCATAGTAATCATAAACCGACAAGCTATACAAAAACAACACCTCTTGACCTAACGTAGTTTTGCCCCTGACAAAATTCCAATTTGATTCTCAATTTCCGATCTGCACCTGAACCATTCCACCAGTTCAATCGCTACTAACATACGTACTCATAAATACCACCCCGTTCCATAACTCCCTCTTCATCTTCACATTACAAGTGACCATCCGTACAAATCAATTTCCCTTCAACAAACCAACTACAAGGAGGTTCAACAAAGCAACAAGAAATCGACACTTGATCGAACCTCCTGAGACAATCCGTCCCATAACTCGTATTTGAATCCCAATTCCCAACTTCACCTCCAAACATAGGCGCGGTTGGGTCAACAAAATCAGACCGAACCATTTTCTGTTACCTTTCAATCATCCAAACCCAAATCCTGCAATATCCCCACACCTGCTGCCACTATACACACACAGCAACGACAACCGAGCCCCCCGACAGAAACCACAAAACAAACAGGGCAGTCGACCCTCAATTCAAATCACAAACCACAAACCTTACACAAGCATTACCTCCAAACACCGACACAACCGGATCAATAAACCCAACCACGGTCATGACCGAATCAGCAATCCAATTCAGCCAACACCTTCCGAAAATCTCAGGAAATCAGAATAACTCTCATTCATCATAGCAACCGAAACGGAAAAGAAAAAGATAGAGATAGAACCCGTCCTTCCTTTCCGAACCAAATTGCTCCACTCTCCTGCCCTGCGTCGAACCCAGACAGCCACACACACACAAACCGCAACACAATCAAGCCCCATATATATACATATATATATGTCTACATATATCCACGCACAAGCTTCACAACACGGTGATTATATACATATATATATATATATACATATACCTCTGCACTGCTACTGGATTCAAACAACCCAACGGACTGATTTAGCCGCAAGGATCTCGGCTTCGAAGCCCAACCGTACTGCCGTTACTCCTCCTTCTTCTTCCCGAACTGCCATACACCACAACCGTGGCTACTTCCAATACACAATACACTGCTTCGCCACCTCTGGAAGTCCCAAAATCCATCGCCAAGCCGTCGCAAATCCGTCGCAAATCCGTCGCAGACCCGTCGCACTCCGACGCGAGCGTGGACACGCGAGACGCGATGGCCGTCGACCAGATCTCCCCCCTCGCGACCACCGCCGTCCGCAGCCCCGTCCATTTCACTCTCGCGACCACCGCCGCCTCTTCTTCTCTCTTCTTCCCTCTCTCTTTTTCCCCTTTCTCTTTTTCTCTCTTTTCTTTTCTTCCTCCCCTGTTCTTCACGCGACCTCAGCCGAGACTTGCACGCCCCTTTTCTCTTCCTTTCTCTTTTCTCTTTTCTTTTTCTTTTATTCATTTTCCACCACACCCATATATATATATATATATATATTATACCATACTTTATATTTTATTTATGTATACTATTACACATTTTTATTTTATTTTATTTTTTTTTTTTCATATATTAATTTTGAATGTAAATAAAGTTGGTATAAAGCTGGCTCAATATCAGTATTATTTGTTTTGACGTCTCTGGGTGTCCGTTCGCGTCTTATGTCATTTTTATTATTTATTTATTTATTTTTTTTTTTTTTTTCAAAATTAAATTAATTAGAAATTTAGGACATTCGCAGTGTTCTAATAATAAAAAAAAAATTTTATCCCAAATTTTCGAATCTTTACAAAGAGAGAGTAAACAAAGCAGCAATGATATTAATATCTGTCCTGGTCCATAATACTCAGCACGTTCTCATGAATTATATTGAATGAATTTAATTGCCACATGCAACTTGGTCCATCTTAACATTCATATTATAAGATTTGTAATGGAACAAGTGTATTACCATCTTAACATTCATATTATAAGCTTTGTAATGGAATAAATGTATAGTACACGACTCCATTAGATTAAACTAAGAGACTCCAATATGGAAAGTCAAAGAAAAAAACAAGTGATCAAGTGGGCAGTTCAATCAAACATATTAATCTCCCAAATAATTGGATCATCAATCTATCACTTTACTTGTATAGGCAATTAAGTTTACTTTTTGTACCCATCCTCACTTCACAACCATAGAACTTAACCTATCTGACCACAAAATGAAGGGGAAATAACAAAAAAAAAATACAATAATTATATTAAATGTCTAAAAAGATAAAAATCATTTGAATTTGTTATCACTGTGGTATTAAGGGACACTTAAGGCCTCAATGTCATAAAATAGGATGCCCTATATATTTCCACAACTTATAAGAAGAATTCAGATAAAGAAAAAGTGATAGAAACAATGTGCTTAATGACAAATTAAAATCTATTAATTACGATTGGAATTGGTATAAACAAGGTATCTCAAGGAATAGACAAATAGGAAGGCTAAAACTCCTACTAGCTCTAGATAGTTTGATCAAGCTAATATGGTAGTTGGTTCAAATACAAATGGTAAACCTAAGATGATATAAATTAGGAAATCAAAAGATAATAGCAAAGAGGGTACTGCCAAATTAGATTGTACTAGAATATAAGCTCAAGTTGTTATCTTAAATAAATCTAATAAATATGATAAACCTAAAAACATTAGAAACAAAAATATTAAATCTAATTCTCAGTCTGATAGTATGTTTGTGGGAAGACTGTTTGGAAAGGAAAAAAATGTAAACATTCCTCTACTCATGTAGATTTTGGCAAGGAGATCAATTTATTTTATGAATAAAATAAATAAATTAGCAGCCCAACAGTGTTTTTACAAAATAATGATCACCTCTTGGAGGCCACATACCATATTTTATTTTAGTATCTTTTATTTTCATAAAAAAATACAGACAGATGCATATCTTTTTAGACATTTATTAAAACCAAGCTCTTTTAATTTTTTATTTTTATTTTTATGTTGACAAAGGCTTCAAACTTAAACCATATAATGACAGTGACGACTTTATTAATTTAGTTATTATTAATACTATAATTTGATTTGAAATTAGTATTTTTTAATATTTTATCAAATAATATTATAAATTAATTTTGTTTATTCTTGTAGTACAATTTATATTTTTGAATAAATAATCTGATTAACTAGTTACTAATTGATTTGACCAATGTCTGTTGAGCTTTCCTACCACAACCTCCTGTAAAAAACCAGAAATGAGATACCCACTATTAGAAGATTTCTCTTTTTGAAGAAATGAAATTTTCATTTCAAACAGCACAAGAATATTCATTTCCACCCAAGATTCCTATCATCCTAAATATGCCCATAAAGCTATTAAATCACCAATTACTTAAAAGCTTAAACGGTTATTGAATGAGTCATCAATTATTTTTTGAGAAGATGGTACAAATATAAATGAGAAATAAATAGATATGAAACCCAAAAAACTTCACCAAATGTATGAGAAAGAGAGAGGAATACCTGCTACGAAAATGCAAAATGGACTCGGATGGAAGACGGAGAGATGAGGACCTGATGAAGATGAAATTTGTGGGCCGATTATGGAGAAAGAGACGAGAGCGAAGAGAGGTCGGTCGTCCGTCGCAGAGTGATCGAGAGAGAAATTAAAACAGAACTGCGCGAGAGAGAAATGGGGAATGCGATTGAGGGTCTTTATTAGGACTATTAGCGACGCACACTGTGCGTCGCTAATAGTCTAGTGGGCGTCGCTAAAGGCCGAAATTGATTATTTGCGACGCACCTATGGGCGTCGCCAAAAGTCCAATGTTATTGGCGACGAACTGTGCGTCGCCAATAATCTTTAGGGCGTCGCTAAAGACCCTTGGCGCCTTTTTTTGGCGGGAAAGTGGATATTTTCACCCTTATTGGCGACGCGCATGTGAGCGTCGCTGATAGTGGCTATTTGCGACGCATTTTGTGCGTCGCAAATAATGTGCGTCGCTAATAAGCTGTTTTCTTGTAGTGTTTGTTTTCCCCTTATCAACTGATTAAGCTTATTAGTCATTCCTTTACTGTAACAATACTTTGTTCTAACCACAATATGATTGCACCTAGATCCAGGCTACTTGGTGTGCAACTTTCATATAAGGGTCTAGAAGTGTGTGTTAAGATCTTCTTTAGAAAACCCTACAATTATCGTTGTAATAAAAGATTACAATTAATCCAAACTTTAGAATTGATATTTAGCTCTAACGGATTCTAATAGTGATGAAAGTTCTTTATTTGAATGTAGATACCTCATTTTGTGACCCTTAATTGGGTAGGAGCGATTCGGTAATTATGCCAAGAGACCTACTTCCAGTAGAACTCCTTCTAACAGAGTTATATTTCTATTAGGACTCTTCCCGACAGAGTCCTATTCCCATAGGACTCCTCTTGACAGAGTCTTACTTCCGTTAGGACTCTCTTACTAGAGTCTTAGTTTCAGTAGGACTCCTCTTGACAGAGTTCTATTCTCGTTCGAATTCTCCTCCTAGAGTCCCAGTTCTATTAGGACTCCTCCTTACAAAGTCTTATTCCTGTTAGGACTCTCTTGCCAGAGTCCCAGTCCCAGTAGGACTCTTCTTGATAGGTCCCACTCTTGTTAGGACTCTCATGTTAGAGTCTCAGTCTTAGTAGGATTCTTTCCGATAGAGTCTCACTTTCGTTAGGCCTGTCCTAATAAAGTCCCACTCTAGTTAGGACTCTCTTAACAGAGTCCTAGTCCAAGTAGGACTCTTTCCGATAGAGTCTCAGTCCCGTTAGTACTCTTTTGACAGAGTCCCACTCCCGTTAGGACTCTCTTGACAGAGTCCTCATCCAAGTAGAACTCTTCCCAATAGAATCTCACTCCCGTTAGGACTCTCTTGACAAAGTCCCAATCCAAGTAGGATTCTTCTTGATAGAGTCTCACTTTCATTAGGACTCTTCCTAATAGAGTCCTAGTCCAAGTATGACTCTTCTCGATATAGTCTCACTCCCGTTAGGCCTTTCTTGTCAGAGTCCCAGTCCAAGTAGGACTCTTCCCGATAAAGTCCCACACCTGTTAGGTCTTTCCTCATAAAGTTCCAGTCCTATTAGGACTCTTCCCAATAGAGTCTCACTCTCGTCAGGACTCCTCTTGACAGAGTCCCAATCCAAGTAGGACTTTTTCCAATAAAGTCCCACACTCGTTAAATCTTTCCTGATAGAGTCCTAGTCCTTATAAGACTCTTTCTTATAGACTCCCACTCCCGTTAGGACTCTCCTAACAGAGTCCCAATTCCATTTGGACTCCTCTTAACAAAGTTCTATTCCCGTTAGGACTCTCATATCAAAGTCCTAATCCTAATAGAACTCTTCCCAATAGAGTCTCACTCACGTTAGGACTCTCTTGTCAGAGTCCCACATCTAGTAGGACTCTTCCCACTAAATTCCCACATCTAGTAGGACTCTTCCTATTAGAATCCCACCATGGTTAGGACTTTTCTCCCCATCAGAGGGCATTTCGGTAATTTTGACACATTTTTGCCCACTAAAGGGCATTTTGGTAATTTTAGCATAATCCTACCCTCAATAAGACTTCCTAGTCACTTGAGGGGCATTTTCTTAATTTCTATATCATTTTAGCCACATGGGGGTATTTTGGTAATTTTAGTCTTGTAGTGACAAATTAGGGGTAATTTTGTCATTTCACATATCTTGTGGCAATCTAAAGATTCTATATCGAATTGGGGCAATTTGATAATCTTGAGAGATAATAGTTTATTTAGGCATAATTAGGACTTTCCACTTTTAGAGTTTTCATAGATTTGGTTGCTTGATATTTCCTTAAATTAAGATACATTGAACCTGGACGTTTTTATTTTAGAGTTTATTTTCTAATTAAATTTTATTTTTCTTTTATCTCATTAACTTTTGCATGTAGATTGCAACTCTATTAGTTCGTGCATTGTCATAATTATTTATTAATTCATTTAGTTAGGATAATTATTTAATTATTTATTTTTTTAATTAGGTAATTATCACTCAAGACATGATCCTAGCCCTCCATTTTAGGGTTTCATCTTCTACCCTTGGATCGAATCTCCATATTTTCTTATAAATAGAGCCCCCCTGGCCATCAGTTAGAGGGACACAATTTTCTATAGCCTCATGCTGTTAGTTTAATTCTAGAGTTCTTTCTACAAGAACTCTCTTTCTCCTGAGGCCGAAGCCCTACTGAGATGACAACATCCCTTCACGAAGCAAGCTGAAGCAACACTTTCCAAACCAAAGAACAAGCCAGAGATCTGCCAGACTGAAGCCTTCGATTCAGACTTTCTTAGCCAGCGACCTACCTTACTCCAACGATCAAACAAGGTACGCTTTAAAACCCTTAACAATTTTCTTTAGATGCGATTGATCTTGCGTCTTTTATCACTCTTAATAAAAGAAGGTAAATAAGAGAACTATGTGACTCTGATTTCATTTTTTGAATGGATACGTAGGAAGCCTTTGGGATCGGGTAAGATATTCTTTCTGTCTTTTTTATTTTATTTTATTTATTCATGTCAGATTCTTTATCATTTATCTTTTCCAGACTCACATCTCTCTTTTCAGTTTTCTCATGATAAAATAACCTTGCAAGTGAATATTTGAGGCCGATCCATTTGGATCGGGCAGGGTCGGTGCTTAATACCTTCTTACTCCGTACCTTAGCCCCCGGATCTATAGTCTTTGGTTTCGTAATTTCAGTGCTTTACTTTATTTGATCCATGTCAAGGGATCTCTTAGTATGTATTTAGGATTAAAAGTGATGTGTTTCTTATTTCATTCCTTTTAGTTTTTCCTTTATATGTATTGTTCAATTTGTAACGAGTTTGCTTATTTCTTGCCCAAAACAAGCTGGCGACTCCTTAATTTCTCTATCTCCCATAAGAGGCGTTCCTTCCCACTTTTAGAGAAGGTGATAGCCGATATCCCTCTAAATTCACAAAAAAGGATGCATTGTTCCATTTTTTTGGGTGTTGGCATCCACAATGAATTCAAAACATGCTCTCTATAATGCAAAACTCACTATATCTAATATAGAATTTTATCACAATATTATATAGATTATTCTAAACCCTAATCAAATTTGGAGTAAATTAACCAATTAGATTCTTCAAAATTGGACACACATTCCGACTGTGCTTTGTCCAGTTCGAATGGTCCAGGTACTATTTTTTAATTTTAATTTAATTATGAAGTAAAATACAACAAATACCTAAGGGAGGGATATCAATTAACATATTTTAAGCCTATAGTCAAAACAAAAAAGTACATAACCTATATATCATTAAAACATAAGTGAAAGACTAAATGCACACAAGTTTTTCAAATGTACCTAGTATAAATGTATGACGTTCATTTATTTTTATACCTATCATGTTGCAATTCTAAAGCTTTAAGATGCTATGAAACTCTTCATCTTCATAAATATGCAGTTGTAATTAAGGCTGGCTCCATCAAATCTTTACAAAATTGATTGACTAATAATTTACTAGTAGTGAGACTCAATTTAACCTAACAATTATAGATTTAGTAAATAAATTTTTGAAGTGAATTGTCAGCACATAATGTTATAGGAAAATTTCAAAATTATTCATACACAAACTTTCATCACAATCCCCCCATTTGGTAATTCATGACAAAACGTATAAATAAAATTATAAAATAATTGACCAATTACATTTTTCCTTAACTAAAAAATCAACTAAGATCACTAAACTAACGTAAATAAAAATAATCTTCCAATACTCTAAATCTGTAAGTGAATATATATGTTATTTGTACAAGACAAGTAAACAAATATACAATAGGTAGCATATGTGATGTTATGATAAAAAAAAAATACAAAAACACTCAAGAGGAGTAAATAAAGACAAAAGTATCTTTCTTTAAATAAATAAAAAATTACTCCCCTTCAAATAAAGCAAATGGAATAAAAAATTTATATTATCTTCCTCTCTTTGTCATAAATGGAAAAGGTAAACAAATAAAGTAGAGAAGACTAAATAGATTATAGCAAGATAGTTACTAGACATAACAAGCGTAGATCAATAAGCAAAGATGTAAAGCAAACCATCAAACAAGACAATAATATATATGAGACACATAATATGAAATAAACTAAACATCATATATATCATCAAGAAAAGGTTTTAGATACAATAAGATAAAGAAATATATATAATGAATATCTAAACCAATAAAAATAAAACATCCTAGATCTATTGATGTGACTGATTCTCATCATGGATCCAATCCTATATCTTTTATATCTTATCCTCTAATGCTAGAAAATGTTGATCTCCATAAATACGAAGGCTCTAGAATTCATCCAAGATGAACTATGAATCCATCTATAGAGTCCACTATGTAGATGAAGATGGATCTGAAACAGGAATAACCGGTGTGGAATTAGCAACAGGATCACCTAATTCAAACTGAGGGCCATACAATTTAATGGCTCAAAGGAGAAAATAATAAGGAAGATGGTTAAAATGGTCTTTTGGGATCTGGAAAGAAAATGAGGAAGAAAATTATTTTTTTCCTTTGATGTGTTTAACATTAAACTTTTGTTGTGAAAACCAGTTTTCCCATCACAAAAGTTGAGCCCGATAGAGCATCTTTTGCTTGAACCACCCCTAGAAGGTACACGACACAATTGTGCGTAGCTATACACAGTATAGGTTTTCATGAGGCGATGTTTCTTTGATAACCTAGGACCCTACAAGAGAGGTCCATGATGTTCTACCAAGACTCTTGGAATGAGAATTAGGAACCCTAGCATAACAAGTGGCCTATCCTGTGTGATGTTGTACAAAAGCCTACAAATCAAGCTAGGAAGATCTATAGGAATGTTAGTGACAATGGTGTAGAAAATTCTAGCTGTATCTAGAGTCAGAGTGCTAGTTTGGCTCCTTAGATGTATAGAACTATACATAAAGAAATGAAAGAGTCGATATGACTCAAGTAGACTCCTATGAGTCAAAAACTTAAGGTTGTGACTTCTAGTTAGAAGATAAATAACATCATCAAGAGGCTCAGATGAAAAGGGAAAACCCCTATATTGGTCCTTCTCGTGTTTAAGAAAACCCCTAAGCTATAAGTGCTTGAGAGATATTTACCATATAACCTCTAATAATATATGAAAGATTGTTCGTATGAATGTTATAGCCGATTACACATCTATAAAAGGCTTTGACTAGTTCTTATCTCGCAATTTTAAGACTAAAGGTAGTCATTCATGCCTCGTGCTCAAAACTATAAGAAGATGAGTTGGTTATTTGTACTGGGGTCAAAACATTTATCCTCAGAATAAACTGAGATGCCACAAACTTTATGAAAATGCCATACTATCCTAACAATTTGAAGCTTGGAAGAATTGGTCTAGTGTCCACTCATAGTCTAACCTAACGACCATGTCCTTCTCTCACTATTAAAAATATGAGTACAAAAAGGGTGTATGAGAAAAGCATCATGATTGAAAAGTAAGAAAGTATGCGCACATGTGAAAAGAACACTTAAAAACACCCAATAATGCTCTAAAATCTCTTTGAACTCTAAAAACAAACTCAATAGTTAGTGCAAATGAAGGTGAAAATTCAAAAGTAACACTGGACCCGTTATATAGCCAAACCCCGAACATGCGTTTAGATGGCTGAAGGTCTTCCGTTTGGAAACAGGTTTAAATTACCATTCAAACGCGTGTACATTTCTTCATTCAAACATATATCTTGTAACATCCCGACCCAATATTATTGGATAATTAAGACTAATGATTATTATCATTGGAAACTAGCCCTAAAAGAACAACGACCAATTTGTTTGAGATAATTAGACTATGAATTTGGAAACAAGGCACATGTGTGTGCCAGAGCCATTTATTGGATGACTAGATTAATATTTTATGTCAAACCCATTAGTGTTAATCATAAATTAACATATTGACAATTTTGGATGAGTTAATGCACAAGTGCACATAATTGAAGACTATATAGTCCCTAAACCAAATTGTGCATAAGTATCGTATTTGAGACATAATGGCATAGAAGGCATTATAATATATAAGATCAAGATGGTGTAGGATGGGTGAGGTGCACTAACACCACACACCTACTAAAATATGTATATATATAATGGATAGTGGATTGCTCTATAGAAGTCCACTAAAAACATAAGTATGGGTTGATATTTAATGAATAATGGAAGCATGTGTGTGATGTGCTAACACAAGAGTTGGTCAAACGTGAGGTGTAAAATTTATAGTAAAGAATTAGCCAAATGGCATAACAACTCAAGCTAACCAATAGAGGAACATGCAAGCAACCATTTAGGTATATATACAATGTGTGTGCTCTGTTACAGCAACAGAGAAAGAGATAGAGAGAGAATGAATGTGTAACGCCCCTAACCCATAAGGTGTCACGCCCCTGACCCACAAGGCCGGACTAAAGGGTCATTGGACCCCAATAAGGTAGGTAATAAGACTAACCATCCTAATCAAATACATTAAATACATGCCTTTTTTTAAATTAATTTCCTTTAATTGGTTTCAATTTGGTTCCCTTATTAGACTTGTTCAAGTCCCGTAACGGGATTAAATAAAATTGATTACAATCAAAGGATCTATATCAATTATCCAGCAATGGTATACAATATAGCGGTGTTCAGAGCTGACTCTACAGTCCAATATATATACATCCCATATACATGAATAATCTGAAAGGTATAGACACATTTGATAAATAAATAAATACAAGGGGTAACTAAATTCTTTAATGACTTCAGTCCATCGTATACTGCTCCTACAGCTATCGTCCATCAAGTCAATACATGTCATTCCTATAACAGTAGGGGTGAGCCATTATGCTCAGTAAGGTTTCCCAAAACACATAAGCAAGCAACATGCCAAAAATTAATGCAAGTCCAAAGAGGATACACCTTATAGTCTAGTATGCATCACAAGCACACAATATCCACATATCCCGAATCCAAGCATAGGAATAAATATTAAGAAGGCATATTACCACTACATGTGGTTTGAAAATAATAACTAAGTAGTCGATATATGGAGGGTCGAACACATGATATAAATATAAATAAATAATTTCACGAAGCACTTCCATTTCTTGTTTTAACAAAAATAATGTATATATGCACATATCTAATCACAAGATGTAAGTATAAGCTTACCAACCCCATGAAGCACCTCAATTTCCTGTTCAAAGTCACAAGAACAATGTATACATTCACAGCTAAACAACCATCCACAATTGCCATAGTATCGTAAAGTGGCAGTATATAATCCATCAATAATAATAAGGAAATATCACATGCGTGTCAAGGACAATAATCTCAAATAAATCAATCCACAACAAAAAGGGATAAAGTCTTATTCAACTCATTTTATTCTCTCAATAATCTCAATCCCATGAGTATCCACCTAATTTGGCTCCTGGCAAGCTTGAGTGTTTTACGGACTACTAACCTGATGGAGATAAATGACCACCCACACGGGTTTATGGCTCGCAAGCCGAGGATAGACACCATTCCTATTATAAATGAAACTCCAGGTAAAGAGAAATCTCACCACACTAAAGAGTACACAAAATACATGACTAATTCCCATCCCAAGTCATTTTCTCACAAGTGCTCTTTTCACAATCCTAATATCTTAATCCACACTACAAATGGTGCTCATCAATATCAATATCCTCTCAAGTCTCACACTGCTCTAGTATAGTCAACGATATTCATGTCAGTATCATTCACATCCACAATAATCACTAACAATTATAAGAGAGGATATTTGATTAACAAATAAGTAGAGAAGCAACAGTGGTTATATATATATCAATGAAAACAATAGAAATGACAATCAACATCAACATGGTGATCACACTCATCTCGTAATATCATGAATGCCCAACATCATGTTAATTAACATAATAATCATATTCTACTGACAAATCAATCATAAGATAATCACTGGTAATAACAAAATCTCACATAGATCATATAACAAGTATGCACGTCAACAAGTTAGGACATTTTCCTAGTCCCAATCATCACCTCATTACCTGGAGACATTACATATGTCTTTCATAATGTTGTTAAATTCTCTACACACTTATTATTCCATTCTTAGAGCTGCCCCGACTCTTAACACTAGGGTATCTTATTAAGTCTTAAGGTTTTTTATGGCCAATTACACATTAGCCCACACCCCAAGTACCCATTTGCCGAAGCGAATATCAAAAACATGTTCCTAGCTTTAAAAATCCTGAAAAGCCCTATCATATTGTTTCTAAGTCGTTTGATTGTCTTTTAAACTCGTAAGGGCATTTTTATAATTTACCAAACAAGTTACACATCTACCGGGATACCAAATCTTAAAATCAACCTTGAAATCAAATCTAGAAGGTTCAACAATCCTAAAGATATCATTTTTATATTTTATTAACACTTCTAAGTATATGTTCCATGCCTAAGAGCATTTTAGTAATTCCACGTATTCATGTGGGACCACTCTAAGTCCCCATTTCATTATTTTGATGTCTTATTTGAGTTTCTGGCATCTAAAAACATTGAAAATGCCTCTCACGGTTCTTAATTCAATTTTGAATTGCTTAATATATGTTTAGGGTTATAATCGTTGTTTTATTAATTTAGGTGGGACTATTACCGAGTTCTAATTTGTCTAGTCTGATCATATATTTGAACTCTAGACGTCCAACAACATTGGAATAGCCTTTTCTGGATTTTCATTAGCCTTTAGATTACTCAATTTATCATTAGGGGCATTTTTGTAATTTGTCATATTTTTGTAGGACCAACTCCGGGTCCTCGAATGTCCAAACCAACTCTACCATTGAGTGCGTAATACACAAAAATCTTAAGGATGCCCCTTTCTCGCATTTACATTGGCTTTATTTTCAATTTTATGAACAAGTGGGTTTTTCAAAATTTTCTTAAAATTCGTCCACTGTTTTGTAATTATTAAATTTAAGTCAGCTCCTTTACAATTCCCTTTAATTCCATTTTCAATCTTGTTACCAAATAGGTTTTAACCAATTTCAGTTTCAATTTTTTTTTGGAATAGGGATAACCACAATCCAATTCGAATCAATTTTAGGATTTTTAAATCAACAGTAACCAAACAGCCCCTAAAGGCCCAACAACCCCATGGACTAGACCCAAATCCGTCCAGACCCGACCCGAATTCCCATTTGACCTGTTGACCAGACCTAGTCAATCATTGATCGAGTCAACTTGTTGATTGGTCAACACGACCTGTTGATTGAAGGACTCGCTAGAACGGTGCTTCTTCTCCGGCGATAGTGCCAAAAATAGTGATTTTTCTAGTGGCATCTTCACAGTTTCTTGATTTTTTTAACACAAGGTCCCATTTATCACATTATTTCATCATTTCGCTCAAAGTTGGTAGGGTTTAAGGTCCGAACACAGTCGGCTCCAGCGGAGCCCAAACTTTTGGCAATGGGGTTTTTCTTCGCGTTCCTTGACTGGTTCGAGCCTGATTTTATCCCAAAGTGTTTATGGCATGTCGATGAGTTCATATCTATACATTTCGTGGTTTAAAAATGCATGAATTACCCTTGGTGATGAGTTCTCTAAATTTTCCAACCACCAATAAACCCATTATTTTCCTCAGTTTTCTCTCTCTATTTATTTCCTATTCCATTTAAAATCTTCCCACAACAATCTTGTGCTCATCTAGGTCCATTTGGGGTTTAGAAATGTCTCAAGAAACCAAGAACTGAAAGAACCCAGTTCAGTTCCTTTTCACTATGTGCCATCTTATACACACATATACATATACAAACACACTCCAAGACACACAATAACAGAATGTATATCTTATAATGGAACCAAAAATATTAAAGAAATCCCTACTTCACTATTCGGCTAGAGAAAGAGTGAGCTTAAAGCTTCTCTTATGGCTGCCACCACCCAGTCCTCTCTTTTCCTTTCTTTTTTTTCCTCTTTCCTCTTTTCTTCCTCTTTTCTTTTTCCTTCCTTCTATGATTCGGTTCTTCCATGAGTGTTAAACACACACACACACACACACACACTCATGCACTGTTCTACACTCACACTATTTTTGTCTCTCTTGCTTTCTCAAACACACAGCACACACAAATACATATACTTTCCTCACTAATACACACACACACACACACCTTATCTCGGTTAAGAGGGAGAGAAAGATAGAGAGAGAGAGAGAGAGCATGAAAGAGGGAGATCGAAAAAAAAGAGGGCTGGCAAAAAGCCAACTTTTATTTCTCTCTTTTGTCCCATCAAGTTTTTTCCTTCCATTTCTTGTCCCCTTAAGGTGCACCCACACACACAATCACACTTTCCCACCACCATATTTTTGACATGTGTCTTATTTTAGAATATCTACTTAGCTTCTTAGAGAAGCTTTTCACGCTTCTAGAGGCACCACGTGGCCAGTTGGCCAATTGTGCACGCACACGCATCCAAATTGAAACTATCTCGAAATCATACCAAACTTGGCACAATAGCTAATTTTGATGTTCTGATTCCAAATATGCAGTCTATTTCTCCGAATTCAATTGTTTAGATTTTCTTATCTATCTACATCTCGTAAATGATTGTGTAGCCCTCAGGTTTACACCAGCCCTAAATAAATTCCCGAAAGTCATCTTTAGCCTCATTGTGTCATATAGATGACTTATCAACTCATTTCACAATCCATGTGACCCATCTTCAATATTTTTCCAGTCAAACCCCAGTCTATGTTGCCAATTTACCGAATTGCCCTTTGAAGATTTTCTAGGTCCTTACACAAGGTCTAACTATTGGGTCATTGGACCCCAAATTGGAATGTGATTAAGACTAATCATCCTAATCAAATGTATAAAATACAGTCCATTTCCTTTTGAATTGATTTCGTTTAAATTAATTTTCATGAATTGATTTGGTACGTTAACATGATTATATTTGTTTAAGTCATATAACAAGATAAAATGAAATAGATCACATAGGGTGCAACTAAACAAAAAATATCCATCAACAATATATACCAAAGTGATGTTTAGAGCTGACTCTAATGGTCTAATATACAATACATACATTATGTCAAGAGGGTACAAGCACCTTTTACAATACAATGGAAAAATAGAACAGTGTAAGCTATTGCTACTCAAGTATCTGTCCATCCCATGCTGCTTTAACAGCTATCGCCTACCAATCCAGCACCTACCATTCCCATGAATAGCAAGGGTGAGCCATAACACTTAGTAGGGTTTTTCAAAACACATAAGCAAGTTGTCTGTAAAAACTAATGCAAGTCCGATGAGGACAAACCCTAATGTCTAGTATACAATCACAAGCACGCAACAATATCATATACTAGATCATAAGTGTAGATATATAATCAACATAATAAGGCACCACATATGTTATAACAATAGTAATAACGCATTCAGTATAGACATTCGAACATGATATATGTTTATATATAAGTATACAAACCTCACAGTGTACCTCAATTTTCTGTTCAAAGGAGTTAGAACAATAATAACTAATAGCAGTACATTCAACACAATCAACATTATGATAAGGCAACAAGGTGAAATCACTACACAATTCATATCCATAACAAGCACAATCCACAGCATAATAAGTTGGACCTCGACAAGTCCTATACTTTTTTTTACTTCAAACTCTTCAATAATTCTTCAAGACTACTTAATGGCTCATAGTAAAGCATGAGTACTTTCTGAGCTACTAACCCAATGGAAACATACGAGTACCACGCGGGGTTATGGTTCGAAATCAAAAGGAGGCACAATCCCTGTCACAAAACCCTAGTAATATCCATATCTTCCCCTTTCACAACTTGTAACTATCCCATTCATAATGTCTCCTTTCTAAACTTGCAACTAGCTCGTTCGTAACTTCCCTTTTCTCAATGATTCAACTATTTCATTTCCATCTATAATATCAACATCTCATAACATGTGGTGGCCACACAGGCTCACACCACATCCATATCACACAGTCACATAATGTAATGCATGATATCTCAATATACAGAAGTTATATAATCTGTAGAGTGTCCATATGTATCTAAAATAAGTATACAACTCATGATATCGCAACAAAATAATAACAATTAGTTATAAGGATCAATGATAGAGATGCAATCTCAATCTTTCATAATATGCATTAGATACCTCACACACTCATGGTTCAACTCTCGGAACCTCCTTGACTCTTAGCACTAAGGTTCTATAGTGATTCTTTAAGTTCTCTTAGGTTAATTATACTTGAGCCTACATACCGAGTGCTTGTTATCCTAAATAGATATAAAATATGTGTTTCTAGCCTTCAAAAACTCTAAAAGGCTCTATCGTAATATTTTTAAGTCATTTGAATGCTTCTTAAACCCATAAGGACATTTTTTTAATTTTACCAGACAAGTTTCATGTCTAGCGAGACAGTATCTCACAAAACCAACCTTGGAATCGGGTCTAGAAGGTCCAAAATCCTAAGGATACTCTCTCTGTATTTTATCAACTCTTTCAGGTATTTGTTCCATGCCTTGCTGCATAATGATAATTTTACATATTTATGAAGGACCAACCTTGGGTCCCTGTTTCGCTAACCTGATATCATTTTTGAGTTCCTAGCGTCCAAAAACCTTAGAAATGCCTCTTTCAGATTTCAATTACGCATTCAATTGTTCAATCTATGTCTAGGGATATAATCGTCACTTACCAATTTAGGTGGGACCATCACTAGGTTCCAATTTGTTCAATCTGACATTACATGTGAATTTTGGGCATCCAAAGCCTTTTTGAATTTTAATTTGTCGTTGAATTACATAATTTATCATTAGGGGTATTTTTATAATTTTATATATTTATATGGGACCACCCCAGGTCCCCGAATGCCTAAATCGACCCAGCCATTGAGTCTAGAACGCCCAAAAATCTTAAGAATGCCCCTTCTCACATTTTAGTTGGCTTTATCTTCAATTTTATGAACAAGTAAGCTTTTATGTAATTTCCTTAAAGTTATTCACTAAATTGTAATTATTCCTAGTGATTCAACCCCTTTGGAATTTCAAGAGTTTCAATTTCTTATTCTTGTAACCAAACAGGACCATTTTAAATTCAATTTCAATTTTCTGGAATAAGGTTATCCCTATTCCAGACTTTGACCTCCAAATACTGGACAAACTAACGTCCATAACCAAACACCCTAAACCTCATTCTAGTAACCAAACAACCTCTAAGACTAAGCTTCAATGGGCCAACCCTGACCCGACCTAGATGCTTAACCCACTAACCCAAGACCTGATTTGACCGACCCAGTTTGACCATTGACCGGTTAACGTCGGACGTTGATTGCCAGCGATGAATTTCCAGTCACCTTCTCCGGCGAGGTCGCCAAAAAACTAGACACCCTAGTTTTTCCTACTTATTTTTTCTTACACTATTTTTAACCCTTTTTCATTCTAAACTATTTTAAATGCCCTACGACATCTTTTAGGACCAATTTCATGGACCAACACAGCAAAAAACATGGAGCTCTAGCCAAGCCTAAACTAGTGACCTTCCGACCATTTCCTCTACCCATTTTCCTCTCTATTTTTCACTACAAGTTCAATAAGGTACTAGGTTTCCCCCTTTAGATTTCAAAACCCTCTACTATACTGCACATAAAAAAACAGATTCGAGTTTTTCTTTCCACTATAACTTTTATAGTGATACACACACACATACTCCATACCACATACACAAGCACACAATGACTCAACCACCCCAACACTGAAATATTGCATAGCTAGAATCAAGAAAAGGTTTCACAAAATCCCTACCTGATTATAGAGAAAGAAATGGAGGAGAAAGAAAGAGCTCCAAAACTCATCAATGGCTACCTCGCTCATCCTAGATCTCAAATCAAGCCCTTTTTTTTCTTCTTCTCATTTACTTCTTCTTTTTGTTACTGTTAACTGTGTGTGTTAACACACAAACTCACACACACACACTATGTTTCTTACCTCACAGTTCACACACACATTCAATCTTTCTTCTCTCACGGCTATTACAGCCCTTCCTCTATAGTTATTTTACAACCTTCAAACACACATCTCACACACTTATACCTTCACCCACTCCCATTCAGCAAGAGAGAAATAGAGAGAGAAAATAAAAAATTGGAGGGGTGTGCTATCCAATAGAGGGAAACGAGGAAAAGGAAGAGAGATAATTGTCCTATCCATGTCAATCTCCCACCTTTTTGGTCCCCCTATAATGCACCTTACCCACACCCAAACAACTCTACTTTTAATCCCTTTGAAACCAATTAAAATAGGACATTTTTCCTATTCTAGAAAACCCAACCAAGTTTCTTGAAGAAGCCTTGCATATCTTCCATGGCTAGTTGGCCAAATGCACGCGCACGTGCGTCTGAAAATAAACTATCTCAGAATCATACCAAAATTGGTACCCTAGCTAATTTCGACGCTCTGATTTCAAATATACAATCTGTTTCTCCAAATTCAATCATTTGAATTTTCATACTTATTTGTGTCCAATATTAGATGGTATAATCTCGTTATTCACAACAGTTCCGAATAAATTGTTAAAATCTTCATTCAGCCTTACAATATTACACTAATAGTTTTACAAATCGATTTCACAATTATTTTAACACATCATCAATTAATTACTTATCTGACATAAGTCAATGGTGGTAATTTACCGAATTGCCCTTCGATTTTTTTGGCTCATCGCAAAATGAGAGCTTTTATGCTCTATGCATGAGATAAGGGCTAGAATTGAGAACTTCTAGAAACTAATTATAACCCCATAAGAGCTTGAGAGTGAAGAGAATGAAGAAGGGAGCTAGAGAGAGAAAGTGAAATATTAGCTAAAACAAGGTTAGAACTATTTTCTCTCATTTTCATTAGGTTTCTGTCATTATTTGGTATATGTTTAAGCTAAAAAAAAAAAACCCAAAAAACTCTAAGAATCAAGATCTGTCGTTGATGAAGCTCAACTTGAACTCAAAAATTCAACCAATATAAAATTAGTTTTGATGTATGAAACATTAATCTATATGCAACAAGGTTTACAAAACAAGAAGAACTATTAAAAACGGCCCAAAGACCAGAGAAAAACAACGACGAATAGTAGAGGGTCGAAAATTGAACACGTCGAAATCAAGCACTAAGTTTGAATTTCTGAATAGTGAATGAGACCCCATGGACTGAGGATCATCACCAAGTAAATGGCATGCATTTTGGTTGAGAAATGGGCCTGAACTAAGCAAAATAAAGTCAGTCATGGGAGTTTCAAACCGAGCTTCACAACGACATTCAAGTCTTGAAATTGATGTCAAAATGTGAGTTAGTCACCCGAAAAACTTTTGAAACTGGAATGGAGATGAATCATGGTCCGAAACAACACAAAATTGAAAAGGAAATTTATAGGGTTTACTATGAACAGTCAACCCTAGCAATGGGAACGAGGGTCGTATTGGGTTTGGGTCGACCTGTAAAGAAAATGGACTTTTGATTAATTAGAATGACGTCATTTTGAGTCGTGAGGTTTTAACGTGACTGACCGACCAAACCAGTCGATTTGTGATGTGTAAGCCACGGTTCACTTATGGTTAGCCCATACTAGTCGATTAATGTGGGAAATAGACCGGTTCAATGATAAAATGACCAAACTAGTGAGCTTTTGGCAAAATTGATTAAACCATAACTCTTACAAATTATAATTTGACCCTAGTTTTTTTTATGAAAATTACAAAAATCTCTAGAAAAATATTTAAATATTATTTTAATGCCCTTAATAATTGGGTAAAATTAATATTTTACCCCTGGGCCTAAAAGTGATGTAATAAAAGCCAATTGAAATGCAAGAAGATGAATTTCTAATATTTTTAGGCATTCGGACTTAATGGAGGAGTTTGATTAGGAAAATTGGACCCCGAAATATATGAACAGATAAACTAGACTAATTCCAATAAGTCCTAAAATGTTAATTAAGGTATCAAATGAACCTTAATGATCGCAAGGGTACCTACCTTAATATTTTTTTGACTTTCCAGACTCAACGTTAGGGCCCGTTTCATCAAACAAGGTACTAAAGATACAGATACACAAAAATGGGTAATTCTCAAACTACTATTAATGATGTATAGGCTAATAAATAGATTGGGTAAGAATAGAAAGGGGTAAACCCAACATTCTTGGATGCTCTAGACCTAATGGAGAGGTATAATTGACCGTCCAAAAACCCGAAGATTGTCCCACGTAGAAATGTAAAATTATAAAAATACCTCTAGACATAAGTTAAGCCACAAGAAGGTTAATTAAGATTCGAAAAAGCCTAAATTTAGTATCTTCGTGTTTCGGACCTAACAATGATGTCCGTTTGAGACTAATAGAACTCTCGAATAAATTGTAAAGTGATGAATAAGTTCCTAAGACTTAATTAAGCTACCAAAAAAGTATAAGAAGTAAAGAGGGACACATACAAGTGTTTTAAGGACCCTTTGGACTCAAGAATAAATAGCCATAAATTGAACCAAATATCATTAGGAGCCCAAAGTAGAGACACTAAGAAAATCCTAAACAAATATTAAGTTCAAAAGAGACTAAGAGCAATAAGTAAAAAAGATTTAAGTTGAAATATGTACTGATCTAGTATCGATGTATTCTGATCAATCATATAGGATCACTAGAAAAGAATGAGGCAAAGAGACTATAGAGGCAAGCCAATTAGCAAGTAACTATGGACTTTGGATCAGAAGTGAGCAACCTTGTACCTTGAACTTGTACCTTTTATTAAAGTGCATTTTTTGTAATTGTTTTACTTATTCAAATGCAAGTATAAGTTATGATTTTTGTTTGAACATCAACATGCTCTTTAGTGCAACTTATTTTCTATAAACTTGGATAGCTAAAGTAAAGTTTTATCAAGCATATTTAAAGTTATGTTAAAGATTCTAGGTGTTTGCTCTGCATCAAACACGATGTGAGAGACCTCTTGAAGGCACAGGGCCTTGGTACTCTACATCAATATGTGGGGGTACCCATGACTTTAGAAGCACGAGTAACTAGAATCTTTTACTTGATTCAAGCCTTTAGCATAAATTTTTTACATGCCATGCATATGACACACTGTTACTTGACACCTAGCATAACTTATTAGAGGCATAGGCTGGTAGGCCAATTAAAGTAAGACAGATTTGGTACCCTAAAAAAAGGCAAATTTGTTTTAGAGTTGTATTAAGATTGTTTAGTTTTCAATTTTAATTTATTCCTAATTTATTTAGTTTCCTTGTTTTATTAGAATTAGAATATGAAATATAAGAATTAGTAGTTTTCTATTCGAATTACTAGTCTTTATTGTAGTATGATTAATATAAAAATAGGATTTTTGGTTTCTAGTAAAAGTAGGGGTATTCTAACACGATAAATATGATGTAATATGTCTTTATGGTTAAGGTTTTTATCAATATTCATTCAATTACGAATTTTGGAGAATTATTTTCTCTTGTTGGGTGAGGAGTCCCCATATTACTTTGTTTCTAAGGAATTCGTCGTGTTCAATTCCCCTTTCCACATTTCCATTCCGCATTATTTGGTATAACTCTAAAAAACAATTTCTTATTTTTAGGGTACCAAATCTGTCCTATATCACCCATGTATGCCAAGAGCTCTAAATTACTAAGCACCGCTGTGTGACCCAGGTCACCCTACGACAACCTAGGTCACTTTATGACAATCCAGGTCTTGTACAACTAGTCATTTGACATGAAATCATTTTATATATGATTTAGCAACAGTTAGTTTAAAGTTATTTAGCACAGTTTTATACAACATAACTTACTAGCATAATGTTGCATGATTTATTATATCTTTACTATAACCCAGTTTACAAGTACGTTTTAAAGAATGTCAATAGACTTATGAAATGATTTTATATGCTATCCATGGAAAGATACTTTGGGTTTCCTAAAACCCACGACAGGGCACCAGTGTTACTTATGAGCTTTTTATAAAGCTCACATGAATTTATCTATGAACATTTCAAGTGTATTTTAGAGAAAGGAAAGATAGTAAGCTATGATAGAGAAGAACTCTATGCCTAGATAAAACTTGTGAGAGTACAACATAAAGCATTACCATTATCATGAGGATGTCATGTCAAGATTAGACGACAACTTAGAGCAAGAAATAAGATAGACTAGCAGATTTGTAGTATTATTTGTTAGTCTTGAGATGTATGTATGTACTAGGCTCACGATGTTGTAAAATTAAACAATGTTGCAGCAATAAATTAGTAAATCTCTGCCAACTAGTATATTTGCATTTAAAAAAAAAAATAACCTGAGTATTTCTGCTATCCATAAATGGATAAAAGAACGCAATCGGCTTGAAACAAGTTAGAATTGGCCTTCAATTGGTTCCATTACTTGTAGTCTGCACAAGGTGGATGTTGGCGATGTAACTGACTGGTCGGTCACAATCTTAAATCCACGTAGGGTGGGTTTGGGATGTGACATATCTAGTCTATTCAAACAAAAAGGCTACTAGTTTCATTATTTAATATATAAAACCTAAAGCCTATTTTGAGCATTCAAGGGAACATATCCAAATATTTAAATCAAAGTAAAAAACTTTTTACAAACTACTTTAAAATCTATATTGCCAAAGTTCACTAATTCAATATTTTCATAGAATTAACTTGTTATAACCAAAAAATAGATTAAATTATCATTAGCAATCTCATCATGTAAATTATCTAGACTATATTGAAACTTATTTAATTAAGTTCAAGAGATTGATCAACTACACACTTACATCTCAAATCTTGGAACTATTTAATGAATTTAAAAAATTCACACAAATTCCAAGACAAAGAGAGTTAAAGTGGACTAGTCAATTAAGTGTGTTATACGATGGCTTCAAACACTAACTATATAGTCTTTAATTTTATTTCTTCAATAAAATACAACGATCCAAGTAGATAATGAATGTGATTTGTTTGAACTTTTTATTATAGAATATTTCATTATTTTGTAATATTTCGCATTAGTTTAGGCTTGAATCTCATACATTGAGAAAAGTAACGAGGATATCACCACTGACTGAGGATTATTAGAAGTGTTGGGGAAGTTCAAATAAAAATAGAAAAATGATTGTTGGTGTTAGTCTAAGACTATGACTAAATGACACAAGTACGTCACATTAATGTAACGAGGGTGTAGTCAAGTTTGCAGTTACAACATGCTCCTCGGAATGTGACATGTTATAGCCTTGTAGTTATGGTGCCTCCCTTCAGAGATGCACTATAACCTTGGAAAAAAGTGTATACACACCACACTTCAAGTCCCACGGTCATTATTTTTTCTCCTAGATGCGACTAAGTCATGACCAAGGTGTCGTTTGGAAAAAATTGTGATACAATAGGTTCTAGCCCTTGGGGAACAAGTGTTCAAATTGATTGGATGCCGGTAAGAGGGGCTTAGTATTGATTGAAGAAAATATTTCCATTACGTACTCGGACTAATGAGATATAGACAGACATCATGGAAAGTGCAAAATAAGGGAACCTAGTACCGTACAACCAAGGAGTTTATAAATAACATCTTTACCAAAAAGAGAAGGCATTGAGAATTATGTTGGAAAGATTCCCTTGTATTTTCCCTTGATTCCACCAATTATCGCCATCCTAATTCTCATTTATTTATTTTGTTCACCTTATTCTCTTTTATTACTATTTTCAACCTATCCTAATTCCATTCTAAGAGGAAGTCTCCCAATCACCCACTTTTCACCTATAAGTTTATAACTACATTAGAGATTGCACTAGAAGGAGAAAACGTTGTCGTGGTAAAGTATTTGGGTCTCAACCAGAAATCTTGACATTAATTGTAGAGCCAAGGCCACCAATCGATTCAATACCAATAACTTCTAAAGTCTTTCATCGACTTATTATATTTTTCTTTAAGCAATCCTGAAACTACAAGAAACCCAAGATATGATCCTATTATCCTTGACTAGGGGACTGACATTTTAGCCATCATCTTCAACCCCACATGTGACTGTTTTAGTAACTAAGCCACCTCGTACACTAGTTACCTGTCATCGCACTTATGTTCCTACCTCTGCAAGCTTCACTACCAATCTCTTTAATCCTTTCGTGAACCCTATAACCATTAACCCTTATGTGGTTTCTAACATGCCTCAACAAGCTTTTCTTGTTACCATCGAATAAGTTCCCGCTCTCCTCCAAAATAAAAGGACTCATTTAATGACCTTCATTAAATTTACAATTAGGGCTCTATACCTTGGAGACATTGTGAAACTATCCTATCCTATGGAATATATTGTTTCAAAATTCAAACCCTTCAATGAAAAGAGAAGGGAAATGCCAAGGAATATCTAACTCAATTCATTGATACTCTTGCAAATTTTTTGAAGGATCATGTGCTGTGTTTGAGGAAGTTCCCAAAATCCCTTATAGAGCATGCATTTACCTAGTATAATAATCTACCTTCCAACTCAGTTCGATTAAGATTATATGGTGAAGAAAATCTATGCAAATTTCGTCTGAATGGATGAGCGCATTACTATGCTTTCTCTGAAAAAAGTAACACAAGTAGTCGAGGAAGATGTAGTCAGTTTTATTAATAGGTTTAAAGAAAAGTCGTTGGAATGCTATGAGGGCATAACCGATGAGATACTTGTCAAAATTTGTATTAAATGAATGTATTGTGAATATAAAATCCACTTAGTCAACAATGACTTAAGAACCTTTTCAATTCTTTCAAAGAAAACCCGGAAGCTCAGTAAGAATATGTCTCCTTCGAGGGTGACTTCCTCATCGAGGCTACGAAAAGTTGTTGGTGCTTTTTTTGTTGACGGCCCTTGAAATTTATATGGGAAAGGATTTGACAAAAAATCAACCTTTCATTTGTGAAGAATCTCCTCATCCTAAAGGTATTGAGAAAACCCCAATTAACGTTTGTGTCATTGAAACACTAAGCATTTGACCAAAAAAATGTTGGGCATTAAAAGAATGCTTTCAGAAGAAGCTAGTGGAGATCCATAACTAAAAATATGATGATGTTAGTGTTAAACCATTCCTAAATGATGTCGATGATGTGAATATGGTAGCTACTATGAAAATCTTGGAAGTAAACGAAACTAAAATCACCAAGGATGTCACGCCACCTGCGACTAGGGAAAGTGAATTTAGTTGAAGATCTTTCAAAAACAAGGAGATTCATACTTGTCTTTGACCAAAATGGATTTGCAGCCAAGATGCTATAGGAAGTAACCGAGGCTTTTGTAGACATTGTCATGGCTAATAGGGATGTTTGTATGACCAAAAATAGGGCTGCGACTAGATCAGTCCTTGAGCATAATAGCATTATCACTTTCACCTAAATATATAGATAAATACGTCATCCTCATAACCGTCCTCTACCTAATCCAGCAAGGATAAATGGTGTGGAATTCAAAAGGGGATTCCTTGAGTATGTGCATCAATCTTATGTGATACTTATGTTATGTATGAATTAGATGAAGACATGTGCTTACTTTGTGCCATAACATACTAGGGTTCAATATGAATGTTTGAATCACTAAGGTGTTATACTAAAGATTAAAAGTGTAGACATGATTACTTAGACATCATTGACATAATATGGCATATGGTATAAGTACATAAATGTTTGATATGAGTATCATAAGAGGCAATATTAGCTATACGAATAAATGTTTTAGTTAAATATAAACATTGTGCACATATTGGGATATTCTTTGCTTAATTTAATTCATTGTAGGAATACATATATGTTATTTTGAATACTATTGTATGCTATATGCCAAAATTTAAATACGATAGGTATCACTTGATGTTGGGGTATATTGTGAATATGTATATATGTTTGATTACATAATGTATTACTTAATACAAGGTGTACATATATAATTTGGAGTGTTATTTGCTTGACTTAACATACAGGTAAGATGGATTATTATTAGTAGTACTTAACACATGAGTGTAAATATATACACTATTCTTGAATATCATTAAATGATTACGGAACTAACATCAATGCATATGGTGTATGAACTCTTATTGGCATTGTTTAACATGCATGTTAAAGCATCATTAGTAGGATGTAATGCGAATCCATATATGATTACCTTGACTGTGATTACATGCTATGTGTTAGGACATAAAGATAAACATTGTAAGTTTATACCATAGGTATTTCTAAATTTGTACATACTTACCTGACTGCATGAGTATGATACGACACTAGACAAATATGTATATATATATATATATTAATTATGAAAGCCTCCTTAAAGTATTGTGTTGGCCACATTGACATTAGTTGTTATAAAATATATTATGCTTGAAAAAAAATGTAAATGAAGTGATACAAGTAGTGTATTAATTGAGATTTCAAAGATATTATAGGAGTAGAGGATCTCATAAGTAAATAAAAATGAGTTTCTTGTTAAATTCCAAGAGTAATGTGAATAAATTGTTGCATGTTATATATTTAGTATGTAAATCTTGTTCATTTGCATACATAAACATGCATGAATAGAAGGGGACGGGGCATAAAGTAATGTTTTATGTTGTTTAGATGTGAAATCTTAAGTTGAAAATGAAATTAATGAATATGTATTCTACATAAACTAAGACTTATAATTAGGAGTTAGAAGTTGTGTTTTATAGGTAAGGTGAGGGGATATTTCACGTGAGTTTGATAATTCTATATTTGTGGTTCATTTGAGTAGCAGGACGAAGTGCCACGATTTTTACAAATGGATTACACAATGAATGTTGTGACTATGATAGGAAAAAGAACTAAAGGCCAATGTAGAAGGTCTTATTAGCGAAGGCATCCAACTATGAATTTCGTGACAAGATTTGTCGGGATCATCACGAAGATACGATGCCATCGGGTTATAGTGGATAGACTGATGAAGTCCACACACTTCTTGTTAATATAAATGAAAGATTCTATCATGCCCCGAATTTTCACGAACCCGGGGAGTGAGTGAAATGAAATAAGAAAAGTAAAGGAAAGGTCATTGAGGCAAATTCAATTAATTATGTATTTCTTCCCCCATGTTTCCCCAAAATTTTAAGTGAAGACTTGCCATTTAACTCAACCAAGATGGTCTCTTAATGTTGCTCAAGCATCTCTCCCAATTAATATTTGAAATAGTTTAAGTCATGTTCAAAAGTGGCTTTTAAAATAGCCCACCCAATATCTCTAAATATGCCCTTGGATAATGGTCCAAATGGACCCCAAATGTCCTAAGACATGGGCCAAGTGTAAGTTAAAATGTCTACCAAAAATTGTCCTAGTAATTGGCTAAACATGGCCTTGAAACGTGACTAAAAAGTATCCCAAAAAAAATGCCCAACATGGCCTGATGTAATGGCCTAAAATAGCCTAAAATGGGCTCAATAAATAAGGTCAAACATGTAATTAAATGGCCTTGAAATGGCCTTTAAATACAAGTCATGAAATGTCATGATGCAGTCAAAACAGTAGCTGCGCAGCAAGGCAAACAGTAGCGTGTGCAGCAGGGCATGGCATGAGGCAGCAGGCTAGCGCACAGGCAAGCACATGGGTGCGCAGGGTGCACGGGCCTGCGGGCTGGGGCATGTCCTGGGCGATTCACTGTAGCAACTAAGAGCAATTTTTTGATTTTCTGCATTTTTTCTGTTCATGGCTGGGAGCAGTTTTCTCTGTTTTCAATATTTTTTTCCAAGTTTTTCAAGCCACTTTTTTCTCCCATTTTCAGCCCATTTCCCCAAGGTTTCTAACCCTCCATTTTGAGCACTTTTCTCACCTAATTAAAAGGTGTTTTACACACTTAACCAATTCTTTAATTTTCCTAATATTTTGACATAACCTTCTTTGTTTTCTAAGTCTTTTTCTTACCTAATATACATGATACATTTTACAATTATGGGTTTGCACATTCCATCTTCACTCGATGGCTACAATCTCATTGAATTTAAATATACATCATTTAAATATATACAACTCATCACACCTATACATATGCTTGAACTTTAAAGGTCACATCATCATGTGCATTACAACATATAAGGTCTTTTCCATTCTTTTTATAATACACAAATCTTCTACAACATCATTTCATATCGTTTAGAGCTTATGCCCTTGTACAAGATCAAAATATGCCCCAAGGGCCAAAAATCCTTCATTGTCCACCTCCCCCTTCATCCTTCAAGACTTCATCAAGTCTTCAAGTACCGGGAGCCTCGTCTGTAATATGATATCCCACGAATAGGTCAGCTCAACTGCTAATATAACACAATGCTAATGCTAGGAACAAATTTAAGGCGTGGCATATGCAAGTGTACATTTTAAAAGCTATAATCCCATAATCCCTCAATGCCATGCAATGTCAACATGCATGACACACACATGCAACTCTATGCCCAACACATGTCTCATTTCAAGGTCCTTCCCCGTTAGCCCACGAGTACTATAGTATGTCTCGCTTCACGGTCCTCTCGTCAACCCGCGAGTACTGAAATTGGCCAGATTTTGGATTTTTCACCATAGGATCTACACCCTCATAATGCATAGCACCAAAGTCCTCAACTCATGCCGTGCCTCCAAGGATTCACACTATGCCAACATGCTTTGGTTTCATTCTTATACAATTCAATGCAACATTTCATCAATACAAGGAGCATGACTCAAAAACATGCATCTCTTATGAAGTAAAGCATAACTTCAAATTCACAACACTTTGTCTACATGAATGTAAGTCACGATTCAATGAATTAAGCATATGATCAAGTCTCATGTTCATCACTTTCACAATTTCTCAAAGGAAATACAAATACACAAACTACCAACTCATGGAATAATTCATAACTCTCAAACCACAAGAGTTTCCCTATATGAACATAAGCTAGGATGCAATGAATCAAACATACCAACAAATTACATGTTCATCACTTTACCAAATTCCCAAAGAATAACAAAGAACACACAAGTACATAAACAATCAACTCTAGGTTTTCAAAGCAACTATCACCTAAGTGATTTTTTAACATCAAGTAAACACCTAAATCATTCAATCAACACATAGAAATGTAAGAAAACTCAAATCTATTCCTAACTTAGCAAGGTATCATACCTAGAATGGTTTTTCTCAAACTGAGGCAGTTGTGCTCGTTGCACAGCATAACTGATCAGTGAGAATATAGGCATTGATGAGAGGAACAACTTCTTAGAAGGAAGCCTCGCAAGAATCTTGGCCTAAGAGTGTGTTTTAGTGGCTTGAAGCTTGGAGAACCTAGGACTTTTTTTCACTTTTTCTCCATGAACGTGCTCTGCACTGAATCTCAGAACAAACTATGAAAAAAACACACTAAGGGGCTGCATTTATAGTCAAGGGGCAAAATGACCTTTTTGCCCTTAATGAATCTAGGACCCCGTTACACTACAACTCATCCCGAAACGCCTCAATTCGACATTTTGCTTTAACCAAAGTTCTTAAAATTATTTTAAATGAAAATTTTCAAAAAAATAAATTTTTTCCTGTGGCCGGGTTTGGCCAAATCCACGCGGGCCACCCGGATGCCTTTTTGGTCCAATTTTTGAAACTATCTCTAAATAGGTTCAAATTCACACAATAGCTGTATTTTAATATTCTAAGCATGTTTCTATTCTATGGTACATTTAAATTATTCTCCTAAACATGACTTATGCCTAAATGATGCATGTATACTACCTTACTAGCAACCGGTGCATGAATAGTGCCCTACCGACAAAAACGAAAAATTTATCCTTAATTTTCAAGTCTCTACAGATTCAGTTAATTCACTCAACTGAATATACATGTCAGATTATTTTTCTTCACTGGGGTCTAGTGTCCATTATTTCAAACAAAGATGTAGGATTTATAACTTGATTTTTAATTGAATCTTCAGGCAGGCTTAGGCATAGAGTTATTTTTTAGTATGCATTCCACTCACAGATTGATGGTCAATCAACGCGTACCATTTAGATTTTAGAAGATATGTTACGAGCATGTATTATGGATTTTAGAGGCAGTTAGGAAGATAACTTGTCATTTTTAGAGTTTGCCTATAACAATAGTTATTAGTCCAACATCGAAATGGTACCTTTTGAGGCATTGTATAGTAGAGCTTACAGGTCGCTTATTTTTTAGACTAAGGTTGGAGATACGATAATTTTGGGTTAATCTTAGTCCAAGAGACCACAAAAAATATAAATTTTACTAGATAGAGGCTAGTTATTACACATAACAAGCAAAAGAGATATGTAGACAAAATGTGAACACCATTAGGTTTTGAGGTTAGAGATCACATATTTCTCAAAGTATCACCATAAAAGCGATTGACTAGATTCGAATGTGGCTGAAAATTGGTACCGAGGTACATTGGAGCATTCGAAATCCTTGAGATGATTGAGGAGGCCGCCTATCGTCATGCCTTACCACCAGAGCTATCGAGTGTTCTCAATGTGTTTCATGTGTCTATACTTCATAACTACTAGCCAGATCCTTCACTCATACTTGATTGGACAAAGCTAGATATTGAGAGTGATCTGTCTTATAAGGAATGTCATATCTAGATCTTGGACTCTTGAGAGTAGGTTTTACGAGCCAAGACTACCCTCTAATTAAGGTCCTATAGGGATATCATAACATTGAAGAAACTACGTTGTAGCGAGAGGTAGAGCTTCGCACCAAGTACCCAAAGTTGTTCATAGACCATGGTATAATCTAAATTTCGAGGATGAAATTTCTTTAAGGGGTGAAATTGCAACGTCCCATAATTTTTTAATATTAAATAAATATTTAAAAAATATAATAATACTTCATAATATTATATATTTTAATTTTTATATAAAATAATGGGTTAGAAAATTTTTGGAAGTTATGAGAGTTCATTTAGACACGTTAAATGAACATAGGAGCAAAATAGTCATTTTATCATCATCGTGGATTTGTGCGAGTGTGGTCACCAAGAGATATTGTAATGGGACTTAAAAAAGTATTACAACTATTAAATTAGTAATGAAATACATAGTACACAGTTTAAATGACAAAAGAAAATTAATAGAAGGAAAAAATTCATTTAATGAAAGGCATAATTGTAATTAAGTAGAATGAAAGTTTTATGGGTATAAATACCACCCAACCTCAATCCACACTGCCCCATCTCTTTTTTTTTCTGCTCTCTCTCTCTCTCTCTCTCTCTCTCTCTCTCTTTCTCTCTCCCTCTCTCTATATTGTCTAGGGTTTTTGAATGTCTCCATCTCCTCTTTCAAATTTATTCATTCTTTTATGGATTCAAGCATCACCAAATGTTTCTAGTGTAGAACATGCATAACAGAGGTCTTTATTGTAACTTGGAAGCTAAGTTTGTGAGACTTCAAGGGAAAATAAGCCAGGGTTATGCATCTATTCAAACTCAGAGGTAGGGGTTTCGAACCTAAGGTTGCAAAAATGTGTGTAAGGGCATGTTCATGCATTTACATCAACTTATCTTGGCATATCATGTGTTGACCTAACATTTATTTGTTTTTTATGATCATTAGTTGCATAAAATGGCATTAATATATATGTTTGGAGTTATAATCATCTTTTTTATGCCTATATGTGTGTTCAAAATATTTTACATTCCATAATGATGATATATATATATATATATATGTGTGTGTGCTTATTCTTGTTATTATATTCATTAATATTGTAGATCTTGTTATTCTGTACTCAAGATGCTTGATAAAATTCTATAGTAAGTTGATTTGGTGTTTTTAATGTATTTGCTCAATGAAGTGGCAATATTATGAGAATACATTGTGGATTATCTTGGATTAAAAAGTTTTATAAGGATTTGGAGGTTGAAAATCAAGGTGGAATTGAGAAAAATATAGAAATGAGATATTGAGGATCTATGGTTTGATTTGACTACTTGGAATTTAATGTGTTGGGGATTGTGTATCCTTTCGACTTCAAGTAGTAAACTATTATGGGTGGTCATCTGTTTCCATCAAGTTAGTAGCCTGTAAAGCACACTTGGCTTCAAAGAGCCCATTTTAATTTGGTATTGGATGTGTTGGAAGTTGAGTGTGAAACTTATAGCAATATAGGATATGGTTGTGATGGTATTGTGTGGCTTGAAATAATTCATGGAAGGTAAAGTTGATAGGTGTGGTTCCTTTCTTGAGAACTCTCTTTTTATATATGTGATAGTTTCTTTGAATTGTATATTTGAACTATGCCCATTATATGTGAAAATGTTATCTAGTGCGCCATTTCACGAGCACAGGCATACACGTGGCAGCGTGTATTTTTCCTTTTTGTTTAGATTCTCCTATGGGGTTATTATTCTAACCCTTACTAGTTGCAGGGAATGGAAATGAGCCACTAACTTAAAAATAAAACAAAATAAAGCTTTTGGAATTTCTTTGGTAGACTATGAGTTGAAAATTTTGCATTCTCAATTGTTTAGGTACATGGCTTTCCTTTGTGTTTTGGAAACCATCTTGATGTAACTAAGTGTTGGATTATGTCTTAAAAGTTCTAGGATATGTATATATGTCATAGAAAGACTTTTAATCTTAGTGTGACTCTAAGTATGGATTAAACCTATAAATTTGTTTAATACCGTATCTCATTTTAGATTTTGATGTTTTATCTATGTTAAGTTATGGAAAAATGATGTTTTGATATGGTCCTATGTGCATAATGATGTGTTTCTATGTTATGAACTATTTTACTTATGTTGTATTGGTGTTTGTTAAGAAATGAACTTAATAAGTGGTTAAAAGGATCCCAGAATAGCAGGTTTTAAATGTCAAGTGACCATTTTCAATCGACTAAGAGCCTCTTTAAGTCGACTGAAAATCGGGATTAAGTTGACAGAAAATAATAGTAGGTCACTTCACTAAAAGTCCAGGACTTTTAGTCAATTGATATAGAGAATCAATCGATTAAAATTTGAACTTAGTCAACTGAAACTCACAGTTTGACTGCAATACTTTTCAATCTGTGGCACATAGTGCTAAATTTTATATACCTTATTTATATTAAATATTATTTAAGTAAATGTCATCATTTAATTTCTATTTTATACTTTTTAATACATTGTAATGTAAATAAGGAATGACCTCCTATGTGGAACCAATAAAAATTGTTCCAAAGACTAATTCCTTAAGAATAAAAAGTCAACTCCACTTTTAATAGCAAACTTTTGAATTTTCTAAAAATCGTACTTTGGACCATAGCTCATTGGGTAGGTTACCCTTTAGCAAAAATTCATTAAAAATTATTTTTAGACTATTAAATGCCTAAAGAATAATAACTAGGACTTTTTCAAGGTCAATTTTAAGGATTTTAAATACCTAATTTTGTGAGCCTTGGCTGGATAGCCCATTAGTCAAACCTAAGTGTCTGGAAGTCCCATTGACTCCTATTGACATGACCAACCTTGGAAGATTATTTATTGACATTCCTTGACAAATCTCCATCACTTTTTGAGTCTTTGGGGCTCAGGGCGTGATAGATTGCCTTCATTGCCAATGTTGGAGACAAGTTTTAGTCATCAAACTCTTTTGGTGCTTTTGTTGTCTTACCAATGTAGATTATGCAAAAAAGAAGGTATATATGTCATAATTTGCATTGTTCAAATAGAAAAACATTAGAATCAGTGTGACATTTAAAGATCAAACATCATATTCTTCTAGTGAGTGATCTTCGTCAAATTCTTTACACCTTGATTTTGATTTATGCTTGTAATGAATAAAGGTCGTTGTGTTGAAGATAAGTTTTAGTCATCAAACTTTTGATGTCTTTTACTCTTTAACCAATGTAGTTATGTGAAAACGAAGCTACATATCTCATACGCTGTGTTGGTCAAACATCAAAAACATCAAAATAGGTATGATATTTAAAGATGAAGACATCAGTGTCTTCTAAAGAGCGATGATGTCACGCCCTAGGCCGCAAAGACCCGAGGGTGACCTTGTAAATCAAAGTTAAGCTAAATAAACAATTCCTGTATATCTCAAACCACCCTGTGATTAGCGTCTTCTCACTTGAGTTTTTATAACATAAATATTTATTCACATTTCATATGTATATCCCAACAAAGTTTACATACATACATTCCAAAAGTGTATTCATCCTATGATTGTTATTCCTAAGTCAAAAGAATACTAGTCTCTTGAGGCTTTCGAGCTTTCACATCAACATATAAAAGCTATAGAACCTTTTACATTCCCAAAAATAACAAAAGATCAAATAAAAGTTGTGAATTTAATTACATCCCAAAAATAAACATAAGAGTCCCAAAAGATATATCCTTCTAATTCATATCATCGAGATGCCAGCTCCTTGCCGTTACCTGCATCTAGTAGGGATCAAAACAACAACTCGAGTAGAGATTCTAAAATAGGAAAAGTTAAAGTAATCCAAAATATAGGCATGTGAGATGTGAAGTGTCAAGCAAGTGTCCAACCAATATGCATTCATATCAATAGATTATTCATCATATCTCCAACAATGCAAACCGTCAATCCAACCACAAGAAAACATAACAATAAATAAATGGGAGAGTCATCATATAGTCACAATTAAATGCGTGCAAGATGAATTATCATTCAAGCCTCACGTTATTTCTCTCACTTAAATATAATCACCTTGTTAAATTACCTAATGGCCCTCGAAAAAGCCTAGTACTTCACGAGCTAGTAACCTGTTGGCTATATACTACCACCCGCGCGGGAAACACAATCTCCATCACACAATATTCCCGGTTTCTAATGCGGCCTCACAACATGCCATATTTTCTTGTCCCTCAACTCGTTCTAAGGATTAATTATCCACATTCCTGTCTTCCATTTCTATTTTCACATTTCATCTTTTATCAACATATTCCACTTCATTTACAAACATACCCAAAGTTTACATCATTTCATTATTCATCACAAAACACAACAATGCCGATACAACTTCATAACTTTCAATAATCCAATCATTTTACTCAAGTATGAAAAATACACACGTAAATGACATCCGGGAATTTTATCATTTATCACAAAAAATATATCAACACTAGTGAAATCAAGATATTTAACATTTCATTAAAATCCAAGGCATGAGCAATATAGCAAAATATGACATTGTAGAAAAAATCTTAAGATGAGTAAAATGCAATATGCTTCACATGGAAAACACTCAACCTTCAACCTAGGTTAGAATCCCTACCTCAAAAACAAATATGGATTTATATGTAGAGAAAGAGAGAGAGATTCAAGATCTTGGTTTCAATCCTTGCTCACAAACCCTAAGAAACATTTTACATCGTTTATTTTACTCAACTAAACTAGATCTAGAAAGGAATGTAATAAATTTGAAAAAGAAATGAAAAGCCCTAAATCTTACCTTTGCTCTTAAAGAGATCTTGAAATCCTAACTTTTCAATCATTGAGATTCTTTCTAGATATGAACCCTTGTGGTATGATGTGTTTTGATGGCTTAGAAATTCATGAAAATCCAAAACCCTAATTTATTCTTTGGCTTTAGAGAGTTTAGAAGAGAAGAAAAAATGAGAGTTGTCTCTATTTTTCTTTTCAGCTCACAACTTAAAAATGTTCGGTCACATGCTCGTTCAAACGAGTGTCGAACGAATATTAAACGAAAGTCGCACTAAACTTTCTAGTGCTCGTTCTAACGAACGCTAGAAAACCTTACGTTTTTTTCTTGATTTCTACGATTCAAGTTTTTTACTCATTTTCATTTATTCCCTATGTATATTATCACTCCATATTACGTTATTTAAATTCTTTCATGTTCGTGAGATTTATTATCATGCAAAAGTAATATTATCCATTATTTATTTTCCAATTTTATGAAATATTACAGATGAAGATATCATTTTCTTGTAGTTTATGCTTCTAATAAACAGAGATGTGTGTTATGTTTTGTGTTGAATGTGTTGAGCACTTTTTGTTTACAGATTTTTGGTTTTGTGATGATTAGGCTATGTACAGGTTATGTTTTTAATAAAATCTTGTGATTATTTATATTATAGTGTCATAGAAAGTTTTTATAATTCAGTGAATTTCATCTTAAAGGATTATATACAGAAACTGGTTAATACATTAGTCAGGAAGCTATATGGTTTTACTATCAAAAGGAAAGATAGTGAAATTTCACTATTTTCCCAAAACAATGAAATTTTATTATAATTTGATTATATTGGTGGAAGTAGTGGATTAAAACTATGTATTATAAAACTTTTAGTCACCGTTTGATTGTATTTATTTTAACTCCTTTTTATTAGCATAAAGCTACAAGTTTTTACTATCCAATAAAAGATAGTGAAATTTGATTGTAAGTTGATTATATTGGTTAATGTAGTGGAAAAAATTATGTATTATAAACCTCTTAGTCACCTTTTGGTTGTCCTTCTTTTTACAATATATAATTTTCATGAAGTTACAAGGTTTTACTGTCTAAGGAAAGATAAATATATTTCAATATTTTTCTTATACAATGAAATTTCACTATAAGTTAATTATATTACTACATATAATGGATAAAAAACTTGGTATTGTAAAATCTTAGTTAACTAGGTTAACACTTTTGTTATTTCCATAGTGCTATTATGTATCCTTTGAAAGTGGAATTCAATTGAAAGTAATTTAATTAAATTAGTGAAATTTCTTTGTTTCATTGGAATTGGAACTAAACTGAAAAAACTTGATTTAAACGGTGAAATCTTCCGGCTCATATATACACATGAACTAAATTTAAACTACTTTGATTATAATAGTAAAATTTCATTGTTTTTGTGAAAATGGACTTAATTGAAACTAGTTTTCATTAAAAGTAGTGAATTTTTACTATTTCATTGAAATTGGAACTAAAAAAAAAAAACTTGATTGAAAAAGTGAAATTTCACCATTTTTATACATGAACTGAATTGAAACTAGTTTGATTAAAATAATAAAATTTCTATGTTTTTATGAAAGTGGACTAGGTTGAAACTAGTTTTGATTAAAAGTAGTGAAATTTCCCAGTTTCACTGAAATTGGAACTAAACTAAAAAAAAAACATGATTCAAATTGTGAAATTTCATTATTTTAATACACATGAACTAAATTGAAACTTGTTTGATTAATATACTAAAATTTCATTGTTTCTATAAAAGTAGACTAAATTGAAACTAGTTTGATTAAAATTAGTGAAATTTCATTGTCGAAGTTGATTTTTTATTTTTTTCATTAAAATAGTTAAATTTCATTATTTCCTTAAAAAATGAATTGAACTGAAACTAGTTTCATTTAAATATTGAAATTTCAATTTTTTGTGAAAGTGAAATAAATTGAATCTTGTTTGATTAAAAGTAGAGAAATTTCCCCGTCTAAAGTTAAGTATATTTTTGTTTCATTAGATTAGTGAAATTTCACTATCTAAAATTGAGTATATTTATTTCACTGTATTTAAATAACTCAATGAATTTTCATTGTTTCATTGGATGCATGTATATATCAGTTGAAAATAAGTTCATTTTTTGGGATGATTTGTGTTTTTATAATTTAGCTTGTGAAAGGGTTCCTTCTCATGAAATTTCATTGTCTATATAGGAAACAGTGAAACTTCACTATTTTGCTAGAAAGAAATTTCACAATTTGTAGAGGTTTTTTTTAACTTTATGCGCAATATGGACCTTGTTTGATAAATCTCATTTTTTAGTGTCTAAATATATACATTTTATTTAAAATGAATTTTTATTTTGTAAGTTATTACAATTTAAAATTTGAAAAAACTTTCTTTGAACGGATCCATAATTCACGAGAAACGGTTACGAAGCTTACATAGAGAAACACTAAATATATATAGAGGGGTATTTTAGTCACAATATAATTCATAGACTTTTGGGGTTAAAAAGAATAAACTTAGACCCGATCTTAACTAACAAATTATTTCATAACCTTTCACCAACATCCTCTAGAATAAATTGATTATAATTTAAATAATTTTATAAAAATCATATTTGATTAATACATATCAAACTATAATGCTTGCCAAATTTTAGGACAAAAATATCAAAGAACCCAAACTTTTGTTCCTTTATTTGAGTAGAATAAATTGATTAAAATTTAAATTTTTTTATAAAAATGATATTTGATCGATACATATTTGATGCTGCACTTTTCGGCTCGCAAGAAATCTGGGCTTCGCGACCTATAGAACACTCAAAAAGGGGGATCAGAGGGCCACCGGATTGGCTCCGACGGTAGCCGCTCCGATGCTTAAGTAAATAAACTGAATTGAAAAGACTGTATTGAAAGCCAAAGAATGAGCATGAAAATAAAGCGTACCTTTTGGGTTTAATTTATAGGTCGTGGCTTTCCTAAGTTGATTAGGATTTGGAGCCATGAAAGTAGAGATTTGATCATCGGAGATAGTAGTTTCCTTGTTGGACATTGCACCATAGATAGAGATGAACATGTGTAGCAATTTCCTTGTTAGACATTGCACCATAGATAGAGATGAACATGTGTAGCAGTTTCCTTGTTGAAGACTGTTTCCTTATTCTCTGCTCAGCAGCCGCTGAGGCGGTGATGAGCTCTGGAGTGTTGGTCTGGAGTCCTGTAATTAACTCCGTGATCCTTATCCGGATATGTATGTGCTCTGGAGGCATGTGCTCGGCCACTTCCGATCTTTCAGCCTGTCTTGAATGGCCGTGCGCTAGCCACTGGTTGAGCGTGAGCTGGACTATAGACATACATGTCGAGTGATGATTGGTCTTGCTCTTTTGTGGTATATCAGTTACTTCCCCCCCCCCCCAAGTCCTAGTTCGATGTTAACAAGCAACTAAGGCTAGGCCTTTTCGGAGAGTCATGTGTCCTGTCTGTTTGCTTTTAGAGGCGACTGTTGGTGCGTCATTTATTGCGTAACCGGAGGTTGGGTTTTTTCAAGGCCATCATTATACTGAACTGATGGTTGGGTTTCTCAAAGTCATCATTGTACCGAACCGTCATGGCGGTTTGGCTTGGTGGGTCCCTTCTGATACTGCGCTTATAAATACAGGGAGAGATTTGAAATGACCTTTTCCCCGTCATTTTCACTGTGCCAGAAGATTTTTTCCGCCATTGTTGGTTTGTGCGACCTTGAAGAATACTGGTTGTCTGAGGCTCTAGTCTAGAACAGGTTCGACCAATCTTTCTCTTTTTTTGCTTCTTCCTCTTTAATTTTGAGAGTAATGTCTACTCCTTCTGAATCTTCTAACGCTAGTGAGGGGGTAAGAAATCCCTTGGAGACGGCTATGATGTCTTATATAGAGAATATAGGTAGTGTTACTGCCGAAGATGTTGTGGAGAGGTTTGTTGGGCCTCTCCACAGTCCTGAGACCATGATTGTTGATGCCTTCATAGAGCCCCGAGACAGGGCTGGGGAAACCTCTGGCAGGTCTTCCCATAGAGAAGAGGGCGAAAGTGTTGTTACCTAGTGCTTGCTGGACGAGTGGAGGGTGAAGTATAATTTTCTCCCAAATGTTACCTGTAGGGTACCGGCCCAATGGATCGCCCCCATGATGTTAAAGCTGGAGAGATCTGTGTTTATCTTGCCTGGTTTGATATGGGTTTAAGGCTTCCATTGCCTGATTTGGTTAGGCAGTTTTTCTGTTAGTTCAAGCTCTGTCCTGCTAACCTTAACCTCAATAGTTGGCCGCACCTTTTAGGGTTTATAGTGTTAGGGCACAAAAATAATGTAGATGTATCCATAGATCTGATCCGTAGTAACATGGATCTGAAGTATATGAAGGCAGAGGGCCTTTTTTACATGTCTTTTGAGAAGGGGTTCCGACCTCTGTCCTCTTTACCCACTTCTAATAAAACATGGAAGAAGTGGTACTTCTTTGTTGGAGGAGGATGGGAGTGTGAAGACTTCCAAGATCATGTCTCGACGTTCCCTCGTACCACAGGTCATAAGGGTGAGGCTTGTTTCCTTAGGTTATTTTAGCTTTGTTATGCTTTCCAAGCTGATGAACTGAAATGTTATTTCTTGTTTATGTGCAGTCAAGAGTGCTTGGAGGAGGTCCGAGTTTACTGACGAGCTCCAAGATCAGTATCGCGAGCTTTTTTTGACCTCCAACCGAGCTCACACCGTCATTATCATTCTTAAGAATCTGATGGCCGCTCGTTCTAATGAGCTCAGAAAAAGGCTGACATCTAGGTGGGCAGAGGCGGAGGCACAAGTGGCGGGGGAGGCTTCCTCCCAAGTTGAGCCCGAGCTTCCTCTTCAGGTAAAAAAGAGGAGGTTGATTTCTGGCTCTCCCGAGCCACCTCCTGTTGAGGCTAAGAAGGAGGCCGAACCTTGCCGTTCCGGTCTCGGCAGTTCCCCCTACCCCTTCCGTTTCGAGCAAATGAGCTGGGAAGGGGAAGGCGTCTGCTGCTCCCTCTGAATCGTTTGATGAGTTGGACTATCAGATTGCCAAGAAGTCCTTTGATCAAATCTGGTCTAAGGGCCCTCATCGGTATAGGGGGGATAACCCTGCGAAACTAATGAACGAGATGATGCATCTCCAAATGAAGGTAACTTTTGTAGCCTCTTCTTGTCTTTTCTTGTTTGTTCCTTTGTTCGGCCTAACCTGTTTGCTTTGTGTTGTGCAGAGCATGCATAGTTTGGCTGCTCTGATGGTGACTCCCCTGAGCTTTGAGGAGGCTGATAAGCTGAAGGCTGAGCTGGATGAAGTGAGGCTGGAGCTTGGAATGGCTCAGTCCTAAGGTTTATGCTACCGAGAAGAATCTGAAGGAGGCTGGCAATAACCTTGCCGTGGTGGAGTCTGAAAGGGACCTTTATGCTCGGCAGGTTGAAGGGCTTCAGAGGGAATTGCTTGACCTTCGAAGCTCCTTCGATCAGAGGCTTCAGGAGGCAATTGATCATGCCAAGACTGAGACTGAGACGGAGATGAGAGAGTAAGTTGATAAGATGGGTGATGAACTGATCCGGTTCGGCTTTGAGAGCTTCCGATCTAGATTTCTTGCTAAGTTTCCAGATTTTGACGTGTCGTCAATTGTTTCTCCTAGAACCGCTTCATCTAATGTTGGTCCTGGGTAAAGAGGCCGTGGCTACCGACCTTCCTTCGGTAGAGGACCCTAGGCCCTTCCGATAAGGCTTGAGGCTTCATCAACTTCACTCCTTTTGTTTAGCTAGCTTTTGATGTAATAAATTACCTTTTATCAATAAAATTGTCTTTCCTTCAGATATTTCTTGTGTTCTTGTTTTTTGTGAAGTTTGTTGTAAGTATAGCTGCTTTGAGCCCATTGCATATCAAATCAGCTTTTCTTTCGAGCTTCAGTACTTGTAATAGAACTGTGATTGAAGATTAATTCTGACCAGTCTTATCATAATAAGATAAGAAAGAAAATATACTCAAATGAGTAGGAGTCCGATATTAATCTTGTATCACATAGAGTGGAAGCAAACTCTACAGAATTTCGAAGCAGATTGTTCCGAACCAAAGACTTGTAAAAATAACTAGGTAGCTCGTGACCATCACTCTGATGATTGAAACTTCTATTTCTAAGCCTCCAAGACTAGGATTGGGATATATCAGAGCTATTGGTCTTTTGTTACATGTATGGCCTGTCTAGGAATAGATAAGACTAGGGAGGTTTGTATATCGGATAAGAGGCCTGTATATTAGACTTTGCTTATTCCGTCATTTTAGAAGCATCAGTACTGAACTGCGGTTGTTTGTTCAGGAAAACCCCACACCCTGTCTTTTGGTATTCCGGGAGGATGGTTTAATGCATCATTCATTTATACAGTTGTCGTTTGGTTTTTCGAGGTCAACCCCTCCTTTAACCGTTGCGACGGTCCAGATGGTTGGCTTTTGGGCTTCAAGGGTCTATATATACGAGAGAGGGGTATACGGTTGCGCCAAATCTCTTTACTTTTTTGCTTTCAAACTGTTTCCCCCGTCGGAGAGAATTTAGATGTCTTTTAGAAGCTTGTTGTTTGCCCGGAGATGATTGACGATTTTCAGTCCGAATTAGGAATGATTAAACTGTGGCCGAGAGTTATCCTTCCCTTTGATTCAGTCTCTAAGGAAGGATTAGAGAAGGTGAAGATCTTCTTGTCCATCTTGGCATCCGGTCGAGACTTCTCCGATTGGAGGTGGACCCTCCTTGATTCAACCGAGGCCTGGAGCATTGGTGATGAAGACGAAGGTGAGATGCCTCTTTCCTTTTGTGTCTTGGCAGAGACCCTTGCTCAAGCCGGCTAGGGTGTCATGCCGAATTTGAGAGAAACGAAAGTGGAGAATGGAGGTCTCTTGAGACCTAGAACCCTCATCATTCGTTGGTATTGAAATAAGTGACAGTGATGATGAAATGGCCTGGGTGCTTTTTGATGCAGATTGGGGTTCAGGGTTCCTTCCTTTCAAATGGAAGCCGGTGACTGCGGTAATGGAGGTTTGGAACTTGGGCCCCTTTCCCCTTCAGTAGAGAGATTCGAGGAAGAAAGCCATGATGACGCAAAACGTAGTGATGTCTTTATTGTAGCTTCTGTAAAACGTAGTGATATCTTTGTTGTAGTTTCTGTGTACTTGTTTTATTTCCAGTCTTCTTATACTGATGTAATTTTTATTGATCATCAATAAAATTGAATTCCTTTTCCTCAAATCTGTTGTACCTTGTGTTTCGATGTGCTCTTTTGGAGTTAGAAACACCCTTCCGAACACTCCTGATTAATAACTCTATTGTATGTTCTAAGAGTAGATCAAAGAAACTTGCATAAATCTTACTGCCTTAAACTAAAGCACTTAAACCTGCTTGGTACTATAGTATTCGTTGCTCGTTAGTATATAAGCCATAAATAATAATTGGGCATTAATTAAAGATGTCCGGGACTTCTATCTTTGGATGCACTGGATCATTGAATTTGTACATTGAAGATGGACCAGGCTCTGAAGGCCTGTGCATTAAGAATGGACCAGGCTTATGCATTAGGGATGGACCAGGCTCTAAAGGCCTGTGCATTAGTGATGGACCAGGCTCTGAAGGCCTGTGCATTGGAGATGGACCAGGCTCTGAAGGCCTGTGCATTAGAGATGGACCAAGCACTAAAGGCCTGCGCATTAGTAATGGACCAGGCTCTGAAGGCCTATACATTTAAAGATGGACCAGGCACTAAGGGCCTGTGCATTAGTGATGGACCAGGCTCTAAAGGCCTGCGCATTAGAGATGGACCAGGCACTAAAGGCCTGTGCATTAGAGATGGACCAGGCTCTAAAGGCCTGTGCATTAGAGATGGACCAGGCGCTAAAGGCCTGTGCATTTAAAGATGGACCAGGCACTAAGGCCTGTGCATTTAAAGATGGACCAGGCATTGAGGGCCTGTGCATTAGTGATGGACCAGGCTCTGAAGGCTTGTGCAATAGAGATGGACCAGGCACTAAGGGCCTGTGCATTAGAGATGAATATTTTATGGAGGTGTTAAAAAGAAAGACAAATCTTTATTGATAATACTTCCGTAAATGCTCTATATTCCAAGGTCTAGGAATAGGTTTCCCAGCCATGTCCTCTAGCCAGTAGGTGGTAGGCCTAACAACCTTTGTCACTCTGTAGGGGCCTTCCCAGTTGGGTGACAGCTTTCCCATAGTGGGATCCTTGGTGTTTGGAAAAGCTCTTCTTAAGACAAAGTCTCCAACTTGAAAGCTGACCGTCTTGAGCCCCATCTTAGAATTGTTGACCATTCTTTGCTGATAGGTTTCCATCCTGATGCTAGCTTGATCCCTTCTTTTCTTCAAGAAAATCCAAATTTTCTGTCAGCTACTGATCATTGGACTCTTGCTCGAAGGCTTCAATCCTTAAAGTTGGCATACCGATCTCAACTAGGATTACTACTTCTGTACCATAGGCCAGTAAGAAGGGAGTTTCAGAGGTGGGAGTTCTTCTGGTTGTTCTGTAAGGCCCAAAGAGCCCTAGGGAGTTCCTTCGCCCACTTTCCTTTGGCCTGCTCCAACCTTTTCTTTAATCCATCAAGGATCAGTTCGGTTGGTGACCTCTGCTTGCCCATTTGCTTGTGGATGGCCTAGAGAGGCAAAGTGTTGTCTAATGTTGAGATTTTCACAAAATCTCTTGAAGCCTTTACCAGTGAACTGCGTCCCATTGTCAGAGATGATTACACAGTGGTATACCGAACCTTGCAGACAATGTTCTTCCAGGTGAAGTTTTCAACTTCCTTTTCTAGTGATATGTGTTAGAGGTTCAGCTTCGGCCCATTTAGAGAAGTAGTCAATGGCTACCAAAGGGTACTTCCTGTTTGGTGGGGCTTTGGGTAATGGACCCACGATGTCCATCCCCCACTGAGCAAAGGGCCAAGGACTAGTAATCAGGATGAGCTCATGATGAGGCTGGTGTTGATATGGGGCAAACCTTTGACATTTGTCGCACTTCCGGACGTACTCCTTAGCTTGCCTTAGCATGCTAGGCCAGTAATAGCCCTACGTTAGAGCTCGGTGAGCTATCGTTCTGCCCCCATTATGGTTCCCACAAATACCCTCGTGTATTTCAGCAAAGACATATTGAGATTCTTCTAGAGCTAAGCATTTTAACAGGGGTTGAGAATAATACCTTCTATAAAGCTTGTTGTTTAGGATCAGGTACCGAGCCGCTCTGATTAGGATTCTCCTTGCTTTGTTTTTGTCTTCTAGGGAGGAGCCCGGATTCTAGGTACTGGAGGATTGGGGTCATCTAGTTCTGGGGCTGTTCAGTAATTTGGGCAACTTGGGCTTCCTCTAATGCTGGGTCTTGGCTGGTAGGAAGTTTTTACTTGTGGAGTTCCCTTCTGACTTTAGGCGGGATGCCATATTTTCCAAAGCATCTACTTTGCAGTTCTGGCTTCTTTCTATTTTCTGGATAGAGAACGTCTGGAATGAGTGCTTCAAGAAGTTTACTAGTTCGGAATACCGAAGTATCCTGTCATCTTTAATGGAGAATTCTCCCAGGACTTGGCTTACCACCAACTGGGTGTCTGAGAAGACTTTACGGTTTTGAACCTCGCATTCTAGAGCCAACTTTATGCCTAGGATTAGGGCTTCGTATTCTGCTTCATTGTTGGAAGCTCTGAATCCTAGGTTGACTACTTTTCTAATAAGAGCCCGTCAGGGGATTGTAGTACCAGGCCCACACCTAAGCCCTGATCGGTTGACAACCCATCAATATAGAGCAGCCAGGTCCCTGAAGTTTCAATGAGCTGTGCCTTGTCCTGAAGCGCCGGGGTGAACTTAGCAACGAAATCTGCCAGGGCTTGTCCTTTGATGGAGTTTCATGGTACATATGATATGTCAAATTCCCCTAACTCCACAGACCACTTCACTAATCTTCCTGAAACCTCAGGCTTTCTCAATATTGACTTCAGAGGATAGGCGGTTGGGATTTCAATTGGATGAGCTTGGAAATAAGGTCGGAGCTTCTGGGCTTGATATTACCAAAGTAAAGGCCAGCTTCTTAACCTTTGGGTATCTCTTTTCTAGTGTCGAGTAGTGCCCTACTGACGTAGAATATGGGCCTCTGTACTCCCCTGTCCTGTCTGACTAATGCGGAGCTGACCACGTTCTTAGAGACTGCAAGGTATAGGGAGTAGCTTTTCCCCTTGGACTGGTTTTGACAGAAGCTCTGGAGAGGCAAGATATTCCTTCAGTTCTTGAAAAGCTTTCTCACATTCTTCCATCCATTATAAAGCTTTGTTGCCCTTTAAAGCTTTGAAGAAGGGTAGGCAGTGATCGGTGGACTTGGAGATAAATCTGCTCAGTGCCGCGATTCTGCCATTTAGTGCCTGAATGTCTTTTCTGGTTTTCGGTGACTTCAGTCCAATCAGAGCTTGGATCTGAGTGGGGTTTGCTTCAATACCCCTCTGAGAGATAATGTATCCCTAGAATTTTCCCTTTGTCACCCCGAAGGTACATTTTGAGGGATTAAGCTTCATCTTGTGCTGTCTTAGGATATCGAAGGTTTGGGATAAGTGCTGGAGGTGACTACCTTTCTGCAAACTTTTGACCAGCATGTCATCAATGTATACTTCTATGGTATTACCGAGCAGTGGGCTGAACATCTTGTTGACCAACCGCTAGTACGTGGCCCTTGCATTTTTCAAACCTGAATGGCATTACTCTGTAGCAGTAGAGACCTCGTTCGGTTATGAAGGCTATCTTCTCCTAGGTCTGGAGGGTACATCTGGATTTGGTTATACCTAGAATAGGCATCCATAAAACTCATGAGTTCGTGCCCTGCAGTAGCATCAATCAGCTGGTCTATCCTTGGTAGTAGAAAGCTATCTTTGGGGCACGCCTTATTGAGGTATGTATAATCAACGCAGACCCTTCACTTGCCATTTTTCTTTTTGACCAGGACGGTGTTGGCCAGCCACTCTGGGTAGAATACTTCACGTATCATCTTGGCTTCAAACAGCCTCTGGACTTCCTCGTTTATGATCTGATGCCGCTCTGGAGCTAGCGGCCTTCTTTTCTGTCTCACTGGTGGGTGATCTAGGATCCACCATTAGTTTGTGAGTTATCAGGTTTGGATCTATACCCTCCATGTCTTTGGTCTCCCACGCAAACATGGAGAGGTTGTCTTTCAGAAACTTGATTATTTCCTCTTGCTCAGCATGTGTCAGGTCTGGACTAATGTACAAATAGCGCCCCTCTGATTCTGAACTGACCAATACTTTGATGGGCTCGCCAATGGGTTTGGCCCTTGCAGTCCCGTCCCCTTGGGCTTAGGGGTTCTTTGATTCTGGAAGGGCAACCTTCCTCCTCGGGAGTGTGGGAGAGAATTGGATCAGCACAATCCCGGGCGTACTGTAATTGCTATTTGGTGGTCTTTTCCTTGAGTGCAATGGCATGGCATTCTCGAGAAGTTGGTTGGCACCCTCTGACAGAATAAACATTTTGATTGTGAACATACTTCAAACACTGATGGAGGGTCGAGGTAACTGCCCCTATCTGGTGTAGCCATGGTCTCCCAACTATAACATTGTAGGGAGATTTCATATTCAACACCATGTATTCTAAGATGGTGGTTTTCTAGCCCTTCACCTTCCCCTATAGTAGTGGGCAGGTTGATCCTTCCTAATGGGGTACTGAGATTACCATCAAATGCTGCCATTACGGCAGGGGTAGGCTTGATGCTGTTGTGATCCATCCTCATCTATGTGAGTGGCTCATAGAATAGTATATTAACAGAGCTGCCGGTGTCAACTAGAACTCTTTGATTTTGAAGTTGGCAATCTTGAGAGTGATGACGAGGGCATCACTAGTGAGGGCGGTGTACCCCTGCTAGGTTCCTGTTCTGTGAATTGGATCTCTGATTCTGGTCTGAGCCTTTTTTCAACGTTGGAGATCTGCAATACGTCTGGGGCAGCCCTGGCCTCCCGAGCATACCTCTTTCTTGCTCTGTTGGACATTCCTGTAATAGGGGAGTCTGCATGGAGGACGTAGATGACATGGTTGTTCTGCCTTTGAGGCTCATTTCGTACTTTCCTCTGCTCTTGTCTTTGCTCAAGCTGCTGCTCCGTCCGTTGCTGAGGCTTGTCTTCATGGGGATTCTGCCTCCCGTCCTGCTTAATGAACTCCCAGAGACGTCCTTTCTTTATGAGTTGCTCAATCTCATATCTAAGGGACCTGCATGAGTTAGTCGTATGCCCATAATCTTTGTGGAAATTACAATATTTACCTAGGTCCCGAAGGCTAGGATCTCCTTTGATGGGTTCTGGCCATCTTAGGTTTTCCCGATCTCGGATCTGCCGAAGTACCTGATTCAATGTAGTGTTCGAAGGGGTAAAATTAGTAAACTCCCTTGGTCCGGAATTGTAAATAGCCTTGGGTGCCGTTCTCTTTTTTGGACTCTTGGCTCTCTTCTTGCTAGGGTCTCTTCTGTGGTCGTCCTTCTTATGATCCTCCCTCTTCGGATTGTCCCTCTGGTTCTGCTCTTTGCCCTTTTGCGATGTGCGATTAGCTTCTTCCAAATTGATGTACTTCCTAGCCTGGTCCATTAATGCCGCCATATCGGTAGGGGGGCTCTTTGTCAAGGAATCTCTAAAGCTACCGTGAGCAAGACCAGAAGTTAGGGCAGCTACAAGGAAACTTGGGCTGCAATCGGTGATCTCTGTGAGTTCGGCATTAAAGCGCGCAATGTAAGCTCTGAGGGACTCTTCCTTAGTCTACTTGACATTTAGTAGGAATTCTAGTCCCCTTCTGAGCCTTCTGCTGGTCATGAACCTGTCCAGGAATTGCCTACCGAGCTCATAAAAGCCAGTAATTGAGTTTGGTGAGAGGTGGTAGAACCATTTTAGAACAGTGCCTTTCAAGCTGGTAATGAAAGTTCGGCACATAAAAGCATCAGAGGCCCCGTGAAGGGCCATCGTATGCTGGTAGTGCGATAGATGATCTCCTAGTCTCCAGTCCCATCATATAGGGTGAATTTTGGTACCATGAACTTCCTCGGCCTTTCTTCTGACATGATGGCAGGAGTGAATGGGGTGGCAAGTCTTCCGAGCAGCCTGGCCAACTCATCCAGCTCTGGAGGGTTCTGGGCACCTCTCAAAGCTACTGTTCGGTCCATAGATTCGACAATTTCTTCGACCCTCTGTGGGTCTCTGAGCCGGACCTCTTGTGAACCTTGCCTTACAGCCTCGGCTTTAGGGTAGTCGGGCTGAGCACGTCCCTTTGACGGAGGAGGGTTCCGAGCTGACGGGATCGGTGCTGCTTGGGGATGAGGCTCCTGTGGTGCCGGATGTGCTCCCGAAGCCCTTGGAGTCAGGGCTCTAGTAGTGCTCCGGTAGTGGACGTCAGGGATGAAGGCTGATGTTCCCCAACCTGGGGCTGCTAATGGGTGTGGATTTCTGCCGACGTAAGCAACACACTAGGGGTGCCCAGGCTGGTTATTCGGAACCTGCTCATGGGGCTCTTCATTCTTAGTGGTAATATGGGGTTGCGTTCTTTCAGCAACATTGACCGACGGATTAGAAGGACTCGTCCCTTGATTTTGTGTAAGCATTGCCAGAGTTATAGATATGGCAAGTAGCTGTTCCTGTACCAGTTCGTTGTGTCGTTTGATTGATTCAATCTCTTGTCGCATGGGATCAACCGTCATACCTCTTGCTCATAGAACAGGCAGCCGATGTTGAGAGCTTTGTGGGTTTTGAGCGTTCTGTCTAGGTCAGAGATTGGGGGCTATGTTTCCCCGGTGAGAAGGAGAATAAGTTTGTGAATAGAGCACTTAGGAGATTAGTCTTTCCCATAGACGGTGCCAAACTGATTCTGCACTTTTCGGCTCGCAAGAAATCTAGGGCTTCGCGACCTGTAGAACACTCAAAAAGGGGGATCAGAGGGCTACCAGATTGGCTCCGGTGGTAGCCGCTCCGATGCTTAAGTAAGTAAACTGAATTGAAAAGACTGTATTGAAAGCCAAAGAATGAGCATGTAAATAAAGCGTACCTTTAGGGTTTAATTTATAGGTCAGTGGCTTTCCTAAGTTGAATAGGATTTGGAGCCATGAAAGTAGGGATTTGATCATCAGAGATAGTAGTTTCCTTGTTGGACATTGCACCACAGATAGAGATGAACATGTGTAGCAGTTTCCTTGTTGGACATTGCACCATAGATAGAAATGAACATGTGTAGCAATTTCCTTGTTGAAGATTGTTTCCTTATTCCCTGCTCGACAGCCGCTGTGGCGGTGATGAGCTCTGGAGTGTTGGTTTGGAGTCCTGTAATTAACTCCGTGATCCTTATCCGGATATGTATGTGCTCTAGAGGCATGTGCTCAGCCACTTCCGATCTTTCAGCCTGTCCTAAATGGCCGAGCGCTAACCACTGGTTGAGCGTGAGCTGAGTTAGCCGAGCGTGAGCTGGACTATAGACATACATGTCGAGTGATGATTGGTCTTGCTCTTTTGTGGTATATCAATATTAAATTATTTCTCTAATTTATTTCTCATGTCACATGATATTAATATGCACTGTAAATTGTACCATGTTAATTAAATAATTTAAATTATTGTCAATAATAAAGTGCTACCTTAATTTAACGTCATTTGAGATACAACTTTAAGAACTGTAACATTTCTCCATATCACAAGTAATATTTTTTTAAACTTTTATATCCTTATCCCTATGCATGTATTCACTTGAAAAAATAGGCAACCTAAATTCTTAGTATGATTTTATTGATTTATTAGTCTATTAATTATATAATAAATAATTTTCAATTAAAACAAAATCAGAATTTTCAAGTCAAGAATTGAATTCATTCAAAACAAGTTATGTAGATGTTGATATTTACATATACGATTTTATATAATCAAGTAAAAGTAAAATGAATTTAACCATACCATAAGCATACAAAATTACTACCTTAACTATCTCCATCGTTATCATCACTCTAATTAAAACCTAGTTCCATTTTTTTTATTTATTGTGCAATCATTTATTAAATATAACAATTATTACATATATAAAGTGTAATCAACTGCAACAAGTAAAGAGATAAAGCGCAACCCATAGTTAAGATAAAGAAATAAATAAAACACCTCCTAGTAAAGCGAGTTAAAGTAGAATCCATCACTAGGGGTGTCAATTCGTGTTATTATATCATGTTCGAGTCGTATCAAGGCATATATATTCAAAAATATATGTCAACCCTAACACGACACTATTAACTAATCCTGTCAAATCTTAAAACTCAAACCAACCCATTTATTAAACAGGTTACACATGTCAATAGGCTTAACCTATTTATTTTAATTTTTAATTTTTTAAATAAAAGATTTACCTATCTTTATATATGTGTAGATAATTTTTAAGTTTAATAAACTTTGGACATGAGATATATCGAAGTAAAAATCTATTTTCTAAGTTAAAAAAAAAAATTCAAAACCTTGATAAACTTTTAATGTGAAATGAATTACTTTTAACTCATGTTATTTTTTATAATTAAACGTGTTAAACGGGTTTACTAAAACTCAAATACGACATGTTTATTAATTGTGTTATATGTACTAAGCTATTTATAATCTAAACTCATTTATGTTTAACCCAAACTTATTAATTTTATCTCGTGTTCGAATCATATTATCATATCGTGTTAAAAATTAATACTCCTACTCATGACTTCTCAATTAAAATAAGTCATGTATTACCAACTAAATGAACCCAATTCACAAAAATATAGTTGCTTCAAAAACCTTATTTCTTATAATGGTGCAAATTGTTTTGGATCAAAACATATGAAAAATAGAATTAAAACAATTGATATAATAACGAATTTGACCTTCTGACCGAGGTTATATTTGGTTTGAAGTTTCAAATTGATTTTGTTCATCGTGTAAATGATTATTATACTGATAAAGATTTAAAGAATTTGATAAATATCACCTTTGATTATTATATCAGTAAAGTAGTATCATTTCATATTTCATATTTTTTTATCTATAAACATGAATTTTTTTAAAATAAATAATTAATCTAGGACCTGATTATAATTCACTTATTATTTTTTTAAAAAAGTAACTATATTTTTATTAGATTAATGAAACTAAATTATTCAAATTTTTGATTTTTGATTTTTGATTAAATCATGCAAAATAATCCAAACGAAAATAGCATAAATCTTCAATTTAGGAAATTTGTGAATAATAAGGATTTGGATAAACAAAGGTTATATTAAATTACTAAGAAAGAACAAACAAAAATCATCTAATTAAAATATCAAACAAAGAAAAAATAGTAATTCTTTGGTGCAAAGGAGAAGGTAATAATTAGTTGGTAGTTGGGGCTATAAAGGAATTGTGTGAAGAGAAGATGGATGGCACTTCTCTTTGTGCGAATTGTTGAATTCCACCAAAGGTGGTGAGGACAGTGATATAATGAAGAGAAGGTGAGGACAAAAAAAATGACGGCATCGGAGGCACGCGTTGTACCCTATTCAAGGTTCAAGCCGTAAACCAGTAGACCCCATACTCCTTGCTTTTTCAACATTATTATCGTTACCAACGCCCACTCATCAATCCGGTTGATTGGATTCTTGGACTATGTTTACCTTCACTGCTTGATAGCATTTAATTATTTTTTTAAGTTTGAAATGAATTTTTTTTTAATTTGTTTAGTGTTTGATTTAATTTATTATTTATACTTAATATATTCATACTTAATTTAAAATGGATATTTTTAAAAATAATTTCAGTAAAATTTTTTTAAAAAATAATCTAAACACTAAATAAACTTAATTAAAGAGCATTATTTTACTTTTACTTTATCCAAATTACAACTTAACTCAAACTTCACTTTTTTCAACTCATCTAAACGAATACTTAATTTTATATTTAAAACATGAGTTTGGAGTCTCTTTATTTCAAGGGGAATAGAGCATCTTTCATTTTTCTTACAAGTGGGACTCACATGTTAAAATTGTAATACTTTTTAAATTTTGAGAGTAATTTCACTTATTTGTGAGAGAAATAGAGGTTGTCCACTTCAAATTGAAATTAAAACATTCCCAACCCATTCAACACTTCACTTGTTATTTTATTTTACAGCCATGTCATGTTGCAGTACTTTCTTATAAGTTTTTAAGAGTAAATTATACTGACCTCCCATGAAGTTTAGTCAAATTACACGAGGATTTTCTCATGTTCGAAAAATTACACTAACCTCCTATCTACTTTAATGTCGATAACACAAACCTCCCCTCCGTTAGTCAATAGTTAGTTGGTGCTCATAGGTTTGATGTCAACTAAATTCTGTAATTTCAATCGTTTTTTTTATATGATTTATTTACATTGTGGGTTTAAGAGATTTAGAAATAATAATTTTCTAAATCGAAATCAATTTTTTTAAGATTTAAATTATGGGATTTTGGTATGTGATTTCAATGGAAGAAGTAAGTTGTGATTTGATAGTAGCGTAGAGAGCTTAGTAATTGGTCAATATAAAAGATGATAATTTTCCTCTTTTCTTCTACAAATCAATGCTAGAGATCTCCTACTATGTAACACCCCTGACCCAATTATTGATGACTTAAGTCGTTAATTAAATATTAGAAACTTAAGAGGCAAAATAATTATTAAAGAAAATAAAATCAAGGAAATAAAGGTTACAAAAATAATAAGATTGCGACTAGTAAAACAAACACACGAAGAAAATAAATAAAATTAATACAATAGTAAAAATGAAATTAAAGTACAAAAGCCTAAGTAAAGACAAATAAAGAAGAAAAGTAGGCCAAAAAGTGTCGCCCCAAGGAGTTAAACCCTAGACCTAGACACCAAGAGACTTATGTTAAGTCAAAACCCACTAAGCTATCAACACATGTGTTATGATAACCCAAAAGATAATTATATAAAGTAGAAACTGTGTGGAAAAAGTCTAAAGCAATTAGGTGTCAACACCCATTGCACCACTCTTACAATTAATAGAAATTTATGCAAATCCCTCATCATTTGTACGCAAGTCATTGAGGGTATATGGTTAGCACTCAGACCATTGCGTGAGACTTGATAGTGTTCATCTAGACTTACGGCTAGAGAGAGAGAGAGAGAAAATAAGGAAGGAAGAAAAAAAAAAGAAGGAATAAGAAGAGGAAAGGAATAGAAGCCTTGTATGAAATTCTGAGGCATATTCCAGGAAGCCCAGAAAGATCAGAACCAAGCAAAGGGGGGAAGAGGCATCATTGAAGGAAGGTAAAAAAATAGAAAAACCTAAGTTTCTCTTTCAAGAAAAAAAACTTCACTATTAGATGATATTAATAGGGCTAGGGCACATACATGGCTTTGTTGATGGTGTAACACGAGTTGGGAATGAAAAAGAGCAGACCTAAGAGGTCTAAGACAAAAACCCATGCAAAACTGCCATTAAACATAGCCCCGAAGCTTGGGTCTAAACCAACCAAAATGAAACCCATTTCTTTCATTTAGGAATGAAACTAGGCACTTCAAGGATTCCAAAATGATTGGAATCGCACCAAACAAACCAAAAATGAGGGAGAAAAACCGATTAGCAAATCACGGTCCAAAAACCCAACCTCTGAAATAAAGCATTAACCTTGATTTTTGGAAAGGGAATTAAGTCCCCATGTTAATAGGATCACAACAAACCAGAAGCCATCGAATTTGATGGGAAAACAAGTTCAAACCGAGCTTGTTATAGTCACGAGTATCGAAGCCCAACTGAGCTATTTAGCTCATTTCAAACCCTAAGACCAACGCCAAAATCTTCTTTGGTGTCCTAGAAAACCCTAGGAAAAAGAGCAAACTAAAACACTGCTTGAGATTGCACGAAATAGAGATGGAAAATCTCTAAAACTAGGCCTACAGTGACGGGATAAGGGAAGAAGATGAACAGTAGATGGGTCAGCTCAGTCGGGTTAATTTCAGGTTCGGGTAGAAACCTGCCCAGGTGTAGAAATAGTTAACTAGAGCTACATCATTTTGGGCATTGGGTTTTTAATTAAAAGGGATTTAACCTACTTGGCTACGCAAATAGAACCTCTAATTCGATAATCGAGTTTGGTATGGGATATCCTATCTTTGGATTGGCCTCTTGTCCGTTGTTTGGCAAACTAAAAAACTATAAGAAAAAAAAATAGGGGAGCCACAGCTCCCTAGGTTCGAAACAGCAACCTCACACACGTGAGAAACTTAAGCACTACGCGTGTGCCACTGTGCCATCGTGGCACTTGTATAATAAAATAGATAATATATAACTATATTATTAAATAAAATAATTTAATTTAATTAATTTAATTATGATAAAATGTTCCGTTTCCCAAATAAAATAAAAGAATAATGTATTATGACTTTTTCTAACATTCTGGACCTAATGACGAGGTCTGTTTTACGAGATGGAATCTCAAAAACTAGGACACGTAAAATGTGCCTGAAACTAAATAAAAGTCCGAAGGGGTCTAATTTGACTTTCTTCAATGTTCTAGACCCAACAGTGAGGTTCACATTGTCAAATTAAGTACTGAAGAATAAGACACATGAAAATGCAAGCTACTAAACTACCCCTAAGAGTCAAACTTGACTACGAATAACTCGATTTAAAAAAAGATAAGACCTATTCTAGGAAATTAAGAATCACTAGGTCTAAGAATAATTAAGAAACTCCATATAGGTGGTGATTTAAGTTAAATGTGAAATTAATAGACTTTTCATGAATTGTTCTTAAGAGCTAAAAAGGAAAGGAAAAAACTAACCAGTAGCATGAACCCCAAAAACCAAGGTGAGTAATCCTGAACTTTGAAGTGGAGGTTTTAACTTTATGATTTCTTAAGTGTTTTAAATTCAAATTTATGTATTTACATGACTCGTGTTTTAAATATACAACTTGTTTTCATTTTTGAATACTATCATGAACTGAAAATGTACTTGTTTTAAATACCAACTGTTTATAAGTTCTTACTTCAACATGTATATTTTAACTTCAAAGTTGTTTTAGATGTCTCTCTAAAAGTGAATGTTTCTCGTTCTAGCCATGTTTTAAATACTCTTGAACATTGTGTTTAAGTGTTCTGAAAGTTATATTTTAAATTCTCTTAAACATTATGTTTCAAGTATTCTGACAGCTCTGTTAAAGTACTTCTGAAAGTTTTGTTTAAATGCTCTTGAAAAGCATCTATTTGAAAAAAAAAAAAATGTTTTAAATGCTTCATGTTTGGGAACTGGTAATGCAAGATAATTGTGCATAAGCACCACGAGCTCTTGAGACTCTATGGGACTCAAAATCTTGAAAATGCATGATAGAAGGTTTATACCCCAGGCATGATATCTCTACTGATCTGTCAAGCTTGGAGTCCGGTTTGAAACAGATTCTACTAAAATAAAAGTGAAAAGATGTTACGTTCAGAAATGGTAGAAGGTTTATCTCCTATTATTCTAAACGTGATCTATATGTTCTGATTTCATGATCAAAGGATTTATGTTTTCAATTATAATCAAAACTGAATCCTTGTGTTTTGTATAGTGAAATAACTGCTTTACTCAAATGCCTTGAATGTTTCGTGTTTTATGTTTTGAAGATTTTTGTATTCCGTATTTAATGAACTAAATGCCTAGCCTAAATGTCTTGAATGCTTCATGCTATCTATTTGAAAATTCCTGTATTTTGTATCGTGAAATAAATGCCTAGCTTGAATGCCTTGAATGTTTCATGCTATCTATTTTAAGATTCATGTATCTGTATTCGAAGTGTACAAGCAATTAGTAGTAATTGTTTTATTAACTCTCTTACACTTAACCTACTACCAATTGAAAACCTATGACAAGGTGTCGAAATTATTCACAAGTTTTTCATAAAGTTCACATGGATTTGTGACCCATGACTTTTTCAGGTAACGAGGATGAATGAGAGCATTGCCCGTATTAAAGAAGGGTGTCGGGAGCTCCTCACTTTTGATTAGCATTTTTGGGTTGTAAGTAAAATAGTTGAAGACAGGTTCAGCAGACAAGATTTTGGGAATGTCAGGACTAATAGTTGGTCAATGCCTTTTTGTAGTATTCTATTTAGGAAAAATTATATAATTAAGTTCTTGATCATGTAATATGTTTAAGTTTTAAAAACATTTAGCATGTTAATAAAGCTCTGTATATTTAGCTAGCTCTATCTGTGTACATGTATTGTATGTGAGTGGTCGTTCTGGGCGGACTTGCTAAAAGGAAAAAAAAAAATTTCACTCTTCCGCAAAATCCTTTTTATATATTAAAAATCAAGTCCGCATCGCCGCTTTCGGTCCACCAACCGGCCCCCAGGCCGAGGGGTGGCGATCGCGTCTTCGTAATCCACACGGGGTGGGTTTCAGGGCCATGACGTACTACATGAAACTTGATTTGGGATTTTTGACAACGAGTTGGTGGTTGTTGCGGTGGTAGTCAAGGAAGAACCGAAGAAGGGTTGGCTACTGTTTGGTTTTAAACTTTGTAGATAAAAGGTTTTGGTAGAGAAATAGGTCATTAGCTATAGGGTAATTGCGAATCTGGTGATAATCATTGTGGTGGTGGTAGGCATGGGAGTGGTTACGGACTATGAGGTAGGAGAAGTGTTGCAGAGAAGTGTTGCGATAGTGATTGTCAATAGAGAATGAGGAGGTATGAGAGAAGATTTTGTAGAGAGATGATGGGAAGGGGTGTCGGCAATGATGGTTTAGAGAGAGAAAAGTGAGATGGAAATGGGTGTGGTGGTAGAGATGTGACGGTGAAGGTGGTGGAGATGGGGCATGTGTATGGTCAATGAGGGAGAGGGTAAACTATTGACTTTTTGGAAAAAAAAAAGAAAAAGAAGTTATTTTTGACAATTAAATAATTTTAAAACAAAGGGAAAGTATAAAAGACATTTTACGAATTCCATGTTTTCCGTCACCTAACAAACTCTGACAGGGAAGGTCAGTGTAATTTTCAGAAGTTCAAGGGTCCATGTGTAATTTGAGTTAACTTCAATGGAGGTTAGTGTAATTTATCCAAATTTTAAAGATTCAATATTGAACTTGTCATGGGATATGGTTATAAATTATCAGAATAAGGACTGAGAAGTAAAAAAAATAAGAAAGAATAAAATTATATCAAAGATGAAAAGGATGAATTGGCTAAGGCAAGATCATGATGTTTTTTTTTAAGATAGTAGTTTTTTTACTATGATATAGATGTACTCAAGAAATTTTATTTTCAAACAATTAAAGGCTGTACTCTTTTATTGTTTTGGAATGAGAATTCAATCTGATACAAAAATTAGAAAATTATGAAAATATATGAATAAGAGAAAGAAGTTCAGAAATTTAACTTTTGTATTAGTTCTAGTTTAATTACAAGGAATCTACATATGTAGAGTTCAAGTAATATGACTCTTTAAAAGAGTCACTCTTTGAGAAGTATTGTAACTCTTTAACAAACCAATCGTTTGTGTACTAGAGTGCAGCTCGCTCGAGCGGGATTAAGCTCGGCTCTAGCAAAGATACCTCACTTTAGCGAGCTAGCCTTCATGGTCCAGTTGACAATTAGGCTTGCTCTAGCCAGATCTCAAGTGAGATCCAGTGAGATACCTACTAGAATTGAGCCTCGCTCAAGGCTTGTTTGAGCCAGTTCATAGTTGGCTCTTCTTTTATCCTCTTTAATTCTTTCTCTTATATATATATATATATATATATAAGAATTTATATATGTTTAAATATTTCTAGAATCTTTCCTTTATGGGTTCCCTCCTCTTGAAAGGAATCCATTTGGAAGATTAGAATGAAACCATGGGTACTTTCTTATTTATAAGGGAAGTATGAAAGCATTTTGGAACCAAATTCATGGGATTCAAAGAATCCACTTGAATCTTACTTCTAATTGGGAGACTAAAAAGAATGTAGGGAATAATGAAACTTTTGGTTTCCCTTCAAAACTCAATATGTGTAGCACTTTTGACTATATAGGTAATATATGTATTATGTGTACTATATCATTTTGAGTAAATATAATATATATATATATATAAACTCTATATATATTATAATCCCCTACTTATTTACTAAAAATGTGTCTATATTAGAAAATAAAATTTTGGGTATTGCATAGTGCATGTCCATAGGTGAACAAGCCTTGAACCTTGGGTTGAATATGACTCAATGAATTTAAATGACAAAGAGATCTAAGTCTTGATATTGGTACATGTAAAATTAATGAGAAAAGGTTCTCAATCTATATTGGGTTCATAGTCCTCTTAAGTAAGCACATTATAGGCCTTGCATTGACCTTGCTTTGCAAAGCACCCTAGGCTTATACCGATAAGCATAAGAAGCAACCCTTACCTACATACTTGCAAAGGAAAACTCATCAAGGGTGTTCTACAACCACTCTATCACCCTACAAAAGTTATAAGTTCTATTAAGGACAAAATTAAACCTTCTTGTTATCCAATATACAATGCATTAATCAGATATAAGACTTTAATAAAAATTGAAATAAGCTTAGTCCTACTATTACTAAAATGAGTAATGCACCGAAAATGCAACCTCGTGTTAACATTCCTCTGTGATACGTGACTAAATTCCTTTGAACTCTAACCAAGAGATTTTTAATTATATTAACAGCAACTTGTTAGAGTAGGCTACAATCAAGACTATCTCTAATTAACCGGTAAAAGTCTCATATCTCTCATAATTTTGTTAATCCTTTCACTACTTAGTAGTTTTGTTAAAAGATCCACTTTCATTTGTTCAGTAGGTAAATATTCAAGAAAAACTTTACCTTTGTTCACAAGTTTTCTAATATAATTATATCTCATAGCAATATGTTTACTATTGCTAGATATCCTTTTATTCTTAGTATTGTGAATTGCTCCTTGGTTATCACAATATAAAGTAATTAATCCTCTAGGTATATCAATAAAAGGAATACACTTCATAAGATTCGTTGTCCATATAATATCCTTACTAGCTAATGATATAACAACATATTCAGATTTTATGAATGATAATGCAATACGTGACTATTTCTTGGAAGACCAAGATATTATATAGCACCACTTATAATAAATAACCAACCACTAGCTAATTTTGAATGTGTTCTATCAGATGCCCAATTTGTATTGCACGAGCATAAAATCAACTAATAAATTTGAGGATGACACCTATCACAGATGAGAATGAATTGAACATACTACCCCCATCAAGGTAACCCAATAGCGGAAGATCCTCGGGTAGACCTCCCAGGCTGGACGTCTTTGGAGAATATCACGGTAGGTCTAGCTTATTAACCTACCACATTCCAGATTGGTAGCTAAATGTGTGAGGTTGACCAGGTCTACCCCATTTGAATAAACCTAGTTAGGCAGGATTTTGATCCCTAGGAAATCTGGGAACATTACTCCCATGTACGACGCCAACCATGACATGATATCCTCCCACCATAAAAGGAGTCAATTGAAACCAAGGGAGTCATCTCCGCACAATCATCAACTATTTAAGTAATCAACCTTTTAACCAAAAGGTATGCCAACTCTAGTATTCATCTTCCTGTTATCTTCTAGCAATCCCACTAGCATTATGCTAACTTGGCCGTAGAAGAATCCTTGGTTAGTACCACATCGGTTCCCTTTGACCAACTCTAATTGTCTTCTTCCATTCTTGCACGACGACGCTCATTTGTGGATAATTTTACCCCCCCCACATGTACCACTATAAAATTATAAAACAAAACGTGTGCATTTATAATATAATCCAAAACTCACAGTATATTTCAAGTATCTCGAAGCTCTACTAGTTCATTCCAATGTTCATTACTAGGATTACTATTAAATCTACTCAAGTTACTAATAGCACATGCAATGTGGGGTCTTGTATTATTCATAGCATACATTAGACTTCCAATGATCTTAGCATATTCTTCTTGATTAATTGGTTCTTCTTTATTAGGTACTAATTTATTTATTGGGACTAAAAGGTGTTTTACTAGGTTAACAATCAAAGTGACTAAATTTTCTCAACATTTTCTCTATGAAGTGAGATTGGGTTAGAATAAAAGATCCATCTCTCTTAATTACTTTGATTCCTAGTATAACATCCACATGTTCTAAGTCTTTAATATCAAATGTTTACACTAAAAAACTTTTAGTTTTATTGATACAATCAATGTTAAAACCAAGTATCAAAAAATCATTAACATAAAGAGTTATTAATATCTTATAATTGTTAGTAGTTTTATAAAAGTCATAGCTTTTTATTTTAGAACTTTTAAACCCTAAGTTCTTAATTTCTCTTATTAATTTTTTCATACCATTGTATTGGATTTTTTTATAAAACTTTTATTTTAGAACTTTTAAACCCAAAGTTCTTAATTTCTCTTATTAATATTTTCATACCACTGTCTTGGTATTTTTTTAAAGACCATACAAGGATTTATTTAATTTACACACCTTATCTTCTCCTCCTTTAACAACATACCTTTTGAGTTGATTTATATAGATTTTTTTTCAAGGGTATCATTAAGAAATGTCGTTTTAACATCCATTTGGTGTACTTCAAGATTATAGATTGAAGTAATTGTAAACATAATTCTTATAGATGTAATTTTATCTACAAAAGATAAGGTTTCAAAATAGTCTTTACCTTCTTTTTTACTATACTCTTTAGCAACTAATCTTACTTTATATTTATCTATATTTCCATTTGTTTTAAATTTCTTTCTTAAAACCCATTTACAACCTATAGGTTTTGTATTAGGTGGAAGTTTAGTTAAGTTCATATTTTTTTTTATCATGGATTGATTTAATTTCATCATCCATAACCTTTTCTATAAATCGGCATTGGGTAAAGACAACTTCTTTAAATATTTGAAGTAAGTATGTAAACATACCCTGTCCTAAATCATTTTCAATTCTACGTATTTTATTCAATAGATTTAGTTTCACTTTCCTCTTTATTTGTATTATTCGCATTATGAGAATTCCTTCATTATCTTGAAAATTAATTTGTTGAGTTTTATTGGAAAAATAGTGAACTTTCAAGAATCTCTATAGTGGCTATGAAGCCCTTACTATTGTTCTTCATCCTCGCCTTCATCTTTAGTTTCCTTGTCCTTCTCACTTTTTTTATCTGTCAAGGTGGATTTCATTGCCCTGCCTTTGTAGTTTTTCCTATTCTTTCTTTCTTTCTATTTTAGGAAAATTAGAGGCTATGTGTCTATAATTATGACAATCATAGCAATCAATGTTGGAAGATTGGTTGAAGGACTGACTAGAGAACGTTTTCCTATCACTTCTTGAGGAAGAATTGATGGCTTTGCCCTTTAAGTTGCTAGAATTTGATGTGGGCCTTTTACTTGAGCTTGCTTTATTTTTAGAGTTTGGTCTTTCATTTTTCCAAAATTTATTAAATATTTTAACAAACATAGCAAACTCATTATTATTGAGAGATGCTAACTCAACGTCAGTATTCACTTCATCTTCCTCTTGGACTAACTTGAGGGCTAGACTCTTCTGCTTCCTAGTTTGTCTACATGTTAACTCATAAGTCTGAAGAGACCCTACTAATTCGTCAACTTTAAGAGAGTCAACATTTTTACTAACTTCAATTGCAGTCACCTTGTGTTGAAATCTCTCAAGTAGATATCTCAAGATTTTTCTTACAATTTTAGGTTCCTCTATTCTTTCTCTAAGGTTAAATGAAAAATTGACCACATCATTTAGTTTGGCATAACATTTAGAGAATGTTGCAAACTCATGCATCTTAAGTGTCTCAAACTTGGAGGTCAACATTTGAAGTTTGGACATTTTAAGTGTAGTTGTGCCCTCATGGGTAGTTTGCAACACATTCCAAGCTTCTTTTGCACTTTCATACGTCATGATACGCCGAAGTTCATCAACTATGACATCATTGAAAATAGAATTTAACATTTTGGCATTGTACGCACGACTCTTTAGGTCATTCTTATCCTAACTAGTACCAAGCTTTTTCGTAAAAGCACCGTTAAGGGTTCTAGTGACAAGGTGTTTCCAACGACTCTCTATAGTTAACAAAACATGCTCATATATGGACCTAAGAAATTCCTCATCTTGACTTTTCAATAGGCATAATCGGAGTCGTTAAAAAGTGGAGGTCGGGTAACGAAACTGCCTTCATGAAAACTATCCATCTAGACAAAAATAGGATCAATATATTGCCTAAGATAACTCCTCTGATACCACTTTGAGAGGCCTTATACGTATCTAAATGGAATAAAATAGACCTAGAAAGGATGAATAGGTCTATATAGCAAATAAAAATTATCCTAACAAATTTTAATTACTTTCAATTATTGAAGTTTTCACTTCAATTATATACATATTAATGTCCTCATGTGTGCAATATCAATTGGTGACATGCAATAATTATATAGCTATTATAAAGCAATAAATATAGAATACACCGATTTGTTGACGAGAAAGTGTCACAGATCAATCAAATCTACTTTGCAAAACCCTGGCTCACTAACACAGATACACACAATCCACTAAATGAGATTTAGTGATTTCAAAATTCGTAGATACACAAACTTAGTCCCTCAAGCCTTGTTGACGATCTGAACTTCCTCGAACTTTGAATATTTAAACACTCTTCAAGTGATCTACATGCTTCAATCATCAAACAGTACTTCTCAATTAAAATTGTGAATTCCACACAACCTCGAACTATACCAATGGTGCAATCTTGAGTCTCCTTAAGCTTGTACTCTTTGGATGACGTAGAAGTTGATGATTAGGCTTCTTATTATTGGGTTATATCTATGAGTGCATAATGAACATAGAAAAAACTTTTTGAAAAAGTTTCAGAAACTCTATTTATAGTAGCCAAAAGGTCTCACACGAATTGGAGATCAAATCCTTATAAAGATAGGCTTTGGAAACCAAAGACACATTATTAAAATCGAATTAGGAAACTTTACTGTGCGTCATTTGTTCGATCGAACTTGAATATTGTTTCGAACAAAGTCTAATGAATGCTCATTCAAATTTTCGATCAAATGAATTCAAATAAAAACTCTCCGAATACACATAATCTCCTTGTATACACTTGTAAGACCCATTCTACATTCTCATATCTTCTTCTCACCACAGGTAGACCATCCCTACCGTCCTCAATAGTAAGAGCAACTCCAATGCATATGCCGTTTGATGTGTCAATTCCATAATTTGGCATTGATATAAAAATTACTACTCTGATAGGGTACTATTTGGCTTACCAAAAAATGACAATGTCATTTTTAATGTTATATTTGGCATCAAGAATAGACAATGCCAATTTATGCTATATCATGGAATACACCTTATAAATGCCAAATAGAGGTGGGTTTGCATTACTTTTCAAATAAATGTCAAACAAATGTGGGGTTTACTCTATTTTTTCAACAAAAAATAATAATTGTGTTAAAAAATGATATTGTAAGCATTAGAGTAGAATTGATCAAAATCTAGTATTTTTATACTGTAGTAATGTCAAAATATAGATTTGACAAGAATAAAATAACTATTTAATATTAAAGATACTTTAACAAAGATTTTTTTTTCAAAATTGGAAATATGGTTCTTTTTTTTACGGTTCTTTCTAGTCTATTTGCAGAACAAAATATACTTTTATGGTTAAACTCATAATGTTAAATTACCTTTTTGTGAGAATGGTGAGTTTTTATTTTTGTTCATGAAATTGTCTCTCAATCGTCTTCTTTTACCTCGACCTTTCCCTTCACAAAGCAAAATTGGTATAACTGAAATTTTGATAAAAGGCAGGGTTGAATGGAATTGGGGCATTTTATTGCCCACATCCCCATGTGACAAAGTCCCCATTAAATAAAAGCAGAATTAAGAATCTTGATTCCATTGTCTCATTCTTTATTCCCAACTTGTCAGCTAGCCGTTCACAGTCAATAATATAAGAGGCTGCCCCTATTTGCAGGTGCGGATTTCAAATTAAAGTATATTTATCAAAATTTTGAAAAACTTTTATAAAAAGAATTAGAGAGAGAAAGTGCTAATTCTAGAGATAGTAATAAAAAAATGATAAATTTTTAAATTTTTTTGAATATCTCCATCCATCCACCATTGTCATTTGTCAATCTATCAGTAATTTTAACAAAAAATTTAATACAATAAATAATTGTAAAATTATTCAATTATTAATTATTAATTCTTATAATTGGATGAATTGAAAAGATATTTGATGATATCCATAATGTTGTATGTTCAACATCTTACTCACTGGTTGATCTAAATTTTATTTTAGGAGATAAAAATATAAGAATTTAAATTTAAGAGTATTTTTTTTATAAAAGTATAAAATAAATTTGAAGAAACAATTAGTAATTTTTAAAAATATTTTATAAAAATAATAATAATAATTAAATAAATTTCTTAAAATTTTGAAAGAAGATGGCTGTCGTTATGACGCGTATATAAAAGTTTAAGTAATTTTTGAAAAAATTTATTGACAAAAAAATTATCTGTATATTAATTTATAAGTATAGAAAATCAATATAATCTTAAAAATTTAAAACATATTAATATAATTATCATAAATTTAAAAAAAATATGTATAATTTAATCATATATATATATATATATATGTTTGTTTGAATCGATTTTGAAATAATTATTTATTTATTTAAATTTTTTAAGTCGTCGACGTACTTGATGGCATTCATGGTGGACCTGAGAACCACAATTAATTAGCGGGTCCATTCCTATCAAACTTCCCAATGGGTGTCACGTTTCGTGCTGGCATTATCCGTATGAAGCACATTTAATAAAGTAGTTGATAAGATTATAACCTAGGAGTAGTAGGGCGCAGGAACTGTCCAAGTGACACTTGTCAATCACCCAACATGGAAATTGTTACACACCTTTTACATATCATATCATGCTTATCTACCCAATACAGTAGATCTAATGCCCCCTCCGTGATTTGACTTGACAGATTTGAGATTGGTTGCAATTTTTAAGTTTGATTGCCTCCAATTGAGTGTAGGGTTTGCATTATGTTTGATGTAATATGCCGTATGAGAACAAAGAAAAGCCAGAAAGTGTGACTATAACACTATTTTTTTCTCTTTTAATAATATTAGTGGGAAGATATAACTTCACTCTCATACCACGTATATCAAAAGAAGCGTAATGATAAAATTATCTTTGTTAAAGCAAGCCCAGGTTGAAGGTCATCACCAACTAGCTACATACATAATTTGGATTTGTCTGGTCTAGGACGTAATGCTCTATCCCGCACAGAGCCAGAGCCAAGACTAACCCTTAGGCCGGGCGTAGCTCTAACATGGGATGATTAGTGACTCCAACAAGTTAAACAGTCAGAATATATTCAAATACTTGAATGGAAAGTAATCACAATCCCTAGATAATTAGGGTCATCCTATTATAGGCTCCATCCGTAGTCTTATATTCTCCCGTGATTGGAGAACCGTCGGTAATCAACGGCATATCCATTTTGAGGATACTTCATCTTCACGAGTTTCTATAAAAATCCTAAGCCCTACATAAAACAAGTACACACAGCTCAACCTTAGCCTTCCTACTATCTCACTTTGCTTCTTCAAATATCTATCCTAACTTGACCGTGGGTAGAGCCTTCGACGGACACCACACTAGTGTCTCATAACTCTTCTTAGTAGCTTTTTCTGGGTTTGTAGGAAGGCATATCTATTTGTGGATTTTTACTCCTACAAATTGTTGCTTTTGTTGAGAGCTCGAGAGTCATACACTCAAAGAGAAACTACCCACTATTCGATTTTTTTTTCTCTTACCGAATCTCTAATCATTGCCAACGGTCTACAGAGGTAAAGGGCGTGGGAAAGGCGCACAAGAAGGAAACTTTTAATGTTGGATCCCATATAGCCGACTCCCATGGACTTTAACAAGTCGATGAACAAGACCACCAAACCTAGGATTAGAGGATTGAAGAAGATGTTGCCATAGTCCTCAGTGCTTAAGTGGGGGAGATATGAAAACGCCATACAACAATCATCCATCAAAATCAGCTAGGACATTAACGTGGTGAAGGTGACTGAGTGGATGGGTCACTAGTTCAACTGTTGGGTTAGCTGGTTGAACTTGATGTATATTAATTTAATTCTAAAAAAAAATAAAAAACAATAACAATAAAAATCTAAAATGAAAGAGAAATAATTTGAAGAAATAATCTAGGTGTAAAACATGACAAATACACAAGAAAATATAAAACATACAAATATACATGACAATATCTAGTAAAACTAGTTGTTCATCTACTTAAAATGTGTTATTTATCCAACTTTACTTCATTATCATGTTCCAATGAAAAGAAAAAGGTTAGTTATATTACACTTACAATTCCATTACAAGATATAATTGTTGCCAAATCCTAACTAGAATTGATGAATGTTAAGTATGTATGCAGTTTGTTTTATATTATATATATATATATATATATATATAAATTCAGTTATTTAACAAGCAACCTTGTAGTTTAGTGGTCCAACAGCCACACGGTCATTAGAAGGTCATGAGTTTGACTCTTGGCAGTTCCAAGCTCATTCCAATCACCTGATACCCGTCCAAGTTTGACGAGTCTTTACGGGTTACTATCTTGTTCGGTCCAACTAAATAATCAACCCAGTTCATTGGGTTTCCAATTAGATCAGCCAGGCCAAGTTTAATAAATATACTAGCAGCACATTGCATCCATGCAAGCAATGTAGTGATAAATCAATGAGTTAAAGCAATAGTGGAATGCTAAAAATGACTGTGTCTACCACTTACACCAATGTTGAGGATGACTAGAGCTAGTGAGGTGGCAATAACAACCCAACTCTGTTGGATAACCCCCCACCCCTACTCAAAATAGGGTTAAGATCCAGCATCTACGCAAGAACTCACCCTAGAGGGGATCTTAGAAAGATGAAGTATCAATCGCCTAGGGTTTTCTTGGTGCGAGGTCATTCTAATAAGGAGATTAAAGATATCCTCAATCTTGAGATTGAGGAAATATTAAGAAGAATAGGCATCGGCCCAATGAGTAGATCGAGAAGGATATCCTCAAGTCTGTAGAGAACCCACTTTCTAGGAAAATCCTTAGAAAGAAAACTTTAAAAAGTTTTCGGTCTTGAAGTTTAAATACTACGACAGGACCTCAGACCCGATCAACCATATCCATCACTACAGGCAAGTTATGGCATTGTTTAATGGAGAAGACACCCTCTTCTGTAGGATTTTTCCTTCTAGCTTGGAAAGAGCCACCTTGAGCTGGTATTATAGCCTAGCACTAAGCTCGATACACAACTTCTCTAAGCTATGTTCATTCTTCTTGACATAGTTCTTAACCTTCCAGGATTTCAAGAAAGATGTCCAACATATCTTTACTGTCCAAATAAAACACAATGAGCCCCTCTGGGACTATGTCAAGAAATTCAAGTAGGAGATGACAAAAGTCGATCACTGTGATGACAAACTCGCCACATTAGCCTTCAGAAGAGGGATGCACATGTTCCATCTTCTCTTTAACTTTCTAGTAAAAATAGAAGCTATATAACATAGCAGAAGTCCTCTTTAAGGCCTAAAGGTATATCACCCTCGAGGAGGAAAAGAAGAGTCTTGTGTGTCGATCTCTAGACAAGCGCACTACTTGAGAAAACAAAGACCTAGCCAAAAGCAACAGGACATGCCAAGCAAAAGGTTCAGAATGTAAAAAATGAAATGAGAAAATGATGCGAACCCTTGCCAAATTAACGAGACCCGTCAACGAGATAAGAATCTAAGATCATTTTACAATCAAATCTGAATGGACAGACCTCGACCCGTTACTTATGACAAACAAGAACCTCGGTATATATAACCTCAACCCATTGTTTAGTGAGAAACAAGAACCTTCAGTATAAGGAAGACGCCATAAATGGTGGTGGAAATTCGTTTGATAAGTTGTTGGTGAACGCCACAGGAAATTCCCGATAAGTTCAGATAGTTCTTTAAAGAACCGCAGAGAAAAATTACTCTAGCAATTTTTACTGAAAAATTGATCTTCTACTAAATGCAACTACAAGTTCTTTTTAAAACATTCTATGAAACCTTAGGGCCGAATGAGGCCTACATTAAATAAAAGACATGGGCTAAACATTTTCAGGCCCAAAACATCCTAAACTACCGACTAAAAAATAATAAAATAAATCCACTAATTAAGTTAAAATTTTCGCGTAGCCAAAAACGTCATCAATACAGGTATGGAAACTTCAAACCCGATTTTGACCTTGATTCAGTTAGAATCTCAGAAAACTCAAAACATGAAAGTTGTATAACTATTCCTTCTCTTTCCATATCATCTTTAATCAGCTCAATCGGAGCTCAGATGAGAGAAGTTATGTCCAGATTACGAAACGACATCGAAACTGTACAAAAATCACCCAATTAGCATTTTTGTGCACTTAAATTCTTAGTTCTCGACCTTGTGATTGGTCCATCTAGAACTTGTAAAGGATCTTTAAGACTCGGTCCACCATGGTGCCCATCATTCCCCCTCTCTTCAAAAGGATTCGACCTCGAATCTTTAAGACTCGATCCACCATGGTGCCCATCATTCCTCCTCTCCTCAAAAAAATTCGACCACAAATCGTCACCTACATCAAAGGGAGAAAGATATATATATATATATATATATATATTTATGTTTTGTGTACTCTTTTTTTTTTTTGGCTAGAAGAAGCGGCGCAAGAAGATGCACCAGTGCGTGTTTCTGTGTTTCAAAAGATAGAACTGCTATGTTTCAAGAAGCGGCTGGAAAGTGCAGCAAAAGAAAAGGGAGATTTGAACAAAAAAAAAAGGAGAACAGAGGCTACAACTTGAGATTAGAAGCAGGCTAAAGAGAAAAGACAAAAAAGAAAAGAAAAGCAGAGAAGACAACGGCTATACTGAATAATAAAAAAAAAAAGAAAAGAAAAGAAAACTAAACAGGGAGAGAAAAGAAAGGTTGCGGCTTGAGATTTGAAAGAAAGAAAACAGAAAGCTTGCGACGACTAGCAACGGCTTGGATCTTGGCACAAAAGCAAAATAGAATTCTTTTTTTTTTGTTCTATTTCGCTAGACAGGGGCTACGGCTAAAAAAAAAAAAAAAGAACAGCAGGAAGAGAAAGAAGAAAAGGGTTGTGCTTTTTTTTTTTTTTTCAAGGATAATAATTCTAATGTAAGAATGAAAAAGGATAAATTAGACCTGATTTGTAGTCTGAGCTCTGATACCAAATGATGCGAACCCCGCCAAATTAACGAGACTCGTCAATGAGATAAGAATCCAAGATCGTTCTACAATCAGATCTGAATGGACAGACCTCGACCCACTTGTTTACTGACAAACAAGAACCTCGGTATATATAACCTCAACCCGTTGTTTAGTGTGAAACAAGAACCTCAGTATAAGGAAGACCCCTACAAACAATGGTGGAAATCCGTTTGATAAGTCGTTGGTGAATGCCACAGGGAAATTCCGATAAGTTCAGATAGTTCTTCAAAGTAACCGCAGAGAAAAATTACTCTCACAATTTTTATTGAAAAATTGATCTTCTGCTAAATGCGGCTACAAGTTCTTTTTAAAACATTCTATGAAACCCTAGGGTCGAATAAGACCTACATCAAATAAAAGATATGGGCTAAACATTTTCAGGCCCAAAACATCCCTAAACTACAGACTAAAAAATAAGAAAATAAATCCACTAATTAAGTTAAATCTCGCGTAGCCAAAAACGTCATCAGTGCAGGTACAGAAACTTCAAACCCGATTTCGACCTTGATGCAGCTCGAATCTTGGAACACTCAAAACATGAAAGTTGTATAACTATTCCTTTTATTTCCATAGCATCTTGAATCATCTCAATCGGAGCTCAGATGAGAGAGTTATGTCCAAATTACGAAGCGACATTGAAATTGTACGAAAATCACCCAATTAGTGTTTTTGTGCACTTAACTTCTTAGCTCTCGACCTTGTGATTGGTCCATCTGAAACTTGTAAAAGATCTTTAAGACTCAGTCCACCATGGTGCCCATCAGAAAATTAGCCCGTGGGGAAGGGTTACAAACTCCTCACATTTTCGATCAACTAGATCCTCCACCAAGTGGAGGATCAACCTTGGGTTAGGAAACTTCCTCATATGAAAAACGACCTAACCAAAAAGGACCTAGAGAAGTATTGTTCCTTCGAGAAGGACGAGGATCACTACACTATAGATTGTAACGCTTTGCATGAAAATATCAAGGAGCTCATCGTTCAAGGCCACTTTAAGGAATTCATTTATAAGATTTCCCCTACAGGACCGCATCGATGGCTGAACAAGGAAATGAGAGAACAACTTGCATGAGAAGTTCAACATTCCCCTCACCATAATAAGAGCTCCGAATAGTAAATGTAACATCCCGACCTAATTACTATATAATTAGGGATGCTTAGTAAACTTTGAGAGAACATTAATGTACGATTAGACCATGACAATAATGTCGCAATGATAATTCTCATGAGAATTAAAATAAAAGAAATAGATATGAAAAACGATGATGAAATTAATTAAGAAATAAATAAATGTTTAAGCAAGTATCATAACTAATCTTGTTAATTAAATTAACTACATAAAAAAGAAATATTCATGAACGTAAAATACATCAAATAAATAAGAGATATATAGACTAAGTGTATTGAATGAATGGAATATTAAATAAAAGTATAGAATCCTCCACCAACACAACAAAAAGAGGGAAAAGAGTAGAAAATACAGTTGATAAGGATTTGAACCCAAGACCAAGAAAATAAGGAAAGACTTATGCCAAGAAGATAACCATTAAGTTATCAGTACTTTTGTGCTATGATACCCATATGATATGCATATGACCCATAAAATGTGTAGGAAATTCAGAAAAATGAATGAGGTGTCTAAACCCCATTGGACCAATACCTTGGCCAATCCACACACATGCAACATAAAGCCCATATAATATATACATCAGTTGTGTATATGTGTGTGAAAAGTGTATTTCAAGTCATCAGACCATATGATGTTTGGCTAAAGAGAGAGAGAGAGGGGGAGAAAGAGGAAGAAGAAGAAGAAGAAGGAAGAAAGAGAGAAAATGGCTTGCATGCAACCCTGAGATAAACTCTAAGAAGCCCAGAGCTTAGAACTGTGAGCCAAGGAGAAGAAAATTCACTATTTGGAGGTAAAAACTCAAGAACTGAATTTCTCTCTCTAGAAATATTTTTCATCAACTTTTTGTTTAATGGAAACTAGAAAGTATAAATGTTTTTATTGGTATCGTATTAAGATTTGGGGGTAAGAATAAGATCTAGAAGGGCCTTAAATAGTAAAATATCACATGACCCGCCATTGACAACCTTAGAAACTGGGTTGGAACCAAACTTAAACCAAACTCTATTTTGTGACCGGGGATCAAAACTAGGCTGAAAATGAAGCATAATACAACAAAAATAAGGTTGTTTTGCTTAAATATGGGCATTTACTAGCCAGTTGCAGGTTTAGAGAGTAATCAGGCCACCTCAAAAAATGAACGAAAAGCTTCATTTTGAAGCCATATAGTTGTAGCCCTTGAACTATGGAATACAATGTTTCAAATATGAGCCATTTTGGTGGAGAAATGAGAAAGAAATAGTGAGCTCATAATGGTAACCGGAAAAGCATGAATTGAAGAAAATCGTCCGATCACTGCAATCTGAACGGCCAAGTTTGTCCCTAATGGTCCTAAAATATTGATGGGGACTGGTTTAGGATAAAAAAGAATAGCCTTAAAACAGTAGGAAAAATAATTTTAAAAATTTTAAATTTTACAGATTTCGGTCACCGGCACCGAAAGGGTGACCAGAACCCTTCACTAAGAAAGCGAAGAGGATGGATACTGTTCAGGGTAGGTTCTGGGTTGGGGCACGGGTCGAGTCCTGATTGAATACAAAAGAAAGGTTTGGGTTTTAAGTGGAACGATGTCGTTTTGGGGTTTCATTTAAATGAAATTTAGTTTGTTTGGCAACAGGGAGAAGCCCTTGATTTAATAAACCTGTTCAGACCTGGGATATACTATCCCTAGTTTAGCCTCTTATTCGTTGTTTAGGAAACTAAAAATTAGAAAGAAAATAGGGAAGTTACAGCTCCTCAAGATTCGAACCCCAAACCTCTCACACGTGAGGAACCTAAAGAGTCACATGTGTGCTACTGTGCCAACGTGACACTTTTGAAATAAAATGAATAATATATGTATATATTGTTAAATAAAATAATTTAATTAACTTAATTATGATAAAATGTTCCATTGCCCAAATAAAATAAAAAGGTAGTATGTTCTGACTTTTTTCGACGTTCTGGATCCAATGGCGAGGTCCCTTTTATGAATGGAATCCCTAAAATTAGGACACGTCAAATGTAATATTTACAAAAATGCTCCTGGGCTTAATATAAGTGATAGATATGAAAATATAGATATAGAAAAGCCTAAACTGATTATCTTCAACATTCCAGACTTAACGGTGACATCCTTTTGGGAAAAATAAGACTTGATAATAAATTAAAAACATATCGATACGTCCTTAAGACTTAATGAGGCTACCAAAAGAGTGTAATTGGAATAGAAATAGCTCTAAGTTAATGATTAAATTATTTGATACTTTAAACAAGTATGTAACAAGACCTTGAATTGTGATTATAAGGACCTTCGACTAAAGGAAGGATTTTGGATGTAAGCTTTTGGACTTCAGGTGAGTATTTCATATCATGTTTAAGGTGGGTTTTATTATAGATATAAATATCGAATTCCTTTATGACTTTGATAATAGATGTCTGTCATTTAATATCGTTTTGAATGACTTATCAATATATGTTGTCATTTCCTTTATGACTTTTGATAACAGATATATTATACCTAATATATGTTTTGAATGATTCATCGATATTTATATTGTTTTCTTTTCTATTCAAGAAAATATTTCGTGAGATACTCAAAATATTATACGTTTTCTTATCGATCTTTGAATTGTTTTGACTAAGTACTAGATATAGAACTCTTAGTTGGATAACTGAGCTTCTTATTGATGATTATTGATTTTGGACATGATTTTAATGTTTTGAATGGACTAATCTTTTATGCATGGTCATTATCGAATAGATTGTGACTTTATCTAACCTTATTCACGGGGTATATTAGTAGTGAGCCTCATAGTATGGCATTATCAAACTAGTTTCATCGAATATCAATCTCAGTCAGCGACGTTCTAATTTGTCGACCGTAGAATTTTCTATGTTTGATCATTATCGAGTGGATTATGACTTTATAGAATCCTAACCACGAAGTATATTTGTGGTGAGCCGCACAGAATGGTGTTATCAAATTAGTTTCATCGAATATCAATCTCAGTCAGCGAGGTTCTAATTTATCGACCGTAGAATTTTCTATGTTTGATTATTATCGAGTGGATTATGACTTTATCGAATCCTAACCACGGAGTATATTGGTCGTGAGCCGTACAGAATGGCGTTATTGAAACTAGTCTTATCGAATATTGATCTCAGTTAGTGAGGTTCGAATTTGCTGACCATAAAAGATGAATTTATTGGCTTGAACCCTTATGAATATCGAATATGAACCATGATTGAACTTTGAACCATCAAACCAAGAATTATTGAACTACAATTTTGATTTGTCAAACTATGGCTATAATTGAACAATGATATTGACTATTGAACTTTGAAATTGTTTATCAAAATATGTTATTAAACTATGACTATTGTTATCGAATAATGATTTTGAACTATAACTAAGATTGAACTACGATATTGACTATTGAACTATAATTATTGTTATCAAACCATGTTACTGAACTATGACTGTGATTGAACTATGATATTTGAATTACGACTATGATTGAACTAAGAACTATTGAAAATGAATTTGATACTATTCATTGAACCCTTGTGTTTTGATATGACGTATTCTAATTCTAAATGAATATAAACATCTCAGTATAGAACTACATAGTAATTTTGAAACCTTTGGCATGTCATGGAATTCTCACAAAGCCGTCGAGTTTATTATAGATGTTTACCATGCTTTCAGGTAAGGATTAGACAAGCTCGTTTCAAGTAATGCAAACTAAGTGCTTAAGGAATTAAGTGAGTTGTTTTAATGAATCTTTAGCTGAAGATAGATTAGATGATTTTTTATTATGTGAATTCAGTTGTGTAATTTTAAACTACTCAACACTGCATTGTGACATGAAAACTATATCTTTCAAAGACAATGTTTAAACGACTGATTAAGTTATATGGCTTACTTTATGAATATGAAAAAGAAACAAAATTTTATTTCGCTGCATTTGATAAATGGTAATTATAAAGATGATTTGACCATTGAAAGGCCTTGGTGACCGATCACGGACCCTAATACATATAGGCCGGGTTCCGGGTCATGACAATAAACACTGTCATTGCAACCACCCTACCAGAGGGAATGATAAATAAAGAGAAGTAGATTTACTATGCTTTGTGCTGCATAGAGCCAAACCAACCCTCAACCCAAGCGTATGTCTAACACGGGGCTTTCAGCGGCTCGAGCAAGTTGAACCAGTCAAGCTATATTCAAATATTCCAAAATGGGAAGGAATCACAATCTCTAGATAATCGGATGCATAACCCCGTTATAGGTACCATTTTTGGCCTTATATTCCCCCACGATTGGGTAACTACTAACAATCAAGGGCATATCCACATCAAGGATACTTTATCTCCATGTCAAGAGCTTTTATAAAGACCTTAAATCATACATCAAACAAGCACACACAACTTGACCCTTGCCTTCCTGTTATATATCTCACTTTACTTCTTCAAGCATCTATCTTAACGTGATCGTCGGAGAGCCCTTGACGGGAACCACATCAGTGTCCCATTACTCTTTTTGATAGCTCTTTCTAGTTTTGCAAAAAGGAATCTTTATTTGTGGATTTTCACCCCCCATAACTAGAGACAAGGGGAATCAATCTCACCATAACTACGTGGGGAGTGGATATTTGCACCACTTGAGTTGGACCTCCGTCCTAACACAATAATTTAAATATAACATTATTTTATTTAATCAAATGATTTACCTACCAATTTAATGGTAAGTGGGTGTTAGGATTATTCTTCCAAATATGTAAAATTGTGTTTAAATTCAAGCATGTTGTGCCTCAGTAACATTATTTATTCATTTCGAGAAGAAAAAATCAGATTTAAGTTCCCCTAAGAAATGAGAAGGGGGTTGGTAGAGATTAAAATCATCGACCTTAATAATTCACTAGACTTTCAAAAGAAAAAAAAAATTTGTTTAAAAAAAAGTAATTCAAAATTATTACTTTTAATGCAAGTGTTATTTTAAAAATTTTATCAAACGATCAATCATATTTCTTAAGATAACATTTACAAATACAAATATGAAAATGATGTATATAAAATGTACATTAAGACAATTTTTTTTTTTTTAATAATTAAGAGACATTAACTTTTTACCCTTATTTTTAAAATTTTTGCGTCTTGAAAATTTACCAACTAAATTTTTCAGGATGATAAATATCTGATGAAAAATTTGTAAGTAAATGATGATTGTATAAGTGCTGGAACGACAAATTAGACAATGCAAATTGAAACAATTCTGATTGAACAACCAAGGTTTATTACAACTAATTGAGATTAGCTCAATTAATCATTATTTCCTCTTAATTAGAAGAAGATTATAGATTTAAATTTTATATATGTGAACATTATTTTAATCGAATCGAATCATAACTAGACTAGTTTGTTTGTTGGTGTCCAGGGCTCTGTGTTCCGGAGGTCTATCACATATAATAAAGATCCACCCTCGTAGAAAAATACCCATCATTTTTACAAAGGGAATATTTAAAGCTTCATTCTTAAAAATGAAATCCATTTTGCCTCATTCAATGAATCAGATTTAGATTATGATTATGACTTTTCATGAGAATAAATAAATAAAATGAAGACATGATTGGGTTTTAAAGAAGCAAAGGAATCTCTCTATCATTGGGCCAAAGCTTATCTTCTCTTGATCCAACACACTCAATTATTGTTGTCAATGCTATAATTAATTATCAGTAGAACTGATTTTTCATTTGACACAAAGTACAAAGTGGATTTCAATGTTGGAAAGCAAGAGCATCATCGTTCTAATTATGGCATTAATTGAATATTATTTTTAGCACTAATTGCGGATTTAGAGCGTTAAAAACACACTCTAAGCTTGTCCCTTTTGGGGCCATCATGTGAGAGTTTACTTGATTTGAGTTCACATCTCAAATTATAATTAAAAAATAATCCACATAATTAAGGGTCCATTATCACCTGGATCAAACATTATGTGAGACAGAGAATGAAGATATGGGGGCAGACAAGAATCGCAGAGTTTGATAGCAATGCTTCTGGATCTATTTCTCCTAAAGAGATGGAAAACGTGCATTAAATGTAGTTTATTTTAAATGAAAATAATGAAAATTTAAAAAAAAAAAAAAATAACACTTTCCAAAAGATAGTTTTTGTTATTGTTTCTATTTTTTTATTTTCAAAAATAAAAAATATTTTATTTTAAATGAAAATAATGAAATTTAAGAAAAAAACACCTTCCAAAAGATATTTTTTGTTATTGTTTCTATTTCTTTTTTAGTTATTTTTTATTTTCAAAATACAAAATAGTTTTTGAAAACACATCTAAATGGGCTCGGACAGTTTTATCATTAAATCGTCTCATCAATAAAGAAAGTCTCAAATTTTATATTTCTATATTTTAATTCAAACTTGAAATTTAAGGTTAATAAAAATCTAATTCTATAAAGAAAGACCTTAGAAAAATTCCTAAAATTTTTTGATAACTTAAAAATTCTAGATATCTATCATTTCAAAACTTATGGTCCATCAATATGGCATGTAATTTCAAAGATATCACCACTGCATCATTATATATGATAATTAATTACATATAAAAGTTTTATTTGCACAACATTTTTCATTCTCTCTCCTACTTTTTTATCTCTCTTTCCAGGTATACTTGTTGGGAATTGTGACATTTTAGAAGTTTAATAGATAAAATTTGTGTAGTTAAACAAGAGATTCAAGATTCAAGATCTAGTTTTGTCTTTCTCAGAGTAAAAAATTGAAGGGTAAATTACTTGATATTCTCTAAACTTTTCAATAATTATTCAAATTTCTTTTAAAATTTTTAAAATTATACTTATTTTTTTCTATTTTATTTGACAAATTACAAATACCCACCTCCAATTAAAATTTTATTCAAAATGAAAAAACTATCCCTTTTGTCTCTCTTTTTTTTTTTATACATTTTTTAATTTTGATCAATTTTTTTATTGTTTTTTCATTCTCAAATAAATATTGATCAAAATCTTAAATTTATTTATATATAAATGAAAATAAGTTATTTATCTTAAATTTATTTTAATATAAAATAAAAAAAATTCTTAAAAAAATTGTCAAAATTGAAAAACTGCAACAACAAAAAAAACATGGAAGGAACATTTTGGTCATTTTGACCAAAAAAAAAATAAAAATGGCTAGATAGAAAGTAAATGTAGTTTGTCAGGAAAAATAAAAGAACTCAGTACAATTTTAAAAACATAAAAAAAATATCAATGTAATTTCTAGAAACTTCAAATAACGACGATTTAATTTACCCAAAATTGAATAAGTAGAGAGATGGCTACTCACGTCACATACTACACCTATTAAATTTGTTAGAGTTTGGATGGAATTTATTAACTTGTTAGAATTTGAATCGAATTTATTCTGGACTCGTAATCTAGAGTACATCCATATACCATGTAGTTAGAATAAAAAGAAAAAGACAAGTTTTTGCCATTTTCTCTTTAGATACTTTGGGAGTTTTATTCCAACCAACTGTTGGAAGATTGCTCAACTAACATTAAAGAATAATTTACAAAGATGTTACACACAAGGAATTGTTATTATTATTATTATTCTCTCTTCCCTTCTACGTCTCTCTCTTCCATATTTTCTTTCTTAGTTTACCATCAAGTGACCTATAGATTTGGATTGTAAAGCAATCATAAAAGACTCTCTAATAATCGCTTTATTGATGAGGACTTTATAATGCACGTAATATTCAAGAATCGTAGTTCAAGTATAAATAGATTTCAGACAATTCCATGCATTCGAACAATAGACAGCCAATCGTTCTGATACAAATATTTTATATTTTTTCTTTTGAAACTAAAAAAAAGGAAGAAAAATTAACTTAAAAAAAAATGTTTACAATACTTAATAACCACTTTATCAATGAGAAGGGCTCTATAATGCTCGTGAGATTCGAGACTCGTAACATAAGTATAGTAAATTTTGGACAATTTCGTACATTCAAACAATAGACAGTAAATCGTTCCGATACATATATTTTATATTTTTTCATTTGAGACTGAAAAGAAGGGAGAAAATTTTAACTTAAAGAAAACGTTGGACGATATTTATAGTCGCGTATCACCATTTAGATTTCTTTGAGTATAGTATCTAGTGTGGTATGCAAACATGACAATCACTATGATTTTAAACAATGAACAATGACAGCTCTCACCAAATGTGTCTATTTTAAAAATCACTTTGATAGTGAGGAATGAGCAAACCTTTTACTTGACACACAATGCCAGGCTAAGATTGAGCTGCCCCTTCTTAAAAAATTGCATACAAGTTTAGGACTTTTCAATAAAGTTGTGGAGACAGCAAATGGGTCTCAAATAGATTTGGCCTTGTGATTTATTAAATTGGTTTGATCATATAAAGGTGGTCCTAGCACAAACTCAAACAAGACGCCCAACAACCAGATGAGAAAAATTATTCAGTGGTCTCGATACACTACATTCAAGCCAATAAATATCTGATACATTAGTTGAATATGTAAATTATCTACTAATATGTCAGATATTTATTGGTCAGAAGACATTATATCGAAATATACCCTAAACTATGATTGGTCTGGATACATTACATCGAAATATACCCTAAACTATGAAATCATTTGTTAATTGTCTAACTTCAAGCCATCTCATATTTTTTCATTCCTTGGATGTTATTCTTTCTAAAATCAGCTTCCCAATACACATGTTTCACTTTCAAGTTTTAGAACACTAGGTTAAGGTAAATTTTTTTCATATGCCAAGAAAGTCAGCTACTTTGTTTTATATGTTCAGCTATCAAGTATAAAAGCGTGGGTTCGAATTTGACACCAAAGGCCTGTTTGGTTCACCGTTTTCACCGCACTTTTGGACAATTTGAGGCCCAAGCGCCACTTGTCTTATTTCAGTCTTGTTTGGCGAATTCTGTTTGGATCATGCTTTTGGATAACAACAGTAGACAAAACAGATGTTTTTAAAAAGCCCTCCATGCTAGCTTTTCATGAATTGAATCCGTAACCCATTTTTGTGATAGTAGAAATTGACCAAATTTTTCAAAGATATTAGGTAAATGCCATCAATCAATTTACCATATTCTCCTTCCATACTCAGAAACTACCTATCACATCCAATACACAGTGGCGTTGTAAAACAGTGAAACAAGTGCTTTTTTATATATTTTTTCTTCCCTAGATGTAGAGAAACTGAATTTGTTTCCCAATCCAGTGCTTATATATAACTACTTTGTCATATATAGGCAACTTATAATTATATTGTATTTCATACCATAATATAATATTATATTTAATATAAAAATAAATAATTATTGATTTTATTAGTATATATATATTTTTATAAATAAAAAAATTAATTATAAAAATATAATACATTAATAAATACACAATTTAATATATAAGAACAAGAAATATAATTTATATTCATTCAGCACTTATTAACCGTTCATTCAAATATTATATTATTATTTAATCTCATTTTAAAGACATTCATCCAAATACTAACAATTTAACTCAAATCACATTTTTCTCAAATTATACTTTTTCACTGCTCATTCAAACGAACGCTTAATTTTATTTTACGAAATTCAATAGAATGCACAAAAGAACACTTATGTAGTCACCTGCCACCCAGGTAGTACAATTTAATCATACATTTAAAAAAATTGTAAACAGAATGTCTAGGTCTATATCCAAGCCCAAGCCCAAGCCCAATGAAATCGAAATTTGTGGATGCGATGCAGCCCACTGCATAACATGAAATGGCTGTGAGGTGGATTAGGGGGCCTTGTTATTTATCGACTCGTTTGTGCTGTAACTGTGGCATGGCCCAAAACCCAACATGCAAATCCCTTCATCCAAATGCACCCCTTGTCTTTTCTTTTCTTTTCCTTTATTATTATAAGATACACCCCCCATTTGGATGCATTCTTCAAGCCAAATGGGCTGCAATTAAAATGGTGGAACTTCAGTTCAGCCTAAGAAAAGAAGTGCTGAACTCCAATGCAATAGAATGGTCCCTTTTATATATATATATATATATATATATATATATATATATATATATATATATTTTAGGGCCATTATTTGATACAATAGTAAAAAATCAGGCTCTCAAAGTGTAAGAACACAATTTGAGTTTGTGAGAAACCACTTTACATAAAATTAATACAGAAGTTAGATTGATATTTAATAATTTCTTTGACTAGATTCAAGATAAAAAAGTATGAAAACTAAATAATATTGAGTGTTACTTTTGTAAAACTAAGAGTACGAACGAGAATGTAAGAAAAATTTAAAATCAAGAACTAATAAATGGTAAAAATTTTGCTATATAAGTTCACTCATTCATCAAGAATGAGAACTTGGACATGATGTTTACTTATAGAATTAAAGTATTTTATGATTGAGAGTCTAAATTATGTATTTTGGTATATTTTGTGTGACAAAACTAGAGTTATTGTAACATCTTAGATATTAAAATTGTAAGTTGCATACAATAGACTAGGAACAAGATCCATAAGCCAGTTTTTGGAGTTAAGAATTTAGCAAAATGAACTTCATAATCAGGATATATGTATCAAAATAAATTACTTGGTCAAATTTGACCTACATTCGACAAGTTTACTTCTCAAATGTGTTGATGTGTCAACACATTTTAGTATAGAATATGTGACGGAATACCAATTTTTAGAAATATAATTTGAAAATATGTACAATGCCATCGTGTCAAAAAATGGTAGGATGTCAATATAAGATTGACAGATGTGACCGATGACAAGGAAAGGAACAGAAAGACTTATAGTGAAATAGAGATAGATGAACTCTCTTATAAGGGTGGATGTACCTTTAATTTAAAATTGTATATAGTTTGTATCCTATTATCTAAATGCGTGAATATGAATGCACGTCTATTGGATATAATTTAAGTTGTCATTGAATTATATTGGGTAGTTAGTCGTAGTTAAGTGGAAGTGGATGTTATAAATGAACTTGGCACAAGTGAAGAAAATTTAGAAAGAAAATGAATTATTATTGTTAATATGCTATAAGTTGTATTTTTCTGAGTTTTCATCCTTGGGCTGTGTGGTTCGCGATGAAGGGTGTGTTTGGCTGAGTTTATTGGCCATATTTAATGGCCTTTTCTAGTTAAAATAAATTTTTTGATTTATTAGGGGTTTGGTTCGATAGGTGAATTATATTTAATAGATCTGCATTTATTCTAAAATGAACTTTTTCAAAATATAGCTCAGTGACACTTATTAACATCTCATCCATACATTACAATATTATTTGAGCATTTATCAAATACATTCATTCAAACACTCAATAACGTAACTCAAACAACATTTTTTTTACATTTACTTATTTAAATTGCTACTTAACTCAAACTGAAATTTTTCTTAACTCATCCAAACAACCATAAAAATAAGAAATAAGAATGTTTTAGAAAAAACTTATAAGAGTGGAATTAAGTCTCTAAATGGTTATGATTTGTGGATTGAGCTCACACCCCTTTTTTCGGAACTGGGGTTTGATAGATTGGGGAGGAATAGGAATGGTAACGGGGTAGATTTGGGGCAGGGTAACCCTTCTCCAACTCCTACCCCGTTTATATTATCCGCCATCGATCCCACCCTATCCAATTTAGAGGTATACCTCGACCCTGACTTTATTTATATTCTCTGACTTCACCTCGCTCCGCCCTGAACTCTGATATATATATATATATATATATATATATATAAATTTTAAGTAAGTTAAAACTTTTATTTTGATAAGTAAATTAATTTTTTTTTTGCCAAAATAACTAATATAATAAAAAAAATATATGAGTGTGATATGAAAAATCTTAAAACTAATTTTATATAGTGTTGTTTATTAGTAAATATAGTGTATATAAAATAAATAAATAAAAAACTTAATATATAAATGGGGCGGAGTGACTATCGCCTAAACCTACCCTGAATCCGATAGGGTTTTAAAAGCCATACCCCAACCTTGTTTATAAGCATCCCATACTTGCCCCATTAGGAGCAAGACAGACCGGGTCTCCGATGGGACGGGATAAATTGTCATCCCTAGAAAGGAAGGGGTAGGACAAGGAACTATCCCAATAGGATCTACTCGAAAAGATCCCTCAAGTTTTTTTCGGTATAATGAAATAAATCGGATGAGATCGATTTAATCCCCCCAAAACATAGGGCTTTTGAAGCCCATTAAAAATCGAATAGAATAGTATTAGAGTTGCATGAAACCTCATAGTCTACGATAAAGATTTTGGCCTGAAATATTTCGGGGATAAAATTTAAGTGTTTTGAATTCAAGTTTTTTTTTTTTTGTATTGATCGTTGACAGTTAGAGTTTAAAAGATGAGTCTGATTATCACGAAAATAAAGATGTAGTCTGATGCACATAAATTAGCACAAAATATCTCATCATCAATCCATAAAAGAAAAATTATATAAAAAATATTATAAATTGAAATCCGGACCAAGATATATAATTTTCATTATGTTTTATTACAGTTCAATAAAATTTACCATTTATACATCTTGATAATCGTAATTTCATGAAGAGTAAAAGACCCAAAACAATTTTATTCCATCATGAAAATTGAACCAACATCAATTCGGGTAAAGTTTGGATTATATATCTAGGGTTTGAAATTGTTATTGCATATAAACCCAATTCTTTCACGAGTGGATCTACAAAAGCCCCACAAAAATTCCAATATCTTGTATTAAAAATATAATGAATTTGATTTATGAATTTTATTCAAAAATTCAATGTTCAAGGTATAATGTAACCCGAAATTTTCAATTTTAAAAATTCATTCCATAATTTGAGATTATCCACTTAAATATACAACCTATGATTCTAAACATGTAGGCTTTGATACCAACTGAAAAAATTTAATTGTAATAATTCATGTAAAATCATAAACATGCATAGATTAATATCATAAATAATGATGTGTATCTGAATCTGTAAATATATGTTTATGGAACTGAGATGATAATTTGAAGTCTCCTTGATGTTATTATCACTAGGGTTTGTCGGTAGTGAGATGGGAAAGGTCTCAACTCTCTTCCCAGGTTGTTAAGTCTAATAAAGAGTGATGGGCCATAAAATGACAGACCAATTCGAACATGACACGTGTACAGAGCACTTACGTATATAAACCAAGAAAGGCTCTCCTCTTCCAGAGCTCGCAAAGTTAGCACCTCAAGCACTGGCTCCTCCAAAACTGGCAGGGCCAACGCCTCTAGAGCTAGCCTCCAGAACAGAGGGGGTATCAAATAGTACACCACCTCCAGCATTGCCTCCAGAGCAGTGGGGTACCGACCTGTGTACTATAGACCTCATGGTGAGAAAATTAATATATCTGCAAAAAGGGGTTCCGAACTGGTCACCGTCTTTCATAGACTTCCGACCTCAAAACAATGAATATATCTTGGAGCACAAGTCTTTCATATAGGAAAGAAATCCCACCCCAATCGGGAGGATTATCACATATCCCTTAACCTTGTCCAGCAAGAAATGAATTTTATTCAATATAGGAAACTGTTAAAATCAATGACTCTCAACCCTATAAATAAAGGGGCCAGGTATGCTCAAAGATTCATTCAATCACAAACACCATCACTTTTTACACATAGACTTTATATTTTATTCTCTCTTTACTGACTTGATTGTCGGAGGGTCCTCCTTCTCTTTTTGTCGGTCCCTCTTGCCGAATTGTCGAATCGCCGGTGCTATTTTTTGCAACATCAGTTTGGCGTCGTCTTTGGGAACAATAGTTAACATGCTTCGTTCTGTACTACTAATATTGCTCCCTAATGATTATTTAAATTCTCTCAAATTCCATAGAATTTGATAGAGAATAAAGGGGCCAGGTATGCTTAAAGATTCATGCAATCACAAACACCATCACTTTTTACATATAGACTTTATATTTTATTCTCTCTTTACTAACTTGATCGTCGGAGGGTCCTCCTTCTCTTTTTGCAGGTCCCTCTTGCCGAATCGTCGAATCGCCGGTGCTATTTTTTGCAGCATCAGCTTGGCGTCGTCTGTGGGAACGATAGTCAACATGCTTCGTTCTGTACTACTAATATTGCTCCCTAATGATTATTTAAATTCTCTCAAATTCCATATAATTTGATAGATGTTAAACAAGATTGAATTAGATTAAATTTTTGTATATCAACGTCAAGGATCAAAGTTTCGTTTCTTTTCCATCGAAACGGCCGAAACGTTTCCGTTTCTCAGGGAACCGAAACGAAACACTAGTAGAATATCGAAATTCACATGTTTCCATGGAAACAAAATTGTTTCCGTGGAAACATACCGAAACTAGTGGAAACATACCGAATCAGAGGAAACATTTCTTTTATATCAATAATAATTCTAGAAGTTAGTAAAAAATAATATCCATTTATTTTTCAAAGATTAAGACTCAAAATTACAAGAAGATATATTTCTATTATTTTTCTTAAAACAATAGAAAAGTAGTAGGGAAAATAAAGTGTAGAGAAACAACTATTTTAATACTAAGTTACTAATTATAATATGTTTAAATCGTTATTTGTTTTACTTTTTATTTTATATGTAATTTGTGTCAAATTATCTAATTCGTGGATATTAAATAGTATATATCTATTATGTCATTTATCACGAATTAGTATCATTTATCATGAATAAGATGTATATGCCTTAAACATGCACAAATATTCAATAAATAGGTTTATTTGTATAAATAAATAAATTTTAAGTTATGTTTACACATGTTTCCAATTTTTTTTCTGTTTCCATTATGTTTTCGAAACGTTTCCGAAGCGTTTCCGTTTCCGAACAGACCGAAACTATACATCGAAACGATATTTTGATCCTTGATCAACGTAGAGATTAAATTTTGCATATTATTTGCAAGATTATGTATATACAAATACGTGTTTATATATATAATCATAATATCTTTTTATATATACACATGCCTATATGTATATACGTATATGTCAAAATCAAACCAGTATTATATGTATACTGATCAAGTTACATGTATACTGATCATTGATCTACAATTTTTTAACAAGTCTAGTCATTACATATGACTAAAATTCTTTTACTATTATTACTTCTTGGGCACCGTGATTTAACTTTTTGAATCATAGGAAACTAATCTACCTTCTATAGAGTCCAGACACGCACGAAAAGAAAGGCATCTGATCCTCATCCCTTTCAGTCTTCTTGCCGTCGTCGTCACTGTCGATCGGCGTCTCCATTATTGTGGACCGCCAAATCCTAGCTCTGTTAAGAAAGGGGCTTAAGGTTTGCAGCCTGTAATTCGATCTCTGTCGTCCTGATCAATTGTCTTTATGTCTTATAGAGAGATGACGGATCGATTGACGCATATAACCATTGTCAGCTTCGACCGGTACAAGCCTAAGAAGTGCTGCCAGGAATGCAAAAAGAGCTGTCTTGTTGTTAAAACTGAAAAATCGAACAACAGAGAGATCTATAATTTTTCATTGCATCTAACAATTACATGTGGCTTAAATTTCTTACTGTTATTATTTTTGGTGCACTAAGAGAGGCACCCCGTGATTTAACATTTTCAGTTTATTTCAGGCGACAAATAAGAGTTATTTTTTGTTCCTTTTGCCATTGCAAGTTCTGGAATTGAACTATAACGCAGAGGAACGAAAGTTTGCAATCTTCAGATTCTCTACTCTTCTTCGTCGCAATCTGATTATAAAGATCTTCAGTACCAGAGCACAGTTAAGAAGGCTTTTGGGGGTTTTAGAAAACCAATCAGACCCAGAAGGCTCGTCATTATTGAACCCAACAGTAGCGATTCAGCAAACACCCCCAGACTGCTTAATCTTAGCCATCTCAGCATTTACGCCTCCAAACTCAGTTGCAAAGTCAACAAAGACAGCCCCTTGTCTTAGATTATTATGGGTTTTCCGGCCAACAGCTCATCAGCTACGGACAAGCCCCTCAAGTTTCTGATTTACGCCAAACCGGCTAGATAAGTGGCTTTCTCAGCAAGCTCTGCAAATCCCAAGGGATCGACTACACCTGCAGTGCTGGTCGCCCCCAAAACCGCACTTCACTTGATGTCGACCTCGCCGTTGTGAAGTCCGCACACGTCTTCAACGCTGCCGACGTCACTGGCAGCCCCAATGTCGTCTGGTACAAATCCCATAAGGTCGAGGCCATCCTGACCAATGTGTTCGCCACCCTGACCCTTGCTGACCTCTGTAGGGACAAAGGGCTGATCTTGATCAAATGCCCCACCGGATGTATTTTTGAGTATGATTCGAACCACCTGATTGCGTATGGGGTCAGCTTCAATGAGGAGAACACCCCCAGTTTTATCGGATCATTCTATTCCAAGACTAAGGTCATGTCTCCGGCTGTCTCTGCAAAACTCTGTCTGCTGTGAAAATGACTGAGATGCAGATTCAGCTTTGAATATTGGGCTGCGCCGATATTACGCGCATGGTATACTACAGCAGTAATGCACCACTACAGCAGCAGCAAGCGACTCAGCCTTCAGTTCCCCTACACTCCTGGAAGAAAGACCCTGATTATGCTTGATCTCATGCTAGAGGCCTTGCCACAAAACAGGTCTGAGGACTGCTGTCACGGGGGTATTTTTGCTACATGGGCTATAACCCTTTCAACTCATTCTTGTCTTTTGAGATCCCGGTTGGAAACTTGAAGGGGAACTATTCTGTGTACAAGCCTACAAATCTTACTCTGATAGCACCAGGACCTAGTTACACTTATGGCCCTATAGTGAACACTGATCCTACGGTTTGGTCAGATATCAGGGGCAAAAGAAAGGAACAAGTTTTCAGGATATGGAAGTCAACATGCACGTGCTCTAGTTATATGGCCAATAAAAATCAAGTGTGTTGTGTTTCACCCTCAGCATTTTACAATTTTACCATCACATCATGCCCTCAGAGCAGCTGTGGATGCAAAACAGTAGATTAGAGCAGAACTTCATGTATTAGAAAGGATTACCCCTCGTCACATACTGATTCTCTTAGCAATCTTGACAAAGTGCAATGCATTGTTCATATGTGTCTGCTTCAAGTTTACTGGCATGTTAAGAACGATCATATGGATCACTAGAGGGTGAAATTGACAATCTCTAACCATGACTTTGAAAAAAACTATTCAGACTGGAATATGTTGGCTCAACATCCTGGTTTCAGCCAGTTTGCTACAACTTATAACTTTAACAAGCACCCTTACTATTGACCTGCTTACTACTGATCTATCAATTGTCTACTCTGCTAATCATGCAGATTCTTCCATCTTATTGACCCATAAAGCCTTGTATCTATTACAAGTCCTTTAGGCCTGGTCCTCTCAATGCACAGACCCTCAGGTCTGGTCCATCGTATTGACCCCTAAAGCATTGTATCCAATACAAGTCTTTTAGGCCTAATCCTCTTAATGCATAGACCCCCAGGTCTGGTCCATCGTATTGACCCTTGAAGCCTTGTATCCATTACAAGTCCTTTAGGCCTGGTCCTCTCAATGCATAGACTCCCAGGTCTAGTCCATCGTATTGACCCCTAAAGCCTTGTATCCATTACAAGTCCTTTAGGTTTGGTTCTTTCAATGCACAGACCCCCAGGTCGATCTGGTCCATCTCATTGACCCCTAAAGCCTTGTATCCATTACAAATCCTTTAGGCTTGGTCCTTTCAATGCATAGACCCCCAGGTCTGGTCCATCTCATTGACCCCTAAAGCCTTGTATCCATTACAAGTCCTTTAAGCTTGGTCCTTTTAATGCACAGACCCATATGTTTGGTCCATCTCACCGACCCCTAAAGCCTTGTATTCATTACAAGTCTTTTAGGCCCAGTCCTCTCAATGCACAGATCCCCAAGTCTGGTATATTTTTCTCACCTTACCGACCTTTTATAAAAACCTTGTTTCATTTGCGAGTGTTGCAAGACATTATATTATAAATCATCGAGTATGCGTGACTCTTTAGAAATCCTAACCTCAGCTCTGTACGGATCCCATAGGATTGAGGCTCGGGGGGGGGGGGGGGAGTAACTGTTGGCCATAAAATGAAAGACCAATTTGGACATGACACGTGTATACAGCACTTGTTTATACAAACCAAGAAAAGCTCTCCTCCTCTAGAGCTCACAGAGCTAGCACCTCAAGCACTGGCTCCTCTAGAGCTGGCAGAGCCAGTGCCTCTAGAGCTCGTAGAGCTAGCATCTCAAGCATTGGTTCCTCCTAGAGCTGGCAGAGCCAGCGCCTCTAGAGTTGGCCTTCAGAACAGAGGGGGTATTGAATAGTACACCACCTCTAGCACTGCCTCTAGAGCAGTGGGGTACTGACTTGTGTACTACAGACCTAGTGGTGAGGAAAATAATATATCTGCAAGAAGGGGTTCCGAACTGGTCACCGTCTTTCATAAATTTCCAACCTTAGAACAAGGAATATATCTCGCAATGCAAGTCTTTCATATAGGAAAGAAATCCTACCCCAATCGGGAGGATTATCACATATCCCTTAACCTTGTCCAACAAGAAATGAATTCTATTCAATATAGAAAACTGCTAAATCAATGACTCTCAACCCTATAAATAAATGGGCCAGGTATGCTCAAAGATTCATTCAATCACAAACACCATCACTTTTTACACATAGACTTTATATTTTATTTTCTCTTTACTGACTTGATCGTCGGAGGGTCCTCCTCTTTTTGCAAGTCCCTCTTGCCGAATCGTCGAATCGCCAGTGCTATTTTTTGCAGCATCAAAGAGATTGCAACCGTTGAGCGAAAACAGGGACCAACCACTAAATTTATAATTGGGATGCAGTTCTAATTCATAAAAAACTACTAATAAAAAAGTTTACATATCCATAAAATCTATAACAATGTCCTACATTATAATACGTAGCTAAGATGCACCAAATTCAATATATCTTAAATTATAATTAATCAATTTGAGTTTATCTAGTATACTCTCTTTAGATTATACATTCTAATTAATATGATTTTTCATAAATGCAAAATAATGAGATATATTAGATCACTTTAATAAAAAAATTCTTATAATCTACTCTCAGGCTTTGGTGATATAAACAAAAAAAAAAAAAAATCACAAAAAAATAAGTAAAAATAAAAGTAAATATATTACTCCAGTCGACCTACAGTTTGGACCCACACCTGCTCAGAAACCCAATTGAGCATTGCTTTGACAGACACCACAAAGGTTGACCCAATCTACCTTGTAATGGAGCGTTGGTCATTCTGGGATTTGTGAACGATCATTAAAATATCACAATTTATGTAGTGGCAAGAAAAAAGGGATATATATGATCCCAAGATTCAAGTGCATCAAGTCTATTAAATTCTGCTATCTTTCTCCTAAAGATTTCTTTGCTAACTTCAGCATCAGTATTCTTCCGATTATTTTCTTCTTACAAAAACCTCAAACTAATTGTACAACTAATTGCATCAACAACTATATTTGCAATTAATTTAGCCACAATGATGTGTGTGCACAAGCATGCCATATATAGTCCATTGCAGACTGAATGTGAATGTTGATTAGCCAAATAAACACATGTTCTCTTGTTCTCAGATGAGATGAATTGCACCATGTGATGAACCAGACTATCATATGAGATTAGAGAAAAATAAAAAGAGATCTTTTCCCTCATAGAATGAAATTGCCTCAATTAAGAGGATTTTAAATTTGGATAACAATGGAAGATTAAAACCTAGAAATAATGTAGCATTGTATGATATCATAAAAGTGATGCCATAATGATGAAGTGTTACATCAATTGAGATAAAAAAATTTGAGAAGTGTAAAATTTCTTTAACACCTCGTTGTATTCCTATGCCTAAATTACAAATCCATTACTACTCCTAAGAATTTTTTGCAAATAGTAAGTGAATAAAATGATTATCAATTTACATTTAATTAAAAGGAGAATATCTTTACCATACAAATTAGTCGACAACTTTCAAAATCTGAAAGTGCATTTGGATAAAAGGAATTGGAAAGAAAGGAAAGAAAAAAGAAAAGGAAGAGAAGGATAGTATATTTTCTATTTGCTTTAGAAATAAGGAGAAGACTAGGAGGAAGAAGGAGAGGTTTAAAAACTCATTATACTCTTTTTCCAAAAGCGATAGGAGACCAATGGAGAAGACTAGAAAGTTAGTGATTTTCCGTTTTTCCTTATTTTTTAAAATAAATAAATTTCTAATGTACCTATTCCATTCACATAATTAAACATTTCATTCATTTTCTTTCTTTTTCTTTATTTTTTTTTAACAAGATAAAAAGATTACATTCTTCTCTTCAATCCCCTCTTCCCATTAATTATTCAAACATAAAGAAAAAATTATACTATGCCTTGCTCTCCTCTTCCTTGTAACTAATCCTCCCTTCTTTTTGCTACCTTATCCAAATGAATTATAAGAGTTTTTTTTGAGATCTAGGTACTTTGAAATTATTTCACGAACCTAAGTGAAAACACAAAAATGATTCTTTAAGACTCGTCTTTCTTACTAAAACTGAAAAGCTGTTTGAACACGCATTTTGAAAATCATAACCCAAAATAAAACTGATAGTTCATCTGAAGGGCAAGGGCATAGCCATAGCATTGTGTGTCTGGTCCAGTCCACTGCCATTCTTTTGCTAGTAGGTAAATGTATTATATAAGTCACACAAATCAAAATAACAATCACTTTTATTAACCAAAGATACTGGCCTCAAATCTCATCAGTAAATAAGCTAGAACAGTTCTAGTTATTAAGATCTAGGGAAAAAAATCACATTCTATCTTGGAAAAAAAAAAGGCTTTCTAGCTTCTAGTTCACAGCATTGCAATCACGTCGTATCTCACCCTGATTCCCAGTCTTCACTCCTACCCGCCCAAGTTGGGTGATAGCAGTCACAAAAGACTGATTAAAAGCAGCATTGCTTGATGCAAATAGGATCACAGTTGCCTTCGATCGTGTATCAGTAAATAATGTCTGATCAGAGATGAACAAACCCTTTCCTTGCTGAAGGTTTTGGAAGTAGGCATTATCGAAAGTTGGAGGTGTGGTTGGATCCATGTTAATGGCAATACTGGGGTCAACATTAAGTGGGCACATCTGTCTAAGTTGAAGAGCGTATTGTAGATTGAGCGTTGGGTCAATCCGGTTTTTGGGACTGAAATTGTAAATACGCTTGGAGAACTTTCCACAGTGAGAGAAACCAATTGTATGTGCACCTACAAGAAACACAACACTTTAGAAATTACCATATTAAATATTTAAATTTATTGACATAATAAAAATTTTCTCCTTTTTTGGAATAAATTATACCGAGCACCTTCGAAATTTCTAATAATTACAGACAAATCTCTCTCCTAGATTAACTAATTATATTATATACCCCTATCAGAATTGTCGACTTAACGTCGTTAACAAAATTGGTACAATTATAAATACACCCTCCCCTTGCTACTCAAAAAAAAAAAAAAAAAATACTCCCCCTTTGTTTTTAATAATTTTTTTGAATAAAAAATTGCTTCTTTACAAATTTCAAAGGCAAAGTTGTCATTTTTTAAAAGTTTATATGAAGATATTATCTAAAAAGTGAATGTCAGTGATGGATCATAAAATAAGAGTGATCTGTATTATAAACTATTACATCATAAGAGAGTGCAGTGTAATTAATCAAATTAAAAAGAGTTTGTTTGCAATTGTCAAAAACATCATAGTTCTAAGTGTAATTTGTATTTTGTTTAAATAAAATATTTAGTTTTGATTTTAACATCAAATAACAGTTTTTCTGGTGGTTACTTAAAGTCAGACTTAAATTGAATTTTACTTAAATCTAAATTCAAATTAGTGCACTTTTATTCATAAACTTAAATTTAAGTGACTATTATAGAACATGACTTTCAAATTTAATTTTTATTCAAATTTTGCTGACACTCCAAATGGAAACTGCACGATTTTACTATATACATAAGTTCAACTACGTATATGGATGTGCACTGAACTAGAACTACAAAGATGTGGTGAGTAGATGAATCTCCAACAAAGAAAGCAATCAACATTAAGAAAACTTCAGATATATATACCAGATAATGCAATCATATCAGTCTGGCTGAGACCATGAGAGCCGAACATGGTGTTGAGTTGGTCTAAACTGAAGTCTGGGTGTGGAAGGCTGTGTTGAACACTAGCTATGGTAGATATTCGCCCATCGCGCCTTCCCAATTCGACTGAATAAGATGGCCCCCCAGCCTGCATTTACAAAATAAAATTGTATTAAAACGACATCCTATTGTTGATGAACTGCAAGTTTTGTATAATAATGGAAGGCTTTTTTTGTTTACCAAGGCTACGACATCTCTAGTAGCCAAAGCCAATATATCAGCGCATGAAACTTTGTTTCTGCACTGAGGATCACTATCCACAGCTGCCTTGGCTTTGATCACCGTGTCAAATCCATCCCCGGCCAGTGAAAGATTATCCGGGTGATCCTTCTCAACCTTACCACTTGGTGAGGCCAGTAACACTGAGGCATCACAACCCTAATACGAAAAGAGGCCAATAGTTCAACAATTAGCACCATTGCAACAAAATAAACAAAGATATCTCAATATCTGTGTGTAAATAAAGAATAAGGGTAAATTACACTAACTTTTTTTAAAATTTTTAAAGTTTACAAAGATCTCTCATCACAAATACCTCTCTTTTTGTTCATTTTTTTTTTTTTATCAAAATATCTCTTTCAAGTTTTTTTTTTATATATATTTTTAATTTTAACTAAAATTTTCTAACTTTTTTTTCAAAAAGAAATTTTTTTGTTTTATATATAAATAATTTTAAAGTAATAACTTATATTTTTATTTTTTATCAAGCATGTTTTAATAAATATTTATTTGAAAAAAAATTGAAAAAGTTGGTCTGAAAAAATGCAAAATATTAAATAAGAGTCACTTTTGTTATTTTGAAAAAAAAAATCGAAAGAAAAATATGTATAATTTGTAAGTAAAAGTGAAAAAAATAACATAAATTTAAAAAATTAAGAATTTTTTTTTGTAATTATCAAAAACATTAAAAGAGTTGATTGCAATTTATCCCAAAACTAAAGATAAATGGACGTACCCGGACAAAGCAATCGTGGAAAAATAGTCTGAGCGTTGCGGGGGCAGTGATAAAGGTCTGTTGAAACTTCTGTGTGACTGCAGAGCGAACAAGGGATTCGACATTAGGGCATGTACCCTTATAAAAATCTTGGCTAAGTTGAGCATAAGCTGCAGTAAAGAGGAGGGAAAAAAGGAAAGAGGATAAGAAAAAGATTCTTTGATTCTCCATTATGTGTTTTTAGCCAACGGTAGTTTCAAATGCTGTGTGGTGTTGTTGAACATCTATTTATACACAAGTGTGGCGTTAGAGGCATTAAAAAGAATGGCGAGTTGTGAGAGACTTGGTTGGTACACTCTGGCCACTGATTGACGAAATTTTCTATTGGATTGAGGTTGAGGAGGTGTGGTGACATTTTTTATATTTTATGATCGTGTTCTTGTAATTTAAAGTACAAAATGTCTAGGATGTGGGATTATATTTATTACAAACATTGGGTACAATTTGTTTATTAATATCATAAATATTTTATAAAGTCTTACAAATTAATTGAGTTATAAAATTGTAAGAAAAAAAGTCAGCATAGGAAGGTACTTCAACAAGGGGGTTGTTAATTAAGTTACACTTTTCATTTTTGAAGTTTTTGATAATTGCAATAGTCCTAATGGTTTTATAGGTATTACTTCAAATGAAAGGCACCATTCTTGCTTGGAGGTCAAGTTTGTGTAAATTTTCTATGCACATGCTCGACAAAGTGCCAATTTTCTATGTAAATGTTTGACAAATTCATATATATGGTCAGAACAAACTTAGTCTTGGGAATAGAGAGAAAAAGAAATGTTATTGTTAATGATGATAGTTCAAAATCGTAATCTAATTAATATTCGTAATTTGCTTGTGCCATGTGATATAAATGTACAATTTGCACACATTAATTACATCACGAGTTTTAAATCATTGCAATTGATCCTAACACTTTTCTATATAGAATGGTCCTGAAATAGTGACTGGCTGCCCCGAGTTTTAAGTCATTGCAATTGATCCTAACACTTTTCTATATAGAATGGTTCTCAAATAGTGACTGGCTGCCACTTGAAAGAGCCACTTTTGGGGTTCTCTTTCAAGTTGCACTTGGTGGCATATGGTTCACCCAAATTCTTATCACAACAACTGGCAGCATTAGCCAATATCCTCTCCAAAATATATGTAAATAACTCATTTGTCAAAAAATTACCATCATTCACATGAAAATATGATTTCCCTTCCAATATATAAATATAACCCTTACTTTTCATATGGTAAAAATGTGAATTTTTCAATTTTTTCATGTGATAATCGTCTATTAGGACTATCGTGGTGACAAATTTGTGATACTTTAGAGAATCACACGATGGGATATTGTTTTTCTAGGGATTGGTATAACCATAGGCCTGAATAATTCCTTATGTTATATATATATATATATATATATATATATTAGTTTTTTTTTCATATATTATATTAAAAATAACATATTTTAAATTTATATAATATATTAAATTTTAAATTATATAAGACTTTGCTAAATTAAGTTGAGTTTTATATATTTTAAATTTTACATGTTATATATATATATATATGTGTGTGTGTGTGTGTGTGTGTGTGTAATATGACATAATATTTTAAATTTGAATTAGAATGAAAAATTTATAAATTCATCAGATTTTCTGATTTGATGGGGGGTGTGCAACAGGAATTACAGACATTGAGATCCTCTCGTCTACAAATAAAGTTCACAACAATTGGAGTTTATTTGGATCCTGAAATTGTGAGTCATTTACAGCAATGGAAGGGAAAAAAAGAAAGTGAACTAGCAGAAGATGATGACTTCTTTGAGGCTCTTCTTTCCGGTAAACTTGTCATTTCTTGTCAAATAAAAATACCGCACCCATTTTATTACTTTTAGATATGAATTCTAATATTACTTTTAATATAAAAGCTTAATATATATCAAATAAGGAATCAAGTTTATGCCGATTCTTTAGCATGAAATTTTCATACATACATATATATATATATATATATATTTTACCGTCACACAAAAAAAAATAAAAATTATATAACTAACAATAGCCCTTGAATTTTTTTATCAATACTCTCCCCTCATTTTTTCTCACAAAAGTTATCAAAATAGTAAGAAATAACTTATATAATAGGTATACTAGTTTTTTTTTTGTCCTATCTTTTTGACTAATCAAACAACATTTAAAATTATTTTAACGATTTTTGTCATTATTATGAGAATCATTTTAATATGATTCAATTTTCCCATTTGAAAGGACATCCTTAAAGCAAATTTCATAAATACATGTACTTATGGTCAATACAAAGACTTCAGTCTAAGTCTCTCTCCCTGCGAGATAGCAACGCTGCGAAAGAAAAGCCTATAATGATCTAGCTGTGACATTTGTTATGGTCAACACAAAGACTTCAGTTTAAGTCTCTCTCCTTGGGAGATAGCAACACTGTGGAAGAAAAGCCTTTAATGATCTAGCTGTGACATTTCTTATAGTCAACACAAAGACTTCAGTCTAAGTCTCTTCTCCTTGCGAGATTAGCAACGCTGTGAGAAGAAAAGCCTTTAATGATCTAGCTGTGACATTTCTTTGATCAAATTTTATACTTCTTTTTTCACACAGCAACTTCGTTATTTTTTTCTTTCTTTCATACAACAAATTTTATTAGTTTGTTATTTAAGAATCATTAATATATGTATAAATACTGTAACAACACTCATATCAATTTTTTGAGCTAAAAAATGACTCCTATAATTGGAGTTGCTCTAACAGCTCCTGCTATATTAACAAAGCCCAGCAAGGTTTTGGTGAATTGATTTTGAGAGACGCGTTCATTTGAAACTTAGTCTATGATTATTGAGTACTCTCAAAATAGTCAAATGGGTGAAACCTGAGTACTCCATGCGTGTGCAGGTAAAAAATATGAGGACTTGGAACTGCTTTATTAATTAGGTATATGGTATGCAAAATATGCGTTTGCATGTATTTGAGTCTATTCCGAAATGCAATATTGTTTCTTGGAACCCTATAGTTATTGGGTTTCGATTATTTTTCTTTAGTCAACATCTCTCTAGTAAAAAAAAAGTGATAATAGAATACATGACCTTATTACCAACCATATTAACCCAAATTGATAGCTTGCTCCCTTGGATGCTAATGATTTCTAGGTATGTTCAAGTTAACATCCATCCATATCATGGGATCTGTTTGTGAGCTGCCATAGCAGTGAGATGAGGCTGGACCAGCCAATCTTTGTTGTTCATTTATAGGTTTGGATCATATTGGGCCCATGCCGAGAGCTTCAGATTTTATAAAATTGATACTAAAATATTGATTATTGGGGAATAGATTTTGAAAAATTGAATATGATATAATCAATTTGTTATTCAAGTGTTTGATAAAAATTATGTAAAAGTAATCTTTTACTGTGAATTTTCCTTTTATCCTTTTATATTAGATATATCTTTGTTACTAATAATTATCAAAATAATGTTTTAGGATCCTGCAAGTAGACAAAAAGGAGAAAATAGTATTTTTCACCCCAAAAAATGAATTTTAAAATTTAAACACTAGAAAATCAGTGTAAATGACTTTTTTTCGTTATATTTTTTTAATAAAAAGTTTCTTTCAAAATTTATTTTTCAATGAAACAAACTGTTGGAAAATTCTGCAAATGTACTGGGGTACTTTGATGCTCGAATTTAACTTTTTACTGGCCATTTATTAGGTCTCAAATTCTCTCTCTCTCTCTCTCTCTCTCTATATATATATATATATATATATATATATATTAGAATAAAAGGGATTAAAATTGCTAGATTCTTGTGATAAGCCCGAGCTGGAGCTGGAGCTGGATCTTGGTTGGGCATGACCGCCAATCAATTATTAAATATCTTTGACTAATCAGCTGTTTATACCAAATTCTTCATTATTTCAGAAGCTGTAAGCCGAATACTATATATATATATATATATATATATAGAGAGAGAGAGAGAGAGAGAGAGAGAGAGATTGCATGTTCATGAGCATATTCTATATTGCATGTTCATGAGCATATTGTGTTAGCGTCACACTGCATGACGGTGCATGCATGGCGACCATTTTATAATCCCTATTCATAAAAAGTGTTAATGATAGAGTTACAATGATATTAGAATAAATGCTAAAGGTAGCTGACCCTTGAAATATATTAATTATAAGCGCCCATGGTTTTGACAGTAATCCAAAGTCTTATGTTTGGGTTTATAAAAAAAAAAATGTCCAATAAGTATTCAAAGAGTATGATTTTTGGTTTAATATTTGATGAGTTTTTTTGGGAGGTATTCTCTTTACAAACGAAAGTTTGTGTGAAATAGTTATAAAAGAAGGTCTTGGTTTTACAGTCCGGCCGCACAATCAAAGATTACTTGATGAGGTCAATTTTTGAATTTCTTAAAAAAAAAAAAATTAGAAGAAGAAAAGAAATTATTTCCGTATGATTTCAAGTCTTTCTATATAATGATTCATTCCAATTTTGTCCTTGTCCAAGAGCTAAATGTATTTTCAAAAGAGTCAAATAGTCATAACTCCTTTTGATGAAGAGTAGGAGTCCTTATAACTAACGTGGCTTTTTTATTTCTTTATATTTGACACTATTATCTTTTATCCCAATAGCCACCACCTGATCATCTTCTTTACAAAAACCTTAACCTAACTTGCTCACAAATGGCCACCACTTTCAGCCATCTCCGTCCAGAAACGTAAGCACCAATCTCACAATTTGAAAATTCACCCATACTTGTGATATGTTTGAATGAAGGTTACTGCATATGATTTTAGTACTATTAAGCATAATATACTCGGGCGCTTGACATGCTATGGCTGTAAAATCACTATCGTCCCTTCAAAGTGGCTTGCATCAGAGATTTTAAGAATGAAACTAGATGGAGTTCTCTTCAGCAATGACCCAGGAGACCCATCTGCAATTCCCTATGCTGTTGAAACAATGAAGGAAATAATTTGAAAGGTTCCTGTTTTCGGAATTTGTATGGGGCATCAGTTGCTTGGTCAGGCATTGGGTGGTAAAACCTTTAAAATGAAGTTTAATTAACTATGGTGGAAATAATGCACTTCATAACTTTAGGAGTAACCGTGTTGAAATCAGTGCTCATGTACACTATCGCAAAAGTATAAAATTATAAACCTCACAATATTTTATAAAAAAATAATCAATGTTAAAAACAACCTAATGATTTCAAACAAACAATCAATGTATGTTGTTGGAAATTGTTCTTAGGTTTGAAAGACTCTGGTCACTACTTTTTATTTAAAACTAATGATGCAAGCTTTTCTTTCATAAAGGTGGAAAATCTAACCTGAAAACTCTATAAAATCTTACACAATTTACAATCAATGAGTTCATAATTCTGTAGAATTTTACACAGTTTACAATTAGCGAGTTTTTAATCAACTATGTTTTAAATACTGATTATTTTGTGATAATTTTTCACAATCGTAAAAGTCAGTTTTGAACATTCAACATGTGACTAAAGAATTTTCTCAATTTTTTTTTTTTTTAAATTATGAAACTTTATAGTTTTAGAAAAGTGCAAAATTTTACACTTTTAACTCGGACTAAGCTTTTCACTATAAAAGTATAAATTTTACACTTTTGAAATAGTTTTTTACTTCAGATTTTCATATTGAATATGGATCTTGTTTGATAGATCTCATGTTCTTAGAGAGAGAAGGAGAAAATGGCCATTGATGTGAGTTTCTCTCACTAAAATATCTCTTGCAAAAGGCTATTTTTTGGAGTTAAACTTACATGCACATATTTAGAATCAAAAGAGAAAGAAAGTGGAAAGAAAATGGGACTGTTTAAGAACACAATTTGAGTTTTTGAGTAACCACTTTACATAAAATTAATACAGAAGTTAGATTGATACTTAAAATTTCTTTGACTAGATTCAAGATAAAAAGTACGAAAATTAAATAATATTGAGTGTTACTTTTGTAAAACTAAGAGTACGAACGAGAATGTAAGAAAAATTTAAAATCAAGAACTAATAAATGGTAAAAGTTTTGTTATATAAGTTCACTCATTCATCAAGAATGAGAACTTGGACATGATGTTTACTTATAGAATTAAAGTACTTTATGATTGAGAGTCTAAATTATGTTTGCTGGTATATTTTTGTGTGACAAAACTAGAGTTATTGTAACATCTTAGATATTAAAATTGTAAGTTGCATACAATGGACTAGGAAGAAGATCCATAGGCCGATTTTTGGAGTTAAGAATTTAGCAAAATGAACTTCATAATCAGGATATATGTATCAAAATCAATTACTTGGTCAAATTTGACCTACATTCGACAAGTTTACTTCTCAATTGTGTTGATGTGTCAACATAGTTTAAGTATAGATTATGCGACGGAATATCAATTTTTAGAAATATAATTTAAAAATATGTACAATGCCATTGTGTCGAAAAATGGTAGGATGTCAATTTAAGATTGACAGATGTGACCGATGACAAGGAAAGGAGCAGGAAGACTTATAGTGAAAATAGAGATAGATGAACTCTCTTAGAGTTATTTCATATTTTGTATATGGGTGGATGTACCTTTAATTTAAAATTGTATATAGATTGTATCCTATTATATAAATGCTTGAATATGAATGCATGTCTATTGGATCTAATTTAAGTTGTCATTGAATTATATTGGGTAGTTAGTTGTAGTTAAGTGGAAGTGGATGTTAGAAATGAACTTGGCACAAGTGAAGAAAATTTAGAAAGAAAATGAATTATTATTGTTAATATGCTATAAGTTGTATTTTTCTGAGTTTTCACCCTTGGGCTGTGTGGTTTGCGATGAAGGGTGCGTTTGGCTGAGTTTATTGGCCATATTTAATGGCCTTTTCTAGTTAAAATAAATTTTTTGATTTGTTAGGTGTTTGGTTCGGCCAGATGAATTACATTTAATAGATCTGCATTTAATCTAAAATAAACTTTTTCAAAATGTAGCTCAGTGACACTTATTAACATCTCATCTATACATTACAATATTATTTGAATATTTATCAAATACATTCATTCAAACACTCTATAACGTAACTTAAACAACACTTTTTCTACATTTACTTATTCAAACTGCTACTTAACTCAAACTACAATTTTTGTCAACTCATCCAAACAACCATAAAAATAAGAAATAAGAATGTTTTAGAAAAAACTTATAAGCGTGGAATTAAATCTCTAAATGGTTATGATTTGTGGATTGAGTTCACACCCCTTTTTTTCAGAACTGGGGTTTTGATAGATTGGGGAGGAATAGGAATGGTAACGGGGTGGATTTGGGACAGGATGACCCTTCTCCAACCCCTACCCCATTTATATTCTCCGGCCTTGATCACGCCTCATCCAGTTTAGAGGTATACCCCGACCTCGACCTCGACCTCGTTTATATTCTCTGACTTCACCTCGCTCCGCTCCGAACTCAAATATATATATTTCTTAAGTAAGTTAAAACTTTTATTTTGATAAGTAAATTAATTTTTTTTTTTGTTGCCAAAATAACTAATATAATAAAAAATATATGAGTGTGATATGAAAAACCTTAAAATTAATTTTATATAGTGGTGTTTATTGGTAAATATAGTGTATATAAAAATAAATAAATAAAACTTAATATATAAACAAGACGGGATGACTATCTCCCGAACCTGCCCTGAACTCGATAGGGTTTTAAAAGTCGCATCCCAACCCTGTTTATGAGCATCCCATACTTGTGTTAAGCCACTAACTCATCTAAAAGCTTAAGCTGTTAGATGAGTTGATAATTTCACATGGTATCAGAGTCAGGCCAGAGCCAAACCTTGAGCTTCGACCCGATACGGTCCAGGGGGGTGTTAGATATTGTCCCACATCGCTCATCTGAAGCTCCTCTGGTCTATCTATATGGCTGGCTGCCCCTCTCCTTAAATGTTAGAAGTATATTAGGGTTACCTATATATTATTGTGATATTAGGGTTAAGGTTAGCTGTCACGCCCCGAATTCCCGAACGAACCCGGGGACGCGACTGGACGAAACAAAAGAAGAAAAGAAATAGACGAATAAATAAGTAAATAAATAAATAACTAATATAACTAATCTACTAATTTAGATACAAGCCTATTCCACTATACACCCATATGTCTCTATCAATACACATATTCCCGGTTTATAAAAATTTCGGCAGAACCTCCTTTGTTTTTCGAGCCTTTTTCCCCCTGATAATCACAATACAACATATATATACAAACATATCACAATCCATCCTCACTCGATGGCCACAACTTATCAAGGTTAAATATACATCGCCTAATTATACAATCCATCACATTTACTCTTACACTTAAACTAAAAGATCACAAACTCCATATTGTTTTACAATATACAATGCCATTCCTATTCTTTTCAAAAACACACCAATATAATATCAAAATACGCCCCAAGGCCCCAATTATTCTTCTAAATTCATCTCCTCTCCTTTCTCCAAGACTTCATCAAGTCCCGCGTACCAGGAGCTTTATCTGAAACCTGTGCCCACGAATGGGTCAGCGACAACATGCTGGTATGGTACAATGCTAATGCAAGGAACAAAATGTAAGGCGTGGCATGTGCAAGTGTACATTTATCTCTATATGCCTTCTAAATCATCTATTCATGGCAATAATAACAATCCACATGCCTTCCACATCATCTATGCAATATAACGACAATAATCCGCATGTTTTCCAAATTATACATACCACATAATGGTAATGAATCCATATGCCATCCAATTGTCCATGCAATGTAATGACAATGCGTATGAACCACCCACACAACTCTATGCTACATGACAATGCATATGAAACACTCACGCAACTCTATGCCACATCCATGTCCACTCTATGCATGTCATGTCAACACCATGCATGTCATGTCTCGGTTTACGGATCGCTCCCGATGGGTAGCCGAGTAACCAACACCTGTTCACGGATCGCTCCCGTTGGGTAGCAGGCACCAATGCAATGGCCGATTTTGGGTTTTTCACCACAGGATCTACACCCTCATAATGCATAGCACCTCGTGCTCACCCACACTATGTCATCAATGAATTACACTATGCCAAATGCCATGATTCCACCATGCAATGCCACAATCTTAATAAAACGTTTCTTGCCAACACATGTAATATGCTTTAAATAATGCAACATATTTAAAGCAACAATATCATCTGAATCTCAAAATTTCTTCCACAAGCCCATATGCCATGAACAGTTAAATTAAACACATGCTCGATCAATCTCAACACTTACGCAAATTCACATGTCACAATATCAATAATCCTTCTAAAACATATATCATATATGATGACATCTCAAGAAGTAAATCATAACTCCCAAATAATCATAAAGAACACGTAAGCATATAAACAATCAATTCAAAGAAGCAATAATTCCTATGTGATCTTCTACCAGCAGATAAGCACAAGAATCATTTAATCAATATGCACATCAATCCTAATTTAATTCTATTCCTTACTTAGTAAAGTACCATACCTGACTAGGGCGTGTCTCAACCCTAGGATGCTGTGTCCACTATGCAGTCAAGTCAAGAGTCCGAGTTACTCACAAACGTATGCTTATCTCCCTTCATAGATATCCTCCAGATGCATCGTTAGCCGCGTCTATGCATATCCTGGGCATTATCCTTCTGATGGCCATCATAATTGATTCAACGTCCCAAAAGATCATATTGTTCCTCACATGTGAACATATCCAACCTTTGTCTGGTTGCAGTCAACATTCCACTGGCACTGCAATCATCATTTAACTCCCTGACTGACTTAACAGGGCGGTTCCTCTTGTTTCTCCATTCCGAACCCACACTCTTATTGTATTGTCCATCGAACCAGAGTAGAGTCTATTAGCCCCGATATAGGAAGCTCAGTGCAATTAGTTTCAGAACTAGATTTCCATGTCAATTTGGTGCCATCTTGTGTCCTAGCAAGAAGCATATCACTATGCATGACCAAGACATGAACTTTCCCAACTGGCCCAGTCACATTAAGAGTTTAGTTCAGTATGTAAGCTACTGTTCCATGCCCTCCCATCATTTGGCAAGTCCATAAACACCAATGGATCTTCACTAATTATAGATTCAATTTCTTCCTCAAGGTTAGCTACAACAGCACACTAATCAGTAATGCAGCTATTCAAGCTGCTGCTCCACTGCAGCTGGGACAAACACTGTATTTCCTACTTCAATTACTCGCAGCAATGTCCTTGAATATGCCCAACAACCCATCTTCAAAGCCTCCATAGGATACCCCCATATGCCTGCCAGAATGTTTCCCACAAGTTCAGTTCTCTGCCAACCATTTCCTCATTTACCATTTGTTTGTATGCTGCATCTGCAACAGCCAAATGATGGGAACTCAGTTCACCAACAACTGCCCCACTTATCAAGAAAATCTGAACCATAATAGGGTTAGGCCCCTGTTTCCCCCAAGACTAATTTTGGTACCTGCTTAAGCACATACACCGACCACGGAAACTAAGTAACAAATCCCAATTTTTTTCTCATCAGATTACAGTACAAGCTCTACCAAATCAGTGGTTCTAATTGCTACAAGAAAATTCAAAACCCATAGCCTCCAACAACTACACCAATTTCACAACACCAATCACACCTCAATCCAATCTAAGCCAATCCAACCGAAAACCTCCGGAAATCAGAACAACTCCAAGTCATCACAGCAACCAAAACAGAAAAGAAGGAATAGCAACCTATCCACCACTGTCAACCAGATTTACACAGCTGTGCACCGTTTCTACCATACACAACTCCAAGCCGTATCCATACACTACAATCGTAACAACAACCTGCTCCATCTCCTGCTTTACGTCAAACCCAAACAGCCACAGTGAACCAAAAATCCAAAATATAAATCCCATTCTGTTATCTCTCAATCCGATGAACCGACGAACCAACGAACCAACTCAGCCGCAGAAACCTCTGCTTCGAAGTCCAACTCAACGGCCAAAGTCGGCAACTCCCCGACAGATCCGTTCCAACCCGTATGCTGCTTCGCGTCCCTCCAATCCGTAACACACACAGTCGTAATAACCGAGCTCCCAACAGAAATCATCGAAGAACAAGCAGTTGACCCTCAAATCACAAACCAATCAACGGATCAACTTAGTCGTTGTTCCTCTATTTCCTCTGTTCTCAACGGAAACGGCAAAAACAGAGGAAATCCACAAAAGTGTATCACCCACATGCAAGTCCGAGCTATATCAAAACCCACTTGAACAAGAAATCCAATGCCTAAATCGACTGCCATCCATTCCGTATTCACAGAACTCTCACCTTTCCGATCAACACCTCCGGTGCTACGCTACGACGGTCATCCCTTCTGATCCCCTAGGCAGCGCGGTCGACATCGAAGCCCAAGTCTCCGATAGCCACGCCGTCGACGATCGTCTCCCCGCCGTCGCTCCTCCGTCGCGACCACCGCCGCGTCGGCTTCTTCCCTTCCCTCTCCCTCTCTCTCTTTTTTCTCTTTCTCTTTTTTCTTCTTTCTTTCTTCTTCTTTTCTTCCCCTGTTTTCACGCGACCTAGCTCACTGATTTCCTTCCTTCTCATTTCTTTATCTCTCGGTTTTTCTTTCCCAATTCTTATCTTCTCATCATTTTTTTTTTCACTTGAGACATGTATATATATATATATATATATATATTTTATTTTACTTAATCATTTTACTTCATTTTTATTTATTGTCACATTATTTTAAAATTTTATTTCTTTCATTTCCTACAATATTAAATCACAACTCGCCAATAAAGCCGGGGATTTAATTTAATTATTTATTTTATTTTATTTATTTATTTATTTTTATTTTTTATTTTTTCAAATCTCTACATCCTTCCCCCCTTAAAAAAATTTCGTCCCGAAATTTAAAAATATAACTCTCGACAAAATGATAAAAGATCGATGCACAATGCACTGTGTCATGTAGACGTGCAGCCTTACCAATGGATCATTCACCTCTCCCTCAGCCAGGCGATGTGAGACGACTTATCACCTTCTCCCTCCCCCTTTTCCGGCTCAGCCACTCTGGGGCAGGCAGGGTCCCTCGACCCGCGCCTCCACACTCCCTGCTAGGGTCTGGTTCCGATCCCATCCGTAACGACTCACTCCACATGGCACAACACATAATGAATCCCTCAAAACACATTGGCCTATCAGCGCCAATTTCCTTTCAATCCATCCGGGCATCACGACCCACTTCAATAATTCAACACAAAAACAAAATAAGGGAAAAATCTCAACGCTCACAAGGACACCTCAAAACCCCTCACACGTTTGCTAACCTTCCAATTAATCTCAAATCTAGTCATGAAACCATCTAGTGATTTACCTCAATGGCATCACCTATATACTGTCAGTATCACAGTGTAAAGCAATAATCCCATTCTCAGCATTACAATCATAAAACTTAAAGCAATGCATTTCAATTCAGAAAGATAACACATTAGTGAGACCTGTCACCAATTTAAATCATGGATATACATCTGTGCTTATTCACATGTACCATATGAACACATTTAAACATTCTCTTAAACATGCCTCAACAATAATCAATTTGCACAAAAATCACAATCACAGTACTGCAACAAGTACTACACTAGCATGCTCACGTAAAATAAACAAATAACATTCAATAACTAGCACATAACTTACCACGTCAGTACCCAAGCATAAAATCCATCACCAGAATACACAGATACAAGAATAAACATACAATCCTACCATATAGGTAGCCAGGTAGACATCCAAACCCATGGATATCCAGGTTCACAGCCTATCTCATAAATGACAAGCACACAACCTACCTCTGAGTTTCACTCAGTCTGCCACACAAATATAAACATCTAATCCCAATGTCATGGTAAACATGATAAACATGAATGGATGAGATGCACAAGCCTATCAGTCTGCTAGCCCGTGAACTAAAAACAAGGAATATACCTCGAACTATAGGAGGTCCGGAAGTAGATGTCTCGGGTGCAGCTACTGTATAAACACGACTCTGGGTGGTCTAACTCTGCCTATCTCCCCCCTTGGTTCGGCGATCCTAATACTCTGCACTGAGGGTGCAGACTGAAAATGAGGCATTGGAGGTTCATAATCTAACTGTGGTAGTGGCTGTAATGTCTGAATTGATGGATGATGAGACGGTCTCTGCGAGCCCCGTGAAGTCTGTCCCTGAGGACAGTTGGCCCAACATGTCCTTACTAGTGGCACGCAAAGCAAAGCCGTGGAGTTCCCCACTCCTGACTCCGTACCTGAGGTGGAAATGATGTCAGACTCGGTCTAGCTCCATGTCCCTAACTAAGGTCTCTTGTGAGGGTAATTGGCGAACTTGTGGTCTGGTTGTCCACAATGAAAACAAGCGACGGTTTCCTGGGATGTCTGTGCAGAAGAAGTACTAGGTCAGTACCTCTTCGGTGATGTAGAGATTTGAAAAAATAAAAAATAAAATAAAATAAATAAATAAAATAAAATAAATAATTAAATTAAATCCCCGGCTTTATTGGCGAGTTGTGATTTAATATTGTAGGAAATGAAAGAAATAAAATTTTAAAATAATGTGACAATAAATAAAAATGAAGTAAAATGATTAAGTAAAATAAAATATATATATATATATATATATACATGTCTCAAGTGAAAAAAAAAAATGATGAGAAGATAAGAATTGGGAAAGAAAAACCGAGAGATAAAGAAATGAGAAGGAAGGAAATCAGTGAGCTAGGTCGCGTGAAAACAGGGGAAGAAAAGAAGAAGAGAGAAAGAGAAAAAAGAGAGAGAGGGAGAGGGAAGGGAAGAAGCCGACGCGGCGGTGGTCGCGACGGAGGAGCGACGGCGGGGAGACGATCGTCGACGGCGTGGCTATCGGAGACTTGGGCTTCGATGTCGACCGCGCTGCCTAGGGGATCAGAAGGGATGACCGTCGTAGCGTAGCACCGGAGGTGTTGATCGGAAAGGTGAGAGTTCTGTGAATACGGAATGGATGGCAGTCGATTTAGGCATTGGATTTCTTGTTCAAGTGGGTTTTGATATAGCTCGGACTTGCGTGTGGGTGATACACTTTTGTGGATTTCCTCTGTTTTTGCCGTTTCCGTTGAGAACAGAGGAAATAGAGGAACAACGACTAAGTTGATCCGTTGATTGGTTTGTGATTTGAGGGTCAACTGCTTGTTCTTCTATGATTTCTGTTGGGAGCTCGGTTATTACGACTGTGTGTGTTACGGATTGGAGGGACGCGAAGCAGCATACGGGTTGGAACGGATCTGTCGGGGAGTTGCCGACTTTGGCCGTTGAGTTGGACTTCGAAGCAGAGGTTTCTGCGGCTGAGTTGGTTCGTTGGTTCGTCGGTTCATCGGATTGAGAGATAACAGAATGGGATTTATATTTTGGATTTTTGGTTCACTGTGGCTGTTTGGGTTTGACGTAAAGCAGGAGATGGAGCAGGTTGTTGTTACGATTGTAGTGTATGGATACGGCTTGGAGTTGTGTATGGTAGAAACGGTGCACAGCTGTGTAAATCTGGTTGACAGTGGTGGATAGGTTGCTATTCCTTCTTTTCTGTTTTGGTTGCTGTGATGACTTGGAGTTGTTCTGATTTCCGGAGGTTTTCGGTTGGATTGGCTTAGATTGGATTGAGGTGTGATTGGTGTTGTGAAATTGGTGTAGTTGTTGGAGGCTATGGGTTTTGAATTTTCTTGTAGCAATTAGAACCACTGATTTGGTAGAGCTTGTACTGTAATCTGATGAGAAAAAAATTGGGATTTGTTACTTAGTTTCCGTGGTCGGTGTATGTGCTTAAGCAGGTACCAAAATTAGTCTTGGGGGAAACAGGGGCCTAACCCTATTATGGTTCAGATTTTCTTGATAAGTGGGGCAGTTGTTGGTGAACTGAGTTCCCATCATTTGGCTGTTGCAGATGCAGCATACAAACAAATGGTAAATGAGGAAATGGTTGGCAGAGAACTGAACTTGTGGGAAACATTCTGGCAGGCATATGGGGGTATCCTATGGAGGCTTTGAAGATGGGTTGTTGGGCATATTCAAGGACATTGCTGCGAGTAATTGAAGTAGGAAATACAGTGTTTGTCCCAGCTGCAGTGGAGCAGCAGCTTGAATAGCTGCATTACTGATTAGTGTGCTGTTGTAGCTAACCTTGAGGAAGAAATTGAATCTATAATTAGTGAAGATCCATTGGTGTTTATGGACTTGCCAAATGATGGGAGGGCATGGAACAGTAGCTTACATACTGAACTAAACTCTTAATGTGACTGGGCCAGTTGGGAAAGTTCATGTCTTGGTCATGCATAGTGATATGCTTCTTGCTAGGACACAAGATGGCACCAAATTGACATGGAAATCTAGTTCTGAAACTAATTGCACTGAGCTTCCTATATCGGGGCTAATAGACTCTACTCTGGTTCGATGGACAATACAATAAGAGTGTGGGTTCGGAATGGAGAAACAAGAGGAACCGCCCTGTTAAGTCAGTCAGGGAGTTAAATGATGATTGCAGTGCCAGTGGAATGTTGACTGCAACCAGACAAAGGTTGGATATGTTCACATGTGAGGAACAATATGATCTTTTGGGACGTTGAATCAATTATGATGGCCATCAGAAGGATAATGCCCAGGATATGCATAGACGCGGCTAACGATGCATCTGGAGGATATCTATGAAGGGAGATAAGCATACGTTTGTGAGTAACTCGGACTCTTGACTTGACTGCATAGTGGACACAGCATCCTAGGGTTGAGACACGCCCTAGTCAGGTATGGTACTTTACTAAGTAAGGAATAGAATTAAATTAGGATTGATGTGCATATTGATTAAATGATTCTTGTGCTTATCTGCTGGTAGAAGATCACATAGGAATTATTGCTTCTTTGAATTGATTGTTTATATGCTTACGTGTTCTTTATGATTATTTGGGAGTTATGATTTACTTCTTGAGATGTCATCATATATGATATATGTTTTAGAAGGATTATTGATATTGTGACATGTGAATTTGCGTAAGTGTTGAGATTGATCGAGCATGTGTTTAATTTAACTGTTCATGGCATATGGGCTTGTGGAAGAAATTTTGAGATTCAGATGATATTGTTGCTTTAAATATGTTGCATTATTTAAAGCATATTACATGTGTTGGCAAGAAACGTTTTATTAAGATTGTGGCATTGCATGGTGGAATCATGGCATTTGGCATAGTGTAATTCATTGATGACATAGTGTGGGTGAGCACGAGGTGCTATGCATTATGAGGGTGTAGATCCTGTGGTGAAAAACCCAAAATCGGCCATTGCATTGGTGCCTGCTACCCAACGGGAGCGATCCGTGAACAGGTGTTGGTTACTCGGCTACCCATCGGGAGCGATCCGTAAACCGAGACATGACATGCATGGTGTTGACATGACATGCATAGAGTGGACATGGATGTGGCATAGAGTTGCGTGAGTGTTTCATATGCATTGTCATGTAGCATAGAGTTGTGTGGGTGGTTCATACGCATTGTCATTACATTGCATGGACAATTGGATGGCATATGGATTCATTACCATTATGTGGTATGTATAATTTGGAAAACATGCGGATTATTGTCGTTATATTGCATAGATGATGTGGAAGGCATGTGGATTGTTATTATTGCCATGAATAGATGATTTAGAAGGCATATAGAGATAAATGTACACTTGCACATGCCACGCCTTACATTTTGTTCCTTGCATTAGCATTGTACCATACCAGCATGTTGTCGCTGACCCATTCGTGGGCACAGGTTTCAGATAAAGCTCCTGGTACGCGGGACTTGATGAAGTCTTGGAGAAAGGAGAGGAGATGAATTTGGAAGAATAATTGGGGCCTTGGGGCGTATTTTGATATTATATTGGTGTGTTTTTGAAAAGAATAGGAATGGCATTGTATATTGTAAAACAATATGGAATTTGTGATCTTTTAGTTTAAGTGTAAGAGTAAATGTGATGGATTGTATAATTAGGCGATGTATATTTAACCTTGATAAGTTGTGGCCATCGAGTGAGGATGGATTGTGATATGTTTGTATATATATGTTGTATTGTGATTATCAGGGGGAAAAAGGCTCGAAAAACAAAGGAGGTTCTGCCGAAATTTTTATAAACCGGGAATATGTGTATTGATAGAGACATATGGGTGTATAGTGGAATAGGCTTGTATCTAAATTAGTAGATTAGTTATATTAGTTATTTATTTATTTACTTATTTATTCGTCTATTTCTTTTCTTCTTTTGTTTCGTCCAGTCGCGTCCCTGGGTTCGTTCGGGAATTCGGGGCGTGACATTAGCCGCCACACATATTATTGTGTAATATATTAGAGTTTCATAGTTTGTTTCTTTTATTTTTACTTTCGTTGTTCAACCTCATGACTCTTCTATTTAAGGTCATTGGTATAATTTCAATCAAGTCAATCTAATACAATGTAATCCTTAGGGTTTCGCCATTCGCTCTCTTTCTTCTCTTTCTTTCCTTTTTATTATATTTTTTTCTTTAATTTTAACATGGTATCTGAGCAGGCAAAAAATCTTGAGTTCAAATCTCATCGTCGCCCTGAAAAATATGAATTAACACATGTAGGTTCAAATTAGCCACACGTGAGGAGGCGTGTTAAAGAATATAATAATAAAGTTACACCCTTTCTAATAGTTTAAGCTTTTAGATGAGTTAGTAATTTCACAACTTGCCCCATTAGGAGCGGGACGGAGTGGGTCTCCAACGGGACGGGAAAAATTGCCATCCCTAAGGAGGAAACGGTAGGACGAGGAACAATCCCAATAGGATCTACTCGAAAAGATCCCTCAAGTTTTTTCAGTATAAGGAAATAAATCAGCTGAAATTGATTTAATCCCCCAAAAACATTGGGCTTTTGAAGCCCATTAAAAATCAAATAGAATAGTATTAGAGTTGCATGAAACCTCATAGTCTACAATAAAGATTTTGGCCTAAAATGTTTCGGAATAAAATTCAAGTGTTTTGAATTCGAGTTTTTTTTTTTTTTTTGTATTGATCGTTGACAGTTAGAGTTTAAAAGGTGTGTCTGATTATCACGAAAATAAAAATTTAGTCTGATGCACATAAATTAGCACAGAATATCTCACCATCGATCCATAAAAGAAAAATTGTATAAAAAATATTATAAATTGAAATCCGGACCAAGATATATAATTTTCATTATGTTTTATTACAGTTCAATAAAATTTACCATTTATACATCTTGATATCGTAATTTCATGAAGAGTAAAAGACCCAAAACAATTTTATCCCATCATGAAAATTGAACCAACATCAATTCGGCTAAAGTTTGAATTATATATCTAGGGTTTGAAATTGCTATTGCATATAAACCCAATTCTTTCACGAGTGGATCTACAAAAGCCCCACAAAAATTCCAATATCTTGTATTAAAAATATAATGAATTTGATTTATGAATTTTATTCAAAAATTCAATGTTCAAGATATAATGTAACCCGAAATTTTCAATTTTAAAAATTCATTCCATAATTTGAAATTATCCACTTAAATATACAACCTATGATTCTAAACATGTAGGCTTTGATTCCAACTGGAAAAATTTAATTATAATAATTCATGTAAAACCAGAGACATGCATAGATTAATATCTTAAATAATGATGTGTATCTGAATCTGTAAATATATATTTATGGAACTGAGATGATAATTTGAAGTCTCCTTAATGTTATTATCACTAGGGTTTGTTGGTAATGAGATGGGAAAGGTCTTCCACTCTCTTCTCATGTTGTTAAGTCCAATGGAGAGATTGCAATAATTGAGCGAGAGTAGGGACCAATCCCTATATTTATAACTAGAGTGCAAGTTCTAACCCATAAAGGACTACTAATAAAAAAATTTACATATCCGTAAAATCTATAACAATGTCCTACATTATAATATGTAGCTAAGATGCACCAAATTCAATATATCTTAAATTATAATTAATCAATTTGAGTTATCGAGTCTACTTTCTTTAGATTATATATTTTAATTAATCTGATTTTTCATAAATACAAAATAATGAGATAAAATCTTACAATTTACTCTCAGGCTTTGGTGATATAAACAAAAAAAATCACAAAAAAAAAGTAAAAATAAAAGTAAATATATTACTCCAATCGACCTACAGTTTGGACTCACACCTGCTCAGAAACCCAATTGAGCATTGCTCTGACAGACACCACAAAGGTTGACCCAATCTACCTAGTAATGGGGCGTTGGTCATTCTGGGATTCGTGAACGATCATTAAAATATCACAATTTATGTAGTGGCAAGAAAAAAGGGATATGACCCCAAGATTCAAGTGCATCGAGTCTATTAAACAGGGCCATTTCACCACTTGAGAGTTCAGCAACAATCACATTTGTGATTGCAAATTCTGCTATCTTTCTCCTAAAGATTTCTTTGCTAACTTCAGCATTAGAGAGAGACTTTGATGGACACTACATCAGTATCCTTCCGATTATTTTCTTCTTACAAAAATTTCAAATTAATTGTACAACTAATTGCATCAACAACTATATTTGCAATTAATTTAGCCACAATGATGTGTGTGCACAAGCATGCCATAGTCCATTGCAGACTGAATGTGAATGTTGATTAGCCAAATAAACACAAGTTCTCTTGTTCTCAGATGAGATGAATTGCACCATGTGATGAAGCAGACTATCATATGAGATTAGAGAAAAATAAAAAGAGATCTTTTCCCTCATAGAATGAAATTGCCTCAATTAAGAGGATTTTAAATTTGGATAACAATGGAAGATTAAAACCTAGAAATAATGTAGTATTGTGTTACATCAATTGAGATAAAAAATTTGAGAAGTGTAAAATTTCTTTAACACCTCGTTGTATTCCTATGCCTAAATTACAAATCCATTACTACTCCTGAGAACTTTTTGCAATAGTAAGTGAATAAAATGATTATCAATTTACATTTAATTAAAAGGAGAATATCTTTACCATACAAATTAGTCGACAACTTTCAAAATCTAAAAGTACATTTGGATAAAAGGCCTTGGAAAGAAAGGAAAGAAAAAGGAAAGGGAAGAGAACGATAGTATATTTTCTATTTAATTGGTTTAGAAATAAGGGGAAGACTAGAAGGAAGAGGTAGGGGCTTAAAAACTCATTATACTCTTTTTCCAAAAGCGCTAGGAGACCAATTGAGAAGACTAGAGAGTTGGTGATTTTCCGTTTTTCCTTATTTTTTAAAATAAATAAATTTCTAATGTACCTATTTTATTCACATAATTAAACATTTCTTTCATTTTCTTTTTCTTTATTTATTTTTTTCAAACAAAATAAAAGGATTATACTATTCTCTTCAATCATCTTCTCTCATTAATTATTCAACCATAAAAGAAAAATTATACTATGAATAATCCTCATAACTAATCCTCTCTTCTCTTTGCTACCTTATCCAAATAACACTGATAGTTCATCTGAAGGGCAAGCGCATAGCCATAGCATTGTGTCTGGTCCAGTCCACTGCCTTTCTTTTGCTAGTAGGTATATGTATTATAAAGATACTGGCCTCAAATCTCATCAGTAAATAAGCTAGAACAGTTCTAGTTATTAAGAACTAGGGAAAAAAATCACATTCTTTCTTGGAAAAAAAAAAGGCTCTCTAGCTTCTAGTTCACAGCAGTGCAATCACGTCGTATCTCACCCTGATTCCCAGTCTTCACTCCTACCCGCCCAAGTTGGGTGATAGCAGTCACAAAAGCCTGATTAAAAGCAGCATTGCTTGATGCAAATAGGTTCACAGTTGCCTTCGATCCTGTATCAGTAAATAATGTCTGATCAGAGATGAACAAACCCTTTCCTTGCTGAAGGTTTTGGAAGTAGGCATTATCGAAAGTTTGAGGTGTGGTTGGATCCATGTTAATGGCAATTCTGGGGTCAACATTAAGTGGGCACATCTGTCTAAGTTGAAGAGCGTATTGTAGATTGAGCGTTGGGTCAATCCGGTTTTTGGGACTGAAATTGTAAATACGCTTGGAGAACTTTCCACAGTGAGAGAAACCAATTGTATGTGCACCTACAAGAAACACAACACTTTAGAAATTACCATATTAAATATTTAAATTTGTTGACATAATAAAAATTTTCTCCTTTTTTGGAATAAATTATACCGAGCACTTTCGAAATTTCTAATAATTACAGACAAATCTCTCTCTAGATTAACTAATTATATTATATACCCCTATCAGAATTGTTGACTTAATGTCGTTAACAAAATTGGTACAATTATAAATACATGCCTTGACTTAATGTTGTTAACAAAATTTGTGCAATTATTAATACATGCCCTGCTGCTCAAAAAATAAGTAAATACACCCCCCTTTTGTTTTTAATAATTTTTGAACAAAAATTTACATCTTTACAAATTTCAAAGGCAAAGTTGCCATTTTCAAAAAGTTTATATGCTGATATCATCTGAAAAGTGAATGTCAGTGATGAACCATAAAATAAGAGTGATCTGTATTATAAACTGTTATATCATAAAAGAGTGCAGTGTAATTAATCAAATTAAAAAGAGCTTGTTTATAATTGTCAAAAACATCAGAGTTCTAAGTGTAATTTATATTTGGTTTAAATAAAAGATTTAGTTTTGATTTTAACATCACATAACAACTTTTCCGATGATTATTTAAAGTCAGACTTAAATTGAATTTTACTTAAATCTAAATTCAAATCAGTACACTTTTACTCGTAAACTTAAATTTAAGTGACCATTATAGAAATGACACTCAAATTTAATTCTTATTCAAATTTTAATTTAAATTTAAATAAAAATCGGAGTCCCCACGGATATGCTCTAATAAGATCCCTGACACTCCAAATGGAAACTGCGCGATTTTACTATATGCATAAGTTCAACTACGTATATGGATGTGCACTGAACTAGAACTACAAAGATGTGGTCAGTAGATGAATCTCCAACAAAGAAAGCAACCAACATTAAGAAAACTTCAGATATATATACCAGATAATGCAATCATATCAGTCTGGCTGAGACCATGAGAGCCGAACATGGTGTTGAGTTGGTCTAAACTGAAGTCTGGGTGTGGAAGGCTGTGTTGAACACTAGCTATGGTAGATATTCGCCCATCGCGCCTTCCCAATTCGACTGAATAAGATGGCCCCCCAGCCTGCATTTACAAAACAAAATTGTATTACCATGAAATCCTATTGTTGATGAACTGCAAGTTTTGTTTAATAATGGAAGTTTTTTGGTTTACCAAGGCTACGACATCTCTAGTAGCCAAAGCTAATATATCTGCGCATGAAACTTTGTTTCTGCACTGAGGATCACTATCCACAGCTGCCTTGGCTTTGATCACCGTGTCAAATCCATCCCCGGCCAGTGAAAGATCATCCGGGTTATCCTTCTCAACCTTACCACTTGGTGAGGCCAGTAACACTGAGGCATCACAACCCTAATACGAAAAGAGGCCAATAGTTCAACAATTAGCACCATTGCAACAAAATAAACAAAGAGATCTCAAATATCTGTGTGTAAATAAAGAATAAGGGTAATTTACATTAACTTTTTTTAAAATTTTTAAAGTTTACAAAGATATCCCATCACGAATACCTCCCTTCTTGTTCCAATTTTTTTTTATCAAAATAACAAAAATATCGTTTTTTATTTTTTTTTTCTTTACATTTTTGAAATTTTAATTAAAATTTTCTAACTTTTTTTCAAAAATAATTTTTTCGTTTTATATAAATCTAATTTTAAAGTAATACCTTATATTTTTATTTTTTATCAAGATGTTTTAATAAATATTTATTTGAAAAAAAAATGACAAAGTTGGTCTGAAAAAATCCAAAATATTAAATGAATAAAAGAGCCACTTTTGTCATTTTGAAAAGAAAAAAAAAAAAATCAAGAAAAAAGTAGGTGTAATTTGTTAATTTTCAAAAACATAAAAAAGGTGATTGCAATTTATCCCAAAACTAAACATAAATGGACGTACCCGGACAAAGCAATCATGGAAAAATAGTCTGAGCGTTCCGGGGGCAGTGACAAAGGTCTGCCGAAACTTCTGTGTGACTGCAGACCGAACCAGGGATTCGACATTAGGGCATGTAGCCTTATAAAAATCTTGGCTAAGTTGAGCATAAGCTGCAGTAAAGAGGAGGGCAAAAAGGAAAGAGGACAAGAAAAAGATTCTTTGATTCTCCATTATGTGTTTTCAGCAAACGGTAGTTTCACATGCTGTGTGGCGTTAGAGGCATTAAAAAGAATGGCGAGTTGTGAGAGACTTTGTTGGTACACTCTGGCCACTGATTGATGAAATTTTCTATTGGATTGAGGTTAAGGTGTGGTGACATTTTTTTATATTTTATGATCGTGTTCTTGCAGTTTAAAGTACAAAATGTCTAGGATGTGGGATTATATTTATTACAAACATTGGGTACAATTTGTTTATTAATATCATAAATATTCTATAAAGTCTTACAAATTAATTGAGTTAAAAAATTGTAAGAAAAAAAGTCAGCATAGGAAGGTGCTTCAACAGGGGGGGTGTTAATTAAGTTACACTTTTTTATTTTTGAAGTTTTTGATAATTGCAATAGTATCTCTTTAATTTGACAGATTACACCAGATACTACCATTAGGACTATCGTGGTAATGCCTTTAACAAAATTTGTGTAATTATAATTATACTCTCTTATTTACTTAATCATTGTTGAAATAAGATGTAACAAGTTGACAAAAAGCTAAAATAACCCACACATTTGCATTTCATGTGTATTTTATTTTTATTTACTTTCATTTCATTTACATATGTCACATCTCTTCCCCCCTAAAAAAAAAATTCAATGCAAGAGTCATCCACTTTAATTATTATTTTGGTTCTTAATGAAACACTTTTTGGCCTTCAATAAAGGAATCATTACTGGAGCCAAAATACATCAAGCTCATGAATAGTAATCAACTGAATTCATATAAAGATAAAAGAGAAAGAGAGGAATCAAAAATTGGTTGGAAAAGAGGGAAAAGAGAAACAAAAATACATTAAAATATAAAATTGATATTTTTTGGGATATCAGTATTAAAGTGATGCATAATATTAAGAATCATTAGTGTATGTATAAACAATGTAACAATACTCATATGAATTTTTTGAGCCCAAAAATGACTCCTATGATTGGAGTTGCTTTAACGCTCCGCTATATTTAACAAAGCCCAACAAGTCTTTGGTGAATTGATTCTAGGAGACGCGTTCACCTGGAACACAGTTTATGATTATTGGGTATTCTCAAAATAGTCAAATGTAGGCTTGAAAAAATGTGCAGGTTTGGCGGGTTTGGGCGAGTTGAAAATGGGTTGGGTTATATACGGGTCGGGTCAATCCAAATCCAACTCGTTAATTTTTTTTTCATCCTAATTTTTTTTTCATCCCCAGGTTTCGTTTGGTTAGGTGGAAAGTGAAAGTAAAAGAAAAATATAAAATTTATTAAGAGCTTGGTTAGCAAGAAAGAAAAAATCCTTCTTAAGAATCGGGTTCATATAACTGTTTTTTTTTTCCTAAAAAGGTCACTTCTATTTCTCCGCAAAAAACACAAGAAAAGTTATGTTTTTCGTGAAAAATAACTGTATATAATTTGTATTTCTGTCTTATCCATTTTTTTTTATACTTTTCTCTTTCACTACTACTGATAGAAATTCTTTTATACTATAACTTTTTTTTTTTTTGATTTCTTTTGTTATACAATAAATAATTATATATATATATATAGATTTGTGAATAACTAATATATGTTACAATTATATAGATAGCTAATATAATATATATAGTTAATATATATTACATATACTGATATACATAGATAATTAATGTATAGTAATACAACTATATATATGTGTAATATTGTTATTATATATTCTTTTATATATATATATATATATAATACTACTATATATATGTACGTATATATGTAATACTGCTATTATATATTCTTATATATATATAATGAAGATATATATATATATATATTCTTATACTATTTTATTATGTTTCATTTTCAATCATTCAAACACTCATATTTAATTTGTATAAACTCGTTAAATTAACGAGTTCTTTATTATCTAACTCGTTTATGATTCGCTAATTAAATAAGTTCTCATATACGTTAATTAATAAATAAGTTAAAGCGGATTAAAACGAATTAACAAATTTGAATAACATTTTTCGTCACTAGTCAAAAGGATGAAACCTTGAGTACTCCATACGTTTGCAGGTAAAAAATACGAGGACTTGGAACTGCTTTATTAATTAGGTATATGGTATGCAAAATTTGCGTTTGCATGTGTTCAAGTCCTTAGCGAAACGCAATATATATTGTTTCTTTGAACGCTATGGTTAGTGGGTTTCGATTTTTTTTTTTAAGTCAATGAAAAGTGCATTGTACTTGCAGTGATAAAAGTTCAGTTTAAAGATAAGTGAAAAAAATAAGAATAAAACAGGTGAAGTCGTTATCAACCAAATTAGCCGTAGATGATAACTTGCTCCATTGGATGGTAATGATTTCTAGGTGTTCAAGTTAAAATCCATCAAGATCATGGGATCTGTTTGTTAGCTAGCATAGAAGTGAGATGAGGCTGGACCAGTCAATCTTTGTTGTTCATTATCAACATTTATAGGTTTGGATCATATTGGACCCATGCCGAGAACTTCAGATTTTAGAAAATTGATACTAAAAAATTGATTATCGTAGAATAGATTTTGAAAAATTGAGTATGATATAATTAATTTGTTATTTTAGTATTTAGTAAAAATTGTGTAAAAGTAATTTTTCATTATGAGTTTTCCTTTTATCCTTTTATATTGTAGAATAGTTAATGATAGTTACGATGATATTAGAATAAATGCCAAAGGTAGCTGACCCTTGCAATATATTAATTGTAAGCGCTCATGGTTTTGACAGTAATCCAAAGTCTTATGTTTGAATTTATTAAAAAATATGTCGAATAAGTATTTAATGAGTCTAATGTTTTATGAGTTTTCTTTGGGATATCATCTTTGCAAACAACAGCTTGTATGAAATAACTATGAAAGGAAGTCTCTACAGTCCGGCCACACGACCAAAGATTGCTTGATGAGATCAGTTTTCAAATTTTCTAAAAAAAAAAAATATTAGAAGAGGAAGAGATAAAAGAAAGGAAATTATTTCCGTATTATTTCTTAGTCTTCAACAAAGTTTATCAATATAATGATTCATTCCAATATATTTTGTCCTTGTCCAAGAGCTAAATCAATTTTGAAAAGAGTTAATTAGTCATAACTCTTTGAGAAAGATAATTATTATAAAACATATATCACTTTCAGCCATCTCAGTCCAGAAACGTAAGCACCAATCTCACAATTTGAAAAAAATTCACCCATACTTGTGATATGTTTGAATGAAGGTTACTGCATATGATTTTATTATTAAGCATAATATACTTGGCCGCTTGACATCCTATGGCTGTAAAATCACTATCGTCCCTTCAAAGTGGCTTCACTACAAGAGAAAGCCTTTACTCCGACACCATCTGCGGTCGGCAATAACACACTTAGCGTCGAAAATCCTTATTTTCAACCAGTACCAGGCGTCGCCCAAATTAGTCGGTAATAAATTGGTCACAACAAGATTACAAGATTACCGACGAAAATAATGTAGCGTCGGAAATAGTCAACTATTACCGACCATAACTAGCGTCGGAATAAAAATTTATTTCCGACCATATATATAGTCGGAAAAACATTTATTTCCGACCATATATATAGTCGGAAAAAATTTATTTCCGACCCAATGGATAGTCGGTATAAAAACATTATTTCCGACCATATATATTGTCGGAAAAACTTTATTTCTGACCAGATTAATAGTCGGTCAAAACTTTATTTCCGACCAGATGGATAGTCGGAAAAAAGTTTACATCTATAGCTAATAAACTGTTATTTCCGACTTCAAAAAGAGTCGGTAAAAAAATTTTTTTTTCCGACCACATAGACAATCAGCATTAATTGTACATTTTTAATTTATTATTTCCAACTCATTGGTTATATTTTCATTTCTGACGCAAATTTGTTGTCGGATATAAAGTTAAATACTTGAAAAAAATCATTGCTGTTATCATTTTTTCAACACAAAACCTGATCGAACACAAAAGTGTATATTATATATATATATATATATATATATATATAACTCTTGTACATGTCATGTCATCCATGCACCTAACAAAGACAAAAAGTTCAATTCATGGCAAAATTTCTCCATAGATATATATATTCATGCTCTTTAACTTTTAAGGACTAAGAACAAAATACATAACCCATAATATGACTGATATATATTAATTGTCCATTCAATATCATACAATATCATAAAACAAAAAATAATAATTATTTCCTTTGAGAACACCAACCCAACTAGTAACAAGTTTCTTCCTTTACCCATTCATTTAACACCAACTCAATCTTTATAATGAATAATTAGACTTGATATTACCTGTATATGCTCCCATGATCTTACTATCCAAACATTGTAAGAAATTCATCCATACGTTTCTGTCTCTCTTCTATTGCAGCCTCCATTTGTCTATGATGCTCCTCTATACTTTACATCCTCATTGTAACTTCTGTTTGCACTCGTTCTTGCACTTGTTCTTGAACTTGTTCTTGAACTTGTTCTTGCACTTCAATCTTCATTGTCTCCTTAATTTGTTCCATTTTCTCTTCTAAAATCTCGTTGCGTCGTTTCTCAGTTTCATACAATCGACGAAGCTCATTGATTTGAACACCCTGACTGGATGAAGATGAAGGAGGAGCCAACTTCCCATGGCCAAGACCTTTCACATATCCCGACCTCGTGCCCAACACTTGCTTACATATTTCCGCTGCGATTGGAGGTTAATCATGTTATCCTGCAATAATTATAAATGAGACAAGTTATTACAATTAATGAATATAAAATTACAATTAAAAATAAGTATATAGACATGTTGGGACTGAGGCGTGACCCAACCCTTGCCCTCTTTAAAATGCGTCATCCTCTATAGTTCAATTTGGCCAACAGATTGCTGTGTCAAGGCATCACGCTATATAATGTATATAACGATATTAGTCCTCATTTAAACTTAACCAATGGTCTACTCAAGGATAAGGCAAAACAAAAAGTAAGAAAAATGATATTATACCGTCTCATAGAGGTATTGCACAAATGGTTTTGACCCACCACGATGATTTACTTGAAGTTGTGCCCGGTTTGCAGCATTTTTTTTACTTCTTTCCTATAAATAAAAAAATGCATATATTTTTCTTAAAAGAGTCGTGAAAAGATAAAAAAAAAAAAACTAATGTCCATGACAAAGAAAACTAATGTAGATATTACTGTTTAATGAAGTTAGTACAAAAAGTTGAAAACACACTTTCTACCAAGAGTTCTGAGTAAGACATTATAATTGTTTGATAAGATTCATTTAAAAGAAAAGGAAGACCACTGTGAAAGCTTAGAATCGTGTAGTCCAGAGAAAACAGGAAAGGCATGAAACCTGCTGCTTTGTTCATTTGTTCAATGGATGAAACCTGCTGCTTTGTTTTCTATGATAACATATTAAGTTAATATAATTGGTAACAACAAAAATCAAGACAGAATGAAATCAATCTTTTTTTTTTTTTGATCAGCAAAGAAGAAAATATATTGACGAAAAAGAGAATGAAAAAGGGATACATCACTACAACAACGAAACAGTGCAAACAAGCATGAAGAAGCACAAACCCAAAGAGAGAAAAAACAGCAGGAAAAGAAAAAGAAATTTGGCAAGGAGCCAAAAACAGAACTAGCAGAAAGCAAAAAAGAGAAAAGAAACTGCCAAGCTCCAGCTTAAGCAACAAGGAGACCTCAACAAACAGCAACAGAACTAAAAAAAACACATAGATTTATGCAGGTGACTTGCTTCAACTCAAGCAAAAAGGCAAGAAACAGCAAAACAAGGCATGGATCTTTTGCCGATGAGAATTGCTGCCTCAACCAAGCACGAAATTGGCAACTGAAGAAGCACACAAAATAAGGGGACACCAGCAGCAGGAAAAAAATGGAACCAGCACATCAACAAGAAGTTGCAGCAAGCGACACAATTTCTGAATTCTTCCAACAGAATGAAATCAATCTGCTGCTTTGTTTTCTATGAAACCTCTTGTTCTAGATCCAGCTAAATACAAAGCCATATATTCAATAAATATATATATATATATATATAGAAATAACCAAGATTAAGATAAAAAAACTACAAATAGGCATTCTACTTAAAACAATTCAAGATAAAACAATTCAAGACCATTGATTTAGTGAGGAAAAGGAAAAGGAAAATGAAAAAAAAAGGAGAGACGTTAAAAAAGGATACCTTAAAAGCATTTCCCTCAAATCGGGTGCACACAATTTCCTAGTCATCTAGAGATACGCCATGGTAAGGATGTGAGCGTACATTAACTCCGGCATCAACCATTTTGTTGTAGTGAACATGCATTTCATACCGGAATTCTTTCAGAATTTTGGCAGACATTTTAGCTACGCAAAATTTCATATGCAAATTTTCAAGATCTATGTTGAATACCTCCTACAAATGAAAGTTGAAGGAGCAAATAGCTGATACATTAGTTTAGACAAAGTAGGCTATGGATATGCAAGAACATAGCGACAAATAGATAAAATAAATATTATTTTGTTTTATTGAATATATGTGGTAAATGTAATCTCTGTTGATGTATTTTTACAACTAATAACATAGGAGATAAAAAAAATACACTTTAGTCAACTCAACTTAATAGAGTCTTATTTCAATTATTTAGAGTACAATTATTAATACCTGTGGATTGGACTGGACAGTCTTGATCCAGGTACGGTTAAAAAAAAATGAGGTGGGAATAGATCTTCAGTTTCCCAAATCTTAAGTTTAGAACAACAGTAAAGAACCTTTTATTTATGTCAAAAACTGATTGTACTTCGAGAGCGTCTCACCAGTAGGCAGTGCCATTTTAATCAATTCCAAAATCATATCAAATGATTTGTTACTCCAGCCGTTGATCGTTTTTATATGCATCAACTTCACAAGGAACTCTAATTTTGAGAAGTTTTTACAACCTGGGTAAAGTGGCAGATGCAAATCAGCTGAAAATGCATCAAATGGTTGTGGCTCCTCCCCCTCTACATTAGAATGATCATGACTACTACTTGTTTCCCCTTGCACATTGCTGTCAACATCAATTCTTCCTGCACATACGTTTTCCAACATTTCCCTCAATCCATCACAACCTTGCTCACTAGAAACATCACGACTACTTTCATTATCCACAGTCATAACTTCATGATCTTCGCCATGAAATACCCATCGGGTGTATCTCTTGTCCATTCCATGCAACTCCAAATGTGCTTTAGCTACATTAATAGGTTCATAATACCTATTGTTGCATTTCCTACATGGACATTTAATCCTATTGCCTTTATCTGCGCTCGGACGTGCATACTCAATGAAATCTCTAATTCCTTTCATGTAACTAGGCAAATGTCTACCCGGAACTTTCATCCAACTCTTATCCATGTTTGATCCCTACCACAATAAGAAGTAATCAATTAGTATGCTCCAAAGCGGGCAATTTAAGATTCTGAACTAGTGATATCAATCCCATCAATAATTTGGTTCTTACGGTGGGCAAGACTATTGTCACAGCCCACAGAAACCACAATAAATTACAAAAATGTCGACACTTTGTAATTTCTTACAGTAAGGTTTATTTTTTGGTAGTTTTTGCATATTATTTTCAGCTTTTGTACAGTCAAACACATATTTGAAAACTGAAACTAAAAGAGAATAGAAAGAAAATTACAACAGCCAACCTAATTAGAGTTTTTTCATGTTGCATGTGGAGATGGTGATTTATACACTTACGGTTGACATGAAATTATTTAAGAAAAGAAAAGTTGAAACTACAATTTGTTGAGTTTGAATGTTCTAAATTTACTACCATTTTAAAAGCTTTATAATTAATTTGTTAGTGATTCGGTGAAGATAACAGTTGAGGCATAAGTGTTATAATTGCTCCAGTGCACTGTTTGTTTCCATCTGTGTCTTTTCTGTTTTGATTTTTACTGAATGAGGGCCATTCCCACATTGTGCAGTGAAGTTTGTAACCTGAAAGTGGTTGGATTTAAAATTTCCCCATTGTCTATTTCTCAAATTTAAAGCTTTAAAACAAACATGACATTAAAAACAAACCCAAACATGACATTAAAAAATGAAAAACAGGCCAATATTTTAGAGGGTGAAGGTGTTCAGAGAGAGAGAGAGAGTTGACATATTGAGGCACCATGGGAATAATGCAGCAAGAGAAAACATTTTTTCCAACAAATGACAGCAGGAAACTAGATAAAATTAGATATCCACCACTTAATAACCAACCCCACTTTTTATTCTACCATGGACGGACCAAATTGCATCCATTTCAAGCATCACTTGTCATCACCAAAAGCAAGAGAAATCAGATAAGAGCCTATTAACAAATAATAGCAATTTTAGATATCAATATGACACCTAACATTGCTTGACAAATGCAACTGACTTATCAGTGATAGATACCAGTGTTTTCAACAGATTTGGTTAGACTTACAGTAATCCAACTGACTATGAACATATAATGACTGCATATCATAAAGCATCATCAACAGTTTCATCAAGTTTACGAGATGGTATAAGAGCAATACATGAATCAGGAAACAGGCATAGATAATGGTAAACTTGTTCCTAAAATAAAGTACCTTCCAACATTCACAATATTTGAATAATTCAATGACATAATTTCCATAAAGATATTTTGACAAAACTGAAAAAATTAGAGACAGAAAGAAGTGTGTTTCAGCAAATTAAGTCACCAAGAAAAGTGGAACATATAACAACAGCATAGTTACCAACAGTATAAAGTGGCAAAAGGAACTGTATGCACATAGAAGCTGCTTCCCAAATCAATTGAGGACTGACACAACGGACATCATATATGGAATCTATATACTATAGAAGTCTACTAATATCAAACAAAATTGAAAACATTCAAACCAAAATAATCTGGTAACCAAAAAAAAGGCAGTTTCCAACAACGGATCGAATAACGGTACCCTTGATTTCTTTTGGCGCAGATGATGTATCCCATATTAGCGCAGAGAGCCACCGCAGTAGCGCTTGGTAGTGTTTTTTCGTATAGATTGATAAAACTTTCAACCTCTCCCCAACAGAGAGCTTAAGAGGCGAGACAGAGAGAGGTGAGACAGATCAGAGAGATCACCTCTCCCCAACAAAGAGCTTGAGAGACGAGACAGAAAGAGGTGAGACAGATCAGAGAGATCGGCGCGTGAGACGCCGGTACACAGATCGACGGGGAGGAAGAGAGCTTGAGAGGCGAGAGATCACAGGGCGGCGAGAGACAGAGAGAGGCGAGACAAACCAGAGAGATCGGCGAGAGACAGAGAGAGAGTGGCGCGAGGTTTCGAGTGGGCTAGACAGTCGAGGCGCGAATTTTTTAGCGTAAAAGCTTATTTCCGAGTAATATATACGTCGGAACTGATATTTAATTATTTTCGACACACACGCTCGTCGCTTTTACTTAACTATTTCCGACTCTCAACCATTTCATCGGTATTAGACATTATTTCCGACGTAGCTATACGTCGAAAAAATACTTAAGTATTTCTGACTCAACAAATGGTCGATTTTAGTTACTTATTTCCGACATATACAATACTCGTCGGCAATAGTTAATTATTTCCGACACCTACTAACGTCGAAAAATATCATTTATTATATTTCTGACTAATATGTACTGAAATTATTTCCGACCCCAAGTATTTTGGTCGGAAATAGTTATTTATTTCCGAGCCCACGTATTTTGGTCGGAAATAGTTACTTATTTCCGACTCCAAGTATTGTGGTCGGAAATAGTCAATAATTACCGACGACAAACGGCGTCGGAAAAGGTTCCGTCGTTCTTCCTCCTCATTTTCTACATTTAATTTCTTTCCATCGTAAATACTTAACGTTACCAGCGAAATTATAACCGACGCCTAATATGCATCGGAAATAACCTACTTTCTTGTAGTGCTTGCATCAGAGATTTTAACAATGAAACTAGATGGAGTTCTCTTCAGCAATGACCCAGGAGACCCATCTGCAATTCCCTACGCTGTTGAAACAGTGAAGGAAATAATTGGAAAGGTTCCAGTTGTCGGAATTTGTATGGGGCATTGGGTGGTAAAAGCATTAAAATGAAGTTTAATTATCATTGTGGAAATTATCCAATTCATAACTTTAGGAGTAACTGTGTTGAAATCAGTGCTCATGTACATTATCGCAAAAATATAAAATTACAAACCTCACAATATTTGTTATGACATGGGAAAAAAAAAAATTTTATTATTAATGGTTATTGAAATTTTTTTTTTATATTATTATTATTATTATTATCATTATTACTATTGTTATTAAAATGGGATGTGTAAATACATGTGATGTGTATCATGTATGCATGGATATAAGTATGTATATATATATGTTATTTAATTTAGTGTAGCATGTATGTGTGTGGAATATTATATATATATATATACATAAGTACATGTATGGATGGATATATATATATAAATAAGTATATATGGGTGTGTATGTGTATAAAACAGTGCATGTGTGCACTGTGTGTGGGTGCAACCGAGGGAGTGTGTGTATGTGTGAGAAGTGTCGGCTAAGTGTGTGTGTGTGTGTCTAGTGTGTGTGCCTAGTGTGTGATGAGTATTATATATATATATATAGGCTTATATAGGCAGCTTTGCATTTAATGCAAAGCTGCATTTTGGGGGAAAGAAAGTGGCTGAATACAAAGGGGGAAGAAGTCAGGGGAAGGGGCTAGAGAGAGAGAGACGTGTGAGATTGAGTTGTGATGTATAAGGTGGTCTCGGGTTGTAACAACCTGAAAATTTTTTTTTTTTATAAATTAAATTTTCAAGTTGTTATTATTAATTTTATTAATATTATTATTATTATTATTATTAGTATTATTATGATGGATGCATGTATGTATGTATATATATATACACATATAATTTAAATTTAAATTGTGTGTGTATATGTGTACAAAGTGAGTATATTAATATGTGAATATATATATGTATATATATATATATATATAAGACAGATTGTGTGTGTACGGTTGTGTGTGTGGGTGTGTGTAGATTGAGTGTGTTACACTCAATGAGGAGTGGGGGATGGAGTGTGTGAGTAGAGTTGTGTGTGGCAGTGGGGTTGCCAGAGAGTGGGTCGGATTTAGAGAGAGAGATATAGAGAGAAAATAAAGAGAGTGGTCTCGGGTGGAAAAGAAGAGAAGGAAAGAAAGAGAAAGAAGAGAGAAACAGAGAGAGAGAGAGTTCTAGACCGTGAAGGAGGAGAGGAGGCTCGAGGAGGAACCAGAAAGGTGGAAGTGGGCACGGCTAGAGAGAGAAACGGCCAAGAAAACTTGTAAGTGGGTCACTTCTGTTTCGATTTATTTTAGAGCATTTCAATTGATTTAAATTATAGAACCTTGTAGAGCATAGTGTGAGGATTAAAACGCAACAAAAATGATAGAAAACGGTTGAGAAATGAGGGAGAAAAATGGAGGTGCAGGTCACGGCCGTGGGGGAAAAATCTGGGTTTTCACCGTGATTGGAAGCTTCAAAACAATATTAAAATGCTCCAAAAACGTTTTAAAATGGTTTGGGATTGAAAGGGGCATCAAAAACACCAAGAAAATCAAGTTTGAAAACTTGATTTTCCTGAAATTCCGGCGACGTCGCCGGAGAAGACGACCGGAGGTCGCCGGAACCCTACCGGAAAAGCGGGGGGGGAGATGGGCACTGTACGGGTCGGGTCGGGTCGGTTCGGGTCGGGTCGGGCTTGGGGCTGACCCGCCCCTGCCACGTGTCACCCCCTTGTTTTAAATTAAAAGGAGAGTGGGAGTGTTTGGCAACGGATGTATGAAATTAAAACTTTTAAATTAAAATAGGAACAGGGATATCCTATCCCAGTTCTGGATAAACCCTGTTTGGTTAACCTGATTTAGAATAACAAATTAAACTAGTTTTAATTTGAACCTTTTATTGGAATTTGAACCCTTTGGATTTGAACCTTTGAATTTGAACCTTAACCTGAACTTTCAGAAATTACGAATTGACCCCCAAACTATTAGAAATTACACTTTGACCCACCTGATTAAAATATTAATAAAATATTAATTAAATTAATTAATTAATTATTTAATTAAATTAATTTAATTAATTAAATATTCAAAAACATCCCGGAGTCCAAATGGGACAAGTCATAGGTGTATTTTGACTATCTCGACCATTCTGAGACCAATGGTGAGGTCCGTTTTACGAGACGGGGTCTCGAAAAATAAAAGACACGTAGCAACGTGTAAAATTACCAAAATACCCCTAACTTGAAACACTGTCAGACGAATTCCGAATTAGGTAAACAAATAGTGGAATTTTATTATCTCGAACATTCCGGACTCAACCGTGGAGTCCGATTTGTGAAAAGAGATCACGAAATGTAAGGACCCGTGTAAAGTGCAAAATGACTGTTTTGCCCTTTTTGACCCAGATGCCCAAATTGAATTCTACGAAAGCCTAAACTTATTTTCTTCAACGTCCCGGATTCAACAGTAGAGTTTAATTTAGCAAAGTAGAAGCTTATAAGATAAAGACGTAAAATTTGATGAATAGCGTAATTCAAGTGACGATTAAACTGAGTTTCATGTTATGAATTTTAGGGACACGGAAAGGCAAAGAGAAGGTGACCTGACCTTCAGTGTTCTTGCGGTGGTTTCACTTGACTACGAGTATACCTTTCCGGTTTGAGATCGATTACCAGGTACGATATATTGTGCTAAGTAAGAAATAGAATTGAGATTAGGAATGCTTGCTTTGCTGCGTAAATTGTTCACATGTTTGCCCGAGTGTTCACATGTTTACGTGCTATGTGCTATCTTGTTTAGTTGAATGATGATTATGAGTATATCGCATGTATTAACGTGGTGTGTGAATTATCTGCTTGAAGAACTGTCGATGTCATGAATTGTACACTTGAAAGCATATTTTATGTATGACTGAAATGTATCATTGGGATTGCATTATGACATGATGAGATTAGAGCATATTGGCATGGTGTGATTCCTTGGGCATGGCGTGGGTAAGCACTTGGTGCTTTGCATTATGAGGGTGCAGATCCTGTGGTGAAAAACCCAAAATCGGCCATTAGGTACTTGCGAGCCTGACGGATTCCGGACCGTGAAGCGAGACATAAGTGGCGGTACTCATGCCAGCGGAGAATGACCGTATCATGAGACATGAGTGGCATAGAGTTGCATGGGTGTGTCACGCATCTTGCTCATGTACCGTATACTGTTCATATACTGTCATTATGATATAAAATGCCATATAGAAATAACTGTACACTCGCACATGCCACGACCTTAGTTTTGTTTCTTGCATTAGCATTATATTGTACCAGCATGTTGAGCTGACCCCTTTAGTGGGGCAAACATTTCAGATGATGTTCCAGCTGTGCGGGATATAGAGATGGTCTGATTGAGGATTATATTGGGCCCGATGGGCGCTTGTGATATTATGTAAGGGCATAAGCCCGAGACTGTATTTCATTTTGAATATTGTGAACCAACGGACCAGACTTTATGTATGTATTAGAACTGTGTACGGAATGTATGAGAATGTCATTGTTATCCTTCATTTCGTTATTATTTTATTTCTTTATTTCTTTTTGTCTCGTTACTCACGCCTCGGGTTCGCTGGAATTTGGGGCGTGACACGGGTGGGAAGAAAAGAAAAAGAAAGAAAAGAAAACTGAGAGCAAGGGTGAGAGAGAGTTCTGAAAGGAAAAGAGGTCTCTGAAGCTGATTCAAGCTTGGAACAAGAAGGGTGGAAGAGGGCACGGCTAGAGAGAGAAACAACAGGAAATAACCGTGAGTGATTCTTTCTGTTTTGAATTTTTTTAAAGCATGCTAATTGATTTAATGTATAGGGTCTTAGAGAGCATAATGTAGGGATTATTTTGCAAAAAGAATGAGAAGAAATGGTTGAGAAACTAGGGAGAAATCTTAGGTTGCAGGTCACGGCCATGATAGGTGGATGTTAACATTTTATGTGCAAAACCTTGTTTGGTTGTTGGGAAAATAGTCCCCTTGAGTGCAGAAATACATTAGGATGGAAATAGGAGAAAACCGTGACCAAATGGTGACAAAAATGAAAGAGAAAGAGTTGGCCGGAGAGTTGACCGAGGGTTTGACCCTCTATTTCGAGAAGGTGGGGAAGAGTTTGAGGGAAATGGAGGTTGGGGATGAAATCTACATGAAAAGGGGGAGAGAACCACATTTTAAAACCTTGGAAAAGTCACCGGAGACCGATCGCCGGCGCCGGAGAAGACGCCGGAACCCTACTGTGCGTCGCCGAAAAATCGGGGAAGAAGGGGGGGCTGTTCCGGGCCTGGGTCGGGTCGGTTCGGGTCCGGTTCGGGCGGGTGTGGACCGCCCCTGCCACGTGTCACCATGTGTTTTAAATTAAAAAGGGATTGGGTCTGTTTGGTTGCGGACTTAAGAAATCAGAAATTTAAATTGAAATAGGAACAAGGATATCCTATCCCTGTTCTGGATAAGTCCCTGTTTAGGTAACCGAATTGGGAATAGTAAATTTTGATTAATTACAATTTTGACCTTGAACCTTTTGAAAATTGAACCTTAACCTAGAACTTTAAGAAATCTGATTTTGAACCCCAGAACTTTGATTAATTATGTTTGACCCCCCATGAATAAAATATTAATAAATTATTAATTAAATTAATTAATTAATTAATTAATTAATTAATTTAATTAATTAAATATTCAAAAATATCCCGGAGTCCAAATGGAACAAGTCATTAGTGTATTTTGACTATCTCGATCATTCTGAGACTAATGGTGAGGTCCGTTTTACGAGATGGAGTCCCGAAAAAATAAAAGACCCGTAGAAACCTTTAAAATTACCAAAATGCCCCTGAATTAAAGTACAGTCAAACGAACTCCGAATTAGGTAAACAAATAGTGAAACTTTATTATCTCGAACATTCCGGACTCAACCGTGGAGTCCGATTTGTGAAAAGAGGTCACGAAATGTAAGGACACGTGTAAAGTGCAAAATGATTGTTTCGCCCTTTTGAACCCCGGTGCCCGAATTGAGTTCTACGAGAACCTAACTTATTTTCTTCAACGACCTAGAACCAATGGTAGAGTTTAATTTAGCAGAATAGAAACCTATGAATTTAAAGACATAAAATTTGATGAATAGCATAAATTCAAATGAAAATAGACTGAGTTGGAATTTATGTTTTTAGGGACACTTACAGGACAGGAGAGGGAGATCTGATCTCTTGCATCTTCATTGATCAGTTCAGTTACATATCGTGCACGTTCTTCTTGGGTTGTGACTGACCCATCAGGTATGGTGTTTTGCTAATGTTAAAAATGAAGTTAAGTTAGGAATATTTGTGAATGACTGGAATGCTGTATGTGTTTATTTGTAATGTGTTTACCTGATTATTTGGAATTGGTTGTTCACATGTTATGTGTTACTTGCAAGTTTAATAAAGTGAAGAACATGAATTATGATGTATGAACACATGAGATATGCATGTGTATGAAACTGACTGGTGATTTATTTATTATTGTCAGAGCATGTTATGTTATTGAGATCCATGTTCATTGAGATTGCATTGGCATATTGGCATATGATGAATTCTTTGAGAACATGACGTGGGTAAGCACGTGGTGCTTTGCATTATGAGGGTGTAGATCCTGTGGTGAAAAACCCAAAATTGGCCATTGCATTGGTACTCCGTAGCCATCAGGGAGTACCCGTAAACGAGACATGGGTGTGGCATAGAGTTGTGCATGGGTGTGTCACGCATACTATTCATATATATTACTGCGATGCTTGAATGTCATTTAGGAATAAATGTACACTTTGCACATGCCACGCCTTAGCTTTATTTCTGGCATTAGCATTTCATCATACCAGCAGTTGTGCTGACCCATTCGTGGGCAACATTTTTCAGATGAGGATCCTCCAGCTACTTGAGACTCTGTGATGCCCTGGTAGGGTGAAGCACGTGATATATTTGTGATCCATGAGACTTGTATTTTGTTATGTAAGGGCTTAAGCCCGAATGACCGATGAACGATGTATTGTATATTATTTTATGTATTGATGAGAATGGACGCATGTTTAGTGAATTTGATTACTTTTTTCCTTTTATTTATTTCATTTCTGTCTCGTCAGTCGCGCCTCGGGTTTGCAGAAATTCGGGGCGTGACAATATTGGATATATAAAATAATCAATGTTAGAAACAACCTAATGATTTCAAACAAACAATCAATGTATGTTGTTGGGAATTGCTCTTTGGTTTGAAGGACTCTGATCACTACTTTTAATTAAAAACTAGTGATGTAAGCTTTTTGTTCATAAAGGTGGAGAATTTAACTTGAAAATTTTATAAAATTTTACACAGTTTACAATCAATGAGTTTTTAATCAACTATGTTTAAATACTAATTATTTTGTCACAATTTTTCATAACCTTGAAAGTTAGTTTTAAACATCCAACATGTGAACAAAGAATTTTCTCAATTTTCTTTTTATAAAATTATGAAACTTTATAGTTTTAGAACAGTGTAAAACTTTACACTTTTGCTGTCGAAATATTACATTTTTGGAATAATTTTTTTTTCCAGATTTTCATATTAAATGTAAAGACTTGAAATTTTAGAATGGAATTTTTTTTTTAGTGTTCAAGTGTACGTAAATTAAATTGATTACATAATGTTAAAAAAAAAAGAAATAAATGAAATAATAATAATGATGAATGAGGCAAAATAAATAAATAAATGAAGTAAAATAAAGCAAAATGAAAAGAAATAGAACAGGTAGAAATGAAAAGTCAAGTTGGCAGGATTTTTGTGGTGGTGGCATGTTAATATGTGCATATATATATATATATATTATAATATATATGTCATCAAAAGGAGGGAAAAGAAGCAAACAGGAGATAATGTATGTATATATATATATATATATATATATATTGTGTGCGGTGTGTGATGTATATGTGGTTGTGTAGTGGGTCAATAAAAGGGGCTACAGCAGGTGTAGGGTGCAGGTCAGTGTGCATGTGTATGTGTGTGTTGTAGCGTGTAGCAGTGTAGGTTTAGATGTGCAGTAGGTTGCGTGTAAAAGAAAAGAAAGAAAAAAAAAAAAAAGAAGAAGTAAGAGAGAAATTGAGGTAGCAGCCGCGGCAGACCTAGGAGACGTGGGGGTTGAGAAGGAAAAGGAAGAGGGAGAGACTACCTGTAGCAGCAGCGCTGCAACAAAGAAGGAAAAGGGAGAGATTTGAGAAACGGTGCAGGAAGAGATGGCATGAAGTTGGAGCAGTTTGCTGGGCAGCCGCAGTAGCCGTGACTGCGGCTATTACAGGGAGTGGAGAGTAGTATTAAAACCAGGAGAGTGGTATCAGCTGCTTCGATCCAGCAGTAGTGGCGATGGCACAGCAGGTCGGTAAAAATATATATATATATTTAGATGTATGTGTGAAACGGTGGTAGGAGCAGTGATTGATAGCAAGTGATTGGAGCTGTGGGTTTTGGAGTTACCTGTAGCGGTGGGAGCTATGTTTTGGAATGTCCTGTAGCGATCGTAGCTGCATGTTACGGATTGAAGGAGCAGTAGCAGCAGAAGCTGCTGGGATAAGGAACTTGTTGTAAAATCTACAGAAAATTGGAAGACTTGATGCGGCTAAACAGCGGCTGCAATAGGGTAAGCCCCTATTCTCTGTGATTCAAAATTTATTGGGTTGCTTTTAATTTCCCTTTGAGCTGTTATGAGTATGGGACATTAATCTAGAGTAGGAGAGAAAAATTTTAGGACAAACAAGGAAGAAAACAGTGAAGGAATAAGGGAAATTTTAGAAATTTCAGATTATGGAACTTGAGTTGGGCTGAGTTTTGTGATTTAATTTAGGCCAAACTGGGTCGGGTCCGACCCGACTCACCCATTTGGATGGCTGCCCAATATTGTTATTGTATGGGAAAAATTTTAGATTTGAGTTTAGGAGGTGTTTGGTTCAAAATGAGAAGCTATCCAATGATTGGCTTACAATAGAAAAACAACGTGAACACGCAGGAAATGGGGAAAATTATAGCAGTGAATAGAGCTTTGTGAAAATTTTAATTATGCCAGAAATCATAGTTAATTATGAATTAACCCGATGAATAAATTAATTAAATATTAATTAAATTAATTTAAAGGAGGGGAAATTACCAAAATACTCTTGAGTCGAAAAGTAGTACAACGGACACCGAATAAATTAATTGAATAGTGAATTTTTATTATTTCGAGCATTCTAGACTCAACAGTGGAGTCTGATTTGTAAAAAGAGGCATCGAAAAATAAGAAACCATGAAAGTGCAAAATGACTGTTTTGATCTTTTTAGTCGAACGTCCAAATTAAATTTCACGAAGGCCTAAACCTATTTTCTTCGACGTCACGGACCCAATTATAGAATTTATTTTAGCAAAATAGAAACTAATAAAATAAAGACATAAAATTTGATGAATAGCATCATTCAAGGGACAAACCGACTGAGCTACATTTTATGGTTTTAGGAACACCGAAAGATAAAGAGAAGGCAGTCTGACCTTCTGCATTCTCACTGCTAGCCGCCATCTTGCGAGCACGTTTTATTAGGGTTGAGACCAACCCGTCAGGTATGATATTTTACTAATGTGAGAAATGAGATTAAGCTTAGGAGTATTTGATAAGATGATTGAATGTTCTCTATGCGTAATTGCTATTAGGAAACCACTTAGAATTTGATTGTTTATATGCTTACGTGTTCTTTATGAATCTGTGGGTGTTATGAATTACTTCTTGAGTTGTCATCATATGTGATTTATGTTTTAGAAGGATCGCTGATATTGCGACATGTAGAATTGTATAAGTGTTGGGATTGATCGAGCATGACACGTAGATTTATGGATGAAATCTTGTAATTTAAATGCTATTGTTAATCTTAAATGTGATGCATTATTTAAAGCATGTTGCATATGCTTATGAAAGAGATGTTACATTTGAACTGTATCATTGCATGACGAAATCATGGCATATTGGCATCGTGTGATTTCTTGAAAGCATAGTATGGGTCAGCACGAGGTGCTGGTGCATTATGAGGGTGCAGATCCTGTGGTGAAAAACCCAAAATCGGCCAATAGGTACTCGCCTGCCTGACGGATTCCGGACCGTGAAGCGAGACATACGTGGCGGTACTCATGCCAGCGGGGAAGGACCGTATCATGAGACATGGGTGGGCATAGAGTTGCATGGGTGTGTCACGCATACTGCTTACATACTGTATATTGTTCATATACTGTCATCATTACATCGAATGCCATATAGAAATAACTGTACACTTGCACATGTCACGACCTTAGTTTTGTTTCTTGCATTAGTATTATGTCATACCAGCATGTTGTCGCTGACCCATTCGTGGGCACAGGTTTCAGATAAAGCTCCTGGCACGCGAGACTTGATGAAATCTTGGAGAAAGGAGAGGGAATGAATTTGGAAGAATATTTGGGCCCTTGGGGCGTATTTAGACATTATAAAAGATTGATGTATTTCTGAAAAACATGGAAATGACATTGTATATTGTAATAAATAATGAATTTGTGATCTTTTAGTTTAAGTGTAGGAGTAGACGTGATGGATTGTATGAGTAGGTGATGTATATTTAACTTTGATAGAGTTGTGGCCATCGAGTGAGGATGGATTGTAACTGTTATATATATATATGTTGTATTGTGTTTATCAGGGGGAAAAGGTTCGAAAAACAAAGGAGGTGCTGCCGAAATTTTTAGAAAATTAAAGAACTCTATTTAATTTGACGTAAATTCATAAATCTGTTTAATTATCTTTTATTTTATTTACTTTCTGTTCGTCAGTCGCACCTCGGGTTTCGGTCAGAAATTCGGGGCGTGACATTAAATATAAATCTTGTTTGATAAATCTCAATATTTAGAATCCAAATGTATTATTTTTTTTTATTAAAAATGGATTTATAAATTTCAAGTTATTGAATTTTAAAGTTTTGAAAAAAATTTTTGCTCATGTTTCTTATTTCACGAAATTTGGTATTCCAAGCCACGTGCTTGTCTTTTGAAGAATGAACTGACTTAGGAAGTAAGGATATTTTAGTCATTGAATATTAGAAGGACTTGATGTGTTATTAAGTTTACACTAGGACTTGATAATAATTTTTATACTTTTAATAGACTTCTTACTAAACGACCCTTTTTAAAATACATGGATATAAACTCAGTGGCTTGGAGCAATTGTCCTCTCAAAATAAAAGACATTAATTAAGTCACCCTAAGGGATAGTTCGGTTAGAGCGCCAAAAAAAAAAAAAGTAAGAGTACAAGATTCCTTATTCATTACTACATATGCTTTCTTCGAAGTACCCTCATAACAAATAAAAATTCGTGCAAAATAGTTGTGAAAAGAGACTTTGATTTACTATCCAATCACGTGAACCAGGATTGCCATTAATAAAACTAGTTCCGAGTCACCATAAATAAATAATAAAAAAAAAAGACATTAAGTCAGACTTCATCCAGGAGAGCTAACGATAACTTGCGTGTGTATCGACAATTGATCATTCAATAGTTAATATTTTTTTTATTTTTTATTATTTAATTTTATTGAGGAACCAACTTTATTTCATCATGAATAATTAATAATTCCCATATGGTTAATAATTCTTAGAAAACATTACTTTATAAAATCATATAATTATTAAAATAGAAAATTAAACATGAATATGCATATAAATATATAATAGAACAACTAGTACTAATATTAAGTTATATATATGCACCAACACAAATTATACATACAGAATGAGACTTACACTCCGTTTGAATTGATGAATTTGGAAAGAAATGAGAGAAAATGGGAAAGAGAAGTTATTTCGTGCTTGATTTAAAATTAGGAAAGGAAAGGGAGGGCAATGGATGGAGAAGGAGGGTATCTCAATTCTTATTTTATTTAATTTGCTCTTCTCCCTAAAGTGGACGGAGAGAGAAGAAAATGAGAAAATCTTTTAATAAATTTTTTATAATACCAATTCTAACCTTATAATTATAAAGGAAAAAATAAAAAAGATACATCTATATTAGGGTATAATAGTAAAAAAAATATAATCCTTTATTTTTATTTCATTCTTCTATTATTTTCAGGAAATATGAGAGGATCGCACTCTAATTTCACTCATTTGTTATCTAAGCATGAAAGAGTGATGCCATTGTCTTCTTTTCTCCCTCGTAACTAACATTATAATTTCCTCTCTTCTTTCTCATAAACCATAACTAATGTTACCATTTCCTCTCCTTCTCCACCAACGTATCCAAGCATAGTGTTTAGAGAGAGTCAGTCAGAGAATTAATGACACTCAGAGAGAGAGGGAGAGAGAGGGGGAGGGAGAGTTTAGTGATGAATAATGAGGACTGTTAGAGATGATAAATGGAATGCAAGTTATCACTAGAATGTAATTAACCTAGATGAAACCCAAATGCACCCGAAACCTAGCTAAATAAAACCTAAATGCACCCAAGTGCCTGCAGCCAGCAAGGGTTTCTCACTTTCTCAAGTGAAGGGAACTACTATTATTTTGTACGTTAAGTTTAAGGGCAAAACAATGTTTTAAAACCCGGACCGGACCGGCCGGTTCAACTGGTTAAACTGTCGACCGGTCTACAAAACGGTCCAGTTTAACCCATAAACCAGTTTTAAGTTCAAAACCGTTCTAAAAATAGAAAACCGGTAAAACCGGACAGTCCGACTGTTGAACCGGTTGACCCGGTACTAGGTCAACCGGTTCACCGGTTCTTGGTTGCAATTTTTTTTTTTTTTTTGATATATTCAAAATCTCATATTTCTTGCAATTTTTTGGCTGAATTTTGGCTGAGTTGAGTTGGTCTTTGGCTGAATTTATTTTGGATTGTATTTAAAATTTTAAACCCTTGAAGTTTGAAACTCCAGTATTATATATTTGTATCATGTGGTATTTTATTTTATTTTATGCATGATTATTAGTGTTTGTATCTTTTTTTTTTCTTCATGTAGTTGAAAACTAAATTATTGAATTATGCTTGGATTGGATGTTAAAATGATTTTTGTTATGGTCCTTGCGATTATAGAAGAATGGCAATGAAGTTTCAACTTTCAACATTATAATAAGGTATGTCTACTATACTTTTTTTATTTTTTTCTTGAAGTTTTACATATTAAGAAAATTCATATTTTGTAAATTTTTTTAATATAATTTTTAGTAATTTTTGTATAATTTTTTTAATTTAAAATATCAATAATATGTATTATTAAATTTATTAATTACATAATTATGACATCACGATTTGATTCCGATTGACTCGACGGTTGAACCGATAATTCGTAATCCGGACATTTTTCCGGTTCGTTGAATGGGCTGGGTCTGAAAACATTGGGGCAAAGTAGCTTTTTCCTGTTAATCAGGGCATACTAATAAAATTGCATAGCACTAAGGCAATATGGGTACATGATAAAATTTTGTTTGCTGTACTAATTTTTGGCTATCAATATTACTAGTAGTTGTAGTACGAAGAGGGCAATATTTGTAACGTCATAAAAGTAGGAATGCATAGTAATAGTAATTTTAGAAATGTGAGAAAAGATCCTTGGAATTTTCAAAAAGGTTAAGAGCATGTCTGGGTAATTTATCTTTATATATTTTTACGGAAAATAAATTAAATTCATTAAGAGAAAATTAACTGTAATCATTAAGAAAATAAAAATATTAGTAATTTCTTGGGTCTCTTGAATTATTGTTTCTTAAAAAGATTTGACTGTAATTTTTTTTTATTTCTTTAAATACTTACTGCTAATCTGATTTTAGGAAGTCAATAGTAAAGTGTAGTCAATTCTTTTGTTTTTTATATACAAGGGTGGAGAGAATGAATTGAAATCATGCTAATTAAGTAGAGAGTAAATATTTGCATCACTTAATAATTTTTATACAAAGAAGAGGAAATCAGAACTTTTATACAATAGAGAGATAATCGAACTCACGTTAATTACATAAAAAAATATATACTTACACTACTTGAATAGAATCTCAATTTTATGTATTCTCAAATTCTTAAAATAATATTAACCATGCATATCAAAAAGAAATATACAAAATGCGTGTGCGGTGCGGTGCACGGATGCCTTTAATTACCTAATGAATGAACTAAACAAAAGTCGTAGTCTGCACACCAAAAAACCAAAAAAACAAAAAAAAACAGATATGGACTAATAATATATATATATATATATAGAGAGAGAGAGAGAGAGAGAGAGAGAGAGAGAGAGAGAGAGAGAGAGAGAGAGAGAGAACAAATTGAATAACTTCAGATGAGCACTACAAAGACATGCATACAGGAATATTGACCCTCCAATAGTGGGTCACATGGCTTTACCATTGGCAGAGTTAACGCCAGAAATAATAAAAGAGGACTACATAAATTAGTGGAAACATGAAATTAGTTTTGAATCAGATCAAACATGCCCACACTGAATGATCCATGAACAAAGATCGCGGCCAGATAACTGTCTTGACAAAGAAATTTAAAATGACAAACAAACAAACAAAATTTGTCTTAAGATAACTTTGGGTTAGTGGAAGTTAAAAAGAGCAAGAGCCCACCAATTATCAGAATGGCCGGTTACCCGAAAAAAGTATTTAATAAAACTTTAATGTCACTTTCACCCAAATAATATTATTTTTTCACTTATTCCTATAGCCAAAAGAGAAAAAAAAAAAACACATATTAATAATTTTAACCAAGTTTTTAATTTAAACTACTGAAAATTAGGTAAATATTTTTTTTCTTTTAAGTATTTTTTTTAGGAAATAATTTTTTTACAAGACCTTTTATCACTTTAGTGCCACTTGTCAAATGAAGTCTAAGAAAATCAGTAACCAAATAGTGGTTGTAAATGGGACCAATTTGAGATGTTCAGAACCTCAGCAACAAGGTTTGAATCTTAGAGCTCACTGAGTCGATCATAAATTAAAGGTCTTAATGCCAAACCCTAAATTTCAAGCAACATAAAATAAATAAAATGGTAAATTACACTTACCTTTCCTGATGTTTATGACATTATACTGACTTTTTTATGAAATTTTTGAAACTATACTAATTTTTTCTATTTTACAAAATAATATACAAATACCTTCCTCTAATCAATTTTTTTTTTTTTTTTTCAGAATAACAAAACTACCCATTTCATATATTTTTTTCAATCTTTTTAAATCTTGACCATTTTTTTTTTCATTTTTCAAACAAATATTGATAAAACCTTAAATTTATTTTTATATAAAATAAAAATAAGTTATTTACCTTAAATTTGTTTTTAAATAAAAAATCTTTAAAAAAAAGTTAGAATAAATTGGTCAAAATTGAAAAAATACAAAAATAAATAAATAAAATGGTAGTTGGGTTAATTACACTTACCTCCCTTAGAGTTTCTGACAATTACAGAAACCTCCCCTATACTTTCTGAAATAACACTGTCCCCCCTTCTAGTTTAAGCATTAGTTACAGATTCCCTCTTACCTTCAAGAGTCGTTAGTTGACTTAACGGAATTCAATGATGTCAGCTTCAAATTTTATTCAAATGCCAACTTTGCCCTTACAAATAATGTAAGGACAAAATTATCCTCACAAGTTATGGTTAAATGACAAAACTACCCTCACAAGTCATGGTTGATCAAGCATGCCTCTGATCCAGTCTAAATACAAGTACTGAGAATGGTTTGAATTTTCTGAGCAACTACAGTACCAATTGGACCATCAACACCCCAAATTCTATTGAGCCACTGAGATAGCATCAAGGAAATTCTACATTGAATACCAGTGGTTTTAATAGTGGAGGACCATTCAACCCCCAAAACGTTCCATTATCAAGTAGAGAGTTTTTCCTCACTTAAAGTTTTCTCTCTTCTCTCTCACGCTCGAGGGATGGCCACTACCAGCACCGCTATTCTCTCAGTCAAGCGGCGGCCACCACGATTGCCATTCTTTCAATCAAACACCGGTAGCCAAAGTGGACCGTACTTAAGAACAAATGGAGACATTTCTGTTGAAGTGATGTCTGCCATTGTTTGAGGCCCTGATCGATCCACGCCTATTCCATCACCTAAGCTCTTTTCTCTCCTTAACAAAAACCCTAGAGGTCATTTTCAATCTCTGCTATTACCTTCCTTCCACTGATTTTCCTGACTTTAGGGTCTTACTTTTTAGATCCACAAATTCAGACTATAAGTCTCTCATATATATATATATATATATATATACACACACATATATATATAGACATATGGAGAAAGAGAGAGAGAAGAAAGATTTAGGGAGAGAATTTGAGAGATGTGGGTTTGATGAATTTGAGATGTGTAGGGAGAGAATTTGAGAGATGTAGAGAGAGAAGAAAGAGTAAAGGTGCAGAGACACAGATAGATAATGATATTTAATAATATGGGTAATATAGTAATTTTATATTTTTTGTCACGATCGTTTAACTGACAAGACTGACAAGAGGAACAATGTTATTTCAGAAACTATAAGGGAAGTTTTTGCAATTGTTAGAAACCTCAGGAGAGGTAGGTGTAATTTACCCAATGTTAGTTTCATCATTTTAAAAAAAATAACAGGTGGGAGGTATCTGTATATTATTTTGTAAAGTAGGATATGTTAATGTAATTTCAGCAACTTCAGGGAAAGTGAATGTAATTTACCTAATTAAATAAAAAAAATTCTCTTTAAATTCAATGAGAACCCATTATAAATATCCAAAGATCTTAATAATCGAACAAAAGATCAAAATTTATTAAAGTTTTCGTGGATTAAGTGTTCAATGGTAAATTTTGACATATAGTAAAGAAAATTATGTTTTTATGTTCAAAAATCATAACTTGAATCCTTTCTAAAAAGTAAAAACTAGACTCAAAATATTTTAAAACAAAAATATTAATTCCAAATTGAAAACTTAACTTGATATAATAGTCTTTTGGCCCTTTTGAAATTAAACACAAGTGTGCTAAAAAATAAAGAGGCAAATCTAATCACAGGTACTATAACAAATTTATTGAAAAATGTACCACCTAAGTAATTTGGCTTTAAAAATAGGACTTTTGGTCTTACGTTCCTGAGTAAGTTAAAAATTAAAAGTGTGTCTAACACCAATAAATACTTTAATTCTAAAAATTTCTCAATATTTATGTGACTAAAATATCCCTTACTATTTAAAATCTCTATATACGGAAAACTACAAACTTTCGTGAATTTATGAATTCATGAAGTATTTCAAAAAAGCTTGCTTCAAAATTAATTCAATAAATTATAAATTTATTTTTGATCAAATTTATAATTGAACTCTAATAATCAAAATTTATCAAACAAGATTCATATTGCATATTAAAATTTTAAAAAAAAATGGCTATGAAATAGTGATATTTCTTCCTAGCAAAATAGAGAAATTTAATTGTTTCATTATGAAACAATGAAATTTCACTATTTTAAGTCTTGACACAAAAAAAGAAATTGTAATGAGGGAGAGAATAATTGTAGAATATAAGTCCGGAGACATAATAAAATTTCATTATACTAATTCAATAAACTTAATACAAAAAAAATCACTATATAAACAAAAAAAAAATCACTCTTTACAGTAGCGATTAACATTAACACCACAGAATCACAAAGACCACAAAGGGAGTGTACATGGCTTAGTATAATGATTCTTTTTAGCATGATCAAAATGTTAATGGAACTCAAAGAACACCACTATCAGTTAATCTATATATTAAAGAAAATTACAAAAATCTCGACGTTTGTTGGTGATCAACAAAAAACTGTACAAAAAGAGAGTATACATGATCCACTTTCAATCACAAAAGCCAATCTTATTGTTTCATTGAGAACCATTATTGTGTTGCCTTTCACTTTCCTAATCCACTTATCACTTGATCATTTCTTGAAGATGTAGCTACGAAATTTTCACATTTTTTGCAGTGTATATATGGATTGCTTTGTCACCTTTGATATCTTTATCTACAAAGTTATGATCCAACACCTTTGCAAGAAAAAAATAATAATCTAATTTATCTAAAATTATTTATCACTTCGACCTCTCACATAGTCTCATACCCCATTGATGTGGATCCCTCGATGTTTTACCGGATTTCCAGAATGTGCGATGGACAAGATAGGGTTGGAGTAATGATATCCTTACCATGACATTTTACCAAATTTTCTTACCTATTGACGTGGCTATTTGGGTGCTAGTTAATTAAGCCTATTGGTATGTGCGGGTGCTAGTCAATTAAGCCTCTTGGACTCACCTGACATGACTAGCACCAACTCGTTTCATTGACTAACACCAAGAGGTTGAATTCACTAGCACGCAAGATTATATTCACTAACACCCAAATAGTCACGTCAGCAGGTAAAATTTTTTGGTAAAATATTATGGTAAATATAGCATTATTCGGCGTTGAAGAAGGCGAAGAACACACGACTCTATCGAGCAAACCAAGTTTCGCGTGTAGAGAAAGGATTTTAATTGTAATACAGGGTTAGAAATCTTTACGGGTGAAGTTTTTATTAGATATCTGCCACCTAATAAATAATAGACTTGACTTGGACTCAAAGACCAAAAAACCAAATGGACATATAATAGAAAAAATTATCGTCGTGTCCTTAAGCTGCCAATAACTTATTACAAGGGACTTCATACTAATTATCCCTTAAAAATATTTAAGAACTAGACTTAAAGAAACTTTTTTCTACCAAATGTCATAATATTTCAACATCTGTGACTGTTTTGAATTGATGCAGCTACTAATACCCTAATAAAATCTAAAACAAATCCCTTTCAAATATGATGAAATCTTATAAGCACCACCCGAACCTCACCTTTTTATCACCTTTTTATATCTGGCAAAATTTGGGCAATCATAAAATTTAATAAAATGCAAACCTCAAGATTTGTTTTTTCAAGCAGAAACCTCCCCAATGAAAATCAAATCACAACCATTCACATTCCAATCCTATTTAATTATAACTGCAATTGTATAATACTTTAAAGCACTTCACAATCTCTTAAGATTAAGTTATTTACACAAAAAGATATATTCTTTCTCTCAAAATGTTGACCATAAAAGGCACACATACTAAACTTTCACAAGTACAAAGTCCAAAATGCTTCTCTCTATCCCCATGTGTGCATATATAAACTTACTCTTTCTATCCAAACATCCTTTCTTGAAAAGGTTAGGGGCAAAGGGGTAAGCTAACAAAGCTCTATGAATTATTCTTGTGATCCGTTATGTGTTTTCAAATAAAACATATCTTTCACTTGAAAGCATACTATTTGATTTAAAAATATCAACAAATTAGATTGTGTGTGGGCATGCCAGAGTCTATTGGGCTCATATCGGTGCCAAAATCATCCTTGTAAGTTTGGTTATATGAATTGGATCAAGAGACTGTTGAGAAGTAAGGAATTTCCCTCCCTTTAAGGTTCACCTTTCCTTTCAACGAGAAATTTTACACATGTTGACTAACAAGAAGAAATTTGTAATAAGGATATATGAATAAAGCACAAAATGTACCTTGTATTAAACAAATATTGTCTAATGCAACTTGAAAGTAATTACAATAGATTTCAATTATTATTTGTAAACTATACTAATGGCGATAAAGAGTACAAAAAAATGATAGAAAGGTGGTGAAGTTATGCTACTACTACTCCTATGGCTATGCTAGGTGTCATAGGGTCTAAATTTGAACTTGAATTTTTCTGCCTTGTGATGGCCTAAGACACTGTCTTAGTCAGCCAATACACACACAGTCATGCCCAAGAGGCTTAAATAAAGACAAGCAACACAAAGACACACACTTTACAGGAAAACTCTTCCCAACCTTTACTTTTCTCAAAAGTATAGGAATATAACCTTTAGGGTTGCGTGACAAGAAGCACACACTCTTACTTCTATGTCTGCACCCCTCTATTACAACGTATTTATAGACAAAACTACAACCAACCATGTGTGTGTCTATGACACACACATGCTTGTAGTTACACCCCAGCTGCTAAGGTTCTGTCACAGACAGCCACCTGTTGCTTGCAGTTGACACCCCCAACTGCTAGGGCTGTCTGAAGCCTTGGATTTGCGCCACATATAAGCAATCAGTTTATCTCACTACTGCATTCATTGCCAGCCATAAGATCAATGCACCAACATAGTATGGCAGTTCCCCTTGTCTGTCCTTAGACAGCTTTGTCTTGTGTCAGACTAGCAACTACCGCCAAATGTGTTGCCAACTGCTGCCACCTGTGCTATCAGCACTAATGCCACCCCAAGCCCTCACTCAAGGACATGGCTATGTGTACTCAGCCTTCAATCAGCGCACCACTTGATTCCACCAATGCTTCCTTATTAGCCCTCATTGCCAAACCATGCCTACTCATGGCTTGGTCTTGTTTGTCAAATGTTACCACCATATGCCGCCACCACTGGTGATGGAGGTCGGACCATCATGTTAAACCTAGCTTACAACAGTAATATGCCTTGCCCCGAAGGTGCCAAGGTCTTAGGCCGCATGGCTTACTTTCCCATGGACACCTCAGGGTGGTACTTCCCCCTATATATGTCTTAGGACAATTTACCCAGTTGACAAGAGTAGACACAATCACTTGCAAAGCTAAGTTGCTCTTGCTGTGCACATGCGTGTCGCCAAAGGCTATCAGTGCGCGCCAACTATTGTCAAAGTGCTGCCTTGGCCTTTGCTACCCATGTTATGCACACAAGCTACACCAAGTCAAAGTATCCATCAAGACAACCCAATCTTCAAGTAAGGGTGTCCATGACAAGCCACCCCCACCTTGGCCTTGGCATTGGCTGAGGCTCACCAATGCCTTTGCTTTGTCAAACCCTCAAGGGGCTAACAAACCACCCCCACCAGAGGAATCCGACACCCTCGTCAAATTCTTCCAGTAGTCTCGAATCTGCAGCTCAAATTGCCACACAGTCACATCTCTTTCCCAACTTGCATCAGCCTCGCTGCTGCCCCTTCCACTGAACCAGATAATCAGTCCGCCAGTTCTTTTTACTCTGACCTTATGTCCAGTGAGAAAGAATTTTCTCAACATCTTTCTCAAATTGTTTCCTTATCACTGGCAGTGCCCTCCTTGCTTGCTTCTTTGAGGCATCAAGAACATCTTAATGGAATGGCTTCAAGAAGCTAACATGAAAAGTCGGGTGAATCTTCAATCTATCTGGAAGCTTCAGCCGATAAGCCACATTTCCCACCCTCTTGATCACTTCAAAGGGTCCATCATATTTGGGGATTAGCCCCCGGTGAACTGTCTTATTGCTGATCTTCTTCCAGATTTGGGGAGTCAATTTCAACAGAACTTGATCTTCCAGCTGAAACTTAAATGACCTTCTGTGCTTGTCAGCATACTTCTTCATCCGATGTTGTGCCTTGTTGAGGCTGTCAACAGCTTCATCCAACAGCTCATGCTTGTCTCTAGCAAAGCGATAGGCAGCTGGACATTGACCACCAATCTTCTGTTTGGCCACCTCATGGGGAGTGAGGGGCTGCTGTCCCGTGGCCACGTCGAAGGGACTGAGTCCTGTTGTAGAGGAATTTTGCAGGTTGTAGTAGAATTGGGCAGTGTTAAAAAGCTGCACCCAATTCTTCTAGCTTGCAGTCACATAATGCCGCAAGTACTCCTCCAATAGTACATTCATCCTTTCTATCAGACCATCAGTCTGAGGATGATTTGCTGTAGAGAAATTCAATTTTGAACCCATCAGCCCAAATAGAACCTTCTCTGTATCTGGGACACGGGCACCTTGAAATACTACTCCATGTCCCAAAGGAAATTTTCCAACTCCTTTGAATTTCTGGCACCAGAAAAGGGTTTCGGTTTAGGGACTTTGATCTTGGAAAACACCTCTACGATGGTGCCGGAGTAGGTAGGGACAGACTTCTTGACGAGGGCTACATCATTCTTCAAGCACTTGAGGTTGATTTTCATGACATCTGTCAAGGACACCACATCCTCCATGATATTGGTGATTCTGGCACTCGTTTCTGTCATGAAATCGTCAAAGATCTTACTTAGGTCCACCAACTCGATGGCGTGTTGTTCTGTTTGAACAAAAAGTGGAACAACACCATCATCTTCAAGGACACCAACAAATTTTTCCAAGCCGGACACTCGATCTTTCAAGGCCTTGTTCACAGTACCACCAACCATGGTCGTCAAACTGCGCTCTGATACCAAGTGTCACAGGGTCTAAATTTGAACTTAAATTTTTCTACCTTGTGATGGCCTAAAACACTATCTTAGTCAGCCAATACACACACTCACGCCCAAGAGGCTTAAATAAAGACAAGTAACACAAAGACACACACTTTACAGGAAAACTCTTCCCAACCTTTACTTCTCTCAACAATATAGGAATACAGCCTTTAGGGTTGCATGACAAAAAGCACACACTCTCACTTCTATGTCTGCACCCCTCTATTACAATGTATTTATAGACAAAAACTACAACTGACCATATGTGTGTCTGTGACACGCACATGCTTGCAGTTACACCCCAACTGTTAGGGTTCTGTCACAAACAGCCACCTGTTGCTTGCAGTTGATAACCCCAACTGCTAGGGCTGTTTAAAGCCTTAGATTTGCGCCATATATAAGCAATCAGTTTATCTTACTACTGCATTCATTGCCAGCCATAGGATCAATGCACCAACACAGCATGACAGTTTCCCTTGTTTGCCCTTAAACAGCCTTGTCATATGTTAGACCAGCAACTGCCGCCACATGTGCTGCCAACTGCTACCACATGTGCTGTCAGCACTAATGCCTCCCCAAGCCCTCACTCAAGGACATGGTTATATGTACTCAGCCTTCAATCAGCACACCACTTGATCCCACCAATGCTTCCTTGTTAGCCCTCATTGCCAAACCATGCCTACTCATAGCTTGGTCTTGTTTGTCAAACGTTGCCACCATATGCCGCCACCGTTGGTGATGGAGGTCAGACCATCATGTCAAACCTAGCTTACAACAGCAACATGCCTTACCCCGGAGGTGCCAAGGTCTTAGGCCGTATGGCTTACTCTTCCATGGGCCCCTCAAGGAGGTACTCTTCCCTATATATATCTTAGGACAATTTACCCTGCTGACAAGAGTAGACACAATCACTTGTAAGGCTAAGCAGCTCCCATTGTGCACGTACGTCTTGCCAAAGGTTGTCAGTACACGCCAACTGTTGTCAAAGTGCTGCCTTGGCCTTTGCTGCCCAAGTTATGCACACAAGCTGCACCAAGTCAAAGTATCCATCAAGAAAACCCAATCTTCAAGTAAGGATACCCATGAAAAGCCACCCCCACCTTGGCCTTGGCATTGGCTGAGGCTCACCAATGCCTTGGCCTTGTTAAACCCTCAAAGGGCTAACACTAGGCTAAGTTATTTTAGACTAGGATGTTGAATGACATATGGCCCTTTGAACTCCTTCAAAACTTGTATTTATAGGCATCTTGCATGACAATTTTTCACTATGTTATGTATATTCTCCACCCGGTCATCCACTTTCCACGTTCTACAACAAGCAGTTATGTCGGACGACCATGTCTCAATAACTGCTAGCATAATGTCCATGTACGTCCATACACACCCACGTTCTAAGGAAGTGGGAATCCTTTCTATTATGCCAAATTGCTACCACTTATCCCATATCTTGCCTAGTGGATGTGTTGGTTGGGTTCTACTAAGGCTCTATTTGTAGTTGCCTTGTGTTCCACTTTAAAAAATGTTAAAGTTATCATCTCAGACATGCATTTGTATCTCTAAGCCTTTTTGTTGCCTAAGGTTCTATATTATTTGTAATTCAACGCATCTTCTTTGATGGACATCCTACTCTTTTAGATAGTTGGGCATATATTTATCATGACTCTTAGTCACTTACCTATAGGTCAAGTATTTGAAAACAAATATTTTTAAAAAATTAAGAAAAGTAAATTGAGACACTGGAAGCCAATACGACTATCATTGATCCCAAATATAATCTATGATATATGGATGACCAATAGTAAATTTTTTCCCCATCATTTAGCCATTAGTTTTTCAAATGTACAGGTGCTTTTCTTTAGGACTGTAAAATGATTTGAGTTGTTGTGATTTGACTTGTGCTCAACTAAAAAATATTAAATGGTCAGGATCATGTGTTCTAAGGGTCAGATGATGTTTCATATGTGCATTATGCACATGTAGCACATCATCTGACCATTAGAACCATGTGCTCCCAGACCACCAAATAATAGCTTGTGCTCAACTTGTTTGGAGCTTGATCAAGCTGGACGTGACTATAATTACTGTGAACGAACATTTCGTTTTAAGAAGTTAATTAAAATCTTATTAACACGGTTGACCTCAATATACGTAATAAAGTATTCTCCAAAAGAGAAGAAAAAATTATTGATTACTCTTCAAATTTTCTTCATTCCAACAAATTTTTCAAACTATTAAATTTGGTAGTATTTGTCATTCTTTTCTATAATTGTTTCTCCATCTCTTGATTTTATTAGTGGAGGATTTTTTAAGTAAATCATGTGCAAAAATTAGACCATTAAATTATGTCATGTGTACACATTATTTATTTTCATGAAGAAAAAAAAAATTTATAATATAAAATAATTAGTCGAGGACATTGACTTGATCAATAGATCCTGTTCACTTTACAATTTCTCCCATGAGTAACGTACAACGCATATTTTCATTTACATCTATCATTGTTAGCCACTCTCTTTCAATTTAGTGAATGTTAGAAATAAAATGAAGGTTAGGTATCAGTTGGACATTTCAATTTAATTAATGTTAGAAATACAATGAAGGTAAGGTTAGAAATACATCAACACTTTCAAAGCTTTCACAAATCCTTTTCAACCATAAATTACTTTATGTGTTAAGATGTATATGGTTTTGTACCATGTGGTCCAATCTTATCTTCAATTTTTCACTATTCCCTCTTATATACCTCAACATGACTAAGCCCATAAGATCAGGACACGTGGATAACTTTGGTCATGTACTACCCTGATTATAGACCTGGTGGCTTGATCCACCGAACCCTTTAAACAACTTTGCAGCCTATCAGGTCGGCTAGATTTTCCCAATATGACATAAACATTAGGACCAAATGATATAAGCTCAGAATGTGAAGACCTACAGGTCAAGAGTCTTTTAAGAACTTCAAATCGATATTGCCATTCAGGATAACCGTAAATCCTGAGAATCTTTCGTCAATCTTTATCTAAACAGCAAGATGACCTTTATAAAAGAGAGGGAAGCTATAATTCAAACCCTAAGCTAATTTTGATTACCTCAATCCCATAAAAGTTTCATTACTCACTTGATTGTCAGAGCCGTTATCACCAGACCTCTTTCGGTAATCCTCATCTTGATCTTTTTTGCAGGGAATCCTGATAAAGTACCAACCGTTGATTTAGAGGAACCAAAAAATCACCACAACAGCTTGATGCTATCTATGGGAAGCAAGTTTTTTTTCTTTGTTTCCACTACATATACTTTTTGTAAACCTCTTTTTTCAAGTCATAGCACCAAAACTTCGAGCAAGAAAAAACTAACCGGCATCCTCCAAGCAATCTCAAACCCCCTAACAAAGACCCTAAACTAAAAGAACTTGATGTGGATCCACGAGATTGGAGGATGGATGCAGTCACACAAAAAGTTAAGACCTTAGCCCAAATTATGGGTTTCTTGATCTAGAATTGTCAGCTGGTATCAACACCAGCACCGGTACCTCTACCCCCCTCACAAACTAGAGATGATGTGGACCATGAGACCCAAGTCTAGCACAGAGAACACGAGGGGGCCTGTCAGAACATCCTACACGATACCAGTATCAGTCCAGATTATTTTATGATATTGAACTGGTGGCAAAATACCAAGAAGTGACTAGGACAAATCAAAGGAAAATGGCATCGCAACACCCAAATGAGCAGCACTTATATGCCTGGCCTGTTTGGAATGCCAGAAACCCCCTTTACAAACTAGATTATGGCAAAGGAACGTCCGAAGAAGTTCATCCTACCCAAGTTTGAGTTATACAACAAAAAGGCTAACCTAACAGACCATTTATCACACTTACATCATATAATGGCATTCTACGACATAATCGATGCCCTGATGTGTCACTCTTTTTTCACTAGCTTGAAGGGCCCTGCACTATAATGGTTTCACCACCATCCTTCAAACTCTATAATTTCCTTTCTAGATTTGAGCTGGAAGTTCGTCAATCAATTGATCACCAACAAAAGATTAAGAAATGGTCTGGAGTTCCTCCTGACCACGAAGAAATCAAGGGAGGAAACTATGTGGGACTTTATTACTCGATTTAATACTGATCTCACCTCTGTAGAAGGAATTGAGGAGAGATTCAATGTGGTTGCACTCACTTCATGACTTTTTCTCGGAAGATTTAAAGACTCCTTCACCAAATGCCCCCCTAGAGAATATGCCCAGTCTACTGATAAAGGTACAAAAATATATAATTCTTGAGGATGTAAAGAATTCCCGAAAAGAACCTAAAGAGCAGTTGCAAAAAGAAAAATAGGCCTAGAGAAAATAAGTGAAAAAAGAAAATAAGAGGAGGAGGAGCCCAAAAAAATGGAGACCAGAATGGGGAAACCAAGCCCGTCCTCTAAAAAAATGATAATTGCACCTCCTTGAATGCTCCTCTAAGATATATCCTTCATCAGATCTAGTCATGAGAGAACCTTAGATGGCTAGATCGATTGAAAGGGGATCCAAAACAAAAAGGGACACAAGCAAATACTATGAGTTCTATAGAGATCATGGATATACAACAGACAACTGTCGGGTTCTGAAACAAGAGATTGAGAATTTAATAAAAAATGAGAAACACAGGAGGTCAAGTCAAAACCTTTCCCTTTTGTAATTTAAACTATTGAGAAAAATAGAGGTTAGTAATATAAGTCTCATTGACAAAGATAGACATGGAAGGGGTTCATTACCCCCATAATGATTCTCTAGTGATTTCACTGAAAGTGGATAACTCTGAAGTAAGAAGGGTCTTGGCTGACATAAGATGTTTTGCAAATGTCTTGTTTAACCTGTCTTTCAAGCAATTAAATATTGACACAGGACAAATATTGCCAACATCTGAACTTATAGCCAGATTCAATGGGTACCTCAGTTCCCCAACAGGCATTATCAAGCTCCTTATCACCATAGGATAAGGGGAAGATTATAAGATTGAGATGACCAAACTAACAATAGTAAAAACAAGGTCTCCATACAACATGATCATAAGGAGGCCTTGGATCCATGACATGCAAGCTGTCACTTCCACCTACCACTAGCGTTTAAAGTATGTACTAAAGGACAGGGTGGTTGCGATTAAGGGTTGTTAGTCAACTTCATGAGAGTGTCACGACATTGCTTTAAAGGGGCCATATCCCAAATTGCAATTACAAAAGTAGCTCAAAAATGATGAGTTCAGATCTTCACCATAGAGGAAAAAAAGGATTGCCCAACAGGGATTGATGAGCATCTCAGTCCTAGAGGCAAACAAAGTTCGGTCCAAGCTCAGGAAGATGTTCAAAAAGTACAAATTGATCCTTATGACCCTAGAAAAACACTATAGCTAGGAACAACACTGGATCTAGAAATGAAAGAAGCTTACTGACTTTTTTGAAAGAAAACATAACAGTCTTTTCCTGGAGTTTGTGAGACATGGAGGGAATTGACCTAAAAATCATATCCCATAAGTTGATGGTGAACCCAGATCACCCCTTAATTAAGTAAAAAATATGGTAGTTTGCCCTAGAATGACCCAAAATCATAAACGACGAAGTATAAAGACTCATTGAGGATGACATGATCAGGAAGTCTATTATCCTGACTAGCTAGCCAATACTGTGCTGGCCAGGAAAAAGAACAAAAATTTAAGGGTTTGTGTTGATTATACAAATCTCAACAAGGCATGTTCAAATGATAGCTTCCCTAAATCCTGGATCGATCAGCTCTTGGACGTTACGGTTGGGCATGAACTTTTGAGCTTTATAGATGCTTACTCAAGGTATAATCAGATTGAACTGTACCCCCCAGACTAGGAAAATACATCCTTCATTTTTTAGTGTCGCCTTTACTGTTACAAGGTTATGCTTTTGGACTAAAAAATACGGGGGCTACTTATCAAAGGTTAGTGAATAAGATGTTTCAAGACCAGATCAGAAATACCATGGAAGTCTACATTGACGACATGTTATTCAAGAGCATGAAAAATGAGGAACATATCGAGCACCCTATTCTCACATTTGACATACTGAAGAAACACAAAATGAAACTCAATACCTCTAAATGGATCTTCAGTGTAACTGAGGGAAAATTTCTTGGTTTCATTGTTTCCCATCAAGGAATTGAAACAGGCCGCTTAAAAATTAAGGCCTTACTAGAAATCAACTCCTCATAGATGAAGAAAGAGGTACAAAGCTTGAACGAAAGGATTGTCTCCTTAAACCATTTCATTTCACAATCGGCAAGCCGTTGTCTACCCTTCTTTGAAGCCTTAAAACGAAATAAGTCCCTCAACTGGACATCCCAGTACGAACTAGCATTCCAACAATTGAAAGCTTATCTAGAATCTCCATAGATCTTTTCTAAACCACTTCTAAGAGAGAAACTTTTCTTATACTTAACAATTTTAGTTGATGTTGTCAGCTCGACATTGATCAAGGGAGACAGAGAAGTTTAAAAACTGATATTCTAAGTAACCAAGCTCTGATTAAAGCATAAACCATGTATCCTAAACTTGAAAAGTTAGCTTTTGTGATAATGATTTAGTTCAGAATCTTAGGCCTTGTTTCCAAGCTCGGGGTTTTAACTTTTCAGGTCATCAAGCAAAGTGATCAGTGGAGTTGGGAGGGGTTGACATCCAATGAGGCAGTTAAAGCCTAGGATTTGGCATATTTTATAGCAGAATTCATGAAGCCAGCACAACCTGGTAAAGATTAACCCTCTTAGAAGGGACTTTGGGTGTTGAATATAGATGGCTCCTCCAATGAACGAAGACCTGAAGTTGGGGTCATCCTTTAGACTCTAGAAGGCCTAATAGGAAAAAAAGCAGTAACCATAGGATTCTTAGTTTCTAATAACCAAACAAAATATAAGGCCCTCATTTGTGGGATGAGGATGGCTAAAGATTACAGGGCAAAGCGCCTCAAGTCTCTTTCAAACTCCCAGTTGATTATGAGCCAAGTGTCTAGAAATTTTGCACTTAAAGATGACCGGATGCATAGATATGTAGATTTGATCGACCAACTAAGGGGCTCATTCAAAGATTTCAGCATAGAGAAAGTTAGCTGAGTTGAGAATAACTAGGCTGATTCATTGGCAACTACCTTGAGTTCTTGTGCATACGAAAATATCAAGGTTAGTTTTCAAGAAGACCCTAGTATAGTTCAAGTTGTTGACTCCCTTCAAGTAAGAAGTCAAGAGGAAGGGAAAAATTGGATGACTCCACTCCTACAGTACTTGTAAAAAAGAATCCTGCTAAAAGACAAAATACAAGCCAAAAAGGTCATAATTAGATCGGGAAGATACCTCTTTCTCAATGAAAAGCTTTATAAGAGGTCGTTCTTTCAACATCTGTTACTTTTCTTAAACCCAGAGGAGGCCCACTACGTCCTAATGGAAGTTCATAAAGGGGTGTAAAGAAACTAAAATGGAGGAAAGACCTTAGCATAGTGCGCTTTGTCTTAAGGTTATTATTGGCTAACAGGCAAAAAGGTGCCAGATAATACATGAAGAAATGTGACAAGTGCCAAAGTTTTGCTCCTTATGAACACCAACCACTTCAGGAAATGGTTCTGATCTCCAACCCTTGGTGTTTCGCTCAATGTGGAATAGATATAATTGGCCCACTTCTACCTACCACGCGTAACAAGAAGTTCCTCATTGTGGCAATAGACTACTTCATCAAATGGGTAGAGGGAGAACCTTTGGCTAGGATAACAAAGTCTAAAGTGTGAAGTTTCACTTGAAAAAGTGTGGTTTGCAAATATGGTATACCAAGGGTATATATCATAAACAATAGCACCCAGTTCCAAGGAAATTTTTTCACATAATTTTCTACCGACCTCTACATCACTCTCCATTTCTCCTCTCTAGGACATCCCTAAGAAAACAAGCATGCTAAGGTCACTAATACAATAGTCCTTGAGACCCTAAAGAAGAGGTTATAATTTTTAAAAGAAAAGTGGATAAAAGAGCTTCCTAGAGTTCTGTGGGCCTACCAGACCACTAAGTAAACTTTTATTGGGGAAACTCCTTTCTCCCTAGCTAATGGTACAGAAGTAGTAATTCTGGTAGAGATCGGGATCCCATCTCCCAGGGTAGAGCTGCACGAGCCAGATCAGAACGACCTCCTACTCAGATATAACCTAGATTTCATATGAAGGAAAATAAAACATGCACATATAATAATGAAAGCCTATCAATAAAGAGCTTAAGGCAGTACCACAGGGTTGTCAAACCAAATAATTTTTAGGTCAGAGATATGGTCCTTATGAGGGTTTTTCCCAACAGTAAAGAGATCAAAAAAAAAAAAAAAAAACTCTCACCCAATTGGGAAGGACGCTACAAGATTGTTAGAATCATAAGGCCCACAACCTACTCATTAAAGGATTTGGCCAGGAATCCAATACACTGACCTTGGCATGTAAAGCATTTGAGAAAATATTGTCAATAAAATCTCCCAAAGCCTAAGTGGCTAGGATGTCACAGCTCGAGAGTATTTTATTAAAGAACTATAAATCTTGTGAAAAATGACAAGTATTCCAGGTCATCATCCCAAACTAAAAATTCCAAATTAAAGAACTATAAATCTTGTGAAAAATTACAAGTGTTCTAGGTCATCATCCCGAAATAAAAATTCCAAAAGCCTAAGTGGCTAGGTTGTCACAGCTTGGGAGTATTTTATTAAATACCTATAAATCTTATAAAAAATCACAAGTGTTCCAGGACGTTATCCCAAGCAAAAAATTCCAAAAGCCTGAGTGGCTACGATATTACAGCTCATGCGTATTTAAATATTGCTAAGTCGCAAGTGTAACATGTCAGTAAGACAAAAAGCCTAAGGGTCAGAGGACCTCGCAATTCGGTTGCAGGGAAAAGGTTCAACATTATTTTTTTAACATTGTAATCTAGGTCAGCATTCTTGTACATTCTAACCTTGAATACTTTGAAAGTTCTTAGGATGATATTTTAAGATTAAGTTAACATGTCATAAATAAAGAACACAAAATAGCCCAAAAGAATATCTTTCATTAAAGATAGTTGGTTACACTTTTTTTTAAAAGAAAAACTATTAAATTAAGGGCTCCTCTTGATTGGGGAGTCCAACTTCTGTCTCTTCTTCTTCTTCTTCTTCTTCTTCTTCATGCTCATCATCAAGCTCCTCGAAGGGAATCTCAATTTCATCTAAAGTGGAGGGGTCAAAGTCAGGAAGAACCTTCGCCAACCTTTTGATGCGGGGGTTATACCCCTAACTAGAAAACTTCTGCACCATTTTTATGGCTGGCTTTTGATCCTTTTGAGTTTCTTTCTTCACAGCCTCAAGCTCTTTCCCCATCAACTCTTCGGATTTAGAGAAGGTTATTTTAGCAAATTCAGATTCTACCTTGGCTATCTCTAACTCTTTACGGACCCTCTCTAGCTCGGAATGTGCAAAGTCACGCTCGAATTCTCGAGCAATTGCCAAGTCTATTATAGTCTCCAGGTTCTTTTGAATTTCTTTAGAAGCCAATCTGGCTGAGGTAAGATCAACTTGGGCGGCCTCCAACTCCCTTTGTAGTTGGGTGATCCGAGCAGCAGATTCGATGGTGTCCATTAATTGGAGTTGGAATTGGGCCTCCAGGTCATGAGATTCATACTTGACCGGTTCCAACGTAGCCATCATATGCATAGCCTTTGAAAAATATGTAAATGAATCAGTTTGGGAATAATAGAAGCAAGAAAGAAATGACAAAGGAATGAAGTATAAACCTTTGTTTGGGTTATGATGTGATATCCCGACCCGGGATACGACACGTTTACCGAGACAAGTCGATTGAATAGCATAACCTGAATTGTCTTAAACTCTATGTCACAATAATTATGGAACTGAACTTAGTTTAAAAAGATAAATGTTTTGCTTAGTATGGCTAGTGTTGGGTAACACCCGAGCAACTCAGAACTTGACCTCGAAAAGCGTGCATGCATGCAACCCATGCATGCATACGTACGTACACATGCATAGTTCACGAAATATTAGTGTATGTATACGCGACTAAAAATACAATTATACGTATTTATACGGTTATAAATACATGTATAAGAAATATGTATTTTATATGTATACATGTATAATGTAATGTATTATGTATGTAAATACAAGTAATTTAAAATAAAAGAAAAAGGGAAGGGAAGCTTCCAAGCAATAACAGTGCTATGTGTGTGTGTGTGTCGGTTGAGTGAGGTGTGTGTGTGTGATATCTATATATTATATATATATATATATATATATTACATATACACAAATATCCTACACCAATTAAATGTAAAGTTACATTTGGGAGAGGGAAATCAGAATTCTTGGTCAAGAAAAGGGGCTCTAGAAGGGGGGAGAATCAAGAGAGAGAACTGAGAGGGGCGGTGGTGTGTCGTGTAAGGCATATATATCTATATATATATATGTGTGTGTTACATGAAAAGAAAGGAAAACAGAGAGAATTGAAGGCTGTGAACACTGTCTAAGGGTTGGAAAAAAGTGTGGAGAAGGAACAGAAGTGAACCAAGTAGAACCAAGAAAGGAAAGAAGAAGCAACAGGAAGAAATTCGAATTTTGAAAGGTAAGTGGGTTGCTGCTGTTTTCAATTTAAAAGCATGATAGGTTATTTAAAGAATAGGGTTCAAATCTACATGATTTATAGGTTGTTTTGCAAAAAGAATCAGGTTAAATGGTTTAGAAACCATAGAGAAAAACTGAGTTGCAGGTTATAGAGGATAATCGGCCATGTGTCATTTCATGCATTAAACCTTGTTTAATCGACCCAAGCATGACCCTATTATGTGCAGAAAACTGTTAGAAATAATTAGAGGTCAAAACAGTGGCTAAACAAGCATGAAATAGAGGAATTACAGTTGGCCGGAGCCACGATTTTCTCTATTTCGTGAAGAATTGATAGGTCAAATTGAAAACTAAGGTTGGAAATATACTCTATATGAAAAATGGAAAAGAATGGCATTTAAAACGGGCCGAAATCTCACTGAAATTTGGTCACCGTCGCCGGAGAAGGTGACTATTCACCACCGGAACCCTACCGGAGCAGTGGGGAAGACGACCGAAAAGTCGTGGGGGCTACCGGGTTAAAGGGAAACGGATCCGGGTCGGGACCCGACCGGATATGAGACGGGGCGTGAAACTGTGTCGTTTAGTTTTAGGTTTTAAAATGGATTTGGGCTGTTTGGTTGCAGGGATAATAAATAGAAATTGGGTTTGGGGTTATCCAAACCATGGATAGGATAGGAAACCAGGTTTATTAAAATCCGGTTTTTCAAATGAAGTGAACCGTTTGGTTCAAGGGAAGGGTGGACCGGTTTAGGGTTTCTGGTCCTGAACCAACTGGTTCAAACCGCAGGTTTTGGAATTTATGAACCGGCCCCAAATATTTTAAGAAATTTCACTGTTGCCCAAACATAAAAAATTAATTAAATATTAATTTTTACAATAATGCCCCTGTTTCAAATATGGGTCAAACGAAGTCCAAACGATACAAATGAATAGTCAAAACCTATTATCTCGGACGTTCTGAGTCCAATGGTGGGGTCCGTTTTACAAGATGAGACCCCGAAGGATAAAATACCGTAAAAGTGCAAAATGACCATTTTGCCCTTTTTAGCACGAAAGTCCAAATGGAATTCCGCGAAAGCCTAAACCGACTTTCTTCGGCGTTCCGGACTCAATGGTAAAGTCTAAAATAGCATTTGAAATACTTATGATAGAAATGCATAAAATTTGATGAATAGCATTTATTCTGAAACGTATTCACTGATATATAAGAAACTCGAAAGGCAAAGGTACACTCACGGATTTCTGAGATAGAATCACGATAGAGGTAAGTGGATCACTTTCTCTTCCATGTGGTGTTTTTAAAGCCAAGTTTATTCATTACTGCCAAACTTGTACTCTTGAAAGTACTTCATGTTATTGCTATCCACAATGTGATATTGTTCTATCTTGTCGACATTGATTGACTATTGTACTATTGTTATCATATTGAACCGTGCCTTGAAAGGCTTACTGTTATGCTTTACTGTGTATATGATATTCCATTTTCATACTCCTATGGAATCACAAATGATCATGCTATGTTTATAAATGCTGGAATTGTGCTCAGTCACAATATCCATCCGATGCTTCTGTGACGAACTAGTCCGTGAACGGACGTGTGGCAAAAGATGTGAGTTTAACTGAGAGGTATGCCGGGCCTCGAAATACGCAGAGGGACTGCCATCCCCTACTACAGATTATGAGCATCTCCATTGGATTATTGTTATGGATATATTGTTGAATGGTTACTGTTCCTTATGGATTACTGTTTCTTATGGGTTATCTTACGTTGTTCATTGGTTTGATTGAAATCGTTTTATTGTGGCAGTACTTTTATTGTGACAGGTTATTGTTGAGAAATCTTTATCACTGCTTATTCATTTTCCCTGATTGTATATTGTGACCCCACTATTTATTGGCCATCATGGCAACCGTTCTCATTGGCTATCACAGCATCTTACTTCTTATGATTGGCTATCATATTTTTATTCATGGATTCATGTTCTTTATAATCATCGATACCAGTGTCGGAGATCTGGTTTACTTGCTGAGCTTCATAGCTCATTCCACCCCACTTACCCCCCATTTCAGGTGATGACACTACGAGACCCCAGTAGGAGTCTGAGAGCGTAGGGGGACATTTTGAAGTACTGTATCAGTCTATGTTAGTTCTCCCATGTATTCACCACCCCCGGGTGCTGGTTACGTTTAGTTCTCATTTTGTCTTATGTAGAACTATGTCATGTATTTAATAGACTTCCGCTGTGTAATTTATTTAAAAGACTTCCGCTGGATTACTGTAATTGAAAAAGACTTCCGCTGTTCATTGTTTAAAATTTTAGCACATTGCATATTAGTACTATGATACAGAAATGGAAAAAGTAGGGACGGCCTTTGGGTCGGCCCCACGACATGAGATCCGCACAGGGTGGGTTTCGGGTCGTGACATATGAAACCACAATACATGGCCTCACCGGCACTTATCTTCTCTATCTGGCCTAGGAATAGCCTGTTTCCTTCCTCTTAAGCCCTTTTCATCATATCTTCTACGGTAGAAAGAGCGGGATTCTGAGTCCTTAAGTTCAAAATTTCTTAACTTCTGTCAGCCCGAAAAGGGTGTTTTTGAGCTCTTTTACTAGTATGAAGGTTTGGTACTCCCCCTTATTGGCGATACCCCCAATTGGGTCCAGCATCATTCCTTTCCACATCGAGGGTTTTCACCTCTAGCTCCAACTTGAAAATGGTTCTCTCATAAAAAAGACTCATCCAAAAGGACGAGCCCCTTAGAGCTAGGGGCTAAAGCTTCAGTCCCTACCAAGCTCTTCTTCTTGGCCTTTGGCATAAAGCCAATAAAAATTTTCTTCTGTAGGTCCATAGGAAGAGATTTTATGAGCCTAATTGAGAAGAGGTTTTCAGGGCTTAAGACTTTTTTGAGAGGGTGGCGGTCTGGTTGTAGTAACATCTTCAAATCCTTAATTTGAGCTTGGCTCAAACGAAGGCATTTCAGAGTAGCCTTGCCTAAAAAAAAAAAATCACGAACAAGCAAAATTAATAATAAATCAAGATGAGATTGAATTCCATAAGGACCTAAACTCATCAAGAGCTCCTAAACTTCTCAAGATCATGCCGGAGTTAAACTCCCTATGGCAAGCCTCCCTCTAACGCCCCTTAACAAAGAAGTAATACTTTTTTCATGTTTTATTAGGGTCTGGGACATTATGAGCATTTTATAGCAAAACTCAAAGGACATGTAATATAGTCCTTATTTTCCCTTTTTCAAGTCCACAAGACCTCGGAACAAATCTAGATCTAGCCTAACCTAGTTCTGATGGGCAAGTGGCTTAATCTACCAAACTCTTGAAATGGCTCCACAACCTATTAGGTTCAATATCAAATCGGCTAGATCTCCCGAGCTGACATAAGCATTAGGACCAAATTTTATAAGTTCGAAATGTGAAGATCTACAGGTTAGGAGTCAGGATATTGCCATATCAGGATAAACCTAAATTCCGAGAATCTCTCATCAATCTTTATCAAAACGGCTAGACGTCCTTTATAAAATAGGGGGAATGTATGATTCAAACCCTAAGCTAATCTCGATTACCTCAATCCCATAAAAATTTTATTACTAACTTGATCGTCCGAACCATTATCACTAAACCTCCTTCGGTGATCCTCATCTTGATCTATTTTTTAGGAAATCTTGATCAAGGACCAACCGTTGATCTAGAGGAACCAAAAAATCACTACACTTTCCCAACTTTCTTTACCCTTAAATAGTGGCGAACAGTAACTCAGTGCGTTCCCTTGTGCAATTTAGGCATATGCATACATTTTTTTTTATATATATATATAAATATTGATGATAAAAGTAAAAATTAAAGATTTTTAAATATTTAGATTATTTTTTGGATATACTCTCTTGTTTTAGTTTTTTTCCTCTTATGTTATTCATTTATTTTTTTTCTCTAAGTTATAACGTATAAGATTGTTACAAATCAATTTCTCACTTTTAGGATTTACTTGAACAATATTTTTCTTCTAGGATTTCCTTCCTACATTTTCTTTGAGGCTGAACAAAATTTGTATTGTGTTACGTTTGTAAAATTTTATAACCATTGTAATTCAAATTTCCTAACACGTTTGGACGATAAAATTTGGAGAAAAAAAGAAAAGATAAGTGGAGTGATACTACTTTCTCTCATTTTGGATTTTTTTTAACGAAGAGAAAAGTAAAGATTAGGAGACGAAACTTGAGTGATTAGGCTTATTTCTCCAATTCTTTCAAAAGTACAAGAGATTTGGAGAAAAAATAAATTTGATTTAATGAACTTTTTAGAATGCCAAATGTACCCTTAAATGCTTGTAGAGGTGTCAAATGGTGCCAACCCTGCTCGTTAAGGGTCGGTCCAATTGTGTTTTCGTGTCGTATCGTGCCCCCTTTTGGAATGCCTAGGCCTAGCACAACCCGTTGGCACGGCCCATGTCGTGCCTTACTATCCTAATGGGTCGTGCCCGAGCCGGCCTGTGGGCCTGTCGATTTTCTTTTTTGGATCAATTTTTTTTTTTTAAATTCTAAACTTCCATGATATATATTTTTAAGTTATTTACTTAATTTTAAAATTTTAGCCTAAGATTTACTTAATTTTGTTGATATTTTTTTTGTTTCCGAAATTGTTAGTTAATACTATTTATTTTGCTATCATTTTAAATGTTAGTTAATACTTTGTTGTAATTTTAAATGTTAGTCTTCTTTTTTTTTTTTTACTTTGTTATTTAATTTTTATATTTTTTTGTTGGTCTAATATTTTTATTTAGCTTTGTTAGTCCAATATTAATATTGAAAAATAAAATTAATTTTATAATTGTTACTAAAATATAAAATAATTGAAAACATAATAAAAATTAAACCTTAACATTTTATTGAAAATGAAAATCAATTACAAACAAATTTTTTTTTGTGGTTACATCTAGTTTACAATAAGTATTAGGTTGCTTATGTACCCTTTCGGAATCAAGCCTTAACATAATTTTTTACATTTTTATTACAATGTAATTTTATTAATACATTTATAGACTAATTTATTGCAATGAATATATTTATGCGGATGAATTTGTATCTACGTCTAAGTTTGGAAAAGTTGATATTGTCTCCCTATCTATCCGATTTTGAATGTGAAGTCTTGATTCCTCCCAATCCTTCATGCAAATGAGGGCCTCCAAAATGTCTGCTCCGAACATGCACCTTCTTTCATCCAGTACCTTGTTACTTGCACTAAAAATAGACTTCGATGCTACTATTGAGATCGGAAGTGTTAGTAGATCATGAGATCGAAAGTGTTAGTAGATCACAGGCCATAGTGGAAAGTATAAGAAAGCTCCTTTCATTTGATCTCCACCGTGCTAAAATATCAAAATTGTCTCTCTTCAGCAGTTAGGAAAATTAGAAGATTAGTTTTTAAATATCTAGTTAGTTTGGAGTTAGAAGAAGAAGAATAAGAGGAAGAGGAACAAGACGTACGTGCCGCTCCTATTAAGAAATGCAAATGCATGACTTTTACTCAAAACATTTGAAGAAGAGGTAGAAACAATATTTTCAGTTTCATTATTACAATATTTTATTACATATTTATTAAATACTTTTTTTGGTAAGTAAAAGTGAATTTTATTAAATACATCATATAATAATTTTTTTACTTGTTCATTGGTAATTTTTAATTTACAATTTAAATTTTTTGATATTCCATCTATTAAGTGGTCTACACCAAATATTTTTATTCTTAGATCCATTACTGTAGCTAAAATAAAAATCGAGGGTAATTTTTCTCAATATTTTCTAAATTTTTTTTCCATTACTACACATATATCTTTAACAATCTCATTGTCCCTATGTATTGCAAAAGTATAAAAAATATTAAATAATTCAGTTATGACAATACAAGAAGTGACATAATAAACACCTGAACAATTATTTGTTGCAGTATAAAAAAATTCTAAAAATGATTTAAATGTAGAAGCTATGACCCAATCCAAACTAGTTAAAATGTATTCGCATTGCTCACAAGACTCGAGCATGAGATATGTCAAGTTCCAACGAGTTGTAACATCTGTTTTAAATTTTTTAGGTTTTAAATTAAAAAAATTTACATAAATTTTTAAATTCATGATATCTAGAATTTAAGTAAAAATGTAAAATATTGTTGTTCTAATTTTTGCTATATGGGCATCAATTAATTTCAAGCCATCTTGTACCATTAAATTAATTATATGACAAACACATCTACCATGTAAAAAAATACCACCAAATGGTGGACGTAAAACACATTTAAACATTTCAATAGAAGCAGTAGTAACAGTAGCATTATAAAAAATAATGCTAAAAATCTTATATTGGACTCTATATTCTCTTAAAACACTAATAATACAATTAAATATATTACTAGCATTATGAGAAGGATCCATGCTACGAAAAGCAATACTTTTTTATTTAAAATCGAATTGTTATCAATATAATATGCAATCACACAACAATAACCAAAAATATTTCTACCACTTCATAAATCAGATGTGCAAAAAATAGATGCATTAAAAACAGAAAAATCATTAATTAAACTATTTTTTAAATCTTTAAATCTTTTCATATAATATTTTCTAGTAGTGTTTCTAGAAATTGCTTTATAACCAGGTTGCATATAATCATGTATAAGATTTTGAAAATGAATATCCTCCCCAAAGGTTAAAGGCTGCTCCCAAGCAGGTATATATCTAGCAATGCCCTCCCTTACATTTTGATTTAAGTATGTCCAATTTCTCAAAGCACTACTACTACTACTTTGACTAAGTTGTGTTTGTCTAGGGTCATTAATGCTATAATTTTTTTAGACTTTTTTTTTATATGTCTACTAGAATGGCCCGTGCCACTACTGCTTCTACTTGTATAATTAGCCTTCCAATATTTACAAACAACCAATTCTTTCATTTGGCCATTAATACTTAATTGTTCTAAGGTAAAATGAGCACACACTTTCTTAGGCTTAAGAGGACAACTAGATGTGGTGTCGCATGGTGTATGGATATTAGCATTGACAAAATGTTGATCATCATCAAATTCATTATATTTACCATAGTCAAGATTTTCTAGATAAGTATTTTCAATAAGGTGCATTTTCAAATTTAAAGTAATAAAAAATAAATAATTAACAATTAATAATTAGATACAAAAAATTATAATTAATATTTAATAATAATACTAATAGATGCAATCAATAATTAACAATAATAGTAATTAAATAATTAATAATAATTAAAATTATAATACTAATTATTATTATTTTCATAATAACAACTAACTAATAATAATTTTTATTATTATTATTTAATAATAACAACGAATAAAAAAATTTATCTCAAGTTGATTCTTGAATTGAATGTGATTGAGTTTCCTCTAATTTGCAAACTTACAATTGTAGTAGACTTGATTGCACTTCAATCTCCAACACAATTACAAAATATTTATAAAGAGAGCTTATAAAAATATAAATAGAGCTACTATTGATGAGAAAGCTTGTAGATTGTAGAGTAGAGAGAAGATGAGCGAATTGGTAAGCAAAAATGAAATGAGGTGGTAGGGTATTTATAAAAAAAATTTAGTTATTGAATTTTCAATTATACCCTTAAAACTAGTCGTTATATAATTGTTTGAGGGGCTAAAATGGTCAAAAATGATCATTTTAATCAACTTTTTGAAAATGTCCCATTAAACTAGTCATTGATATGGTTGTTAGATGGGCAAAATGGTAAAAGAATACTTTTAAACTCCAAAAATAGAAGGAATCTCGCTGTCTTGTTTGGCAGGTTAAGCATGCCAACATGCCTATAGGTCGTGTCGTGCCGTGCAGTGTCGTGTCAAGCAAGCCTAAGTTGTGCCAATGGAGGCCCATGCTAGGCCGTGCCCATGCCAGGCCTCCAGCCATGCCGGATGTGCTTGGGCTGCAGGCCTGGGAAGGTCGGCCCGACACGGCCCACGAAGCAGTGACATGTGCAGTCTAGCCTACCAACCACCGTGCTTGGACCAACTCAGCCTATTTGGCACCTCTAAACGCATGTTTTAAAAATTAGGATTATTATAATAAAATGGGTATTATTGTCAAATTGTTGATGTAGAACAGGTTGTGGAAGAATCCAATTCTTAGCACAGAAATACGTGCGATGCCAGAATTGTCGGAATGGCGTGAAATTCGGCGGGTGTCTTGGAAACGATGTGCTGATCAATACTCATCGCTTTGCGATGATGTATGCCACTTTTCGGACAAATTCCTTCGTTTTGGCTTTCAAAAGCACGTTTTTGCTATTTATGGTAATAATGTGCTGTTTGGGTTCGGAGAGTTACAATTGTCGTTTAGAGTTGTTCTTTTGGCAGATTACTGCTTAAGTTTAGGTTTTTTTATTTATGCTTTTAATTAGAATTTTTTTATTTTTGAAATTTTTTGTATTTTTCTTTATTTTAATTATTGTTTTCCTAGTCGTAGTCGAATTCGGGTTTGCCGCCTATATAAAGGCTGTTCTTTTCATTGTAAGGTTAACTTTCATTCAATAAAAATATTCTTTTTCTGAGATCTTATTCTCTGTGCTCGTGGATTCGAGTGTGTTACTTTGTTCGTGGATTCAGACAATTTTCTAAGAAATAGGCGGTGTCCTATTTCTTCACAAACTTCTGCTACGTCAGTTGGTATCAAAGCAGGTTTAATCCTGTTCAGATAGCGAACGCACGGAACGCAAGCGAAATCCTTGACGGCAGTGACCGTGAGGGAGATATGGTTACAGAGGCTGAATTCAGAACTTTCTAGCGTGAGACCCAGCAAGCTCAACGTGAGACGCAGCAAGCGTTACGTGAGATCCAAGCGACTCTTGCTAGGCTGACGGCAGGGAATAATTAGAGAGGCGACGATCCTATTGGTCGTCAACCTTACCGAGAGAGGGCTGAAGTTGTGCGTGAACACCATCCAGAAATTCCGCGTAGGCAGCTAGCTTACGAGGATAATCTAAGTGAGGATGAAGAAGAGGCTGAAGCCGTATTCCAAAATAATCGGAGAGGTTACCAAGGAGAGCAGAACCGACAAACCTTCCGTATGAAGATGGACCTGCCTAGTTTTAATGGCCAACTTCAGATCGAGGGGTTTCTTGATTGGCTGGTATTAGTCAAGAGATTTTTCGATTATATGGATATTCCTGAAGATAAAAAGGTGAAATTAGTCGCGTACAGATTATTGGGGGGAGCTTCTGCTTGGTGGGAGCAGTTACAAATTACACGGATGCGACAAGGAAAGGGAATGGTTCGGACATGGGCTAAGATGAGGCGACTGTTACGATCCAAGTATTTGCTTCCAGATTATAAGCAGATCCTGTTTCAACAATATTAGAATTGTAGGCAGGGGAGTAGAACAGTCGAGGCTTACCTAGAGGAATTCCACAGGTTGTCATCGCGTAATAACCTACTGGAAACAGATGCGCAACAAGTTGCTAGGTTTGTTGGGGGGCTGCGTTGGGCTATACAGGATCGAGTTGCGATGCAAACAATCTACACCTTAACTGAAGCCGTTGCGTTGGCTGTCAAGGCAGAAACTCAATTGGACAGATCAAAGGCGGCGGTCATAGCACGAAATTTCGTTGATTCTAATCGTGCTGCAGTAAATAAAGGAAAAACCCCAAATACTCAGCCACTTTGGTCTAACACCACTCGCGGAACAGGTAGCAGTGGGGGTCCTTCAAATTCAGTGGGTCCTTCAAAGCCAACCAACAATGTTCCACCAGAAGTGACACCTCGTAACCCTTATGCTCGTCCAGGGTCCGATAAGTGCTATAGATGTTTATAGCCAGGGCACTGTTCTAACGAGTGTCCTAAAAAGGGTACCGTTAACTTAGTGGGGCCAGAAGAACATGGCAGATTCGAGACAGAAGAGGACGAGGATGAAGCGCCCTACACTTATGAAGAGAAGGATGTAACAGGTGGCGACGAAGGAGAGTAGCTGTCACGCTCTCTGGTGGTTCAACGACTTATGTTAGCACCAAAGCGGAAAGAACCATCTCAGCGGCATAATATATTCTGAACCAGGTGTACTGTGAACAAAAAGGTTTGTGATGTCATTATTGATAGTGGCAATAGTGAAAATATAGTGTCGAAAGTAATGGTTACCAAGTTGGGCTTGCAGACTGAGAAACACCCTTCGCCCGTATAAGATTGGCTGGATAAAATGAGGTGTTGAAGTAAAGGTAACTGAAATCTACCGCATTAAATTTTCAATTGGGAAGAATTATGCAGATGAGGTTATGTGTGACGTGGTGGAGATGGATGCCTGCCATATGATTTTGGGATGACCTTGGCAGTTTGATGTGGATGCTACGTACAGGGGCTGTGATAACGTATATGTTTTCATGAAGGGGGGCCTAAAGATCGTTTTGGGACCCATAAAAGAGGAATTTGCAATTGTTGAACCGAAGTCAAAGGGAAAGTCAGTATTTCTTGTGGATGGAGGCGAATTCATAGAAGAAACTAAGGAATCTGGAGAGATTTTTGCTATGGTAGTTAAGGGAGAAGTTGGCAAGGAGTCTATGGAAATCCCACCCGCACTTAAACCTTTGTTAGAGGATTTTCAGGAAATTATACATTCAGAGCTACCGGATGGGTTACCTCCTATGCGAGACATACAACGTCAGATTGATCTCACACTAGGATCTAGTTTGCCTAATCGTCCACATTACCGGATGAGTCCCAAGGAAAGTCAGATCCTGCAATAGCAGGTAGAAGAGCTGATTAAGAAAGGATTGGTGCAGAAGAGCATGAGTCCTTATGTTGTACCAACCTTGTTAGTTCCAAAGAATGATGGCAGTTGACGCATGTACATCGATAGCCGGGCAATCAACAAGATCACCATCAAATATAGGTTCCCTATTCCTCGATTGGAAGATATGCTAGACATATTGGCAGGATCCAAAGTCTTTTCCAAAATTGACTTACGGAGCCAGTACCATTAGATTCGGATCAGGCCTGGAGATGAATGAAAGACTGCTTTCAAAACCAAGGAGGGGTTATACGAATGGTTAGTGATGTCGTTTGGACTCACCAATGCGCCCAGTACTTTCATGCGGCTCATGAACCAGGTATTAAAACCATTTACTGGAAAATTTGTTGTGGTGTACTTTGATGATATATTGATATATAGCCAAAACGAATCTGACCATCTTGCGCATTTGAGGGAAGTACTTACAGTTTTGTAGCAAAATAAGTTGTATGTTAATTTTTTGAAGTGCAGCTTTATGACCAGCAGTTTGCTCTTTTTGGGATTTGTGGTAAGTGCTGATGGGATTAAAGTTGACAAAGAAAAGATTCGTGCCATTCGGGAGTGGCCAACTCCACAAACAGTGGGCGAGGTTCGTAGCTTTCATGGTCTAGCAATGTTTTATAGGCGGTTTGTTAGAGATTTTAGCAAGATAGTCGCGCCAATTACTGAATGCATGAAGAAGGAAAAATTTCATTGGGGAGAGGAAGCAGACAGAGTTTTGCATTGATCAAGGAGAAATTATCGTCTGCCCCAGTTTTAGCACTGCCAGATTTTGACAAGCTGTTTCAAGTAGAGTGCGATGCCTCTATTTTTGGCATTGGTGCTGTACTTGCTCAAGAAGGCAGACCGGTTGCGTTTTACAGCGAGAAGCTCAGTGAAGCTGGCCAGAAGTGGTCTACTTATGAGCTGGAACTGTATGTTGTTTTTCGCGCCTTGAAGGTTTGGGAACACTATCTGGTGCAGAGGGAGTTTGTCTTATTCAGCGAGCACCAAGCGTTGAAATTTATCAATAGCCAGAATAGTGTCAATCGGATGCATGCCTGCTGGATTTCTTTTATCCAACGCTTCACGTTCACTTTGAAGCATAAGGCCAGTCAATTAAACCGGGTAGTTGATCCCCTAAGCAGAAGGGCGTGGTTGCTTGTCACATTGCGGGCTGAGGTGGTTGGGTTTGACTGTCTCAAGGAGCTGTATGCAAACGATGAAGATTTTTAGGACATTTGGGCAAAATGTCAGTCGGGTCTTTCCGTTAACGGAATGCATCTTCAAGAGGGCTATCTATTTCAAGGCAACCAATTATGCATCCCGAGAAGTTCACTACGAGATCAAATAATTCAGGAATTACATGGTGGTGGTTTGGGCAGACACTTGGGTCGTGACAAAACAGTAGCTCTTGCAGAGGAGAGGTATTATTGGCCCCAACTAAAAAGAGACGTCGGCAGCCATGTTAAACGATGCCCCATTTGTCAAGCTGCCAAAGGCCAATCTCAAAATACGGGTTTGTACATGCCTTTGCCCATTCTAGCAGCACCTTGGGAGGATTTTTCCATGGACTTTGTCTTGGGCCTTCCGAGAACCCAACGCGGATTTGACTCTGTATTTGTGGTGGTTGATCAATTCTCAAAAATGGCTCACTTTATTGCTTGCAAAAAGACTTCAGATGCAGTGCACGTGGCCAATTTATTTTTCAAAGAGGTTGTTCGTTTGCATGGGGTTCCCAAATCCATCACTTCAGATAGGGACACCAAATTCTTGAGTCATTTTTGGTGGACCTTATGGAGGCGATTTGACACATCCCTAAATTTCAGTACTACGAGTCATCCTCAGTCCGATGGTCAAATGGAAGTGGTGAATCGCACTCTTGGGAATCTAATTCACTGCATTTCTGGAGAGAAACCAAAGCAGTGGGATATTGCTCTGGCACAGGCTAAGTTTGCTTATAACAGTATGCTGAATCATTCTACTGGGAAAACCCCATTCCAAATTGTTTATTACTGTCCTCCACGCCATGCTTTAGACTTGGTTCCTCTGCCAAAAATTTCGGGTTTGAGTATTGCAGCAGAAAATACGGCGGATCGTATCAAGGCTATTCAATAAGAGGTGTGAAAAAACTTGGAGGAATCTAATGCTAAATACAAGACAGTTGCTGATAAAAAGAGAAGGGCTCAAGTCTTTCAAGAGGGGGATCTAGTGATGGTTTATTTGCACAAGGGGCGGGTGCCAGTGGGCACGTACAGCAAGCTGAAAGACAAGAAGTATGGTCCCTTCCAGATTCTGCGAAAAATTAATGATAATGCCTATGTTGTGGACCTATTTTCAACGTTGCTGATTTGTTTGAATATCATCCTCCTGATGTGTCGCCTTCTCAATTATCTAACTCGAGGTCGAGTTCTTTTCAAACAGGGGAGACTGATGTAGAACAGGTTGTGGAAGAATCCAATTCCTAGCACAGAAATGCGTGCGACACCAAAATTGTTGGAATGGCGTGAAATTCGGTGGGTGTCTTGGAAACGATGTGCTGATCAATACTCATCGCTTAGCCATGACGTATGCCGCTTTTCGAGCAAATTCTTTCGTTTTGGCTTTCAAAAGCGCGTTTTTGCTATTTATGGTAATAATGTGTTGTTTGAGTTCGAAGAGTTACAATTGTCGTTTGGAGTTGTTCTTTGGCAGATTACTGCTTAAGTTTAGGTTTTTTGATTTATGCTTTTAATTAGAATTTTTTGTTTTTTTTTTTATTTTAATTATTGCTTTCCTAGTGCTAGTCGAACTAGGGTTTGTTGCCTATATAAAGGTTGTTCTTTTCATTGTAAGGTTAACTTTCATTCAATAAAAATATTCTTTTTCTGAGATCTTATTCTTTGTGCTCGTGGATTCGAGTGTGTTACTTTGTTCTTGAATTCGGACGATTTTCTAAGAAACAGGCAGTGTCCTATTTCTTCACAAGCTTCCGCTACGTCAATTGTTTATATGGACTTTCCTTTCTTTTATCTCATCCTAATTATTCAAATAATATATAATAACTTTCTTCTCTTTTCTCCCTTGATCATTCAAACGACGTGAAGTTCATCACTTTCTTTTCTTTTCTACTTTCAATTATTCTTTTTTATTTATTTATTTAATGATTTTTTTTGAAGGAAGTGATGGAGTATTACAATACATGAATTACAATAATCAATTACTCTAACATATTACAACCAAGAACTAACCGACATAATCAATCTTACACAAACCTAAACCAGGAATCTCTCAAATATTAGTCCTAAAAGGTAACCCAATCCAGCTCATGATAGTGTGAGAAATAAAGCCCACACCCCCCTAATGAGGAAGTGACACTCGAACTCATAACATCTCCTTTAAAAAAAAAGCATAAATAACCAACTAAACTAAACCCAATTAATTTTATTTATTCCATGATTTTCAAACAAGCTTTAAAGGAGATCATGATTTTTTTCTTTAATCTTTTGCATTACTGTCCAAATCCGAAATTCACGGAGTGGTGGAGGGAATTTCAAAATATAAAAAAGGAAAGAAAAATATTGAAATCACCCTCAACAAATAGTGTTTGTCTAAGACTTTGAGGCTCCTTAAAAAAGTTTCCATTAAAATTAAGTTCCATCACAAAAGTGAAATTGATTACCTCGGGCAATAATTGAAATGGACAAAAATTACTTTAATTCATAGACACCCCACCGTCTTAGCTATTTTTAAGAATTTCATGTATAACTTTACACCAGAGAGTGTATCCTTATGGGTAATTAGGTTAAATAATATATTTAAATTTATATATGTAAGAATATTCAATGAAATATAAAAATATTAAAGAATATTTATATATTTTAAATATATAATTTGATCGAAAAGGAATACCTTTCCTCATTTTCGTCCTAAATCAGTGTAGATTTTAATATATCTTTTCTCATTTATTTTCTTTCTAAATCCATTTTATTAATAGCGGGGTGGACAAATTGTATTTCCTTAAGTAAATATAATGGTGTTGGAATCTATAGAATGATCTAAATAGAGTGTGTCAAAGTTGTTAAAGCTATTATATTTAATAATGTGAAAATGAACTATGAATTCGGTATTCATCATGAGTTCCAACTTGTAAAATGATGCAGATTTTTTATTTACAAACAAAACAAATGTTCAATACAATAATTTTTTTTTTTGAAAATAATTAATTTTTTCAAAAATAAAGTCAAAAAACTAAATTGGGACCATAGAATTGAGCTCCTTTTGAGTTCGACTGGTGCTCAACTTATTGAGCTGGACATGGACATGGTCTTTTTTCTTGATTTTATTTGTAGCACAAAACTCTCTCTCTCAAAGCAAATCACTTTCCATGTTTTTTTCATAATTTCTTGGCAATTATTTTCCATTGAAGACTGACTTTAACCATCCTCTCTCGCTCTCTTATAGCGTGGTGGTCCCTCTCCAAAAGTAGACGTGACTTTGAAGTTGGACTCTTATGTTTTTTTCAATGTTTCATCTCAATCTTAAATGGTGGTGAATAGAACCCTCTTTTCCAATCTTTTATACAATTATATTTGGTTTCTTCTCGTGCTTGTAGAACAAAATTCTCTTTCCTTTCTCTTGTTTTGGCTGAAGAATCGCAGAGGATCAATGGATTGTGTGAACTTGAAGAGCAATGACAACAGAACGTGTACAAAAGAGGTTGAAAGATGTTGAAGCTTTGGAAATTGAAGTGAAGAAAGTTTTGCAAAAAGATAATCAAGAAATTCAGAAGAAATGTCTAGAAGGCTACTGTCCTAAGAACTGTTGCGTCAGCTACAAGCTTGGAAAGTTGGGGAGGAAAAAGCTCACTGCCGTGACAGAATTAGTGAAGGGAGCAGATTTTCATGTCGTGACTCGCATGTTGCCTCCTGGTCCAGTGGATGAAAGACCTGTGGTTACGACAGTGGGCCTCGATCATATGTTGGTAGAGGTTTGCGGACTTCTGAAGATGAAAATGTCAGAATGATTGGAATTCATGGAATGGGGGGTGTGGGAAAACTACCCTTCTCAAAGAAATCAATAACCACTTCCTCAAAACAGCCCATGATTTTAATGAATTTATTTGGGTTGTGGTGTCCAAACAAGCGTGGAAAATATTCAGGAACTCATTCTAAGAAGATTAGAAATTCCAAAAGAGAAATGGAGAAGTAAAAATGAGGATGAGAAAGCTGCACAAGTATTCGGTCTCTTAAAAGAAAAAAAAAAAATTGTGCTGTTGTTAGATGACATATGGGAGAGAATCAATCTCATAGAAGTGGGGGTTCCACTTCCAGACAATCAAAACAAGTCCAAAGTAATTTTCATCTCATATAAATTGATGAAACTGCTAATTACATCAAGATGCATGATTTAATTCTTGAATTGATCGAAGCACGCACAGTGGCAAGATGGAAGGAGGCAGAAAAGATTTCAATTTGGGATAGTAACATCAAAGTCCCAGAAACACCGCCTTGCCCCAATCTCTCCACATTGTAAGAAATCTTGGAAAATTTCTGATGGATTCTTTCAATATATGCCAGTCATAAGAGTTTTAGACTTGTCAAGAAATCATAAACTAACTTAATTACTTAATTTTGCAGGACAAAAATTCCAAGTATGCTTCCCAAAAATACAAGTCAATTAATGTAATGTATGCAACCTTTTGTTAGTGTTGGTGTTGGTGTGACGACTTCTTGCAATGTATTAGAGAGTGTGCGCGCCATTGACTTGTATGTGTCCTTCACGTTATTTATTTGTTTTATTTTTCTTGTCCAATGCTTTGGTCTACACGATGGAATGTTGTAATAAACTTTAGTAAACTTCCCCATGTCAAGCCATGTTGTGTATATTCTCCACCCTGGCCATCCACTTTCCATGTTCTACAAGAAGTAACTATGTAAGCATAATGTCCATACACACCCACATTCCAAGGAAGTAGGAACCCTTTCTGTTAATGCCGAATCGATCGGGTTCTGCTAAGGCTCCATTTGTAGTTGCCATGTGTCCCACATTTAAAAATGTTAAAAAGATATAATTCTAGACATGCAGTTATAGCTCTGAGCCTTTTTGTCGTTCAAGGTTTTATATTATGCGCAATTTAATGCATCTTCTTTGATGGACATCCTACTCTTTGTACCTCAGCCGCAGTTTTACCAAAAATGTTTTACACATTGATATGACGCATAACTTTGACATGCGTTGAAATCTTAGATAATATAATATTTGGGCCATGGATGTGATCCACATCATATATATATATATATATATATATATATATATATATATATATATATTGCATTCTCTATGTAACAGATATCACAGCCACATCATATACAAAGCATCCATTTATGGAAAGACTGTTCTTGAGAGTGCAGAACAATACCTTCTCTCAACGGGGAAGATATTCCACTAAGAAAGAAGAATTGTAGATCCTCATTTACCACAAAGAAGCAAATAATTCTTGATCATTTCACCAAACAGTCATCCATTAAACAAACATTATTTAGCACTAAGTACACCTTCCACCCAAGGTAAATAAAATTTGATGGGGGAAAAGGGAGGGAAAAGAAAAGAAAAAATAATCCTTTCCAAAGGTCACTTTCACGCATCAACCACATTGCAACAGAGCACCTGCATAAGTGGATCACAATTATAAGTTAATAGTAGAAATTAAGAAAAAGAATACAACGTGTGCATAAGGGTGAACAAGTCTTAGAATGACACTGATAATGATCTAACAGCTCTTATCCGCCGCAAACCTTTCTAGATACAGCATTGGAACCGCCAAAACAAAATTAGATACCAACCAGTTGGAGAGTAAAGCATTTTTTCAAACAATCAAAGATCAGGCAGGCATCAAGGCAATGATATTACAGTGTTATCAAACCATATCATCATATGCACAAAACAGTACAAGGATATATCTACTGGGAGACCCTATGCAACACAGCAACGAGATTTTTTGGTCAAGTGCCATCATCTGTCATCTCAAAACCAAATACAGTGTAGCTGTGTAGGCCTCATATAATGGTGTTTACAAAGGAAAGTGCGTAAAGCAAATACTATTGAGATCAAACAATTTGAACCATATAATTTTAGTGTTTCAATGGTGTTAAAATAAACTTTAAAGGAAAAAAAACAGAGAAAAGCAATGGTCAAACATCAAAAACTTAAACAAGGCACCAAGTACTAGCTCTTATTATCAATTTACATTTCACAAATTGAATTCTAAACTTGAATAGTGAGTTTTATTCCTTTTAATTTATGATTTTATTTTTAAAATAATTTACACAACTTTTATTAGTGAGTACAAGAGCCATTGACACAAACTTATGAAAACACAACCTCACTTCTAGTGGCGGACCTAGACCAAGGAGTTGGGAGGGGCAACAATATAAAAAATAAAATTTAAGGGGGTTTCTTACGAAAAATAAAAAATTTGGAGGGGCAACTCCTGTTTTTTTATAAAAATTCTATAGAAAATAGGTGTAAATTTTTTAAAACTTTTCAGGGGGGGGGTGGCCCCCCCAGACAACATGTAGGGCCACCATTGCTCACTTCATAACTTCAAATAGTATCACTAATTGCATAAATATTTAAAGGTTAGGTAGAGATGGTAAAAGAATAATTGTCACTAAGGCAGTGCTAGGGTATGGATCCTATACAAACAGAAAAAGGAATGGGCAAACTCAAGTCAACTCAACTCACCCGAAAATTTAAATCCAACTACTTGCGTAAAAAAGAACAGGCCAAAAAGCAAATAATGTATACTGAGCTAACAGTGGGAAAAAAAATGTGAAAGAGAAAAGAAGAGATGCACATTTATAAAGGAAATAGATAAAAAAGGCAGCATAAAAAAAATAAAAAGATAAAAAAAAAAGTTAGTATCAAAATCAACTGAAAATAACCAACTATTACTATGACAATGATGGGTACATATATGTACACGTAATCTCAACATAAACAATCTTTTGTTGTCTTTTCATACAATGTCTTGCTAAAACAATTATATCAATATGGAAACCCAATGCTGAGAGAAGCGAATTAAAGTAATTTACTCAGCCTAAGTACCTGTACAGAATATAGAACAATATAATGGATTTTTCAGCTGCTCTGAAGAACTCTTTGAGGATCAAGCTGCCCACTGCAATAACTCGAAGGAACAGCAGAGAGCTCCTGCCTTCCCTTCCATTCCTCACCAGGCTTTAGTGTGATTGGTTTTTCAACTGCAGCAGCCTCCACGCAAAGCATATGCTTGTACTCATCATCTCCAAAATCAGCCATAGCCTTCGCCTTCTTATCCCAGGGATTCCAAACCACTGCCAAAGAGAAAATACAACTGGAATAACCATACTGTAAAAGAGGTCTACAGATAACAAACACAGAAAGCTACAAAGAATATGCAATTCTTGTAAACCAGACAACTATTTAAAAACAAATAAAGCCTTCATTTAGCTGGCAAAATCATTTAATGAGTTCCTAGTTCCTAAGATTTAAGTTCTGTTTTTCCCAAGGTATCATATTTTCTTCAATCAATGGATATTCAAATTTAATATACCAGGTAATTACCTAAATGCCAGTAGTTCAGTCAAAGCATACAAAAACAAGAGGAAAAAGAATATGCTCCCCCACATTATTCAAAAATAGTTCATCTTGTGGTAGAGGATATCAAGTAATTCAAATTTTAAATTTGAATTGGTTGATTTTACTGGATCAGGGCAAGTGACCAGTGGGCTTGGTCTTGGGGCATCTTTGGCTTCCGTGTGCCTCTTGCTTATTTATTTTAGGAAAGGCTGTGTTAATTTTTTGTAAGCCCTTAGGGATTGTTCGGTTGTTTAGGCACCATTCTTTGTTTTAGATGCTTATTTTTAAGGATTTGGCAATCTATCTGCTCAGGTGGTGAGAGGCTTTCACGTGTAGCCTCTTGAGGCCATGTGTTAAGCTTTATTGTATGACCAATTTTTTGGTAATAAATTATTTCTCTTACCGACCCAAAAAAAAAAAAACCCACATTATACACAAAACTGATCTATTCACAAAAGTAAATGGACAGGGCGGCCAATCTCACCAGCATCAGGAAGTCCATCTTTGCGAATCACGAATGTCCGTTTTTTCTCATGGTCAAGAATTGCAATCTTTGTAGGGGTGCTGAGATATATTTTGTCCACCTGTTCAACATAATATAGGTAAAATTAGTATTGAACTCTATATTCAGAAGCAGAGAGAGAGGGAGAGGAGGAATGATTCCCCAAAACATACTTCTGATTCAAACGTTATTGCATCCCCTTGTTCAGTAAACCGCTCCTTATTCTGTAAGTTGTCAAGATAATCCAACGTCTCCAATCCTTCTACCCGAACTTCACTGAATACAAGCAAGGAAATCAACGACACTTAAAATTGCAGATTATAGACTCCACCATAAGTCGCATAACATGGTAAATCACCAACAAGCTCTAGCTTGGCTGGTACCTCCTCCACCTCCCCACATGGAAGGTTGAGGGTTCAAGTCCCCGAAGGGGCAAAGTGTGTGTGTGTCACCTATCAAAATAAAAACAAAACATAGTAAATCAAGAAGGGGAGACGAAAGAAAATTGCAAAAGGGGAGATGCTCTAGAAATCAAAGCAAACTATTCAGCGATCTAAAAAATTAAAAAATAAAACAAGAAAGGCTGCACTTCTGGCAAGAAAGTGTAGTTCATATTAGCCACTTCAAGATCCCACTTACAGAATACACTAAATTGAGAAGCAAATGTCACAAATTTCCCAAAATAATTGCTTATTTGTCCTGGTTGAGCTGCCGAGCTCAGCTTCGGATTTACATAGTGAGCCGGCGGAGGCAGCGCTACAGCAGCAATCAAATACAAAGAGATCATCTTGTTGATAAAGAAGTGAATTGAACTGGGACAGAACTAATCTCATTAGTAAAGGGCATCCTCTCACTACATGTATAGGCTGAGTTCTGGTTGATTGGAACTTGGGACGAAAGGTTTTGGCAAGGCAGCAAGATATATAGTCATATAGAGGTGAGTTTTAATGGCGTTTTGGCGATTTTGTTGAGTTTTTTGAGTTTGTTCTTGTTATGATCAACCTGTTGAGCTTTCAAACTCCGAGATGTTTTGAGATGTTTTCGTTGATCTTTAGGTTTGTATATAGGGATGTACATGCAAAGGCGGTTCAGACACCGCCCCTATATGTCAGATAATTTTCATTAATTTTCAACAGAATTCAGCACCAAGTTGATGTTATCGATTTTTAGATTTTTCTTGCATGGCTTTCAAGATGTTTGATAAATGTTCCCAGACAACTCTATCTCTTAAATTAGATAATTCCACAATTTCAATTGTCTATTGTTATTTCATATTGGGTTTGTTCAATCTAATTTGTCTTTGGATTTGAGTTTGAAGGGTTGGTCTTGACATGTAGGTTCTAGCATAATCTGAGCTACTCTGGTAGCATATCTTGGACATTGATGTCGCCGCTTGACGTCCTCAAGATTAGATTCCATGTCAATTTTTGATTCCATGTTGCTCAAATGCTATTGTAATTGAATCTCAATTTATTTAATGATTTTTCTAAATGCTTATGGGTTACAAATTTTGTTAAACAGTTTTGACCTGATAAAATATTTAAATAGAATATTCATCCATAAAAGAAGGGTATATGTGAAAACTAAACTTGATAAATAGGTGTGATCCAGATCCTTTCACTATTTCTTTTGCCTGTGTGGATGGTTTGACATGGGCATGAAGCATAGTATTTGCAATTAGCAAGATTCTTTCATTAAAGAAAAAATAAAAGAAAAAACAAAAGCAGAAAAAAGAAAAGGGTGTTTAAACAAATTGTCCTTATTTGGAATCTTCGTTTTCATTAGGTTCGAATATGATAATTTAGCTTATTGCCTTCCATTGTTGTAAAATACAATACAATTAATATGCTATTAAAAGTCGACTGATAACTATGTTGGAGATTCATTTATGGCCCTTATCTGTAGTTGGGTTTATGATGTTTATATTAAAGGAGAACTTGATAATATTGTTGCTGCTTGTGAAATAGTTTGATGATATGAAAATGAAATCCCTATTACTAAAGCAAATCTCAAAGTATTAGCATGTGGGCATAGGATTTGGAAAGTTGGCATAGAATAAATAGGATAGTAATACGATAAGAAACTTGCTGAAATCTGACTAGTGCAATTAGTCCCTTAACCTGAAGTTTTCAAATTATTATGACAGAAATAACATGTTATTTTTCTTAATTACCTTTGATGAATTGACTTATCAAAAACAAATATATTTTTAATGAATTGTACATTGTAGTAAGTAGTATTGACTTCAGGTCTCCATTAGTCAAATATTAGTACCTCTTCTATGGAATCATTGGATATTGTCTTAGAAGGGACCAACAACTAAAATTGTACGCCAAGGACCATGTTGTAGATATTCCTCTTTTTGAATTTAATTACAATATGTTATCAGCATTACTTTTATATATATAAATATATATATATGTATATGTAAATGGTATGTGTTATTATTATTTATTAATAAGGTGCCAATGGAGGCACACCCATCTACAAAAGAAGAGGCTACACATAGCTTTCTTTACAATTTAGCCCTCCCAAAAAATCTACATAATCAAAAAGAGAAATAGAATATTTTCCTACAGCCCATAAATGAAGCGTGTCAACGATTTCCAATCACTTCAAAAGTGCGGCTATATCTTTCCAACCAAATATGCCACATGAGGCACAAGTAAGCTGCATTCCACTCCTTCCCACGACTTTTAACAGGGGAAGCCGCACTCCAACAAACAACAAACTCTATCACCATGCAAAGCATCACCTAATGAAACAAAAATAGAACAGACCTAGAACTACAACTCTCTGGCTACTCAGTGAAAGAGAAGATTCACTGATTCAGCAGCCTCCATGCACATGCAACACCTACTTGAGACAGCCGTCCACACAAAAAAACAAAAAAGAGACCCTGGAATGAACCTCAACATCCAAATTTCCAAGGGAAGCCCGAGTCCCCCATCTTGCACAATATCCTGTAGTACGACTCAACACTAAACTTTCCACTTGAACCGGGAACCCAAATAATCAAAGCCTCCTGATCTGGCATCACCTAACAACCATAAAGGGTGTCAAGTATTGTCTCCACCGAAGCCCATTCCCAGCCTTGAAAAGCCCTCATGAAAATGGGGTTCCACACTACCCCCCTCTCCAAAAACAGAATGTAATCTATCACCCTTGCGTCCTAATCTACCGCAATACAAAACAAATCCAAAAACCTGCTCTTCATAGCCAACTTCCCAAGCCATATATCATGCCAAAAATGAATTCAAGCACCATTTCCAATAACAAACCTCAAAAGGCCAACGAATTCAACCCACGCTCTTCTAAATCACTTCTATAGACTAGCCCCTACAGGCCTCCCATCCACCTTGGAGATCCACCCCCAGGCTCACCACCAAATTTTCTCTCGATCACCTTGCACCATAAGCTGGTGGGTTCCATTCCGTATCTCCGTAACCACTTCCCAAGTAAAGCTTTATTAAATTGTGTCAATGATTTTACTACGAGACCCCCACTAGGGAGTAGGAGTGCATACCTTCTTCTATGAAATAAGATGGAATTCGGCAACCTCCCTTTCTCCCCCACCCTAAAGAAAATCCCACTGAAGCTTCTCTAATCTTTGCGCAACAAAAGCTGGGATAGAAAAGGCCATAGGTTGGCATAGTCAACAAAGTGTTCTTGATGAGCATCAATATTCCCCCTTCTTCCACATCGCTAGTCACTTCTCCACCCTCTCCACTACAAATCCCAAAGAGACAATGATCTCAAGGATGCTCCCAACAGTAAACCCAAGTAGGATATAGGAAAGGACCTCACCCCACACCCAAGATTCCCGGCCAATGGGCCCATATAAATACCGTGTCCAATAGGAATCATTTCAGTGCCAAAGGAAGTCTTAGTATATATGTTGTACATGCACTTAAGAGTTATCAAGTTTCTACTCGGCGCTAATTTTGTATGGCATAATGTTCTCTACAATAGCAAGCATCTAGGTATGCTTTTGTACAAAATCTAGCAAATGATATTCTGTACCACATATATGTGACTAGTATGTATATGTGTGTGTGTGTGTATATATATATATATATATATACATATGGTAGAGTCCACCACAATCAAAGGCCAATGATACTAGAATGCATCAAAGCACTTCAAGGTAAGTGAACCAAAGGACGAGGCGCTGAACTTCCCATCATATTTTCTAGGATAGAAGAAGAAAATAACCTGATTTGTTGCTCAATTATTCATGGGACTGTGTCAAGTTTGCCAGGAACAACCTTTCCCATCATATTTTCTAGGAGAGAAGAGGAAAATAACCTGATTTGTTGCTCAATTATTCATGGGACTGTGTCAAGTTTGCCAGGAACAACCTTTCCCATCATATTTTCTAGGAGAGGAGGAAAATAACCTGATTTGTTGCTCAATCATTCATGGGACTGTGTCAAGTTTGCCAGGAATAACCATGACATTCTAACTTAAGCAAAGCTCGTCTCAAGTTGAGCTTTTGCTCAAACCCAAAGTCATTTTACATGTGACCAAATCTACAGGGTCTTGCCAACAAAAACCCTTAATTACGGTGCTTCACATAGAAAGACGCACACACAAGTACATTTCCTTTTGTATTCTTATATGTAATTAAATTGTCATCTTCACCAATTGATGCATACATAAGAGCATCTCCAGTGGTTGCTCAAACCCAAACTCAAATTTAAATTTGAGTTTGGGTTTAAGTAAAACTTTCTCCAACTGTAGTCTCAAAACCCATACCAAATCTGTTTTTACTCAAACCCAAATCTGTTGTAAACTCAAATTAAACTCAAATTTATAACTCTAACTTAATTTGAGTTAGACCATTGGAGAGCATGAAACTCAAATTCAACTTTTACTCAAATTTTAAGTGAAATTTGAATTTGAGTAACCACTGGAGATGACCTAATAAGTTGTTGATAACTCTAATTGATAACAGTAAAATTTATTGGCAAGATAAACAAAATTCACATTCAAGATGATCAAGAATGAATTTGGGTGACAAGGAAATATTATAGATAAAGAATCTTGTCTTGAAATAGGAAATCATTCAACAATGACAAATATCACAAACTAACTCAGGAATGGTTCTTTTTTGTGGAGAAAAATCACATCTTATTTGCTGGTTTGCTACAAAATAAAGCTAAATACAATTTATAAAAAGATAGAGCATAATTCAAGATTTTTTTCAAAAAAGAAAACGTGAAAATTCAAAATACATGCAAGATTTTATTTTTATTGTTTTTGGGCGGGGAGGGACGGGGGCATAACTCACTCTTTGTTGCTGCTTTCACACAAAAATGATCAAGAATCAAAAAAAATTCTTAGCATGTGGAAGTGACTTGTGCATGACAATAGAGCACATATCAAAACATATATCTTTCAGCAAAAAAGCCTAATGTATGGCCTGTTACATGTAAAACAACGTTTGTTCTTCCCAATAGTAAGAGAAGTTATAGCCTAGTGATGCCTATCTCAGTATCGTATTAAGGTATACCCAAAATCTTCACACAATGCCTGTACAACTATTAATTTCTATATCGTTTCTCAACACTGACATCATCATCAACGTGACAATCAACTTATCCATATATTTGAATCAATCCCCATTTGAAGTCATGCATTATATCCTTAATGACACAAATTGTGAAAATGGAAAAAGCTCATCTAACTTCATATTTGAGAAAGTAAGATTATGCAAAAAGGGAATGCATGATGAGAAAGTTAACAAGAAATGTCAATTAAGCAATAAAAGATACCATAATAATCATTTATCAGCCTTGCAAAGGTGAATAAAAAGTACAAACCAACTTCATTGTATACCTGATATCAGAAACAGAAAAATAGGTGTGATACGCAAATGTGAATGTGAAAGGCTTCCCTTCAGTGCTAGTATTTCTTATGCGAGATGTCAACATCAAATCTCCTCCAGGTCCCAAAGCTATCCTCAAGCGGAACTCAAAACTACAAATGAGCAAAAAGACAATGAAATTTAAGATAGAAAATAATAGTAAATCCCAAGCAAAAAATTTTAAGAAAAGAATGAAAAGAAAATAAAAACAAATAAAATGCATCAGTTACCCCCATTCTAATTAAAAAATGTCATCTTAAAAGGCATACAAAAGTGAGAAAGTTCTTGGATTTGTACCTGTATGGCCAAATCTTCAAATCTTCTTCAGACGGCTTAAGGATCAAGTCAACAAAAGCCTTACTAGCGGAGTTCGTTGGAAAAGGAGGCGGGTCAGGGTCAACGGTCCAAAACCTGTTTCTAGCGAATCCATGCTGCTCAAGAGAACCATGACTACTAAACTGCAAAATACAGAGCAAGTTTCCTTTCACCAAGATGAAAGCAATCAAGCCAAAACAAGAAGGGAAAAAGGTTGAGAAGCACGTACTTGAGGAAAGCATATAGGAATACCCCCACGAATTGCCTTTGGAGGCTTGAAAATAGCCTGCAGAAGGTATAATATTTTCATTTTTGATAAATTGAAGTAGAAACCACAAATTACACTCACCTTCCCATTATTAAGGAGTATAGAGATGAAGTATATCAGCTCGTCAGTCCTGTTCCTAATGATCGATTATCACATACCAGCATATAAAGAAAGATACAGGATATATTTAAATCACAAAAAATGGAGCATAATATACTGAAAAGAATAATGGTAAGTGAACCTTTGGAAACAGATCCTAAGACGAAAATTTGTAATACCCCTAACCTAATTATTTTGGTGCTTTGTATTAATTAAGGGATTTTGATGACATTAGTGAATAAATAAACTTAGCCAATGATTGGTGATAGTAATTCTTAAAAATATGGTAATATCATGAAGAGTATTAGAGGGCCAAATCTTGCGCAAGTGTTAATTACCGAATTAACACATTAAAATTTGATGCTTGAGGAAGAATAATTATATGAAATAACTAAAATAAGAACATGATATGTATGAAGAGATGAGTGATGGGCATAAGCATGCAAAGTATGGTGCATATTTATATAAGGCTATATATATATATGGGTGTTAATAGAATGCCACCTATGGATGAACTTTGGTGGATTGCTCTCACAATTTCATGCATAAGAGAGAGAGAGGAAGAGAGAGAGTGTGTAGAGAGAGAAAGTGATCATCATCAAGAATCAAGCTCTCACAAGGTAAGAAACCGTAATCGCTTGACTTCATTTTGTTTTTGCATCATATTAAGTTGTTTGAAAACCCTAGAAACATAACCATGCCCAGTGACCCGCCATTGTTGAAACTTGAAACAATAGGTCTTCATCGACTTGAACCAAACCTAGATTTATGACCTGGGCCTTAATCTACATGTCAAATGTTGCACAATACAACAAGAACCAAGCTAAATGGCTCAAAAATGAGTTAGAAAATGGGAATTACAGGTTTGAGCTCAAAACTCAAACCCTTTAAAATGAACGGAAAGCTTCAATCTATGAACAAGGTTCGAAAGTGTTAAGGAAAATGGAAGCTATTGAAACAAACCCCACACACATTTTGGTAAAGAATTAGCTATTTAGAGTCATGGCCATGGGAGCTTCGAACCAGAGGTTTGAGGGGGTTTTGTCCCTCCAAATTGATCAAAAAGGATTCTAAGGAGTCCTAGCAATCATTTAGGATCGATTAGGGTTGAAAACAACCAAGAAATGGCGAGGAAAATTAGAAACCTAGAAACTAGGGCTTCTATTTCGTGAACAAGGAAGAAGAGGAAGACGATGAACAGTGTCGGGTCAGATTCGAGTCAGACGCGGTCCAGAAGCAAATAGGGTTAAATGATACTACGTCGTTTTGGGCTTATGTTTAAAATGTTTTTATAATTAAATTTGGGGGGGTGTTTGGCCACAAGTTAAAAAATTGGTCAAGTAGGAATAGGATATCCCGATCCTGGTTATCCCAATAATTCGTGGATAGGGTTTGTTTGGCCATGAAGATAAGGAATTGAATTTTGAATAATTACGATTTGGTGGATTGTGGCCAAAATTTCAAAATGGTCAACATTGTAAAACAACAGGCCTAATTAAGGAAAATTACAAAAAAGGTCGTTTTACCAGCAAAAATTATAAGTTGATATTTTATCAATTAAAAGCCAAATAAATTGTTAGAAATGCTATTTTAGCATTTTCGACACTTCAAACCCAATGGTGGAATCCGTTTTAGCAAATAAGATACCGAAAAATAAGATACATAAAATGTAATAATTACAATAATGCCCCCAGTGATATTCAAATCTAATTAATGCCAAGAAGACTACCCTAGCATTTTTTTACATTCCGGACTCAATGGCAGCATACATTTTGGCAAATGAGATGCCGAAAATTTAAATACACAAATTGATTAATTTCAATTGTTCTAAATAATAATTAAGCTACCAATGGGTTCAGAAAAATAGAGGAGACCCATTCTAAGATTTTCAGAGCCATAGCCCAATAATAAAGCTCGTTTTAGCAAACGAGATACCAAAAAGGTAAGATATACGAAATGTTAAAATTACAATAATGTCCTTAATGATTGGATAAGCTATCAAATGAATTTTTAAGGTAACAAGGGACCTACCTTTGGGTTTTTGAGGTCCCTGTACCCAATAATGTAGTCCATTTTATTTTAGCAAAATAAGTGCCGAAAAAAATACAACAAATGAAATAGCAAAATTACAACTACCACCCCTAATGGTAAGATAAGCTACAGAATGAACTCAGAAAATGTAAGAGGACAAATCTTAAGGTTTTTGGGTCTTCTAAGTCCAAAAACGGTGTAGTTAACAGTGAAAGGTGCCCTTAAAGCGCTAAGGTCTCACATTGCTCGAAAAGTGAGGCGACAAAAAAGCACTAGCCTGAGTGAAACAAAGCACAAACTAATAAAATAATCAATGTATGTGTGTGTGTGTGTGTGTATATATATATATATATATATATATATTTACACATTAAAAATTAATTCATTCTAACTTCTAGGTTAAATAATATTTTATCGATAAAATAATTATCATGTAACACTAAAAAGTTCAATCTAGAAGTTACATATAATATATTCAAGTCTCGTAGACATCTAAACTAATTCTTAAAAATTAGGCTTATGCTGAGAAGACTTACCATATAGGTGATCAATTTGGTAAATGGAAAAAAAAAATATTTTATCGTGGGCAGGCTCAAATTTTGTGAAAAATGACTATAGTTTGCTAGTTATAGAAGATGAAATATCAATCTTTACTTAAACTTATTTTCATGTTGAAAGTGTTACTCTCTCCAAAACTTTAAATTTTTTGCAACATTTCAAATATTTAAATGTTATTGAGCCAATTCTGTGCTAATGTTTGACAATAATACTTGTATCAATATAATAGATTAGACAATAAAACTTTTAAACTATAACTATATTCTTTTATATTGATATTTCTCTTACAAAATTGTTAAATAACTACATAAAATACGATAAACATAAGGACATACACGTAACATATGTTATAATAAAAAAAGACATTGCCTTGTCACCTCTCTCCTTGTTCAAGGCATCGCCTCTTTGAAGACGCATGTCCTGGAACATATCAAGGTGATAAGACTGAAAATCACCTCGCCCGATCTCCTAGGCGACAAAGCAATAGCCTTTGACAACACTGTCCAACACAAGGTCCATTTAGGCTAAAAAGAAAGGAAAAATAATGATTTAGCTTAAGTTATGTATTGTTTAAGTATTGAATGCAATTTGATACATGATTTTAGGATCACCAAAGGTTTAATAGGGGACAACTAACTAAGGGGACAATGATAGAAGGAGAAAAATGATGAAATGGAATCTAAAGACCTAAGGTAAGTAATCATGTACCTTGGATCAGTAATATTTTATATCCTATTTGAAAATGCCAACTCTATATTTACTTTGTGAGTAATCTCGCTCCTTGAAGTAGTGCAATTTTTACCGACTCTAAAAGTTACTCATGTACGTTGTTTTACAATCAATTTAATATTTTAAATCTTGTACAAATGCTTTTAACGAAATACTCGATATTTGTTTTATGTGTAAACCCAAGACACCTATTTGGGTCGAAAATTATTTGTGTGATCTGATCTTTGTCACTATATAAGGCGTACTCACGTGGCGCTCTGACTCTATTATGAGACTTACCCACATAACTCTCTGACTCTATATGTGAGCCTCCAACCTATATCTGATCTTTGTCACTGTATAGGGCCCACCCACATGACTCTCTAACTCTATATGTGACCCTTCGACCTGCTTCTATGTGCAATATGTTCTTGTTACTATATGAGGCTTACTCACGTGTCGCTCCAACTCTAGTTAAGAGGCTTACCCATGTGGTGCTCCGACTATCATGAGACTTACCCACATGATGCTCCAACTCAAACTATGCGACTTACCATGTGATGCTCTAACTCTATAGTTAACCCTCTGGCCTGTTTGATGATGCATCTGCCATCAGGATTGTTATCTATTCTGTGTTTTATTACAAGCAAGTTTGCCATCTGATCTATGTCTTAGAAAATGCATGTTTTATATCTGTTTTGAACTTCAATATCTGCCCTACTTCAAAGACATCCGCTTTATATTAGCTTTGAAAATGTGTTACAAGTTTTATCTTAAAACTATATTTGTATAAACGTGGTGTTCATGGTATTTGCTACAAGCTCCGAATTTCTGAAAACCTGTAATAGGGTACAAGAATTACTCGCTGAACTTAAGTTAGCTCATCCCAAATTTAATGAACATTTTTTAGATGATACAAAGTAGTAAGAAAAGCAGTAGAAGTAGCTGAAAGGGAGCTAGAGATATTGATGTGGATGACTTTTTTTTGGAATATAACTCCAAGACAAGAATATGATTTTGCTTGGTAATAATAGTTGTACTCTTTCTGTTAGACAAGTTTGATGATGTTGAAAGACAAGTGCCAGGAATATGGTTGTTAATAGTATGACTACTACAGGAACTCTATTTTGAGGATCTTTTAATGATGAATGATGTTATGTTGTTCTATCAGATGAGTTGCATAGGTGTAGCTTTTGCATAATATTAAAGAAAAATGTTTATTAGTAAGTGCAAGTTCATTTGATTCTGTACGGCTTGTCTAGATGACAGGTTAGTCATGTCCGAATGACAAAATAGTCATGTCCCTAAATCTGCATAGAGTGAGTTTCAGGTCGTGTCAAAAATGAAACAATTCATATAATATTGCAACTAACAATTAAGCCAATTACATCAAAAAATGGTTGTGTGCTTCAACAGATCAATATAGAGCATATGCATTATTCTAATCACCCAGTATACGAACAAATAAGATATCACTTCTCATGACAATCATATGGCCAAAATCCACAACAAAAGGAGTAAAGGACATATAACTACGTGTAACATCTCAAATTCTCCTAATATTTAATAATTAGCTAAAATTATAATTAATGCATAAATATGATGAATAATTGATAAAGAATGATAATTAGCATGGTAGAAAATTTTTCAAAACCTTTAGAGGTCATTTGGATACACTAAGAGACCAAAAGGGCAAAATTGTATTTTTACCAGAAACATGGGCCTACACAATAGTACCCAGAAAATACTGTAAAAGAGTCTTAGGATTCATTAGACTACATTTAAATAAAAGAGACCAAGAGCTAAATAGCTAGAATTACCAAAATGGGCAAGGAAGGAAAAGAGGGCAAGTAGATTAATGAAGGGGTAAGTTGGTAATTTGATCATAAAGGGATCAAGAATCAGATTTTTGACCTTATAAAAGACTGGATATAAACCTTAATATACTGGAAACGATCGACATAGAAATGGGGTAGGGATAGTAGTAGATAAGGATCTCAAAGAAGAAGTAATTGTGATTAGAAAAGGGGATAGGATAATATTCATAAAACTTGCCATGGAGATAATATAATTAGTGCATATGCACCTCAAATAGAATTAGACGCACACATAAAGCATGGAAAGATATGGATTAATTAATTTAAAACATACTTGTAAGTGAAAATATATTTGTGGAAGGTGACTTTAATAGGCATATGTAGGAAAATATCATGGAGGATATGAGATGGTACATGAGGGTTACGGATTTGGAGATAAGATTGATGGTGGGAAGACAATACTAGATTTCGTAATTAAATATGATTTTATGATTACAAATTCATATTTTCAAAAGAGAGATGAACATAATCACCTTTAAAAGTGAATTAAATAAAAGTCAAATAGACTTTTTTTCCAACTAGAAGAATAGATCAACTATTATGCAAAGATTGAAAAATTATTCCTAGAGAAAGCCTAACCTCACAATATAGGTTGATGATTTTAGACATATATATTAAAAGGCACGTACAAAAGACTAAAGATATTAAAAAATGAAGAATTAAATGATGGAATTTAAAATAAGAGAAAGTAGAGCAATTTAAAAGTAAGATGCGAAAATAAACACCATGGAACCTAGATGATGAAACTAATGTAATGTGGAATGAAATGGAAACATGCATTAAAAGAATAGCAAAAGAGGTTGTTGGTGAATCAAGAAGCATAGGACCACCATGTAAAGAAACTTGGTAAAGGAGTGAGGAAGTCCAAAATTTATAAAGGTAAACAATGAATTTTTAAAACTTGCCAAAAAAATTAGAAAAAAAGCAAGTTGGGAGGCATATAAAAATTCAAAGAAAGACGTAAAAAAAAAAAATTGTAAAAGAGGCAAACGATAAGGCATGTGATGATTTCTATACCAAATTAGGAACAAAAGATGGAGAGAAGAACATATACAAACTTGCTAAGATAAGGAATAAGAAAAACAAAGATTTTAATAAATACTAAATACATAAAGAGTGAAGATTCAAGAGTCTTGATGAATAATGATAAAATTAAAGGTAGACGGAAAAAATATTTTAAGAAGCTATTGAATAAAAATCATATAAAAAACTTAAGTGTAGAGAACTCTTTAAGCAATAGGGAAAACATATTATTTCGGGGTATTAGAGCATCTGAGGTCAAAACCGCTTTGAGAAAAGATGAAAATTGGTACGGCTTTGGAACTAAATGGTATCTTATTGAAGTTTGGAAGTATTTAGGAGAGATAGGTGTGTCTTGGCTAACAAATCTATTTAATAAGATCATAATAACTAAGAAAATGTCTCATGAGTGGAGGAAAAGTATTTTAGTACCTATATATAAAAATAAAGGAGCATATCCAAAACTATATAAATTATGATGGCATTAAATTAATAAGTCATACTATGAAACTTTGGGAGAGAGTGATCAAACACCGATTAAGATTTAAGACAACTGTATTGGAGAATCAATTTAGAATTATGCCATGGAGATCAAGTAATGGAAGCTATTTATTGATTAAGAAGAATTATAGAAAGGTATAGAGAAAAGAGGATAGATCTTCACATGGTATTCATGGATTTGGAGAATGCCAATGATAGGGTTCCTCGAAGATCTAATATGACGGGTTTTAGAAAAAAAAGGGAGTTACAAAATGATATATCGAAACGATAAAAGACATGTATGATGGGACGGTCACTACAATAAGAACAATTGTTAGGAAAACAAGTGAATTTCGGATCACAATAGGCCTACATCAAGGGCCGGCATTAAACTCGTTCCTTTTTTCTTTAGTAATGGATGAGCTGACTAAGCATTTATAGGATGACATTGCAAGATGTATGCTTTTTGCTAATGATATTGTTTTAATTGATGAAACTAAAAGGGAGATAAATGATAAATTAAAGACTTGGAGGGAGGCTTTAGAATCAAAAGAATTCAAGATAAGTAGGACAAAAACTGAATATCTAGATTGTAATTTTAGTAAAACTCGTAATACAACTGAGAATGGAGTGAAAATTGAAAATCAAGAGTTAATAAGAAGTGAAAAATTTAGATATCTAGGTTCACCTATTCATCAAGAGTGAGAAATTAGAGATGATGTTACTCATAAAATTAAAGCAGCATGGGTTAAGTGGAGGAGTGCGTCTAGGGTATTCTGCGATTGGTATAGACCTTTAAAATTGAAAGGTAAATTTTATAAAATAACTACTAGACCAGCCATGTTGTATGAACAGAAACTTGGGCAGTTAATAAGATGAGTGTAACCGAAACTGAGGATGTTAAGATAGATGTGTGATAAGACAAGAAAAGATAGAATTAGGAATGAACATATTTGTGAGATAGTAGAAGTAGCACCTACAAAAGATAAAATGACAGAGCATCGGTTAAGGTGGTGGTCATGTAAAACAAAAACCAATAAATGTACTAATAAGGAATAGCGACATGGTTAATATTGAAAGTTGTGCTATAGAGCGAGGTCAGCCAAAATTAACTTTAGTAGAAGTAGTTAAAAAAGATATGTTAATGTGTGATCTAACAAAAAGAATGGCATTAAATAGAAAACAATGACGAGATAGGATTTCATGTAGCCGACCCACAATAATTGGGATAAGGCTTTGGTTTGGTGAGTTGAGTTGAGTTGCACAACACAATAAATGGCATTTGAGAGCAGTACCAGCCAAAGTTGTTCAAGAAATAATTAACTCTACTTGCTCAACAAGATTCCACCAGCATGCACTTTCTAGGGAGAAGATATAACCAAATTGAATATTGATTGGGAAAAAAAAACTATATAACTAAATTGAATGCTAAATCTACGAAGAATATTAATTGTAAAGAAAATAAGACAATGGTTATATGGGTATCTAAGGCAATATAATAGATACATCCATCCTTTAAAAGTTTAATTAAATGCATAATACCTTACTACTGACAAAAAGCAACTCCTCCCCATGCTCATTCTTCCAAGATGTCACGTGACCCCCATACAGGTACACCTGTAAATGAAGACAAGATTAGTTATAATTGCATGAACTGGCAGAGACTCACAAACTACAATTTCATATTTCTCTTTAGAAAGAAGAAATTAGACCCCAAAATTAGTGGCATTTATAACTCTGGTTAACATCTTCTATACAGTACACCTTTAAAAAAAAGTAAAGAAAAGTAAAAGAAAGAAAGAAAAAACTGTACACGAGAAAAACTAAGAAAATATATGTCCATTCTAAAGAGACAAAGCGGTAAACTCCGCTGGAGGTAGCTCTGATGTGATTTATGTTGCTGTATCCACCACCTTTTTTTGAATTATGTTGCAGGAACCATCAAATATCCAACATTTCATCTTTAAATAAATTCTCCAATTGGGATGGACTAGCTTTCAGAAGTCGGTAAATTTTCTCTCCAAAATATCCATATTTCTAACGAAATAACGATATTTCTAACAAGTTCTCTGAAATAACCATATGAATATCTGATTTTATTCTTAGGACATCTAAGTACTTTCATACAATAAATTTGTGGTGTTCTCTAAAATTAAAGTTATAAAAGGATCTGAAGAACCTGAAATATGTCCACAAGCTTGTTCATAGCATACTGGTTTCCAGATATAGGGAATAAGATTAAATGATGGAGTCAAATTCTCCAAGAAAATACATGTTGAATTTCCCTTTACCACTTGGCACATAAAGGAATGTAGTCTCACATTTAAACCCACCACGTTATTCATAGGGGAGGAGCCTTAAGAAGATTGGAAATGCACCACATGCATTTCCCCAAGGTTCACAATATTTAACTTTTAACTTAAATATCTTATAACAAAAAATAGTGCTCTTAAATTTGAAGCATAAGGCAAGACACATGACCCCTCACAAGGCAAGGTGTAAACTTCGAGGCATTGAAGTGTAAGCTCTTCAAGATATTTGCTTTATAGATAGTTCATATCCATCACTCAATATTTTCCAAATAAAACTTTTTTCATGAGCAATAAAACTTATTCTTGAAATGTCTCTAAAAGTGTGATGAAGTACCACCTAAATTAGTTTGCAGTCACCGTCTAAAATATTTACTGGTTTACCTAATAAACTAGAAGTTGGATTTTGTGACTAATTAAATCAAGAGATCATGTTAGGATATAATTTGCAAGAGGTAGTCAATCCTTTATCACTTCTCTAGTATGATATTTATACGCAGCATAACAATGCAGTCAACCCCAAATAGTTGGGATAACCACCAATTGAAGTGACAAAAGGCATCGTCTTATAATAGACGGTAACCAAGTATATGATTCGTAGCTAAAGCAATCAACAATCATAACTAGAGTAATCAATAATCACAATTAGCATTCTTTTCTATGTAAATATGCTATTAAAAATAGAAAATGTATTTAAAAAATAAATGGTTATTTCTCTCTATTGTGCATAGTTACCACAATTCACTCCCCTCTATCAAATTGCAAATTGGATTTCACAATCCAAAACGTGGATCATTCATGATTTGGAACACAAGATCTAGCATTCCAATCGAAAATATCAAAAGCCCCGGAAAATTATACAACAAAAAAGAAAATACACACATTGTCAGAATTTTTATTTTATAATGGCTTGGATTCATTAAAAAAAAAATTATTGTTTATATATATACATATATATAAATATATTACAAATTCAATCAAAAAGCATATTATGTTCTAAACAAATGTATTTTGTTCCAACAAATTGATCCAAAGAAACCTACCCCTAAAGCATCACATTTTATAACAAGTAAGGATTTTTGTTCCCGTTCTACGCAAATGAATGATCCACGTTGAAGGTAACATTACTCTATTGGTAGCAATTAGTGAAATTTGGATATGCTAAAAGCTTTAGAGAAATAGAATGTGCACTTTATACTTGAAGAATGACAACTAATATTTCCACTAAATTTTAGAATAATAGTAAACTAACATATCATAGTGTATAGACAGATATCTTTCTTATCTTTTAACTGAGGAAAAAATACAAAATATATAGAGTACAGTTACCAATATTTTAGGAAACTAAATTTACATGAAATTAGGAAACAATCTCTAGAGATTGGGGCCTAATTAACAGCAGTTATAAAAGAAAAAAAAATCAGAGTTTACAAGTTGTATAATCTCAGTTTTAAAGGAAAATAAATTTCCTATTTACCGAGTCAACCAAATCAAATAGGGATTTGTCAACACTCCCCCTCAAGCTGGTGCATAGATGTTGTCCATTCCCAGCTTGCTTATAATATGTTGAAATGAGTGACTCTGTGGTCCTTTGGTGAGGATATCCGCAAGTTGCCCATTTGTTGAGACATAGGGAGTACAAATTAGGCCACAATCCAGGTTCTCTTTGATGAAGTGTCGATCTACTTCCACGTGTTTTGTACAGTCATGTTGTACTAGATTGTGAGTTATATTGATTGCTGACTTATTGTTGCAGTATAGCTTCATACTTCCTTCCCACTTGACTCCTAAGTCTTCCAAGATAACCTTTAGCCACAAGAGTTCACAAATTCCATGTGCCATAGCTCTAAATTCTGCTCCAACATTTGATCTGGCCACCATTGCCTGTTTTTTGCTTCTCCAAGTCACCAAATTTACTCCTAAGAAGGTACAATAACCAGATGTTGACCTATGGTTCACTACCGATCTAGCCCAATCTACGTCCGTGTAGGCTTCTAGACTTAGTTCCCCATTATTCTTGAAGAGGATGCCTTTCCAAAGAGTAGATTTCAAGTATTGTAGGATTCGGTGAACAACTTCCAAGTGGGAATCCTTCGGAGAGTGCATGAACTGGCTGACTACACTCACGGCATAGGCAATGCCGGGTCTTGTGTGGGACAAGTAAATAAGTTTCCGAACTAACCTTTGATATCTCCCCATATCTACCATCATGTCATCTGCAGCCTAGTTTGTGATTCTGCTCAATAGGAGTGTCCGAAGGCTTATAGCCAAGCATACCTGTTTCCTTAAGGAGATCAAAGATATATTTCTGTTGGAAAATAAATATGTCATTTCTAGAGTATGCTACTTCAATTCCCAAGAAATATTTCAGTTTTCCTAATTCTTTTGTTTCAAATTCTTTGGCCAACTGCTGCCTGAGTTTCTCAATTTCTCCAAAGTCATCTCCAGTTACAATAATGTCATCAACATAAACAATCAAGACTATAATTTTACCAATTTTCGATCGTTTGATGAAGAGTGTATGGTCACCTTGGCTCTGCTTGAAATCTATGTTCTTCATTGCACTGGTAAATCTCCAAAACCATGCTCTAGGGGACTATTTTAACCCATATAGGGCTTTCTTCAACCTACACACATTGTTATCTCTAAAGTTTTTAGTGAAACCCGGAGGTGCCTCCATGTAGACTTCTTCCTCTAAATCACCATGCAAAAACGCATTCTTAACATCAAATTACTGCAAGGACCACCCAAGGGTAGCTACTAAAGATAATAGTACTCTAATAGTGTTCATTTTTGCAACTGGGGCAAATGTCTCTTGATAGTCTACTCCATATGTCTGAGTGTAAACTTTGGCCACAAGTCTAGCTTTATATCTCTCCAAAGGTTCCATCAGCTTTATACTAAACAGTAAACACCCATTTACACCCTACCAGTTTCTTCCCTTTTGGTAACTCAACTATATCCCATGTCTTATTTTTTTCTAGATCTCTCATTTCCTCACTCATGGCTTTTTTCCATTTCTCATCCCTAAATGCCTCCTGGACTGTATGCAGAATTTTAATGGTGTGCAAATCTGTGAGAAATGCTTTATGTAGTGGAGAGAGTCTATCAAAGGAGATAAAGTTTGCTATGGGGTGTTGAGTGCATTTTCGTGCTTCTTTCCTAAGGGCAATTGGTATATCAAGATCTGTAAAAAGAGGATTTTGAGATGGAGAAAGATTTTCAGTACCTGTTATAGGTTCGGCTTCTTGGGCTTGCACCAGTTCAGGTTCAGACTTTTTCCTTCTTGAATACACTTGTAATGGCAAGGTAGTACCATCATTACTTGCTTTCTCATCAGGAGTTTTTTCAATTTCAGCTAGAGACAAGGATGTTTCTACTGGAGAAAGAGAACCAGTAGAAGGAATGAGTGTTTTAGGACCTAAAATGTCAAGATTATCAAAACCGAGACTGAAATTAAACTTATCTTCTAATAAATGCTCCCCCTGGAGATGAGTTTCACCAAAAAAGGACTTGTTTTCAGTGAAGGTAATATCTTTAGAGACAAAGAATTTTTTTGAACTGGAATGATAGCATTTATACCCCTTTTTGGTTGGGGAATAACCAAGGAAGACACATTTAAGGGCTCTTGGATCCAATTTATCCCGTTTTGTGCATGAATGTGAACATAAGAGATACAACCGAATATTCTTCGTGGTAATTGGGTAGACTTATTGAATTCAGGATAGAATTGCGAAAGGACACTGACTAGAGTTTTGTTGCCCAATACTCTTGAAGGTAGACGGTTTATGAGATGAGCTACAATCAACACGACTTCCCCCTAATAGGATTTAGGCACTTGTTTCTCAAATAAAAGGGCTCGGGTTGTTTCAAGAAGATGACGTTTTTTTCATTCTACAACCCCGTTCTGTTGTGGAGTATATGTACATGATGATTGGTGTATTATCCCTTCCCTTTGGAAAAACGATGACAAAAACTGATTAAAGTATTCTTTTCCGTTGCCTGATCTAATATTTTTAATCTGAACACCAAACTGATTTTGAATCATTTTAAGAAACATAGGGAATACAAAACTAACGTCAAATTTGTTTTTCATAAGAAACAACCAAGTAACACGAGTACAGTCATCAATGAAAGAAATAAACCAACGAGCTCCAGTAATATTTGGAATCCTAGAAGGCCCCCACACATCAGTATTAATCAAAGAGAAAGGATATAAAAATTTATTATCACTCAATGGAAATGAGACACGATGATGTTTGGCAAACTGACATACTTCACAATGAAAGAACTTAGCATCCAAATTATGAAATAAAATAGGAAACATAGTCTTTAATTTAGAGAAAGAAGGATGCCCTAAACGATAGTGATGAAGCCAAATTTGTGCTTTATTTGGTGAGCATTTTTCTAAGAAATGAGATAAAGATAGACGGCCACTGCCCTTGCCACCACAGGTATCTAGAAAGTAGAGTCCTTCCTTCTCTTTAGCAAGCCCAATCATCCCTGCCATAACCGGTTCCTAAAGGACACAATGATTGGGAAAAAATGTCACTTTACAGTTTAGGTCTTTTGTAATCTGCAGTTTAGGTCTTTTGTAATCTAATGTATAGACAAAAGATTTATAGAAAGTTTAGGCACATGAAGAATAGATTTCAAAGCAAGAGAATGTGTAAGATTGATGATTCCTTTTCCTTGCCACGGATGCAAGAATTCCACCAGCACCACGGATTTTTTGGTTTCCAAGGCATGGGGTATATGTTGTGAAACGGTGTGAAGAGTTGGTCATATGGTCTGTGGCACCTGAGTCTACTACCCAGGTTTCATGCAAAGTACAGTCCCATGGAGCATATCACTGTTGGGTGGTGTTGTTTTTTCCAAATGGTGTCTTTCCCTACAATTTCCAACACATCTCCCTAGTATGCCTTGGTTTCTTGCAATAGTTGCACCAAAGGTCCTCTTTATTGATTGGTGACCTGTACATTTCTCCTTTGTTCTCATTGTTTGAGTTCAGGCCTTTGAATTTGTTTGGAGATGGTGGCTTAACCACGGCCAAGGCAGATCCTTCATCAATAGGAGTGTCCAACATCACGGTTCTCCTACCCTCTTCAGCGCGTATGACAGAAAATACCTCATTCAAAGGAGGTAAAACTTATTTTCCAAGCACTTGCACCCTAAGTTGATCAAATTCTACATTAAGTCCAGCCAAGAACTCATAAATTCTTTCATTTTCCACATATTTTAACATCATAGCGGCATCATCACTGCACCGCATCTTAATGTTTTGATAGTAATTGAGTTCAAGCCATAAGCCTTTCAAAGTGTTATCGTACTCGGTAACAGACTTTGTACTTTGTTTTGTTAAATGAATCTTGGTTTTAGTTTTATAAACCAAGGCTACATCCTTAACTTTGGAGTAGGTCTACTTCACAGTGTCCCATATCTCTTTGGCAGTTGTCAAAAACATGCAGGTTCCACTTATTTCTGGTAGCATCGAATTCTAGAGCCATGACATAATTGAGGAGTCTTCCACGTCCCAAGCCTTGAACTTTGGATCATCTTGACTCAGCACAGGACCAATTAGGTGGCTGAGTTGTCCCTTACCTTCAAATACATCCTTACCCATTGGGACCATACCAGATAACTTCTCCCATTGAGTCAGTATGATGATTGTAGGTTCTGATATTCACCATATGAGGTCTGGACAGATTGATTTGACTCAGTGTTGGTTGGACCAGTGGTTTCAGATTTAACAGACATTGTGAGATTTTTCGGGACAGAGATTGAAGTATTTGAAGACAATAGAAGGCCAGGGATTACAGGCAATGAAGGCCAAGAGATATTCTACAATCAGCAATGAAGGTTGTGCAAAAAAAAAATTCCCAGTATAAAAGAAGAAACGGGAGCAAAAAAAAAAGCTAATGCTTTGATACCATATAGACAGATATCTTTCTTATCTTTTAACTGAAAAAAAAAAATACAAAATATATAGAGTACAATGGCCACTATTTTAGGAAACTAAATCTACATGAAATCAGGAAACAATCTCTAAAGATTAGGGCCTAATTAACAACAGTTATAAAAGAAAAAAAATCAAAGTTTACAGGCCGTACAATCTCAGTTTTAATGGGAAATAAATTCCCTGTTTACCGAGTCAACCGAATCAAATAGGGATTTGTCAATAAAATGTATAATGCGTTTGAAGTTCAATTAAAGTATGCCCTTAGGGCTTGTATTTGATGCAATATTACTCAGAATATTGATCTAACAGGTACGGAAACGTAAATCATGAATTATTATAGAACGTGGTACATTAAAGACGGGCTTTTTCAAGTGACTTTGTCAGAACAAAATGCATTTATTTGGAACTTGAAACACTTCTTAGATTGTATTTGTAATAACATACATAAAAGTATACTAAGAAAATTAAACTCATAATAAAATAAAAAAATGCTCAGAAAGTTTTGTTTTGTCTATAATCTTAACATAACTCCCCAAATCTTTTCCTCTCAAACATCTCTATCTCTCTCAAATGATGATTCCTCAAGACGATTTTCATCGGTATCATTTATCATTGATAAAATTTTCATCAATAGTCCAGATTGTATTGCTAGAAAATCAAGAAAATTATTATGTCTAGCTCACGAGACCACGCTCTTGCTCAATTTACTTTCAATCCTGAAAATACCTCCAAGCACAAAAGAACCCATCGCAAGAAGTGCAATTGACGTCTCCTTGCCTCAAAAAAATAATTGTATCATCCATGAATAAAAGGTGAGAAATCTCCATCCTACTGCCACACCACTATCCCCCACCTGAAAGTCATTCAAAATTCCACCAAACTTAACCCAACCTTCTTAAACAACGACAAACAAGAATGGGGATAGTGGATCCCCTTATCTAAGCCTGCGTGAAGCCTGGAAAAATCCTACTAGAGAGCCATTGATCAAAACTAACAAAGACATGACTCCTCTATCGATCCCGAAATCATGTTTCTCATCAAAAATAAAAGAAAATCCTAATTTCCATGGTCGTAAGCTTTTTCTATGTCCAACTTGCACACCAGAACCTTCTTATTTCTTTTTTTCCTTGAGTCTATACATTTGTTAGCAATAACGACTGCATTAAGAATATGCTCCCCCCCCAAAAAAAAAAAAGGCATTTTGACTACTAGAAATAACACTCCCAGCATTACATGGAAAGAGCCTTGGCCAATAATTTATATACACTCCCTACCAAACTAATTTTTTTGAAATCCCCGAAGCAGTTAAGCTTCTTTCGAAGGAACCATGCTCATAGAAAAACACAAAACATACTATAATTTCAGCTCTAACTACCTGCCAACAATGCTTGAAAAAAGTTAGATTAAATTACACAGACATCCCCTCTAGTTTACCCAATTTTCATTAAACTTTAAAAGTGAACAAACTGTAATAACCCGGAAAAATTTTTTTTTCTATATAAAATTTTCTTTGGTTAAAAAAAAAAAAAAAATTTTTTTTTTATTATTGTTATTGTTATTAAATTTTAATGTGTATGTTATTATTATTATATACATGGATGCATGTATGTGTAGGTGAACATGTATGGTATGTATGTACACATATGTAGGATGATATATGTGCATGAATATGTATGTATATGTGTGTATGCATATGTTTAGAACAGTGCATGTGTGCACTGTGTGAGGGAACATCAGACCTGGTGTGTGAGTGAGTGAGGTCTCGGTTAGGTGTGTGTGTGTTTAGTGTGTGTCTAGTGTGTGTGATGAGTGATATATATATACATATAGGTAAGTAGGGCAGCTTTGCATTAAATGCAAAGCTGCATGAGGGGAAGAAAGCAGGTGGCTGATGCAGAGAGAAAAAGGTCAAAGAAAGGGGCTGTGAAGGGGGAGTAACCGAAGGAGAGAAATGGAGGTGTTTGAGTGATGTATGGGTGTTGGTCTCGGGTGGGAAGAAAAGAGAAGGAAGGAAAGACTGAGAGCGAGGGAGAGAGAGTTCTGAAGAAGCAGAAGTGACCAAGAGGAACAGAGGGGGGAAGGAAGCAACCAACCGAGAGAAAATCAGGAATTTCAAGGTAAGTGGGTTGCTTCTGTTTAAATTTTAAAAGCATGATTTATTTAGTTTAAATCATAGGGTTTTATTAAGCATGTTATAAGAAAAATAATGCAAAAAGAATGAAGGAAAATGGTTGAAAGATGAGGGAGAAAAAGGGATTTGCAGGTCACGGCCATGGGGGGATTGGGTTAGCATTTTATGTACAAAACCGTGTTTGGATGATGGGAAAATAACCCCCTAAGATGCAGAAACCATTTGGAGTTTGAATGAACCAAAACCAGTGAGGGGACAAGCTCGAAAATGGAGAATCTCAGTTGGCCGGAGCCACTGATTTTCCCATTTTCGTGAAAATCCAAAGGGCCAAATCAAAAACTAACTTTAGATATGGAATCCTGGGGAGAAAATGAAGAAAACTGCATTTTGAAACCTTGAAAATGTTGCCGGAAAACAGTCGCCGGCGCCGGAACCCTACTGGTTCACCGCCGGAAAGTCGGGGAAGAAGGGAGGCACCCGGGTCGGGTTTCGGGTCCGGGTCGGGCGGGGCTGATCCGCCCCTGCCACGTGTCGCACTGATGTTTTAAATTAAAAACCTAATTTGGACTGTTTGGTTACAGAGATAAGAAATTAGAAATTTGAAATAAATAGGAACAGGGATATCTTATCCCTGTTTTGGATTAACCACTGTTTGGCTATCCAAATTGAGAATAGGGTTTTGCAAATTACGAAATTGGCCCTGAACTTTCTGAAAATTACCATTCTGTCCTGAACTTTCGGAAATTACCTTTTAACCCCCAAACTTTAAAGAAATTACAATTAGACCCACCAGATTTAAATATTAATAAAATAATAATTAGATTAATTAATTAATTAATTAATTTAATTATTTAAAACACTCTAAAATAATCCGGAGTCCAAATGGGACAAGTCATTAGTGTATTTTGACTATCTCGGCCATTCTGAGACCAATGGTGAGGTCCGTTTTACGAGACGGGGTCCCGAAAAATAAAAGACCCGTAGTAACCTTTAAAATTACCAAAATGCCCCTGAATTGAAATACAGTCAAATGAGCTCCGAATTTAGTAAACAAATAGTGAAACTTTATTATCTCGAGCATTCCGGACTCAACCGTGGAGTCCGATTTGTGAAAAGAGGTCACAAAATGTAAGGACCCGTGTAAAGTGCAAAATGACTATTCTGCCCTTTTGAACCCAGGTGTCCGAATTGAATTCTACGAAAACCTAAACTTAGTTTCCTCGACGTCCCGGACTCAATAGTGGAATCTAAATTAGCAAAATAGAAACTTATGAATTAAAAACATAAAATTTGATGAATAGCATAATTCAAGTGACAATTAAACTGAGTCTCATGTTATGAATTTTAGGGACACGGAAAGGCAAAGAGAAGGTGACCTGACCTTCGGTGTTCTTACGGTGGTTTCACTTTACTACGAGTATACTTTTCCGATTTGAGATCGATTACCAGGTACGATATATTGTGCTAAGTAAGAAATAGAATTAAGATTAGGAATACTTGCTTTGCTGCATTGATTGTTCACATGTTTGCTTGAGTGTTCACATGCTTATGTGCTACGTGCTATCTTGTTAAGTTGGATGATGATTATGGGTATATCGCATGTGTTAGTGTAGTGTGTGAATTATATGCTTTGAAGAACTGTTGATATTATGAATTGTGTACTTGAAGGCATGCTTTATGTATGAATGAGATGCATCATTGAGATTGCATTGTGACATGATGAGATCAGAGCATATTGGCATAATGTGATTCCCTGGACATGGCGTGGGTAAGCACTTGGTGCTTTGCATTATGAGGGTGCAGATCCTGTGGTGAAAAATCCAAAATCGGCCAATAGGTACTTGCAAGCCTGACGGATTCCGGACCGTGAAGCGAGACATACGTGGCGGTACTCATGCCAGCGGAGAATGACCGTATCATGAAACATGGGTGGCATAGAGTTGCATGGGTGTGTCACGCATACAGTTCATCTGCTATATACTGCTCATATACTACCATCATGATGTTGAATGCCATATAGGAATAACTGTACACTTGCACATGCCACGACCTTAGTTTTGTTTCTTGCATTAGCATTATATTGTACCAGCATGTTGAGCTGACCCCTTTAATGGGGCAAACATTTCAGATGATGTCCCAGCTGTACGAGACGTGGAGATGAACTGATTAGGGACTATGTTAGGCCCAAGGGGCGCTTTTGATATTGTGTAAGGGCATAAGCCCGCGACTGTATTTTATTTTGTATGTGGTGAAGAAATGGACCAGACCTTATGTATTTATCAGAACAGTATGTAGAATGTATGTGATCGTCCTTAATTATCTTTTATTCCTTTATTATTTTATTTTCTTTTGTCTCGTTACTCGCGCCTCGGGTTCGCTAGAATTCGGGGCGTGACACAAACACACCCCAATTTCAAGGGGAGATGCATCTCAATTTCAAAATCACAAGGGTGTGTTTGTTCACTTTTAAAGTATAGGGAGGTTAAGTGAAAATCAGGTAAAACACAAGAGGTGTCCACGTAATTTTCGCAAAATGTTATTATAAAACCATCCAATTCAGATACATTATCCCCATCGCACGACTTCAAAACCGTTACTATTTCTTCCTCCTCTAAAGGTCTTGCCAGAGCTAAGGACTCGTCTCCAGAACAAGAACTGAAGTTCAAGTGTTCCAGCATAGGTCTCCACCAACTGCACTCACTATTCAGCTACTAGTTAAAATCCGAAACTCCTTGCCCCTCTTGCTTTTGGGACAGCAGCCTATCACCAATTCTAGCTGAACTAATATTGTTCTTCTATTTATGGGCATTAGTAACCTTATAGAAAAATTTAGTGTTTCAATCCCCTCCTTCAACCACAAGACTCTAGACTTCAGCCTCCACGAAATTTATTTGCCTCCGACAATGAGCCTAGTTCCCCTTTCATGCATGAATTTAGATAACGGTCTATAAATATCGTATCGACTGACAATTATCAGTTTCTTTAACCCTCCAATACCAATACAGGCAGATATATTGGTGAAATCAAAAATCATAGTCATGTCAATCGTTATGGACCTTTATAGGGCTTTTATGGCTATTTTGTTTTTTTTTTTGTTTTTTGAATCCTTGTGATCTCTATTTTTATGGGATCTAAATACAAGAGAGATACCTAACAAAATAACCAAAAAATTGAAACAAGTTACTAAAAAATTTAGGCCAATATGACCTCTAAAAAGGGCCTCTTGGCCTCAAAATTTTTTAAATTTTTATACCATAATTAATCACACTAAACTAACTTTCATGCTTATAATTGCATTCTAATAAGCACGGACACAGGCAATAGATACAACACGACACAGATACGAGGACACAACATTTCTTAAAAAAGTAGGACATGGGTAAGGACACGTTGAATATATATATATATATATATATATTATATTTTTTATATAACCACGTAATAAAACCTAACATTATTTTAATTAGAATTAGTATAAAAAAACATAAAACACAAAAATATTATAAAGACATTAAAATAACAAAGCCATTAAATAAAAATTTAAGAATTTCTTCATTTAATCATCAACATCCACATAAAACATAAATAAGTACAAATATAACAAAAAAAAATAGAAAGGAGAAATTGAGAAAAAAAATTAAAAAAAAAAATGTACTAACGTGTACATAACGTGCCCAGAATGTGTCTTAAATTCAAAAAAAAATAAAACAATTTGAACATTCTTTCTGCGTGTCCGAGACATGTCCAAAAAATGTCCAAGAGTGTCGGCGTCCAACACGTGTCCAACACAGACACGTGAGCCAAAATAGAGTGTTTGTACTTTATAACTTACATTTTTGTTATTATTTATATTAGTCGTTGCAATAATATTAAAATTAAATAATATTTTCTTATAAGTTTTTTTTTTTTTTTTTGATAAAAGTAAAGTATTATAGAAGGTGGCCAAGGGAGACAAACCCATATGAACAAGTTGCAACTGATTACAAAGGTCTCAAAGACCCCAAAAAATCAACTAAGGAGAAAGCATTTGCAGGAAAAGCCTCCTTAGTTCCAAAAAATAATAGGCGAAGAAAGCTATCTTTGAACAAAAAAATGGGTTGCTCTTCCCCATCAAAAAAACACTATTCCTTTCCTTCCATGGATACCACATGAGGCAAGTGGGAGCTAATATCCAACTCTTCTTTGCATTCTTTCTAATTCTACTTCCTACCCAGACAAACATCAAATCTTTAACTGACTTCAGCGTCACCCAAGACATGCCAAACACTGAAAGTACCAAATCCCAACCAGCTCTAACCACTAGACAATGAAGAAGAATATGATCCACCGACTCGGCATCTTTTTTACACATACTGCATCTGTTAGCCAAAAAATATCCTCGCTTTTGAAAGTTTTCCGTTGTCAGAATAGCCTTCAACAAAGCCTCCCACACAAAAAAGGCTACTCTCGTGGGAGACCTAGACTTCCAAATGATTGACCACGGAAAGTTCACCCCCTCTGTACCTTGAAGCGCCTTGTAGAAAGATTTCACCATGAATGACCTTCCTAGCAGCTTCCAAATCAATCTGTCAACCAACCCCACCTCGGGTTGAAAATTCTAAACAAAGAGAAGGAACCGCCCCACTTCCTCTACTTCCCAATCCCTAAAGTCTCTTCTAAAGTCGGGGCTCCATACAAGGTTTTTCCCAATTTGAGTATAATAATCCCGAACCCAAGCATCTTTGTCCCTCGCCAACCCAAACAACATATGGAATCTCACCATCAAGCACTCATCCCCACACCACAAATCCCTCCAAAAACTAACCCGGGCTCCCTCTCCCACCTTGAACCTTACATTTCCCCAAAAACTCCCTCATCCCCTTCAGAATGCCTCCCCATAAGCTACAACCCCAAACTCCTTCCACACCCCCCCCCAAACGATCTCCAACCTCCCTCCTCACACCCATATTTACAAGCTATAACTTCCTTCTACATCTCTCTCCTCTCCTCTCCTCTCCAAATCTCCAAAACCACTTCCCAAGAAGAGCGTCATTGAACTTTTTCAAGTCTTTCACCCCTAGCCCCCCCAAAGAGAAAGGCCTCTTGACCTTATCCCACCCAACTAAGTGGAATTTCCTAGAAACATCATCACTACCCCACAAAAAGTCCCTTTGGCTCCTTTCAAGTTTCCTACACACCTAATTGGGTATGAGGAACAAAGACATGAAATAAATGGGAAGATTACTCAGAACACTCTTCAACAAGGTCACTATCCCTCCTTTCCTTTAGAAAGGAGTTCACTCTTCCATCTTGCCAAACGTTACTGAAATCTCTCCACCATTGGGTCCCAAATGGTACAGGATCTCACTGAAGCCCTAAGAGGTAACCCCAAATATATCGAAGGGAGGGTTCCCACTTGGCACCCCAGCATAGCTGCCAAGACCTCCATCCTGCTCACAACACCCACAAGAAAGAGATTGTTTTTACCCAAATTGATCCTCAAGCTCGACACTGCCTCGAAGCACACAAGAATACATTGAAGGAACCGCAACTGCCGAACTAAGGGTTCGCAAAATATAATGGTATCATCTGCGAACAAAAGATGGGACATTGCAATTCCCTCTCCTTTTGTATCCTTGACCCTAAAACCTTTCAACAACCCACACTCTTCAACTCTATTCATCATTCTGCTAAAGGCTTCCATGACAATAACAAACAGGAGAGACCTTTCGAAGACTAGAAGAACCCAACCGGAGTACCATTAACCAGGACCGAGAGAGAGACCATAGTGATGCACACTTCCATCCAACCTCTCCATCTCTCCCTGAAGCCCATCTTCCTCATTAGACTCAGTAAGCAATTCCAATTAACATTATCATATGCCTTTTCAATGTCCAACTTACAAACCAAGCCCGGCTTCTTCATCTCTTTTCTTCAGTCAATAAATTCGTTAGCTATCAACACCGCATCAAGAATCTGTCTCCCACTCACCAAGGCATTCTGACTTCGGGAAATGTAACCCATGACTTTCATAAGTCTTCTGGACAAGCCTTGGCCATCAACTTATAGATACTTCCTACTAGGCTAATTAGCCGAAAGTTTTGAGCAAAGTTTAAATGCTACTTTCATCGCCCTTATCCCAAAGAGAGGGGGCAGAGAGCATTGGAGACTTTATAAAATCCAAACAATATAGTACAACTTTCCAACATTAAAAAATACTAAAATGTGATAAATTGTTGTCAAAAGATGTGTATCAATGACTTTCAAGGGTTCGCTAGTGTTTGAAAAAAAATTCACGATTGTAATTTCCGATTCTTGTTACAAGTGGCCCCAATACTTCCAACAGCATTACATTACGACCACGATCGCATTGTAGATCGCGACCACGATTTAAATCCATGCTTTCAAGCCATCCCTGCAAGCTTTTCCCCATCAATTATAAGTGTTGAACTGCTCTTTTGTATCCCAGTTCTGGATTTCCTGCATAATCCTTACCTTCCGAACCTACATGTTCCCAAAAACCTCCTTATTCCACCACTGGAAAACTTCCTTCAGCAAATTTCAATTTCCTAGCCAAGACGAAACTAGGAGTGCCACTGATGTTGCACCCCTGCCACCAATCTGCTATCATTTCTCTAAAACCAGGGAACTGTAGCGACATATTATCATTTTTTTTGATCGTATATATTATCAAATATGAAAGGAATCTTACCCACAATCCAACAATAAGGAGTGATATGATACAGGCCCTGTAAGACAAGCCTAAGAAGTTCCCTGTCCTCCCAGGATGAGGAAATAAGCAAACATACCAACCTTGACGTAGCTGGACTTTCCCTCCCCCTGAACCATGTGAACCTCCTCCCTTCCATTAGCATATCCACCAGGTTGTTTGAATTGATGAAATCAGTGAATTCTCTCATGCCTCTAGGCAACCTCCTTCCTCCCAGCTTCTCTAAAGGATACCGCACCACATTAAAACACCCCCATGCACCATGGGTTAGACACCTTCCTATGATAGTTTGCAAAGCCTCCCAAAGCTTGCTCCTTTTTGAATCTGACAAAGGGCCATACACAGAAAAAGTCCACAAAAAATTATTCAAAGTCATCCCCAACTTACAAGAAAGGGAAAAACTTCCAACTCAATTGTCTGAACAAGCAACCATCCTAGAGTCCCACATCACCCAAGATACATCCAACAATCCCCCTTGTACCTAGACTTCTTTCTCCACTCAACCCACTATTCCCCCACAAGCTTTTAACCAAATTTCGGATGATCTCCTCCACCTTCATCTCCTAAAATCAAACAACCGCAGGCCTCCAATCCCCCAACAGCACCTTCACCACAGCAGCTCTTGTCTGGATCATTAGACCTCCCACATTCCAAGTTATTAATCTCATATTCATTGAGCACAAATTTTGAGCGAGTCTCTACTCCTCGATGCCTCCTCCGATGTTCCTCTCCTTCCTTTATATTTCACTGACAAAGTTAAGTTTCAGCTCCCTTCTAAGTTTTCTAGCTCACTGCTCCTTGACTCCCCCTCCTTCCTTTGGCCACACATTCTTCCCTTCTATGTCTCACTTCAATTTCCCTAAATACGTGCCTCAGATCATCCTCGTAGTTGCTGCATGAAACCCCCATATATTTGCCAAAACCTTTATTTTTCCTCAGGATCCAAGCTGAAACCCCAACTCTCTTGTTCTCCTTCGTGTTGACTGCCTCGTTTAAGACCTTCTGAAACTGCCAAACTCTAAATTTTCCATTGCCCCTCATTTAGAGGAAACATAATTGGTTTCTCTCATTGATTTCTCACCATCAGTTCCCTCGCTCAACATCAATTCCACATTCAAATTGCAATCCTCGTTTGCCCATCGTCTTGGAAGGATCTCTTGCTCTAACAAAGTCGACATTGGAATCCTGGAACTCAGATCTGACTCCTGGAACTCAGATCTGACTCCATGCTCACCTTTGATGACAAATCACTTACAGCTGAATCTTCTGGCCAAATTCCTTGCACCTAATGTTCTAAATATAGCCCCCCTAACTAGGTCCCTAGCTTAAAACCTCTCGACCTCAAGAGGACTAACCTTTTCCAATTGCTTTCCCTCATGAACTACCTTGATTACCAATTTACTTGCAATCAAAAGTAAAGGGGTGATCCTTGACCCATCTGATCATTATCGATCTCCTCCTCATCTTCAATCTCTAAAAACCTCCAGGACCCCTACCTCCCTCCTGGCCCTGAGAAATACCCATACCTTGCATCTTAAGCCCAGAGTCTATAGAAACCTGAGCTGCAGTGTTACACAGCCCACAAGAAATGGAGCCATCCAATGAACCATAACTGTTCTGATCTCCCTCCCTTAGTCCATTCGTTGGGCCTAATTTTATAACTTGTTTCCTTAAATATCGTCTAGGCCATTCCCGGCCCAATATCTTAGCATTACCTTTATATGTGATGGGCCCATGGTTCCTTCAATGCCCAAGCCCATATCTACCCCCCACCAACGTTGAACCTGCCCTGCCCATTCAAATTATGCAAACCCAAAAAGGGTCCTTTGCTACATGGTGCCTACATAGGTCCCCTTATATCAAAAAAATAATAGCTCCCCTAATCAGATAAAAATCCTAAACCCTGGTCTTCCACCACCATTGACCCTTATCACCACCTGTACCAGTCTAGCCAACCTTTGGCAACAAGAATTTAGGGCCAATCTCCACCCATATCGAAATCTCAAACCCCCGTAAACCAACTTTAATTTTGACTGTAACTAGTAGAATCCTATCGGAAGCTCTAACAAAAAGTTGCACCCATCTGAGATGACTTCTAGCCACAATTGCATCATCCGCTCAGATGAATACCTACAAAAGTCTCCCAACAGCTTAAAGATCTTCGTACTCCAAAGGAACACCAGAAGCCCATTACTCTTATGGCCATAATTCCTTCGGTATCTCAAACACCTATAAGCCAGCTTTAAATTTGATTGCGGCTAGTAGACTCCTATCGGAAGCTCTAACCAAAATTTGCACCCATCTGAGATGACTTCTAGCCACAATTGCATCATCGTTCAGATGAAACCCACACAGGAGTCTACCAAGTTCCCAGTAGCTTAAAGATCTCCGTGCTCCAAAGGAACACTGGAAGCCCATTACTCTTACCCATAATTCCTTCCGGTCCCCTCCCTAGTTGGTGGCAACAGCCAATTGTATCCCATCTATCCAACAACACTGCCTTGCCATCAAGTACCAAATCCTTTGGTTTAGGATTCATGACAAAGGCCTATTCAAAACTCTACCCAGAATTTGTGTCCATTTGATATGACTTCTCGCCACCATTGCATCATCTGTTCGAATGAAACCTACATTGAAGTCTCCAGCAGCTTAAAGATCTTCGTGCTCCAAAGGAACATTGGAAGCCCCATTACTCTTACCCATAATTCCTCTGGTCCCCTCTCCTGGTCGGTAGCTGCATCCCATTGGTCAAGCAATACTGCCTCGCCATCAAGGACCCTAACTCCAACTACTATGCCCCATTTCGTATCCACCCAATGTTGCACCTTCCTGTTCTAGCCCCAGAGTATTCATTGAACCAACCCTACCCACCAAATATCTCTTTAAGAAACTGAAATGCTCCAAGCATGTTTGTATGCCACCTCAATGTCTTCCAACTCTCCGTATTTCCCTTACCATAAGTTTAAAGAAGAGGTCGGCCATTCCGAAATAGTATCCACCTTCTCAAATGATTGAACATCCCCAAGCAATGGAGTGCTTGTGACGTTGCACAACTTTTGGAAAGTTGTTTGCCAATCGCCACTAGTGCCATCCTATGCCCCACTCAACCACTGGTTCAGTTATGCTTCTTCAGGTATCTCTAACCATCAACTCAACCTTCACAAACTCCCCTCCTATGCTCAATCCTCGACAAACCCTCAATCCTCTATTCCTTCCTATTAATTCCTTTGAGAATTCCTATCTCCAATTCTCAATCAAAGCCTCGTCTAGGACTACATAGAGCCATAAGATGATTTCTCGTCTCAACCAAACTCTGCAAACCACATTCGGGCCCCTCTCCACTGATGTAAAAACTCAGATGACCCTAGTTGCTAAGCCCTTCAATCTCAAACAATTTCACCCCAATCTGAGTTATCAACAGCTGTAATTTCTTCATTTTGCCATTTTTCTGGTTGTAGAACCTAGAAGAGATTAGGGTTTGAGGGAGGAGGGAGGGAGGGAGAGAGAGATAGAGTTACCATACATAAGTTGGATCATCACTCTCCATGTTAGCACTTCAACAAAAGTTATTAGGAGGTACAAATTACCGGGGAAAAAAAACAACACAAAAAGCATTTCTTCTAGACATTTTTTGAGTATGAAAACATTGCTTCCCAAGACCACCACTTTCTTTCAAAGCTTCAATGTAATTTGGTGACACATAGCTTCACGGTGAGCTTTGAGGCATGCCTACCTCAACAATGCCTATTGAAACATTGATCAAAATCTTTAACCACTTATAACAGAATCCCTTGTAAACCTAGAAGAAATTCAGGCATAATAGTTATCGCTTACTGGTCTTCATAAATAAATGATCACCACTATCCCAATTTTATCCATTGCATAAACAGAACTTCTTTTGTGGTATGTAAATAAAACTTCTTTATAATTGTAAAATTGTACCACCTAAATCAGTTTTCAGTCACCATCAAACAACATAAATCAGTTTGCAGTCACCGTCAAACAAACATACCTAGTAAACTACAAGTTGGATATTATCGCTCATTAAATCAAAATATTCTGTTTGGATATAATATGCAAAGGCGATGAATAATTTATAAACCTTGTCGCCAATCCGAAATACTTAGGATAAGCATTAGTTGAATTGAGATTTCTATCTTCTTCAAATAAATTGCAACTACATTAATTAAAGCAATCAAACTTAGCTTCTTTTTCTATGGGAAAATGCCAAAAACAATTAAATCAAAATAAATATTTCAAAAATTAGTAAAGGATTGATATAAAACTACTTTAGATGAAATAGAACACTTTAGAGTTGAAGTATGAGAGCAATGATTTTCACTAAATTTTAAAATTATATAAAACTAGAATATCATGTGTATTATGTGTTTCAAGTTTAATTAACACATGCCCTAAAGGCTTATATGTGATGTCTTGAAAAAGAAATTGCCTCAACATAACTAATACTAATTTTCAGAAGCACAAAAGGCCATTCAAATTCTAACTACTATACAGATGCACAAAAAAAAAAAAAACTACTATACACGTGCACGTGCACATGCAAGATCACCATTGCAAAGTGACAGCACATTAAGAGAAAGTGGGGCTCAATCTCCCCTCTGGTGAAAGTTCAAGGAACAGACTATTATTTGTTAATCTACCTTTAACCTTTCTTCAGCCTACGTTTGGAAGTAATAAGGAAGGGCACCTCCCAAAAATAGATTCAGAAGGGATAGACAGAAACCAAAAATTCATTCCCCCACTTAATAATAATTTATTATGAATATACCAGCATACAACATGACGATTCCATTTTCTATAATTAGTTTGTGGGAGTTCAGAAGCAAATTGATCCTTAGTTATGCCCTGTGTAATAACAGCTATATTCTCTTCCTATTGAAACCCATATGATGATAAATTTGATTTTGGACTATAAAAAAAAATGAATCATTCAAGTATTTCAAGATTCAGATCAAGATCGCTCTTGCATTGACGATCAACGATCAAAGACAAATTCAAGTACAAGCGAAGTTGAAAATCTGAGTAAGCAAGAAGTTATATATAGATTTTTCAACCCCAATGAAAAATCTACGCATAAACGAAGAATTTCAAGAAGAAGCAAGGACAAAACTACCGATAGAGACAGTTATTACCATTTTAAGCATCAGATCACACCCCATATCCCTCACAAACGAACGGATACAGAACAAGTTCTAACAATCAATATATCGAAATTGAATTCAAAACAGCGAGACTCGTAAAAAGTCCACCAAATCAGAAAATAAAATCAACTTAAACGTATCTCAGAGAGAGAGTACGAACCTCAGCAGAACTGCCGCGAACCTCACGGAGGACGACCTTCTCGAGGCCATTGGCGCCTCTACAAACCTCAACAGGAACCCTTTCGCTCGACATTTCTCTCAACTCCCATAACCTGTCTGATTCTCCTCTCAAATCCCCTCGCCACCCCACTTCTTTTGCTTTTCCTTCCTCGGGAATACTCTCTCTGTCTCTCTCTGTGTCGCGCAATTGCGCATAGGAAGGGAATCTTTTGTATTTATTTTTTCATAAAAATAAAATACATTCTACTAATTACCAAAAAAATGTAAAATTACCAAAACCTCCTTTAAGAAATTTTCAATTATATAAATGATCCATAAACAATATTATCTGACGACAAAATTTATTCTTTAATTCATTTTAACTGTTTGAAAATTAAAAATAAATTTCTTACAATTAGTGATTTTTCTTATTTACTAATCATCCTCGTACCTAAATAATATCCCAATTCATGTAAAGAGTCAAAGGCTTTTGAGATGTTATCTTCTTAATAAATTTTATATATATATATATATATATATATTGGAAACTATAGGCCGATATTTTTCTCTATATCTTCTAATAATAGTCTTTCAATGACCATTTTTTTAAAGTTTTTTTTATTAATCCTAATTTTTTTGAGTTTTAAAATGAATATAAATGCAAGTGAATTGTCTCTTTTTTAATTATCCCTCCTTAGGCACTCATTTATTCTTTATTTTGCTGTCCTTTAATTTTTATGTAAAATTTTACTTATAATTATTTTTTCACCTCCTTCGCACTATATTAAAATCCATTTTGTTACAAAACTAGATTTTATCACAATTTTCATTTTAAATAATAATGAAATTTTACATCTAAATTATCATTTTTTTGTACCCTATAATGCTTAGACATTGAGGTCATGACACGTGGAGTCAATCAAGTGCATTGAAGGCCTTGGGCTATGGGACAAATAATGGGTGAGGTGATAGAGTTAGCCCATGGAATGATTAGTCAACAAATTTAATAATCCAAAAAACTAACTCACAGAGTTTTAGGCCATTAGGTAAATGGAGATGGTGCCCAAGAAGCTAGAGACAGACATTTGCTCAAGTATTGATTGTACCCACATGTGTGTGTGAGGAATTTTTGACCCGACCCATGTGTTTTTAAAAAATTTTTTTTGGATTCAGACATGTTTCAACTTATTTTTCGGATCCATGTCCTTTTGAAAAGCGTCTAAATCTTAAACGCTTTTGTAAATTTTTTTTGGCCAAAAGCGTATAAGAATCTTACGCCTTTGAAAGGCGTCTTAAACTTATACGCCTTTATTTAATCCTAATTAAAAGCGTATAAGATTAAGAAGCCTTTCAAAGACGTCTTAATCTTATACGCTTTTAAAGTGATACACTCCTTTTAAAACTCTTGGATCAGGTGTACTTTTAAAAAATAAAATTTATATATATATAGATAAATATGAATATAAATACGAGTATCCGTAAATATATATGTACATATATATACATATATACATAAATATATTTATAAATATATACACTCCTTTTAAATATATACATAAATATATAAAATCCTTTTAAATATATATACATAAATAGTAATTAGATAAATATGAGTGTCTATAAATATATATGTACATATATATATAAATATGTATGCACACACGAATAAATTCATATTTATATAAAATAAAATTAATTTATAATATTTTACAAATTTATTATATAGTTCGAGATTAATCTCGATCAATCATAAATTAACATGTATAATATGTTAATTTATAAAAAATAAAAAATAAAATTTATGTCAACTTTCAAACAACATATCATAATTTTCCTGACAACCAAATGCAAGATAAATATTATAAGTGGGTTGATCGAGATTGATCTCGAACTATATAATAAATTTTTAAAATTTTATAAATTAATTTTATTTTATATAAATATGAATTTATTCGTGTGCATACATATTTATATATATATATATATATATATATTATGTACATATATATTTATAGACACTCGTATTTATCTAATTACTATTTATGTATATATATATATATATTTAAAAGGAGTGTATATATTTATAAATATATTTATGTATATATTTATGTATTTATGTATATATATATGTACATATATTTTATCTGTATTTTTTTGTATATATACTCGTATTTATATTCATATTTATCTATATATATTTTATCTTTTAAAAGTACACATGATCCAAGAGTTTTAAAAGGAGTGTATCACTTTAAAAGCGTATAAAATTTAGACGCCTTTGAAAGGCGTCTTCAAAGGCGTCTAAATTTTATACGCTTTTAATTAGAATTAAATAAAGGCGTATAAGTTTAAGACGCTTTTCAAAGACATAGGATTCTTATACGCTTTTGGCCAAAAAAAATTTACAAAAGCGTCTAAGATTTAGACGCTTTTCAAAAGGACATGGGTCCGGGAAATAAGTTGAAACATGCCTAGGTTTGAGAAATAATTTTTAAAACCACGTGGGTCGGGTCAAAAATTTTGTGTGTGAGTATAATATATATATATATATATATATATATATATATATATAATAATGGCCAATGAGAAGAGAGAAATCATAAATGGGAGTGTAACTTTTAAACTTTATATAAAAAAAGGATAAACTATTCTGATTTTTTTTTTGTTTGGTTGTTTCTAACCATTATTGACATTACTTTTATTATTTACACTTTTCGTATGATGTGACTGTTTGTCACAGATTTTATCTTAACATGATAAAGCAATTCATTTTTTATAAAATGAAAAATTTGCTAATATGATCTTGATATTTTAACAAAAAATAATAAACAAACGAGGATAAATTTATAAAATTATTATTATCGTTAATGATGTCAAGTCGATATACTTGACAAGAAGAGAGAGTTAATTAGTCAAATAAAATTTTTTTATTATAATTATAAAAAAAAAATTCAACAAAAGTAGTGTAATTTACTTAAAAAAAAATAGTAGAGGTAGAGGTACTTACATATAATTGGGGTGGGAATGGTGGGATGAGAAGCATCTTCTAATAATAATCTTTCAATGACCATTTTTTTAAAGAATTTTGATTAATCCTAATTTTTTTGAGTTTTAAAATGAATATAAATGCAAGTGAATTGTCTCTTTTTTTATTATCCCTCCTTACGCACTCATTTATTTTTTATTTTGCCTACATGGTGAGGCTGTTCTTTAGTTTTATGTAAAATTTTACTTATAATTATTTTTTCACCTCCTTTGCATCATATTAAAATCAACTTTGTTACAAAACTAGTTTTTATCACAATTACATTTTAAATAATAATGAAATTTAACATCTAAATTATCATATCGTTTGTACCCTATAATGCTTAGACATTGAGGTCATGACACGTGGAGTAATCAAGTGCATTGAAGGCCTTGCGCTGTGGGACAATTAATGGAATTTTTGACCCGACCCGGTTATTTTTAAAATTTATTGACCCGACCCAAGTCCTTTGCAACTTATTTCCCAGACCTAGGTAGTTTTTAAAAGCGTATAAATCTTATACGCTTTTGACCCCCGTCGTTTAAAGAGCCGTAGAAGATTATTACGCCTTTAAATTGCGTATCAATCTTATACGCCTTTAAAAAGGGTATTAATTTCATACGCCTTTTAAAGGCGCAGGATTTTAATACGCTTTTAAAGGGCGTAGGCTTTTTATTATATAGGCTGAAGTGTGGAGATTTGTTTCTCACACAGAGAAACTGTGAAGAGAGAAAAGCCATAGCAACAAAGAAGAGAGAAAAAGCCCTAGCTTCGAAGAAGATAGAGCCGTCGTTGAGAAGAAGAGGGGCCCTAACAAGTTGTGCTCTAACCGAGAACGGTCCCTAGTTTTTGGGAGACCTTTGCTGGTATGTATTATACATTGCCTCTACTCTGAATCTCCTCTCTTTTGCTTTCTTTACATTTATTTCTTGATCCGTTTTGTTGTTAGCTTTTCTAGGTTCATTTTATTATTATTATTATATACTTTACATTACATTTGTTTTTTTTTTTTTTTTTTTGTGTTGAGCACTGATAGTGAAGTTCCTTTTATTCCCTTTTGACTCACACTACACTCACCATCAAATTTATAGCCGACATTACAACAACCCTTCTCAAGCTTATAAATTTGGAGGTTTCCTTTCAGACCTTGTGTGTGCGTACATTGTTTCTGAAGCTATAAAAACTTCAAAACAAGCAAAAGGTTGCTATATTTCCATCTTAATCATCCAATGCTCTGGCCGTTTTGAGTTTTCTGCACTATTATTCTCGTGGGTTACTGAAGCTTGGCCCGTTTCGTCTAAACATGAGCCTAAATCTTTGTGTGCGATTTCTATAATGTAATGCTGCTGTGAGTTTTCGTTCTTGGTTGTATTATTATTGACATGGAAATATTAGCTTGTTTATGAGGATGAAGAGAAACTCATACTTGTGGTTGGCAATCTGAAATTTTTTTTTTTTTATTAGTGCAATCAGAAATCTTAATTAAGATCCATTTGGCCTTGTTCCCTGAAGGCTGTTCAATTTAGATCAGGGAGTGCTGAATAGACCTTGTGACTCAAATTATACCTTTGGCAGGTTTCAAAGCTTTTATTGCATAGACTTGCTCCCAATGCTCGTTACTCTCTATCGATTGATGGAAAACTAAAGCTTGTTGTGGATCCATATCAAATCCTTGAAAGGTAAATATGGTATTTTGTTCATTCTTCTTGTTTGTCTTGTATATAGGAAGGTAGTTTGATATAATATATTGAGATGAAAGCATTGCAATCGCCTATTTGATGAGACTTGGTCTTTTTAGCTCTGTGATGCCTTCCTAAGTTAAAATTTTTGTGATTATAAATTATAAACTAGTAAATTAATAATGAAGTTCCACACTAAAAATAATGATATGCTATTGTCCATGTTACTAATGAACATAGATGCAGTGACGTTTTCTTTCTTTCCTGTGAGCTATTAGGTGTTTTACTATTCTTTTTTATTTTTCCACCTACAGTTATAGATTTTTGTGATTATAAATTGTAAACTAGTAAATTAATAATGAAGTTCCACACTAAAAATAATGATATGCTATTGTCCATGTTACTAATGAACATAGATGCAGTGAAATAAGTTGAAAAGGGCTTGGGTCGGGTCAATAAATTTTAAAAATACCCGGGTCGGGTCAAAAATTAAAAGAAAGCACATAAAACAATATAAACAAGTCAAATCAAATCAAATCAAACTAAAGAAACATGTTCACCAACTTCACAAAACACATTTATTAAATTACAGAAAAATAACAACTAAGATTAGAATTAATACCATACACTTTTCAACTTAGAACAATTTCAAAAGTAAGATCCGTTTTTGAATTCAAAAAATTAATTTGAATGTTGTCACAGTATTTATTTATATATATATATGTTTTAATGACTTTAAGTAGCATATAGTATTTTAATAATAATATTTAAAAAAGTTTTTATTTAATATTTTAATATATATTTTTTACTAATTTATCTTTTTCTCTTTTTTTAAACTAATTTTTAGATTCACTCTCGCATAATATATATGTCTACATTCACTTGATTATTATTCTTAGCTTGATCCAAAATGGGTGTCATAATAGTTGCTCTCTTAGAAAATGAACAACACAATAATGAGAGTCATATTGACAGTTGAAGTGAATGAGTCATATCTTAAAACCACTTTAAGAATTGCTCTTAATACGTCAAATATTTGGACAACCGAGACTGAAACCAATATCATTTTATTTAGGATAATGCTTAGCTTCAAATTAAATAAGATAAATATTTTTTACTCTCATACGTATCATAATTTTAGTGAATTATACATACAATCATATATATATAATGTGATTATTTAATTTTAATAAAAAATATCAATTAAATAAATTAAAATATAAATATAAATTATATATATAACATATTATAATTAAGACACATAATTAATTAATATGCTATTCCCCACTTAGGTTAGGCAGGAGTAACATTATTGGGAACTTGGGGTACCTAACTAGAAAAAAGAAATATATGGAGTCACGGCTGTACTCTGTCTGTTTTCTCATCTCACCTCGGGATCGAGTAGATATGGGCCCCACATCATAGCACTATAAATAAATATATATCATCGAAGAGTGCGACGTAACACTTGACGCCGAATTTTTGAACCAACCCGGGTACATTTAAAACTTTTTGACCCGACCCAAGCACTTTTCAACTTAATTCCCGGACTCAGGTACTTTTCAAAAGCGTATAAATCTTATACGCTTTTGAGGCTATGTTCGGTGAAAAAGCGTAGAAGACTATTACGCCTTTCAAAAGCATTTAAAACTTATACGCTTTTAAAAGGCATAATAATCTTACCCGCTTTAGTTTTATTATACCAAATCCCATTTCAGAATCGTATTCACGTGATACGACTTTGAGCAAGAGAGAAACCGTAGCCGCCGTCGCTCGCCACCGTCGTCAGCTAATCGTTTTACTTTTCTAATTACGTAATATATAGCTAACAGAAAAGATCAAATAATATATACAAGCATATATTATCTTTCCCTTCTTTAATTTGCTCAGGATGAATGATAAGGCACGTATACAGAATCAATCAATTGTGATATTACCAGTGCTAGTTATTTAAATTATGTCACAGCATGGCCCATGATTTAACTCACTGATAAAGAATTTCTTGTAGTTATCTTGAGAGAGAAAGAGACAGATAAAGAATTTTTTGTATATATATATATATATATAATGAGCCATAAAAAAAAATGATCTGACGATGATAGATTGATAGGATTTTTGTTTTTGTTTTGATAGGATTTTTATTTTTAATCTGATACAAAAAAAGAAAAAGAAAAAAGTAGTAAGTCAATTGAATATATACATTTTTAATAAATTATAGGATTTGTTATTAGGTGTAATTGATGCCAATTCAATCAATTTAACATTTTGAAATATTGAATACCTATTCATATACTTTGTTGATTACTACTAAATTGACAATGTAATCAAGTACGTACATCAGGTTCCGCCCTTTTTGTTATTTTACCTGCATCTTTTCTTATGCTTTATGCTTGGGAGTTTGTGTTGCTTCTTTTGCTTTTCTTGCATTTGTGCTTGTTTGAAAGTGTTTGCACTAGTGCCTCTTTTCTAAATTCCATGCACATTAATTTCATATCCCATTTGGTATTGTTCTGATTAATTCCTTTTCCCCTCTCGTCTATTAATTACTGTTTTTTCATTTTATTCTGTAGCTAGCTAGATTATTACATTTATGTATTTAGAGTGAAATATACAGATGCTTTTCTCCATCTTTGAAACTTATGGTAACTTAAATTGATTTGATAGTCTTTCTCTTTATAATTTTGTGTCAGCAATTACAATCTGGTCTGTTGGGAAAAACCCTCTTTTGACTTTACTTAGTCTTTCTCTTCATAATTTTGCATCAACAATTACAATAGTCTTTCTCTTTTCTTTCTCCATAGGAGTTTGCTTGATGGTAAGTTGATTGAATATAAGCAGAATTATACAACTGATGGGTACAGACCACATTGCACCCCTCCCACAAAACAAAAAACAAAAGCAAAACAAATGGAAATGATATAATCTCATAACAGTGATATTCTGTTTCCAAAATGTTGGGAAGCAGAGACATATTGTATGCCCTTAATGAATTTAGGGTGCATTTGGACGGAGAAGTTCAGCATGGAAGATTACTTGGGATTTTTAAATCCAATTATCTTTGTTTTTGGATATTTGAAATAAAAAAAGGTTTCTAAATTTCTTGAGGGTTTGAGTGAGAGATTTGGAGGGAGCAAATATCTCATTCAAATAACAACTAAGTATTGTTATTTAATAAGTCTCTGAATTGTGAAAAATGGGTAGCACCATTGCCACTCCTCTACTATCACCTTCACCGTATCACCACTACTGTTGTCGTTATCACTTCCCGCCGGCCCTTGTGAATGGCACATCACTACCACCACTACCAATACAGTCACCACCACCATGACCACAATTGTTGCTATTGCTGCCATCACCATCATGGCACTGTTTCCCCACCATCCTTAATATACTCATCCAAATGACGAAATATTGCAACAAACGGATTTTTGTTTCCTTCATCTCAAATTTCCCAAGAAAATTACACACTTCTTTTTGAGTGTGCTAATGTGTCCCCTTCTTTATCAAAGCATTATCCTGCTGCATTTTGAGATGCCACCAAAAAAAAAAGATTTAACTAATATGGCCACTTATTTTTTTTGGGTGTGTACGTTGTTGGGGGGGGGGGGATAATTATCATTTAGAAGATTCCAACATTCAAAAAGTTAGCATGAGGGTATTTCTCAGAAGTTTTACACAAAAGCTAGCAAACTGTGAGCTGTAATTGATCAACTAAACAACTGCGATCAGCCAGGCACAAGCCTTTCCATTGTCAATATTACAAAACCCATGTTGATATGTGCAAAATTCAGTTCAGATCCGCAACACACTAAAGAATCTAAAATTCATGATTATATTTTCAAGTCGTAAAATACAACAAAAGTTTCAAGCAAAGGATAGATGTGTTACCTCATAAAATAACCGTGCTCTGCTGCAATCCCAAGCTTTTCAGAAGAAGAAAACAATTCTGTCAAAGTTTTTCTATCCTTCCCGCTAACTAGGAAGACCACATTCTTGGGGTCTTTGCATAAGTTGTTTAAGATTACAACGGCATCTGCATTAGCAGTCGTACTGATCAAACTCTGCAGCATCATAGTCTCATAATCCAAAAGAATTGCTCGGCTCTTGGTCCTCTTATAAGATGAGACAATATGCTCAACTGAAAGCTTTTTGAAATTTGGATCCAAAGCAATTACCCGAAATCCTAATCCAAAACCAATTCCCCAGCATCTCCTCCTCACATGGTCCCTACATGCCCTTTCAAGATCTTGCAAAAAGCTATGAGCCCAATATGCAACATCATGGGTACCCACATACCTATAGTGTTTCTCATGCCGCAAATGTTTCAGTCCCAATGCATAATTAAGGCATAATCCATAGCTTCAGTCACAGCATCAATGTTCCATGGGTTAACCCGAATTGCACCGCTGAGAGATGGGGAACACCCAATAAACTCCGAAACCACAAGCATGCTCTTTTTTGGCACTGATGGGTTCAGTCCCAATGTAGTACTCGGAACACCCAATAAAGGGGTATAAGACTTACCCGGACGATCCATGCTATGGGGAAAGGTTTGTAAGAGACAAATTCCCTTCATTGTTTGCTATTGCCTCAAATAAGGAGGCACTGGTGGCGGATTATGTGGAGTATGTTCATCTGGATTTAATGAACTTATTGTGCTTCTTTTGTTTATTGAAATAACTTATTGTACTTTTTGTACTTATCTAATATATTCCTATTAGTTACATATGGATCAACGGAGAGAGTTACCTGATCCCGGCCCTAGCGATCCATCAGTATTATACTTACAGCATCAGCATCGCTCCACCGCTATTTGGGAGGGCCGTGAGTTCAGCCCATTGCACTGTCGACGCATTAAGGCATCATTACGTAGAGTAGTACGTCGGTTAGACCCACGGGTCCTTCGATGTTTGGTGAGGGCCGGTTTCTATGGGGTGCATCGGTTAGGGTTCATGGCACTAGATTGGAGCCTCATCACTGCACTCGTCGAGCGGTGGAGAGTTGAGACCCACACATTTCATTTGCCTGTGGGCGAGACGACCATTACACTGCAGGATGTTGCAGTACTACTTGGGTTGCTAGTTGATGGCAACGCGGTTACTAGTCCAGACGTGCAGAGGCCTATTCCCGAGTGGCAGCAGTTGTGCCTCAACTTGCTCGGGATTACTCCACCTCAGACTGCTGTTGATGGATCACGTCTTAGGTTGAGTGCATTGACGCACCATTTATCCCAGCCGATCCCCAATGACGCTGACGATAGATTTATTGCGGCGTACAGCAGGATGTACATTATGTTTCTTCTAGGTGGGTGCCTATCTACAGACAAGTCATCTAGTAAGGTGAAACTGATGTTCTTACCTCTACTGCGAGACCTTGATGAGGCAGGCAGGCTTAGCTGGGGTAGTGCAGCTCTAGCATGTTTATACCGTGAGCTTTGTCTTGCCACTAGGTCCGAGGCTTGCATCTCTTGGTGGCCCACTTCTTCTGCTTCAGGTGCGAATTGCTAACATTATGTTTAACATTTTATATTCAATGTTTATAAAATGAAATAAACATTGAATATAAAATGAAATAAAGTTGTCATCCCATTTATGTTGTTATATTTTCTCCAGCTATGGGTGTGGGAGCGACTGCGTCATTTTCGATTAGAGCGTCACTCCATTCATCCACGGGCACCATCCCCACCGGCAGCTGCAGCCTTACCTCGTGGTCCCCTAGGATGCAGGTATATTTAGTGATGCTTTCAATTGTTATAATTTACTTTTTGTTGTATTGGATTACTTATTTTTGACATGAGTACAATTTAATTGAATATATAGTTTAACTTACGTAAAATTTGTCAAGTATAGGTGGGATGTCCTTCACTTCCATAAGGACACCCCTGCCCACAGTCTCCGACATTACCGAGACCAGTTGGACCAGATGAGGCCGGACTACGTATGTACACAATTATGTGATATAACATGTATATCCCAATTTAGAGGACCAAAAATGGTATTACTATTCAAACTGAGAACATGTATTTTTTAATGTAGATGATATGGGAGCCATATACCGCAGATGTCATGCAGTCATTGCTCGACTATTGCCTCAGTGGTCAGGCGATTTGGGGATCACGCGTGCCACTGATTTTCTTTGTCATTGTTGAGTGGCACTTCCCAGATCGTGTATTACGCCAGTTCGGTGTAGTGCAGAGCATACCTGTCGCGTGTGATTCTAGCCGAGAGCTACATCGTATAGACATGCGAGGGAGGAGTAGACATGATTGGCCATCGCATCACAGGGCATATATCGATCATTGGGACCACCGTCTCGACCACCTCGTTTTTGGGGATGGTTCAGTTAGAGGTTCTGCTCAGTGTACGGATGACTACATGCCCTGATACACAATGATTACACGTAGATTGATCGGGCCAGTTATTCAGATGCCAGCGGTTGGATTCCAACCCGTTGGTAGCATTCGACATATGCTGGTATAATAAATATCTCTTATACGACCCACTCGTGTCTTGCGCCTAGTTTTTCTTTTTTATTGATGAATTTAATTTTTTCAGGAGGATACTATGATGCGCATATCTCAGATTTCTAATATCCCCGAGCATACCGAGATTGATGGTACAGTTCAACAGGACTTCTTAGATCTGGTCTGCCAGATCCATGACATGTCTATATCATGCTTGGCTGCTGTTGACCAGGCTCGACGATATGCGGACCGGGAGGGCCAGCAGCACGCACAGGCAGAGCCATCTGTACCTGCTACCGGCATGGATTCACACCATTTCTCCCCTATACCAGATCCCTGTTTTTCACAGTATGTCATGGAGCCTGACTCCTTCGATGTTTGGGGTGACGATGGGGTGGAAGAGCATGTCGATGATGTTCCAGTGCAGGAGCCGGCACAGCATGGGATGAAGCAACAGATGGACGATGTCCCCGTGCATGAGTTAGGATATATGGTGAGTTTGGGAATTAAATTAGCTCAACCAACATTTAGGTTTATTTTGATAATACTAAATTGAGGGACAAATGAATAGTTTAATTTATGATCGCACCTTATTGAATCGAGTATTTATTTGTCACTCATGGTCTTTTGGCTGGATATGCAGGGATGGGGACACAGGCTGCTGACATGGAGGTGCAGGCAGAAATGCAAGAGGGTCCACCTGATGTTATAGTGTACAGGAGACGACGGACGGCACGAGCCAGACCACGTGAGCATGGAGGAAGGTCACTGGCATACACACATTGATGAGGGTTCGTCACAGTTGACTCAGGTGACATTGCAGCCTCCACGAAGCAGACCAGTACGACAAAAGAAAAAACCCACATGTGGCACTTAACTGGTAGGGTATATTATATTGAAAATTGTTGATGATAACAGCTTGAGTAAAAATTAGCCAACCAACATGCGTTTGATTTCTTCGCTTCACTTCTTTTTTGTAGGAATAAGTGGAATGACAATACAGTGAAGAAGGAATTAGCTGCAGTTGGACCGGCTGTAGCTCGAACAGTTATTGTATGTTATTGTATTTGATGGCTGTCTGTTATTGTATTATATTGCTAGACAATAGGGGCCTGTTTCTCATTTAGTAATTCTCAAATTTTCTTAATTAAATTTCGATGGTGAGTTGATTATGAGGCCCCTGATTCCCTTGGCTCTCAGTGGTTCTGTATGTAGATTTGTTGGGCTGAGTAATTCTGTTGTTCTACTGTGACAGGTTGAAGGGTTCAAGATGAACCTCATTTACTATGACCTGTACCAATCATCCATCAGCCTAGAAAAGTTTGTTACAAGCATGTCTAGATCAATCTGTTGAAGTTAATCCATTTCCCAATTCTATGCTGATGCTATTGTGTTTGCCAATGCAGCATATGGTCAGTTCCTAAAAGCCAATGGTGAACAACCTGTTAGTTAGAAAAGAGCATCAACCATGGATGAGGTTCTCCGAGAGGCCGATGTGGCAAGACTCTTTCACTATAACTTATTGGTAAAGAGCATCCAAGGCAGTTGTTATTGTTGCAAGTCATGTTTATTAGATAGATGCAACATTTTTAATTTTTATAAATATTTATATACATTTGTTCTCCTGGCATGTTGTTTACACCTTCTTTGGCAGGCATAAAGTTTTTTAGGTATTTGCTCATATACTGAAGTAATGATCTTGGTTTCAATTAGTAGGTTGTGCTGTTGATACTGTTGTAATGAATCCTCCATTTGGAACTAGGAAAAAGGGGGCTGACATGGATTTTCTCTCTGTGCCTTTGAAAGTCAGGACAGGACTATCATCTGATATATTGAATGCATCTGTCCAACTTAATCCTTCTAATTAATAGTTTTTTCTAAATTGGTTATTGTGTCAGGTTGCTTCTCAAGCTAGTTTATTCCTTGCACAAGACCACAACAAGAAATGTAAGATTTAATTTAGTAGTAGTAATTTTAAGAATGGAAACTATTTATGATCTTATTCAAATTTCATGATTAGATCTGCATTTCACTATCATCTTTTACAACACACCCATGTCTAAGATGGTGAGCTCCATTTTAGCCGCGTGCAGTAAGACTTTTCCTCTTATCTCTTTTGGAACAATTATTATGCCAACTTTATTTTGATTTCAACTGCTCTTCTCCCAAGATTGTGATTTGTTTTTCTTTGCTTAATATCACCCATCTACCCGTCTCTCTGCATTTTGTTTCCTGATTATGTATGTGGTCATCTACCTCGCCTCTATTTGGTACTATATTGCAAGAAACATGGGTGGTGTTCCACCAAAAGCGTATGACAACCATAAAAACTTGCTTAGTTCTTTTGTTTTTTTCCATTTCATTGTAATTATTCTTGTTTTATATCGATTCATTTCTACTTAATCCAAGACGTAGCTGATGAACTTGTAAATTTTGCATAAAACCAGTTGCATGGGGAATAAGCAATACAAGTTTGCTGTGGCCAAGAACTTGGGTGACAGATTGCCATCCCTAATGATTAATCCCATCTTACTACATATTTATCCCCATCTGGCTGCACCAGTTCAGGAGATGGAGGAGCCTGAAGCAATTCGGTAAATGTTGTATCACTTATATTGTGAACTTGGAAGAAAGGAATTTTAGTTTGAGCTACCTTAATACAGTGATTGTTATCATCATTAATTCTTATGTGCGATGGTTATTTGGGATTTGAAGCATCCAAGGCCCAGAAGCTTGCTAGTGGAGTATGGATACAAGGTAAAACTTTCTTAAGTTTCCGAATTGAAAAATTGGATTTCTTATATTTGTTGTTTGAGCCAAACAACTTGTCAAGTCTTCTTTAATATAAAATGATGGAACTACTAACATGAACACTTAATGAAGTATTGTGATTTTAATCCCCCTCTCTCTCTAATGTGGCAAAGTGATATGATGTTGTTGTTTTCATATCTTATCTTTAATTAAATTTGTTTGGTTGAGCCTCATGTATCTGTTTTGGAGCAACTAATGGGAAAACTTCTTGCCTTGCTGCCAAATATACCACATAGAATGATTTTTTTTTAAAATTTTTTTATAGCCCCTATATGTTATCACTTATTAGTGTGTTCATTCCCAAATTTCCTGCTAACTTTCTGGAGGTTACCTTTTCAAGATATGATTGAAGGAGAAGGACCAGAGGCTCGTGAAGGAGACCAGAGGTTACCCACTTACCCTATTATAGCAGATGTTGTTTAAGTTGGATGGGATGGGATTCATCATTGCTTGGCTACTTTATCGTTGTTTGAGAGTCCCAATTATTCCATTTATTGATGTTTATTATGTACAGTTGTGAAATAAGGGAATTTTTTGTGAGACTCCTTTGAATTTTTATCACATAGAACTCATTTTTTTTTGGGTAATTACACATAGAACTCAGATTTATTTTCACTTGTGTATTTCTGTCCATGTGGGGAGGAAAGAAATGATATTGAACAGCTAGAAACTTTCTTTTGTATGCTTCAAAACATTGCATTTGCATTTGTATCCCAAATAATATGAGGTGATTAATTGCTAGGGATGATAGCATAAATAAAAGTGCTTCATTTTGAAACTGCATGATATTTGTTTCTCTATTATTGAGTACAATATGTTGACGATTTCACTTGTTGACTGTTTTTGTATTGGATCAGGCCCCACTATGTGTAGAAGGTTGGGATGAAGCACTCCATGAGATAGGAAGAGTATCATTTGAGACCATCCCCTCACCACAAAATGCAGCAGAATTGCTGCAAGCAGTTGAGGATTTGCCAGTTTTGGTTATTGCAGGGGCTGAAGATGCTTTTGTCCCTCTAAAATCTGTTCAAGCCATGGCTTCAAAACTTGTAAATTCTGTAAGTACCTCTGTGTATCATCTTCTATTCTATTTTACATGATATTAGAAGTTTGGGTATAAATGTGAAATTTAGTAATCCATGGTAGCTAGTTGAGACGAATAAATTCACTGAGATAATGAATCTTTCTAAAGTGATTGGTTCCAATTTATCATATTCTATTAACCTGCTATAAGTAACACATGGGCTGGGCATTCTAACCTGTTCACCTACCAAATAGCTTTCCTTACCTCAGGAAAAGACCTACCAAAAAGTAGAACTCATTTTTAGGATTTAGGAGTTGTTTAGGATTGAGAGAAGGGGAACTGGAAGATGGAGAAACGACAGTGGGGCTTGGGGAAAACATCTGTTGTGATATGCCTTTCAAACAAAATAACAGCCCACCAATGAATGAGATAAACATGCTTTAGTTTACTGTTCAGAATTTTAGTTTGGCCTCTCATAAAATTTGCTTATGGATTCTATCTGAAACAGTATTGTGTGACAGTATATTTCATATTTTGTGGCAGAATCTAGTTATGCAGCATGTAGACCATTCAGTGTTAGATCTCGTACATCTCTTGCTGGGACACATGTGACAGCAAGACAAGCGGGTGGCTTAACTGGTTGGGTCAGATGGCTGTGCGGCTGTGCCAGAGATAAGCAGGTTGTTACACACAACTGCACCAGGGAGAGATGGTGTAGCCTGGGGATTTATGTATTTTAACTGTTGTATGTGTCACTATATATATGTATGTAATGCCAGTGCTTTATAGCCTCTATGGCCAGAATCCTTTGTATTCAAAACAGTGATTGAAATGTAAAAATATTTTTCTGCTATTTGATTTTGAATTTGCTGGAATCAGGTTGGCATTCTTGTTCTTCTTGTTTACAATACTCATTACGTGATTGGTTATTTGGTTAGTAATGTAATCAACATGAGTCCCACCCTTTATTGTTGCAATTCCATTTACAAATGCACTTGCCAGAGTTCTGCCCATTTGGGCTAAAAGCAACAAAATATACAGCATTCCTTGGAGATCTGATTGAAATGCACTTGTTAGAAATAATTACAAGCATCATGTCCACTTAATTTGTGAATGAAGTTCAATAAAAAATCTCTTTTATTTTATCTATTTTTTTGAGGATATCACATGATGAACATAAGATCAGAGTCCAATTTAAGGAATACCTTAAAAAAAAAGCTACCTAGTGTTGGAATTGGGCTCTTACCTTGGTAATAGAATTGAAGGTAAGATCTATGATCAACTTTTGGCACAACAATCCTGTTGAAACCAAAATAATGGCACTCCCCCAACATGAATGTCATAAAAAATCAATACTTATTAAAAATATCCAGTCAAGCGTTTTTGTAAACATATTTTTGGAAAAAAAAAAAAGAAGTTTGAAAGCATTTCTTAAAGGCTTAGCTTTACTTGTAAATAGAAGACATGTAAATTAAATATTTTTGTTGCTAGCAATGCTTTTGAAATTTTCATCTGCATCCATAATAAACAATCTTGTTACCTTGCTAGCAACGATTTCCATACTTTTGTTGCTAGCATCTTTTTGAAAAACGATTTCTTAATAAAATTTTTTTAAAAAACGCCTTTTCTAAAAAAACATTTAGAAAAAAAAATTAATTTGTTTGAAATCGTCTTTTTGAAAAATAATTTTAAAAGCAACCCTAATTCCATAAATAAGTTTAAAACAACACCAAACTGGGCAATAAGGTTTTTTCCCTCTACTTTAGAATTTAACCCTAAATTTTAAAGGTGTTATGTAAGTATAGAAAAAAATATTAATAATTGTATCATTAATCTAATTTCGGTTCCTACTTGAAAGAAGTGCTAAGTTGATTAGCTTTTTTTTGATGAATTTCTTTTTTAAAGAAATGTTACGTTAAATTAAAATTTTCAACCTATTTGTGTATTTATTTTTTAAAATTATAGTGTTATGTATTTTCAATATTTTATTAAATTTTATATGTTAAATAACGTGACAATACATTATTAATTAATTCATCTAATATAACACCAAGAGGGTTATTTTTAGAGAATTCAAGCGTCTATTTCTCTTATAGAATGAAACTCATCATGTGTGAAAGAAATAAATTCTTTTTATTTCAAATGAAATGAAAGAGACTCCAATTAATTAGTGTATGGTAATGCCCTTGGTGGCTTTTTGGTTTATAGCAATTATTTTTTTTTTTTTTTTATGTTTCATAAATACAAATTACCCAAGGAAGGAAGAGTATAAAGTAAAGCATTTAAATCATTGATTTCTTTTCTCTTCCCCCTTTTTCTTTATACTATCTTTGTTTCCGAAACAAAAAATCAAAAATTTTTGTGTAGGTTTCTCATGTTGCTCATATCGGACGATACAGTGCACAAATGATACGAAGGCACAAGTCGTATCGTTTTATAGTTGTATCATATAATTAATTTAGAAGCACATGCACGCTCAGTTCATTTAGACTTTTCACCTATCGTTCGCCCCAAGACAAATGTCCATTATCTCATTTCCAACACCCAATAGCATTTTTTTTAACAGGAAAATTCTTTTAAAATGGTCAAGACCATAGGCATCTGTAAGTGTCCATGGCTTGGACTGATGGGGATACCATTCAACAAAAAGGAGGAAATTACATTAAGCAAAAAAATAGAAATTGGAAACAAATATAATGAACACAACTACAAATATTCCAATTTTACTAATACTGGCAAAAGTCTAATTTTTACTTAAATTGCTCCAATTTGGTTAAAAACCAACATTATAAAACAGAAAGATAGTAGAATCCTCATTTGCATAAACAAAATAACAGGCAACTGTAATTTCCACATCAATAGGGACCCCATGCTGTCTGTATAAAACCAGTCTGAAATAATGGTATCAAAGCAATACCAGCTCAATTATTCCAAAAAAAAACTCCATAAAAACATTCGACCCACACTGAACTGCATAGTTGTCCAAAGAAATGATGGTCCGCAACACATTGAACAGTCGAAAAACAGTTTATTTAGTTGAGGCCATGTGCAGAATCAAATCAACCACACGATTACTGCAACATATACAAACCATGTCAAAATCTAAGACAAACATTCAAAAGATCATGAGTAGCAATAACGTGCAACATGATAATCAACAACCAACTCTGTAAAGAACAAACGTGAAAAACAATCATTATGACCATTCAGCTAATTAGTATTGGCCTATGAAAATTTAATAGCTCTTGTGATTTGTGACAACAATAACGCTTATCAGTAATTTGTAACTGTTTCTCTAAGATAATAAAATATAGAAAATCAGATTCTTATCGAAATGCTCACCTGTAACCCCATTCATTGTCATACCAGGAGACAACCTTCACAAAGTTGTCATTCAAAGCAATACCAGCCTTGGCATCAAAGATGCTTGACCTGCCAAGATGAAATATATCAAAAAGTGGATTTCCATTCAGGACAGGAGTGACAGATAATACAGGAAGAACAAGGGAAACTGAACACATGCAGGCAGATAAAAATGAAGAAAATATGAACAAAGATGACATGCAAACAAGACATGGGTTGAACAAGAAGATTAACATCTACCATAGGATATGCTTGTGCATAAAATTATAACTGACAATAATAAAACCTCCTCCTCTCATCCAAGTGTAATCCAAATGAGAAGAAAATAATCTGCCTTAGTGAGTGCTTGTACATTAAATTACAGTAAATAACAATAAAAGCTTCCTTGCCTGCTATCACCAATAAAGTCGGTTGAGACAACATCATCCTCAGTGTAACCAAGGATTCCCTTCAATTTGCCCTGGGACTACTCCCTACAAAACAATAGAAAAAGAAGAGAGCGGGAATTCAGATGAATCAGTACCAGAGAGTACAAACAACATCCAACACCACCACAGCAAGGACAACCATCAGCCTTTGTTTATTTTAAATAACACCAATTAAGTGCATCACTTGGTCATTTTATGCACACATACAAAAAAAGTTCAAGGAAAAGTCCTGATCCTTACTTGATAGCAGCTTTAATCTCATCATATGACGCCTTCTTCTCAAGCCTCGCAGTAAGGTCCACCACTGAGACATCAACGGTGGGAACACGGAAAGCCATTCCAGTCAGCTTTCCATTTAGTGATGGCAGAACTTTCCCCACAGCCTTCACATTTAAAGAAACAACAAAAGCATGCAAGTATGTTACAGGAACAACATTGTGAAGCTTTACAACCAAAATTTAATAGAAAAAAAAAAAACCAAGAAAGTATATACATTGTGTCATAACCATCCACAAATTAATAGAAACAAAGTTGCAAGTCATTCAATAAATGGTAATCATATGATACCTTGGCAGCTCCAGTACTGCTGGGAATGATGTTGAAAAAAGCAGCTCTTCCACCTCTCCAGTCCTTCATTGATGGACCATCAACAGTCTTTTGTGTGGTTGAATTGCATATGCAGTGATCAGGCAACAGTTCACGGGTTACAAACAAATTAAAAAACAATAAATGATGAAATACTAACCAGTAATCGAATGGACAGTGGTCATAAGAGCCTCAACAATACCGAATCTATCATGGAGAACCTGTCAACATTTATATAAAGAAGAAGCATGTGAAAATTGGTTCAATAAAAACTTGACATTTCCGTAAAGTCCTAAGCAACTCAAACTAGAGTACAAAAGCTACCTTAGCCAATGGAGCAAGACAGTTGGTAGTGCAACTAGCATTGGAAACTATGTTAATATCTGGCTTGTATTCCTTCTCATTGACTCCAACAACAAACATGGGAGCATCCTTACTTGGGGCAGAAATGATGACCTTCTTTGCAACACCCTGTTAATCAACCAAAAGAACCAGTCTCAGCAATTGAACAATCTTGCGTGCTGAAATTATCAAAAGAACCTACTTATCACACACACAGTCAATCATTTCGTGAAAAAGGAGCATATATCAATACAGATCAATTGATGAAAGGGTGAGTAGACTCTCTTTGACAATGGAAAAGATAAATCATATAATCAACACAAAGAACAGTAAACGCCAAAATTAATGCAAACCTTCAAGTGGGCAGCAGCTTTGTCCTTATCAGTAAAAACTCATGTGGACTCAACAACATATTCAGCCCCAGCCTCGGCCCATGGGATCTCCTCTGGGTTCCTAAATAACACAAAAATTCAATGATTAATTATCAAAGACCTTCCATTTTCAGGGAAAAAAATAACAGAGTTAGAGAATCAGATTATACAAAATCTGTAAGAAATATGGAAACAATGAGAATGCAGAACTAATATATGGAATGACAATGATCCATAGGTGAGACAATTTACCAATGCCTGCTGAGGTGGAATGATTCTTCGTTTCTTCGTTTCTGTTGTGAACAGTTTACTAGTGTCGTCTCCAGAAATGTATACAGCTGTGAAAACAAATATGCAAATAAAATATTAAAAAATAAATATAGTAAAGAAATAACAAGAAGACAGAGACAAGCCACAACTAAAAGTGTGATTTGATTTTGATTTCATTTTACTGTTAAACTACATCATCATGTTAAGAGATTAAGAAATTCAATTGCTATAAGGCCTGGATGAAAACACTAAACTTTGGGATGTTTGACAAGCTGAGTGCTAAAAAAAAGACTAGACTTTTGCACTTTGACACAAATTTGACATCAATGGTAATAGGATGATACAAATTTAACTCATCTAGCAGCCCCTTAAACATACTAAACTATTCTGATAATAGTTTTCCTTCTTGTTTACGAAGGGAGAGATTTAAGATCAGATATGGACGTAAGAGTTGGGCTCTTACCTTAGTAATGGAATTGCTCTATCTTTATGCCCTGCTGCCAAGAGTTGGATTGAAAGCTGTTCGGAGTATAATAAAACAGTGGCAGGATTGTCACAGAAGGGTCAATAGCACTGCAGCACCTAGTACTGAAGGCATGAACATGTTGTTTCCATCAATTTGAAGGACCAATGCCTACTTGGGGATGGTTGTTAGTAGGACAAGAGCGACGATCGTGACCAGTTTGCCTACATATACCATAATGATTATGTGTAGCAACTTCTCGGATGTCCATCTCGTTCCGAAGTCGTGATGACCTAGGACGACCCCTTCTCCTTAGAAGCGCGGGATTATGGCATACTCTTGGACCAGATGGTGTATCCCAATAATCCTCATGGTAGAGTGGATAAAATTGTGATTGCCATGTCCTCTCGTACGCGCCAATACTGTAACATTCATCCACAAATTGATGAAAAGACACTCTCAAGTCTGCCATAACTACGATTGCATGGGAACAAGGCATCTTATAAATATTCCACTTCCCACAACTGCAAGTGCTCGTATGAAGATTAACCACTTGAGCATTACCCTTGGCTATTAAAACCCTCATAATTCCAAGACCGGAGTTATATGGTGTTAACTTGTGACGTCCAGCCTTTTCCTAATTCTGACTAATCCTGGCTGCTGCGTAAGGAGTATAGGTATAGTTATTATTTACACCGTCCGAAGCTAATACCCATCTTACATTGAAGTAGTAAACCACCCGCTCAAATATAAGCTCGACACATGCAGTGATAGGCAAGTTTCTTGCTCCCTTCAACACACCATTGAAGACCTCGGATATATTAGTCGTCCGCATCCCATAGCGACGACCATCATCATGAGCAATACTCCACTGATCTGCCGGAATATTCATCAAATATTCTCTCGCATCTTTATTCAGCTTGCCAATTTCTTCCATGACTCGATCGAATTTTCGAATTTGATGAGTACTTCCGGCAATCCACACCAGTTTCTTCAAGTGTGCATTCTTAAACCTGCTGTTAAAATTGCTCTGAACATGTCGAAGGCAAAAACGATGATATGCGTGGGGCGGTTTCCATCTAGAATTAGGGGCATTAACTGCTGCAAGGATCCCGTTGTGTCTATCAGAAATCAAACAAATACCTTCCCTATCCCGGATGACATAATCCTCCAGATGCTCGAGGAACCAACTCCAACTACTGTAACTCTCCTCATCAACAACAGCAAATGCAAGTGGAAAGATTTGATTGTTTCCATCTGCTCCCATTGCAATTAGCAATTTCCCCTTATATCTCCCATATAAGAAGGTAGCATCTATACTAACAACCGGCCTACAGTGGCTAAACCCTTCAATTGATGGTTTGAATGCCCAAAAAATCTTATGTAATATCACATCATCAGCTGATGAAGTATGGAAAGTCTGCCACTTCACGATTGTTCCACCATTATATTTTTTCAATGCACCCATAAATTTTGGCAAGAAATTGTATGATGACTCCCAATCTCCAAAAACCCTTGCCACGGCCTTTTGCTTCGCCACCCAAGCCTTCTTATAAGAGACTTGGTAGTTAAATTTTTGCTGCACATAGTCTCTAATAACAGCTATTTTAAGAGATGGATCCGCTTTTACAAGCCCTTGGATTTCAGCCCCAATCAATATGGAATTCAATTGCCTGTGATCCCTGTTTACACCAGGATATAAGCAAGTGTGAGGTCCTTCAAGCTTTGTTATTTCAAACCACCCATGCTTCTTCCTCTTACAGGCACGCATTCTCCACTGGCAACCACACTCATCATGCATTTTACATCGTAGAGACCATATTTTTGAATTTGTTTCCACAACCTCATATTGTTGGTGTGTTATGATAGAATACATTTGTATAGCATTTCTCAACTGATCCTTGTCAGCGAATATTAGAGCCTTTGATAACTCATCCCTCATCGGGTCCCATACATGGCCATGAAGTGAAGAGCTACTATCCAAGGTTTGATTAGGCAACTCTACAGTACTGAAAAACGGTGACATAGGCTCATACATTCAGGATTCTGCATGCATTCCATCAGAAGCTTGCTGGGGTACGGCTTCTTCATCTTCCTCATCATCTTCACCCAACTCATCCATCATCCTTTCTTCCTCCTCCTCTGCCTCCTCGACTGAGTTGTGTGGACTGAGGTTTACATCCACCCCTCTATAAGCCCAGGACGAATCATCCGTCATAGCAACTTCTTGAACAATAGTTTCACGATTCGGCATTGCATGCAACTGTTGTGTTCCATCATTATATGGTGAGTTTGACATATTTGACTGATGGGGCGGAAACTCCTCTATCATCGGTATATTTTGTGATGCATTCCCATAGTCTTGTGTTAGCAATCTAGTGAATGGTCCTGCCACCTGACTGGTTCCTCAACCTTGGTTCCAATTCTCTATTTCCACATACAAGTCGATACTACGTATTTGTTCACTCTCAAATATAGCACCAACCATTGCTTCAACAGTGTTATTGTCAACAATTTCCAATGGCATATACTTTGTTATTTGTGGTCCCAAGACTGATGAAAATCTGCAGGTCATTTTCAAGTGACATGAATTTCGATCCAACTGCAATGCATTACAGACGCAATCCACCATTTCACTGTAAGTAACGTCATGATTCACTCTTACACATGTTCTCGGAGTACGCACATTGTAAGAAAACCCTTCTTCCCTATAAAATGTGCTGCCCCCAAGAATAGACATACAGTTGCGCGTCTCCGTGCCATTTATAACCTCCAATCTAGAATGGAAAAATTTAGTAAATTTCAAATTTTCAGCAATACATACAAACCACAAATATGTAAGTAATTGACAAAACTTATACACCACTCATACAACAACTCAAACAGTAGCCTAAAACTTCAGCAACCAGCCCAAAAAAATCATCCATAAAGCAGCCAAAAACTTTACAAAACAGCCCTTAAAATTAGCCATAAAGCAGCTAAAAATTTCAACACTGTTTTGTAATAAATTGCAACGATAGAATGATAACCAACAAAAAATTGACTGAATGAGGAGGTCCCGATAGGTCAGATTGTGTTTTATGCACTGCACACAATGAAACTTATAATCATCTCTTATTTTCTTGTCCATTCTCTGCTGCTCTATGAATCAGAATACTGATTCAGAATCTTATTCCTAAACATCCAGACTCATGGGCAAGAGAAAATTTGACTGGAAATAGCTTCCCAACCAAACTGACAACTGGTAGATAGCTGCAGCTATCTACCATATATTTATTGTTTGCTTCCCAAAAATTTCACCAAACAAACAACCTAAACCTTCACCGAACAGCCCTTAAAAATCAACCATAAAGCAGCCTTTAAAAGGCATCAACATAACATCATTTATTCTCACTAATATACAGAAATTACATTCCAATTGGTAACAACTTTACACAAATAAATTTATTGATTCATGATTTTCTTTTCTTTTTTTCTGAAGGTTCTCCATCCAACTAAATTAACAAGTAATTTTTTGACATGTTTAACAAAATTCAAAATAAAGGAATTTAAAACTCAAATATTTAAAATCCCTAGATTTTCAAAATCTGTTGTTTGGGATTAATTTTTTTTTTTAAAAAATCAACCTCTGTATAAAAAATGTTAAGCTCAAATGCGTATTTATTTGGCAATCTTGCAGACATCCCATCCAACTAAATTAAAGTATGAAAGCTAATAGAAATAGATCTGTGAATATTCAATTTGAAAATTAATAGAAATAGAGAGGTTCAATGTATGTACCTGTAATTTCAGTATGAAAGTAGTCTAACAGCAATATTGATGCCCCACCCCGAACTGGCCTGTGCCTTTGTGAGACGAACTGAGAGATTCAGATTCAGAGATTCAAACACATTATTTGGATGAGAGCGAAGAACTCAGTCTCACCGGAGGGACTAGCCAACCAAACAAGGAAGAGTCCAGATTCACTTGAGCTACCTTCTATTGATCTAACCAAGAGATCAGGAAATGGAAGAGAAAAGTGCCCAAGAGATAAGAGAAAACGGAAGAGAAAGACGGAAGAGAAATACTGTCGGTGGGGATATATCTACATAAAAGCGTATAACATTGATACGCCTTTAAAAGGCATAAAAGATTCATACGCCTTTTAAATGCGTATTAGATTGATACGCCTTTAAAAGGCGTATTACTTTCCTACGCCTTTTAAAGGCGTACCAATCTAATACGCCTTTAAAAGGCGTATCAATCTTTTACGCTTTTCACGTGGATAGGTTCAAAGGCGTATAAGATTTATACGCTTTTCAAAAGTACCTGGGTCCGGGAATTAAGTTGAAAAGTGCTTGGGTCGGGTCAATAACTTTTAAAATTACCCGGGTCGGGTCAAAAATTCCAATTAATGGGCGAGGTGATGAGTTAGCCCATGGAATGATTAGTCAACAAATTGAATAATCCAAAAAACTGACTCACAGAGTTTTAGGCCATTAGATAAATGGAGATGGTGGCCAAGAAGCTAGAGACAGAAATTTGCTAAATTATTAAGTCTTAGACGATCAATAGACATAGAGCATAGAACACGTGGTTAAGCTACATGAAAGCTAATTTTTGAAGAATATGGAATGTATCAATAAAAAAATGGACTTCTACACAAGACGATCAGAATAACCTAACACGTGGCATCAAATGTACTAAGTTAGAGCAACTCCAAAAAAAGTTATCAATTTGGGGTACCAAAAATTTTATTTACAACTTTGAACAGTGTTATGGCACTCCTGAATTATGAATCTGCTTCAATGACAGGTGCCAAAATAAGAGTACCATTTTAATATTTTTTATTGAAAAATGTAATTAAACTTAACGGTTATATTTTAACGGGTATAGTTTTCATAACGGTCGTAATTTAATAAATATATTTTTATAGTCAAAAATTCAAATTTCAAATTTGTCCGTCAAAATTCAAATTTCAAAATTCAACCGTCGAAATTCAAATTTTAATATTTAACCGCCAAAATAAATTTTCAATAGTAAAATTTGTCTATAAATATGGTCATTTTTCTTATGCTTTCATCCATCTATATTACATTCTCTCTATAAATTCAATATCCCCTTTCTCTTTGACTATTTATCCTCTCATATTTTCATTCATCCATCTATATGAATCGTTATCCTAATATTTTAGGAGGGATCCTTAATATTGAGGAAGAAGATGATGATGAATTGGATATATTGTATGTTGTAACCAGAAGGCCAGAAGGGTCTAGTCAAGGACGGATAAGAAGGCATCGTGGTTCCGTTTCAGGCCACAAAACAGTTAATCGTGGTAGAGTTGAAAGTCATGAAAGACTCTACCACGACTATTTTGCTACCCCTTGTGTATATGAAGATTTTTTTCGAATGAGTCGTCCTCTTTTTCTCTGAATTGTAAATGAGGTTGAACAACACGATCCATACTTCATCCAAACAACAGATGTCGCTGGAGTTCTCGGTTTGTCATCCCTTCAGAAGATAACAACTGCTTATAGAATTCTTGCTTACGGAACACCGGCAGATTCTGTGGATGAATACATCAAAATTGGAGAAAGCACCGCCATATAGAGTCTGAGAAGGTTTGTGAAAGCTGTTATTGTAGTGTTTGGCGACCATTACTTGAGGCCACCAAACAACAGCAATATTGCTCAATTGCTAGAGACAGGGGAACAATGTGGCTTTCCCGGCATGTTAGGGAGTATTGATTGCATGTATTGAAAGTGGAAAAATTGTTTGACCACATGGCAAGGTATATATACTGGTCATTATCACGAACCAACTATCATTTTGGAAGCTGTGGCTTCTCAAGATCTTTGGATATGACATGCCTTCTTTGGGCTTCCTAGTTCGTTGAATGACATAAATGTTCTAGATAGGTCTCCTGTTTTTGCATTATTAGCAAATGATCATGCTCCTACAATAAACTATACAATTAATGGCCATGAGTATACAATAAGATATTATCTAGCTAATGGTATTTATCCAAACTGGTTAACATTTGTAAAAACAATTCCCTGTCCATAAGGTTTGAAGAAAAAATATTTTTCTAAAACACAAGAGTTGGCAAAAAAAGATGTAGAGCGGGCGTTTGGGGTACTTCAAGCTCGTTTTGCAATCGTGAGTGGACCAGCACGCTTTTGGGATGAAAAAACACTTACAGATATTATGAAAGCGTGCATAATAATGTATAACATGGTCATTGAGGATGAATGAGATATTGGTAACAATGACTTTGATGGAAGTGATGCAAATTTGCCTATAGAAGTATCACATGTGTATACACCAGAATTGGAAGACTTCATGCAAACCCATTGTCAGATCAGGGATAGTGCAACTCATTCTCAACTGTAGTCAGATCTTTTCGAGCATTTGTGGGAATGACATGGCGAAGAATAATTTTCTCAATTTCAATTTTAAGTTGTATTTTCAATTTCACAAGTACTTTTATAACAATCAAACTTAACATATAGTTTTTCATAAATAATAGCAACATAATAAATAATGACTAAAAATTAAAACCCCGCTTTTTGATAATCTCTATCTTCAGGTTATTCTAATATGTTACAGAAATTGGGTCCATGTCAGTAGTGTCAGTTTCCATGATTTTCATTTCATTGTGCCTTTCTTTAATTTCTAACTACCTTTCTTCAATTTCTAACTGTCTACGATGTTGCTCCAATGTTATCTCCTATTGAGCAAACATTCTCTTGTGCCACTCAACTTTTTGTCGTTCCACTTCCATTCTTTGATTCCAGTGATGATGATCTAGTAATGCTTCAGCACTGGTTTGCTTCTCTTTATTTTTAAGTTGTTTCTTCGAAGCCTTTCTGCCCAATGGCCTATCGAGGTTGGGAGTGGACGAGGGTTTACTGTCATCCCCTAAATATGGAGTTGAATAACAGGATTCAACATGATTCGATTCAGCAGGACTATCATTTGAATGGGTTTTTGCTCTCTTATTGGTGGTGAGATTATCAGTCCATTTTTGTTCTATTTTCAATATATTCTAACAATGCTTGTATTGAAATGGTCTTCCAATGATCTTAGCAAACATTTCTTTTGCTTCATCAAATTGAAAAACATATAAAATCATTCGATCAATAGTTAAAATATCAAATCGTAGTTGTGTCTATCTAAAAAAGCTCAATCATTACATTATTTTGCTCGGTGTGTTAATTTTGTTGCAATCTTTCAATTTGACTATAAAAACCGACAAATGTGCCACATTTTGCATTTATATCAGTCTAACAGCTTTTAATAGAAGCTTGTGAACGCTCTTTTTGATTGCCTCCATGAAGTTCTAAGTATTTCAATATTCTATGCCAGAAAGCACCACCTTGCTGTTTATTTCCAGTAATTACATATTTACTCGTGTTAAGCTAAGCAGACACAATTAATTTATTTTCTTCTTGAGAGAAGTTCTTTGTCCTTTGCGATTTTCTCACTCTTAGAGTGGCTTCATTTTATACCAACACCAATACTGCAGGATTGGACTACATAGCATCATCATATAAATCGATGTTGCTCATAAGCAAATTAGTAAAAGAACCGTCAAATTGAGAATCCATGTACAAAAGAAAAAAAAAATATAATCAATTTAAAGAATGAGCATAAAATGATCAATTAAAAAATAAATAAAACCACCCTTAATTAACAAAAAAAATTATAAATTAAAAATTAAATCAAATTAGAAAATTCAAATTAAATTACAAAAATTAATTTAATTAAAAAATTAATTTAAATTCTAAATAAAAATTAACTAAAATAGAAAAAAATCTTTAATTATAAAAATTAGCTAAATAAATAAAATCACCCTAAATTAACAAATAAATAAAAAATAAACTAAAATTAAAAAATTCAATTTAAATTACAAAAATTAATTTAATTTAAAAAATCAATTTAAATTCTAACAATTAACTAAAATAAAAATATTATTTTAAATTAAAATCAATTATATATATATATATATATAATTTTCAATCATTTCCCTTATTTCCATCCCCTTCCCCTTCCTTTCTTCTGCGCCTGCGCCTCCTTCCCCTTCCCTTCTCTCTGTACCTCCTTCCCCTCTCTCTATGCCTCCCTCAGTCGTAAGCTCCCCCCGCCTCAAGCCTCCCTCTATCACTCCTCTTCCCTTCCCTTCACTGCCACTGCTTCAAGCTCTCCCCAGCACCACTGGCAACATGACGACACCCCTCCAGATCTGCCATCACCAACATCCATGGTTACAAGCAAAATCAAGAGCAGAGAGTAGGATACTTACAGTGATTTTCAGAGGTGAGGCAACTGATTTTCAAAGTGATTTTTTGGGCTTTGGTAAGTTTTCTCTTCACAAAACCCTTGTATTTATAAAATTTTTGGCTGAAATAGAACCGTTGGAACAGTAAAATTAGAAATAGCCGAACGGTTCAATGGCATCTCTCCCTTTTCTCTCTCCAAAGTTTGTAAAAATGGCACCCCAAGAACATTTGTACCATTTTGCAACCCTGGATGCCACCCCCGTTGGAGTGAAAAATTTTAAATTTGGGGTGCCATTTTAGCGGTTCTAGATTTGGCACTCCCTCTTGGAGTTGCTCTTAGTGATAACACCATTTTCAATTACATAGGAGAGCTAGTAGCATTGAGACATCAATACCATCCAACAAGGCCAACTATCAAATGAATGGGTAGTGGAAAGCCAAGTAAGAGAGATGCATAGTAATTACAATCGCCTTTTGCACCATCGATAAATGCAATGAGTACTTACCCCTCGTGTCAATCAAAATCCTGCAATTATATCTTAGCATAGCCTAGCCATAGTCTAGTAATAGCAATAACCTAACCTAACCTAACATAGTATAAGATAGCCTAGTCGTAGCTCCTACACTTACCATCACTTATACAATTCTATTTCTACCACCACTGTTATTCCCAATTACACCCTTTGTATGTTCAATCCATGGTACAATTTATGGTTGTAATAAAATTACTTCTTTAAAGTATGTTGTGATTAGTCTCGATCTACATATCTTATTTATGTTCTAATTATGAATCACCCTATTTGTGAAAAATCATTTACTAGAAGGCAAATAAACCTTAAGAGAAAGGAAGTTCCCCACTCCTCAGCATCGCTTGAGTTCCAAACATAAGCACAAGGATAAAGTTGGTGTCCATGAGCCAATCTAAAATTGTCGCGCACACACATAAATTAGTTCACACATGTCGAGTAAGGAAAAAATTGTATTTTTTTAGTCAAACATATTTTGGCACACCTAGTGGGACTAAGGGTGATTTTTATGATATTAATATTCTGGCTACAACATTTTGATTCGCAAATCAATTAGCTTATCAAGAAATGGATAAGTTAGATGACGAGAGTTGTTGTCTAAATAGCTAGAAATTCCAAATTTGTAAAGAGCTATTGACAAGAATTCTAAGAGCATCTAATTATATATTAGAGTTATCAAACTTTTGGACTCCAACAAACCAAGTGTACATGGTGCAGTTAATCATATGATGGTCTAACTAAGACCCACAAAGCCAATAATAAATGACTCCACAACAAGTATTTCAATGGAGCCCATCAATTTAACCTCCATAATTTGGGGTGGGGGGGTAGCTTGTCATAAGAAATAAAGAAAGTAGCATGCCCAAACAAGAAACGGTCATTAAAGAAGGGAAAATCGAGAAGGAGAAAAGTTTAAAAATATAAAAGGCACAACTACCCTCGTCAATGAAAGAGGATAACTTCTTAGAACCTAGAAAATAGATAACGAGATCGGCCATCCTTGAAGCTATCTAAAGACAACTTAGGAGGTAAGATGATTTAAGGAAGGAATACAAGGTTGTGATCAAATTATTGGATAAATAGGTGGTTCCAAGGTAAGTATACAACTCATTGGATAAACATGTGGTTCCAAGGTAAGTATAGGCACAACAACTATGTATGGATAACCAAGGTCATTGGAAAGTAAAAAAGTTCCAAAAGATTGTAAAGGAAACTCAAAAGAATAAATAAGTTGGGAAGATCAAAATATGTGTTGGATTTATAAAACCCATCAATAGAGAGTCATGTTATCATGGCTTGAGAATCCCACCGGTTAGATTCAAGATGTATACAAAGTTATAAATAGATGATTGTAAAAGACCATTTAATCATGTTCTAAACTATTGCATATGGTCGATCCCTTTCACATGTAAAATTAGATTGAGGACATGACCTATAATTTATTATTAAAATTTATGACTAAAAGCCTATAACAAATAATGGTAATTGTTTGAAATGAAGGAATAAGTTATTCAAGAAAACATCAATATTTCAACCTAACGTTACATCTCGAAAAGTTTTTCTTAGAAGGCGTGCTTAGTCACCCAAGTCTTGGCTTCGACTGCTCCTTTGTTTATGATATCCTTTTAACTTGGCCAATTGTGAAAACAAATACTAAATATTTTTACTTAAATGATCAACTTCTTCTCAGATGGTATGGAAACAATTGGTCAAATGGAAAATCTCTTTTGGTAGTTTGTGATCTTTATTCACCATTTTCTATATAACTCGTGTTAGTTTTTTCATAACTGACATTTTTCTCCTCTAGATTGGAAAAGGTTATGCTCACTGTCCTTTAGCTTGTGGTCGAATTGGGCTATACACTAGCTTGTGACCTTAAAATTGTGGATAAAATTAGGGATAATATGTTTTAGATTTTTTAATTCATTAGAATCTCCCATTTAGAGACTATATACTTCAATGATGACATCTATACAAGAATGTAAATACTTAGAGGGATATAGAGTTGATTTAGCACAATTGTGAGGAATTCTTTAAAGAAGTTAATGGTTTGTTGAACTTTGTCATCAGTATAAGTCAACAACTTGAACATGGTAAGTTGAAGGGACGATTTCTTAGTTATTTCTATCACTTGGAAGATGTAGGAAAGGTCTTACATCATGTCTTTCAAAAGCTCGATTAGATTCTAGCAAGAAAAATAGTGTTGGCCCTAAAGGTTTTCAACCAATGGCATCTTAGTAATTTTAATGATCATAAGACATTGATTATGTGGACTAATAATTTATCTAGTGACAATGCAAATAAGTTAACTAGGTCAAAGAGAAAGGTTGACAAAGAAATCATAAAGTTCATCAAATGAGGATATTCACCCATACACAAGTTTCAAAGCCAAACTCAAGCAAGTGGATACACTCAAGCCCAATGATTCAAGTGAAGTCAAGTGAAGACTTTAATTTTTATTATTTCGGGTTTTTAAGGTAATCTGATCATATGCATGAGCTATAAGTATTTAAGTGATCAATTAAAACTAATCAAAAAACTACTTTTCAAAGCATTACATTGACACATCTTAAATCTTGAAAAATCAAGTCATTTGAAAAAGAGAACATTGGTCAAAATAGGCAAAATTATTGAAGCTGCCAAAACCAATCTGTCATGCCCCGAGCCCCAAAGACCCAAGGGTAATCTTATAAATTAAAGTCAAACTAAATAAACAATTTCCTATACATTTTAAACCATCTTGTGATTAACATATTCTCACTTGAGTGTTCATAACATAAATGTTCATTCACATACCATCTATATAGCCCAACAAGACTTACATAAATCTCAAAAGTGTATTCATCCTATAATTGCTCTTTCTAAGTCAAAAGAATACATGAGTCCCATTAAGGCTTCCAATCCTTCACATCAACATAGAAAGACCATAAGCCCTTTTATATTTCCAACAATGACAAAAGATTAAAAAAGAGTTGTAAATTTAAGTTCATCCCAAAATCAACAAAAAAATCCAAAAGAAAGTGTCCTTTTGGTTTATGTCATCAAGGCGCCGACTCCTTGCCATTATCTATATCTAGTAGGGGTCAAAACAACAACTATAGTAAAGTAACTAAATAAAAGGAAGAACAAACGGTGACCAATATAGGCATGTGTCAAGTGTAGTGTTAAGCAAGTGTTACCTAACATTTCAAAGAATATTCCTCATATTATGCAATGGAATAAGAATATTAATACAACAATAGTAATATAATTCAATTCTTACAACAAAATATAACACAAAAGAGGTTTCTTAGATTACCATCACCTCGCTCATCTCAACGGTACTACTTCCTACTTCCACTTCTTCCGTAATCCTTCAAGACAACCTAATAACCCTTGGTTGAACTTGAGTGTTTTTTGGGTTACTAACCTGGTGGAAACGTACAACCATCCGCGTAGTTCGTAACCAAAGGAAGACACAATCCCCGTCACAAAAATCCCAAGTAACTATCCATGACTTCCCCTTTCTTAACTTGTAATTTCTTCATTCATTTCTTCCCCTTTCTCAACCCTTCAACTATCTAAATTCTTGTCCATTCCTCACAAAACATTTATTCAATCTTTCATTCAAACCAAGGGTATCCAAGGTAATAATATCATTCACATCAAAGGAAAAGTATCACATACGCAATTTAACCAATAATTCCATAATTATAATATCATCACAATTATTCAAACATTCTATCAAACACTTTGTAGAGATATCAACTTCCTACAAGTTCATGCATAACAAGTAAATAATTGTTGAGCATTCAAGTAAAGGAATTTTAAGCCGAGACCATGCCATACATGTATCAACATTCTAGACAAGATATATCAGGGGTTAAACATGGAACATTCATCTAGCAATTTATATAATTTTTTCTACACACTTTTCATACAACATGGTCCATAAAGATGTCATAATATGCATGTTTTCTCCCTAACATTCATCCTTCACCTAGGTTAGAAGCCCTACCTTAAAACAAGTGTGGATTTGTGTTGGGAGAGAGAGAGAGAGAGAGACACAGAGAGAGATTCTAATTTCAAGCGTCAATCCTTACTCCTAAAAACTAAGAAAAGATTTACACTGTTCATTTCACTCAACCAAGCTAGATCTAAAAAGAAATGTAAGAAATTTGAAAAGGAAGTGAAAAGCCCCAAATTTTATCTTTTGTTCTTGAAGAAATCATGAAATCCTAACTTTTCAATTGGTAGAATTTTCCTAAGTTTGGATCTTTGCATTAGAAGGTATGTATGTATCTTAGGATTCCATGGAATCCATTAGTCTCCAATAACCCTAATTTTTCTCCCTTGGCTTAAAAGAGTTTGGAGAAGAAGAAAAATGATATTTGGGCACAAATTACTTTTCAGCCTGTAACTTAAAAGTGTTATGTCGTACTCTCATTCAAATGAACAAGGTCTTCGTTCAAACGAGTATCAAACAAAAATCATACTCCTTTTTTTTTTCTTCTGATCTCTAAAATTCAATTTTTTTTTTTTTTACCTTTTGAATTTATTTCACATGTATCACCCACCTCCATATTACATTGTTTAAATCCGTTTCATCTTATTATTATGTTCCGTGAGGTTTATTATCATGCAAAATTAATATTATCCAATATTTATTCCTTTATTTATTTTTCAATTTTACAAAACGTTACATAGTCGACCAATTTCTAAAATTAGTCGACTAACTTTTAAGCTTATTTTATCACTGTCAAAGGTCAACCATTTCATAGAACCAATTGATTGATTCTTCAATAAAAATTTGTCAACATTTTGGCATTGGAAAAACCAGTCGATTGATTTGTTTACAAACATGAACCTCTAGACTCTAGTAAAATCAGTTGATCTAGTCGACTAAATTATAATTCAGTCGACCAGTTGTAGAACCCAATCGACTGATTTTGTCGCTATTGCAATTTCAAATTCAAATTTTGGACGGATCTAAAAAGAGGCAACGACTAGCTTTTGAATCTAATAGTTATATTCTTCAAAGGCCAATAAATAGATGTTCTTTAAAGCATTTATTATTTATGTACATTAACTTCCTAATCTTTCATTTGACTTTAGATCTCATTTATTGCAAAATCTAGATCTAAAAGTTCTACTCATTTTAAATACTTTGAGCTTTGTTTGATCAAATATTAGAAAGTGAGCAATTATTACACCAATCAGCTCTAGAAGAGAGTGACCATTGGTATCTTCTTTGTATTTCTCATTGCGGTGAGACTCTGAGGGTAAGTGTTGCCTTTGTGAGACAAAAGAGGAATTTTGCTGGAAAAAATAGTAAGGAGCTCTTCATTGTAAATGTTTAATCTCCACATGCAAGTTCACGTAGTGAAATTCTCAAGTGGGGAGCTTGGGTTGAGGATGTAAAAAGTTTTTCAAACCTCGTAAAAGTCTCTGTGTTTGTTCCCTCTTTTCTACTCTTTACATACTTGTGCCTTATTTACATTCACTTTTAAAGTTTGTAAAAGTAGAAAATATTTGTCAAATAACCAAATCACCTCCCTCTTGGATATATTTCTAGACAAAAAAGGTTAAAACAAGGAAACGAAAATCACTTGGGATGATTCAGAGGAAGAATCAAGTGACCAAGAAGTGACCAACTTTTGTCTTATAAGCTTGTTAAGAGTGGTAATCTCTAACCTTGACTTCTTTCATTCTTATGAAGAGCTTCAAGATGTATTTGAGGAATTGCATGAAGGGCTTGAAAAAAATATTTTCAAAAATAAATAACTTAAAAAGAAAACATCTTCTCTTTCAAATGAAGAAAAGATTTCAAATGATCAAAATGAGATTTTAAAAAAGAGAATTAAGATTTCAAATGATCAAAATGAGATTTTAAAAAAGAGAATAATCAACTTTATTTGAAAACAAAGTTTTTGAAAAATAAATTATCTCTCTTAAAAAGAAGGCGGAAGATCTAAATTATTAAAGAAGTTTATAAAAGGAAGTGAAATTATAGATAAAATTATTTCACAACAAATGTGTATTGGATAAGGCCAATTTGGGATATAATGTTCATACTAAACAAAAGGCATATCATGTAATGACCCGGAAGGGCAATTTGGTAAATTGTCAGCATAAATTGAGGTCAGACTGTAAATTAGTTGAAATGTGTAAAAGAGATTGTGAAATCAGTAGATAAGTCATCAATATGACATAGTGACACTTAATTGGAATTTTAAAAATTTATTCGGGACTGGTGTGAGTTGCGGGGCTACATAGTCATCTACAAGACGCTGATAAATATGAAAATTCAAAAGCTTCAATTTGGAGAAATGGATGTAAATTTGGAATCAATGCAGTCAAAATTAATTAGGGTGCCAATTTTTGTGTGATTCTGACACCATTTATTTTTTGACAAGCGTACACGCGTTTGGCTAACTAGTCATGTGGTATACAGTAATGTGTGTAAAGTTTCTCAAATAAGCTTTAGGAATTATTTTATTATAGGGACACGTGTCATTCATTGAATGGTTAAAAAAAAGTCCTTGGGCTTTGGCAATATAGATGATGGTGCATATTAAGTGTAATGAGTTTATCTTGAAAAGTGTGTGAGTGATTGGACAATATAAGAACCCCATCACATATTTTTCCCCAAATTTCGGTTGTTCCCCCACCCTTTTTCAGACCTTCCACCTGTACTTCCCCTCTCTCCATTTCCAAATTTGAAATTCCACATTTCTTTTTGTCTTTTCTCTCTCACACTACCTTCCATCCGAGTGTGAAAGTGTGAATATAAATCTGTTTGTGTGTGTAAGGAAGAGGGGTATGACGAGGATTACTGTGTAGGTGTGTGAATCTGTGTGTAAAGATGTGTGTGTGTGTACACAAAGGGCTGTAAATAGGCTAAAAAGAGGAAGATGAAGGAGGATGAGGAGGAGGCTTGAAGGTCTTGGACAAGTGGTACTGTCCAGGGAAACTCACTTGGAGCTCTCTCGCCCTCTTTCTACTGCCATAGATGCGTGGATAGAGGTAAGGGCTTCTGAGACTCATAATTAGTCTTAGATACTAAATGCATATATATATATATGTTTGATTAGATGTGCCTGTATGTGTGGTTTGAAGGGTGAAAATATAGATGCATACACACACACACATGGCTATTTGTAGGCAAACACAAAAACTCACACGAGTCTATCAGATTTGGGTAAAATTTTAGAATTTGAAGTTTTGTTTCTATGATATAATAGTGTAATAGCAAATGTATATTTATGTGTTTAGTGTGCGGAAATATGTGTGGGACAGGGATGGAAGACCAACGAGTGGGTCTTCCAGTGAGTGATTTTCTAATGAATTTGGTTTGTGAATATGCTATATAGTACGTATAGGTGAAAAATTATATGGATAGATGTATATGTACATGTACTTGTTACGGATATAGTAAAGGCAATGTAGAAAGTATTGATCTGAAGTTGGAGTTGTTGTATTAATGAAGTCTCTAGACAAATTAAACTAAATATGTCAATCACAGAGAATCTTGGATTCAATATAAATGATATAATGTAAAAAATAAAAATAAAAAATATAGAATAAAGTTGTTGCGTGGTGGACAATGTATAGTCCTAACACAACACGCTATTGTTGTGTTTGAAATGACGGGGCTGTTATGTTTAAGGTCAACTACAGGTTTAGTAGGAAAAATAAATAAATAAAAAGAAAGGAAATAAGAAAAAGTAAAAAAGAATTTAAAATTTTAAGAGAAATTACAAGGTGGTTTAAAAATTTGAAGAACATGAAAGAGAGGTTGAAAAGTTTAAATAAATTAACCAAGAGTTTAAAAGTTTGAATTGATTAAAAGAGAGTTAAGATTTTGGAGTTTAATTAAAATATTTTTAACTTATGATAAATTAATTAAAGAAAGATGAATTGATTTTGATTAATTGAAATAAGTTCAATTTATTTTCAATTTGTTGGAGTAAGGTCATTAAATCTAGAGAAGGGCATACCCAAGGCTTTTAGGTGTTTCAGACTTATTGGTGGGGTCCGTTTGGATATTCAGAAACCCAGGGTGGTCCCACATAAATTTAAAAAATGACTAAAATACCCCTGGTGGTAAATTAATCAATTTTAATGCTAATTTAAAATTCGGAAGAGGCATTTTCAAGGTTTTTGAACGCCCTGAAACCAAATATGATTTCGAATTAACCAAATTGGGACACGTGCTGGTCCCCTATGAATGTGTAAAACCACCATAATGCCTCTAGGCATGGAACAAATATTTAAAAGAGTTAATAAAATATGAAGATGACATCTTTAGGATTTTTGGACCTTCTAGATCCGATTCCAAGGTCGGTTTTGTGAGACGGTGTCTCGGTAAATGCGTAACTTGTCCAGTAAATTATGAAAACACCCTTATGGGTTTAAAAGACAATCTTAACGACTTAGAAACAAAACGATAATGCATCCTTAGTTTTGAGATTCAGGAACACATTTTTTATATTCTGTTTGGGTAAACGGGTACCCAATGTGTAGGCTAATATGAAGTTAGCTGTAGGGAACCTTAAGATTTGACAAGATACCTTAGTGTTAAGGGCCAAGGTGGTCACGGGGATGGAAGAGTGATGGTGTAAGGCATTTGAGGCACATTATGAAAGACACATATAATGTAGGTAATGATTGGGACTAAGGTGATATCCTGACTTCTTGACATATACACATGTCATTTAATTCATGTGATATGTATGTCATTATTATTATTATTAGATACCTTGTCATTGAATTATCAAGATGATACGATTATTATCATGATTGTTATAATGTTAGACATTTGCTTGATATTATAGTGTGAATGTGATTACTATGCTAATGCTTACTATCATTTAAATTTCTGTCATGGATATATATTTTTATATATATGATCGTTGTATTTTCTATGATTACTTGGGAATTGGATGTCTTGTATTACATTTATTGTTGATTGTTATGGATATTGATGTTTGTTATTATTCATACTGTTGAGCATACTTGAGTGATGTGAGATTTGAAGGGATATGATGATATTGAGTATACTAGAATGGTACGAGATTACGTGGAATTGAGGAGTTTGATCATACCAGAGCACTGTGAGATTTGTGTGAATCTGATGATGCAGATTTATGTGATAGTGAGAAAAAATGAGCCCTGATATTGTGATGGGGATGGTGTTTCCCGTTAGTTACGGACCATAATCCCGCGCAAGAGGTTTCCCGAGCCTATGAGTTAGCAACTTTTGAAAGGACATGAGACAGGCTCTTCGGGGGCCTTGTGCATATGTTAAAGGCATCAAGAAATCATAAGTATATCATACTGCATTCATGAAAGTGTTGCGCATTATGCATTGAGTGCTCACTTTGGTTCTTTGGATGAATGCAATAGATGATGGTTGACTTGCATATTATGGTTGTATTCAATATGTACTGAGACTGTGTGGTGATCATACCTTACTGATTATCTTGTTGATAACCGTATTGGTTGTACTACCAATTTGTTTCGTATTTACTATCATTGGATATATATATTTTTCTTGTAACTTTCAACAGGAAATGGAGGTGCATTGTAGGGTTAGCATGACTATAGTCATATCTTATGTTCGTTTTGATGTATATATATTGATTTCTTAGTGATTACTGTTATACGACAAGGAGTGGTGCCATATCTTTTAATTGTGATATCTAGGCCTATGATTGGGTAGATGTTGTTGTGTGCTTGTGATGCATACTAGACATTAGGGTTGTCCTATTCGGATTTGCATTAGTTTTTGCACGCTACTTGCTTGTGTGTTTTTGAAAACTCTTCTGAGCGTTATGGCTCACCGCTGTTGTTCATGGGAATGATAGGTATTGGCTTAATGAAAGATAGTTATTGGAGCAAGACAGGACGGACAAAGACCAGTGTATCATTTAGTTTATATTCATGTACCATATTCATTGTATTTGTAAAAGGGTGCAAGTACCCTTCAGACCATTGATGTATATGTTTTATATAAAAGGACTACTAGCTTAGCTTTGAATATTACCATATTATACATTGTTAATAAGTGGTTGGTATAGTAACTTTAATAGTAATCAATTTTATTAGTTCCATTACGGGACAAGTCCAATCATAGAAACGAACCAGAACCATTAAAAGGAAACTAATGAAAGAAAAAAAAATGTCCCATATTTTATACATTTGACTAAGTTGGTTAGTCCATATTACATTCCTTTTGGAGTTGTAATGATCCCTTAGTCTGGCCTTACGGGTCACAAACGTGACATATCAAAACTTATTTATTAAAGCCTTAAGCTCAAATGTACCAAATCATGCTCATTTTTCAAATTCAAATTTAAAGGACAAATTAAAAATGATTTAGGTTCGAAATGGAACAATCCCCCCCAAGGCTGACCAAAAAGGACCTAAAAACATTTGGGCATTAATGGGAGTCACCTAAGTGACTTTTATAGGTTTGCCTCACGTCTTCCTCAAGTAAGGACAAGTGGTTCCTTGATAGTGGCTACTCAAGACACATGACTAGAGACAAGACCAAGTTCACATCTCTCATACCTAAAGATGAAAGATATGTGAGTTTCAAAGACAACTCGAAATGTAAAATAGTTGGCATTGGAAGCATAGGTAAAAACTATTCTCTTTCTATTAAAAATGTGTTATTAGTTGATGGTATAAAAAATAACTTTTTTTGTATTAGTCAATTATGCGATAAATGTTATGTTGTCACGTTTGAATAAAAAATGCTTAATCAAAGATGCATACAATCATAAAAATGTTATGTTCGTTGCATATATGGATAATAACATTTATTTCATAAAAAGTCGCCATAAATGAAAATAGTTGGTTATGGTATAGGAGACTAGGACATGCAAGCACGAACTTACTTGTTTAGGCATGAACTAGTTAGAGATTTTCCCAAAACCAAATTTGTAAAAGATGATGTATGAGGTATTTGCCAGCTAGAAAAACAAGTTAAATCATCCTTAAGAAATAAGAAGGATATCTAAACAAATAGGTCATTACAACTCCTACACTTAGATTTATTTGGACCTACCAGAGTAGCAAGTCTAGGAGGACAATACTATAACTTTGTGATTGTTAATGATTACTCAAGATATACTTCAGTACTTTTTCTCTCTCACAAAGATGAGGCATGTGCAGCCTTTACAAAACTTTGTAAAAGAATCCAAAATGAAAAAAATGTTATTTCATAAGTAATGTAACAAGTGAGAGGTAAAGAATTTGATAATAAAGATATTAAAAAATATTGTAATGAAAATATAGTAGGTCACAAATTCCTAGAACTTCTAAACAAAATGGTGTAGTTGAAAAAAAAAAATCACTACAAGAAATGGCTAGAACAATGCTTAATGAACATAACTTGACTAAGTATTTTTGGGCTGGAGTTGTGAACACTACTTGCTATGTCATTAATAGGATATACATAAGGCCAAAACTTAACAAAACACCTTGTGAAATTTGGAATGGAAAGAAATCAAACAGTGGTTATTTTCATGTACAGTAGTTGCAAATACTATGTGTTAAATAACAAAGACAACTTAGGAAAAAATTTGATGCAAAATCTAATGAAGGAATTTTCCTAAGCTATTTAGCTATAAGTAAAGCCTATAAAATATTTAATAAAAGAACTTTAACTTTGGAAGAATCTATACGTGTTGTATTTGATGAATCTTATCCTCTCATTTTAAAGAAAAATGTAGATTACGAGGATGCACAAAAATGATTGAAACACAAATGACAATTTCAAGATGAACATAATTCAAATGATAAAAATCTTGAAGAAGAAAAAGAAGAAGATCATATAGAAAATGAAAATGTAACTCAAGGATGTTGGCTTGGAACCTTCCAAAGTTTGGAGGTTTGCAAAGGATCACCATAAAAATCAAATCATAGGTGAATTAACTCAAAGAGTTGCTAGTAGATCAACTTTAAGAAACATATGCAATAACTTGGAATTTCTTTCTAAAATTGAACCTAAAAATATCCAAGAGGCCAAAAATGATGAGTCTTGAATACAAGCTATGCAAGAAGAATTAAATTAATTTGAAAAAAATAAAGTTTGGACCTTAGTGCCAAGACCTAAAGACCATAGTGCATTTGGGACTAAATGGGTCTTTAGAAGAAATAAGGATGAAGAAGGAATAAAAATTAGAAACAAAACTAGATTGACAGCCTAAGGTTACAACCAAGAACTAAGGATTGATTATGAAGAAACTTTTGCCCCCATAGCAAAGTTAGAAGCCGTTAGAATGCTACTTACCTTTGCATACAATATGAATTTCAAATGGATTTAAATAGTATTTTCTTAAATGAATTTAAATAGTGCATTCTTAAATGGATTCATCTTTGAAGAGATATATGTTGAACAACTACCCGGATTTGAAATCAATGAACAACCAAACATGTTTATAAATTGACAAAAATTTTATAGGATTTGAAGTAAGCTCCTAGAGTTTGGTAATGAAAGACTTAGTGGTTTTCTCACCAAAATGAATTTATTTAAGGAAATGTAGATACCGCTTTGTTTATAAAAACAAAAGGGAAAGATATGCTCATTATGCAAATATATATGGATGATATTATATTTGGATCAAAGATTTTGACAAATGTCTATAAGGTGAATTTGAAATGAACATGATAGGTGAATTGAATTTTTTTCCTTAGACTCAAATTAAACAATCAAAAGAAGGAAGATTTATCAATCAATCTAAATATATTAAAGAATTGCTTAAAAATTTTGGTATGGATGAAACAAAGCCAATAAGTACTCTTATGAGTTCCACAACCAAACTACAGAAAGGTGAAAAATAAAAAATGTGGATCTTAAAATATATAAAGGTATGATTTGAAGTCTATTGTATCTAATAACTAGTAGACTTGTGATTATGTTCAGTGTTTGCTTATGTGAAAGATTCCAGTCATGTCCAAAAGAATCACATCTAAAGGATGTAAAAAAAATCTTTAGGTATCTAATTAGAACAACTAATATAGGTATCTTTAAAACACATTTTTTGATCTATTAAGTGATTTAGATGCAGACTTTGTCAGATGCAACGATGATAGGAAAAACATAATTGAGACTTGTCAGTTTCTAAGATAATCACTTGTATCATGGTTTAGCAAAAAGTAAAATTTTGTAGCATTATCCATAATTGAAGCTGAATATCTAGTAGCAAGAAGTTGTTGTGCTCAAACTCTATACATGAAGCAACAACTTAGGGACTTTAAGCTTAATTATGATAATATTCTAATCAAATGTGACAATACTAATGCTACAAACATAAGTAAAAATCCTATAATGCACTCAAAACCTAAGCACATAGAAATTAGACATCATTTTATTAGAGATCATATGCAAAAAGGTAATGTAATCCTTAAGTTTATTGACACAAACAATCAATTAGCGGATATATTCACCCAACCACTCCACGAGAAAATATTCTACTTCATTAGAAGAGGACTTGGAATGGTTAATGTCACGCCCCTGAATTTTCAAAACCCGTGGAATGAATGGAAATGGAATTAAAGGAATTAATGAAAGTCAATTAATGGATTTAGTTGATCACACATTAATTTTCCCATGTTTCTCCAAAATTTAGAATGAAAATTCGCTAACTAGACTCAACCAAGATGGGTTTTTAATATCAATCAAATACATCCCCAACCAATGGTCAAAATAGTCTAAGTCATGTTCAAGCATGGCCTCCAAGATAGCCCTAAAATGTCTCTAAATATGCCTTGGAACAATGACCCAAATGGGGCCTAAGACGTAGGCCAAGAATAGGTTAAAAATCCTATCTAAGGTGGTCTAAGGAGGTGGCTAAACATGGCCCAAAAGGGTGGCCAAACATAGCCTAAAGATTGGCCAAACATGGTGCAAGGTGGTTTGTCACGCCCCAAATTCCTAGCGAACCCGAGGCGCGAGTAACGAGACAAAGGAAAGTAAAATAATAAAGAAATGAAAGATAATAATGACATTCCTCATACATTCTGTACACTGTTCTGATACATACATAGGGTCTAGTCCACTTGCTTACAACATACAAAATAAAATACGATCTTGGGCTTATGCCCTTATACAATATCAAAAACAAACGCCCCTTGGGCCTAACATAGTCCCTAGTCAGATCATCTCCACGTCTCGTACAGCTGGGACATCATCTGAAATGTTTGCCCCATTAAAGGGGTCAGCTCAACATGCTGGTACAATATAATGCTAATGCAAGAAACAAAACTAAGGTCGTGGCAAGTGCAAGTGTACAGTTATTTCTATATGGCATTCAATATCATGATGACAGTATATGAGCAGTATATAGTATATGTACTGTATGCGTGACACACCCATGCAACTCTATGCCACCCATGTCTCATGATACGGTCATTCTCCGCTAGCATGAGTACCGTCGCGTATGTCTCGCTTCACGGTCCGGAATCCGTCAGGCTTGCAAGTACCTATTGGCCGATTTTGGGTTTTTCACCACAGGATCTGCACCCTCATAATGCAAAGCACCAAGTGCTTACCCACGCCATGTCCAAGGAATTACACTATGCCAATATGCTCTGATCTCATCATGTCACAGTGCAATCTCAATGATGCATCTCATTCATACATAAAGCATGCCTTCAAGTACACAATTCATAATATCAACAGTTCTTCGAAGCATATAATTCACACACTACACTAACACATGCAATATACCCATAATCATCATACAACTTAACAAGATAGCACGTAGCACATAAGCATGTGAACACTCAAGCAAACATGTGAACAATCAATGCAGCAAAGCAAGTATTCCTAATCTCAATTCTATTTCTTACTTAGCACAATATATCGTACCTGTAAATCGATCTCAACTCAAGAAGTGCACTCGAGGTATGGTAGGATCACAGTGAAAATACTGAAGGTCAGAGCACCTTCTCCTTGCCCTTTCGCGTTCCTATAAGCATAACAGGTAATTCAGTTCATTGTCATTTGAATTCATTCTATTTATCAAATTTTATGTCTTTAATTCATAAGTTTCTATTTTGCTAATTTAGACTCCACTATTGAGTCCGGAACGTCGAAGAAACTAAGTTTAGGCTTTCGTAGAATTCAATTCGGACACCTGGGTTAAAAAGGGCAAAACAGTCATTTTGTACTTTACACGGGTCCTTACATTTCGTGACCTCTTTTCACAAATTGGACTCTATGGTTGAGTCCGGAATGTTCGAGATAATAAAGTTTCACTATTTGTTTACCTAATTCGGAGTTCGTTTGACTGTACTTTAATTCAGGGGCATTTTGGTAATTTTAAAGGTTTCTACGGGTCTTTCATTTTTTCGGGACCCCGTCTCGTAAAACGGATCTCACCATTGGTCTCAGAATGGTCGAGATAGTCAAAATACACTAATGACTTGTCCCATTTGGACTCCGGGATATTTTTGAATATTTAATTAATAATTTATTAATATTTTATTCAGGAGGGTCAAATCAGAATTATTAATAGTTGGGGGGGTCAATTTATAATTTCCGTAAGTTTTGGGTTAATTTTCAATTATCAAAAGTTCAGGGACAGAATTGTAATTTGAAATTCTCCTATTCCTAATTCGGACAGCCAAACAAGGATCAACCTAAAACAGGGATAAGATATCCCTGTTCTTATTTATTTCAGATTTTCAATTTCATAAATCCACAACCAAACAGCCCCCTTTACCCTTTTAATTTAAAACACATGGCGACACGTGGCAGGGGCGGTCCACACCTGCCCGAACCGGACCCGAACCGACCCGACCCTGGACCCGGAACAGACCCCCTCTTCTTCCTCGATTTTCCGGCGACGCACAGTAGGGTTCCGGCGCCTTCTCCGGCGCCGGCGACCGATCTCCGGCGGCTTTTTCATGTTTTCAAAATGCCATTTTCAAGAGTTTTTCAAGTAGGTTTCATTCCCACCTTCCATTTTCAGTTTAGACCAACGGATTTTCACGAAATAGGGCTCAAAGGCCCATGGCCGAATCTCCGGCCAACTGAATATTTTCAATTTCCCACTCGGTTGTTCACGGTTTTCCCTCATTTCTTTTTCCTTTCATTTTCTGCACTTATTAGGGTCATTTTTATCTCATTTAATCCAAGTTTTGTACATAAAATGCTAATCCAACCCCCCCATGACCGTGACCTGCAAACCCCTTTTTCTCCCTCATCTTTCAACCGTTTTCCTTCATTCTTTTTGCAAAATAACCCTCACAATATACTCTTTAAAACCCTATGCATCAAATACATTATCATGCTAAAAAAAAAATAAAACAGAAAGGGTGCACTTACGGGTTTTCTGTATTTTCCCTCTCTAGCCGTGCCTTCTTTCACCCTCTTGCTCCGAGCTCAAGCCAAGCTTCAACTCTCTCCCAGAACTCTATTTCTCTCTCTCACTTTCTGCTTCTTTCTTTCTCTTTTCTTCCTACCCGAGACCACACTTATGCACACACAAACCAAATCTCTCACGTCGCTCCCTCACAGCCACTATTCTTGACTTCTTTCACCCTCCTTCAGCTTCAGTTGTTCTTCCCCAGGTGCAGCTTTGCATTAATGCAAAGCTGCCCTATATGTATGCCTACACACACAACTTCACTCATTACACACACTAGAAACACACACACACAGCCGACACCCCCTAGTTCGGTTGTAACCACACACACACACTCACATCCAGTTACACACACACAACTAACTGCCATACATTCTCCCACACATCCATATACATATACCCATATACATGCACACATTACACAATTTAAATAAATATATATATGTATACATCCATGTATATATATATATATATATATATCATGCACATCATATACACACTTTCCATCCATCATCATAATAATAATAATAATAATAATAATAATAATAATAATAATAATAATAGCAAAGATTTTTAATTAACCAAAAACAATAAAAAAAGAAATTTTCATGTCATAACATGGTTGACCAACATGGCCTAGGGGTTGGCCAAATATAGCCTAAGGCAAGTGGCCAAGGGTTGTGGCAAGAGGGGGCAAAGAGGTTGGGCGCGCATGGGGCGTAGTGACGCAGGCGCGCGCGCACGCGGAGAGGGGCATGGACATGGGCGTGGGCGTGGGCGTGGGCGAGTGCGTGGGGGGCAGTAGGCACACAGCGCGCGCGCACGCGAGGGCGCAGGGCTACTAGCTAACCCAATTTTTGTAGCTACAGTGTAGTTACTGTAACCTAATTTTTCCCTTTTCTGAATTTTTTTCCAAAGTGTTGCAAGCTAATTTTTTCAATTTTTAACCTGCTTCCTCAAGGTTTTTAACCCCCACTTTTTGGCACTCTTCCTACCTATATATGGGGTATTTTACACATCCCAATAACTCTTTTAAATTCACAAAATTTTGACATGGTCTCCTTTGTCCATTAACTTATTTTCCTCATCCCATTCCTCTTCATCGTCCTCCTCAACACCAACATAACACCTAATGAACAATCATTTATACAATTGTGTAATTCGAAACATTCATAAGCATATTTTTGAAAATAAGTAACTACATGGAGCTCCATTCTCCTCATTTACATTCAATACTCAATTACATACAATCTAACATAAAATTTAGTTCAAACCTTACACAAGGTCTAAGTTTTAAACATACAATAAATTTCATGGGACTTATGCCCTTACACATCAAAACTATGCCCCAAGGGCCAAATATTCTTCAAGGTCCACTTCCCCCTTCATACTTTAAGACTTCATCAAGTCTCAAGTACCGGGAGTCTCATCTGTAACATGTAATTCCATAAAAGGTAAGCACGACGACTTGTATGACATATGCTAATATAAAGAACAAAGTTAAGGCGTGGCATATGCAAAGTGAACAGTTCATAAGCTATATGCCTTCTAATTTATCAATGCAATGCAATGGCAATATATATGACACACACATGCAACTCTTTGCCCAACACATGTCTCGTTTTATGGTCCTTCCCCGTTAGCACGCGAGTACTATCGTATGTCTCACTTCATGGTCCGTCCCCATTGGATCTACACCCTTATAATGTATAGCACCAATGTGTTCAACACACGCTATGTTTCCAAAAATTCATGTACGCCAAGATGCCTTGATTTTTCTATGCAATTTCAATGAGGCATTTATCAAACACATGGGGTATGCCTTAAATAATGCATCATACATAAAGTAAGGTATAACTTTTAAACCACAAAACTTTGTCTACATGAACTTAACATATAATCTAATCAATTATACATATAATCATGTTACATGTTCATAACTTAAACAAATTCTCAAATATTACACAAGTACACAAAGTACCAATACATTAAGCAACCATAACTTTCAAACTACAAGGCTTTGTCTACATGAACATAAGCTAGAATGCAATGAATTATACATATATTCAAGTTATATGTTCATCACTTCACCAAATTCTCAAAGAATACATAAGTACACAAGGTAATCTCAAAGAATACATAAGTACACAAGGTACCAACCCTAGGTTTTCAAAGTAACTATATGCTTGGTGGTTTTCTAACAACAAGTAAGCATATAAGTCATACAATCAACATATAAAAATACTCCTAAACTTAACCCTATTCTTTACTTAGCAAGATATCATACCTAGAAGAGTTTTTCTCAATCCTAGGGAGTTTTGCTCGCTGTGCAGCTAAACCAATCGGTAAGAATGTAACCTTGAGGTGGGGAACAACTTCCTAGAAGAAAGCCTTGTGAAATTCCAAGGCTAAAGATGAGTTTTAGGAAGGTAGAAAGTTGAAAAAACTTAGGTTTTTCTCACCTTTTCTCTCCATGCATGACCCACTGCTCTTTCTTAGACCCATTTCTGATAATTTTATCTCTCAAGGGTCATATTTATAGTAAAGGGGTGAAGGGGTGAAAAGACCCTTTTGCCTTTAATGAGCCGCGGGACCCCGTTACACTACAACCTTTCCAAAACGCCTCAATTTGATATTTTTCTTTAACCAAAGTTCTTAAAATGATCTTAAATGATATTTTTTCAAAAAATTTATTTTCGCCTATTGACGATTGCGGCCTGGGTTTACCCAAGATGCCCTTTTGGTACAATTTTTCAAACTATCTCTGATTAGGCTCAAATTCTTACAAGAGGTGTATTTTAACATTCTAAGCATACTTCTCTTCTATGGCATACTCAAATTATATTTCTAAATATGACTTATGTCTAAATGATGCATGTGTATTGCCCTACTGGTAAATAGTGCATGAATAGTGTCCTACCAGCAAAACGAAAAAATTTACCCTGATTTTTTAGATCTTTACAGTTAATCCAAAAGAATTGAGCAACTAAGTGTTTTAGAACAAAAATGCTCAAATCAGTCGACTAAGATTGTGCCTCAACTTACTGATAGTAAGGACAAGTTGACTAATTTGGTAATTGAGTTCATTTAATCATATTTTGAAATGCCAATATTTGGTCATTGGAAGAATCAATCGATCGATTCTTTCAAACCAGCTAAATGAGTTGACTGTGGTAAATTTCACTAGAGAAACCAATCAATTGAAAGTGAAATAATAGAGAAGATTTAAACTTACATGACAAACTAGTGGATTTAGGCTCCGTTTGGTTAGAAAGAAACTAATACTAAAAAGTGAAAGTGCTAGAAAGTAAAGTGAAAGAAAGGAAAGTGGAAAAAATTATTTTTTCTTACATCTGTTTAGTTATGTAGGAAAATTTAAGAAAAGTAAAATTAAATTTTGTTATTTGAAGTGCATTAAAATGAAAAGAAAATATTTTTATTTGTTTATAAACTACATTGTCACAAATTGCATCTTCTTACAAAAATCAAGCTTGATATTCTTCATTTTTTTTACTAATTGACTGATGTGGTTGAAACACAAAAAGGACCCCTAATAATATACAATCACTTACCCTTTCCTTTAACATCATTTTTTTTGGTGATATATATATATATATATATATATATATATAAACACACGTGTATCCAAAAGTGATTGTATTCAATGCAAATAACCCAAACTAGCTTATCTTATTATGATGCAGAACTTTTCTAAACAAAGATGAACTCTTTTGATAGTTTAACTGGATAGTAAAATAACTAGCTATTTTCATGAGAATAGATTTTTTCTTGTGATTTTTTCAAAAAACGGGAACTCACATTTTCAGGAAAATCATTTAATTATGTGTATTAGATTTTCGCAGATTTTTTTTTTTCTCTTTTTTACTAATCAAATTCTTAACAAATTTTAAACTTTTTTTTATCTTTCTTTTATTTTCTATCATTCTCCACCTAATCAAACGAAACTGTGAGAAACAAAGTACATGTTGTCATCATCTTGATCGTCGAATTTGTGGTATTCTTCAATTGTCTTGTTTGCCTAATTTCTCATCTTCATCTTACAGTTTCAATTGAATGCCTTTAATATTCTCTTTCTAGTTTGATAGTTCATGGATGTAGAATTTTAATTCGTCACTCTCTCTTTGTAAAATTCTTTATATTAGTTTCTTGTTGGGTTTATTATTGTAGGGATGAAGGTGGAGGGGCTCATGCGGATGGTGGTGGTGGGTAGGTAAGTTTGTGTGTGTGTGTGTGTGTGTGTATATGTATAAGTTTATTGTTGAAGGCTCTTGTTTTGTTCATTGATGGCGGACGTGCAAATGGTCGGTCTCAGTTTGTTCATGGAGTGATATCATGTTAATTTCCTTTGAAATAGTAGTTAATCAATTCAAGGTTATAATTGATTTTTCAATTTTTTCATTAAAATAAGGGCAAATCAGTCAATTTAATAAAGTTAAAGGAGCCATTAGAAAGCTTATTGGGGAGAAGCAAAATGTTGAAAATAACTTGACAATAAAAAGCCCAAAATACTATCATTGAGGAACAATTAGACCTAGTTATTTAGAGTTTTACATTAACTAACACAAAGCTAAGATTAACAAGTGGCCAGACATAATTACACATCTTATATATATATATATATATATAATAATAATAATAATAATAATGATGTATGTATGACATGTAATACATAGAATGTACATGATGTATATGATGTACATATATGCATGAGAAATACATAAAATAATGCAACAAATCTTGTTCCACCAAATCCCACTAACTCAAGGGAGCTTCAAAAAGTTTCCATCTAAGAATTCTAATTCTAATTAAAACGTTTCCACCAAATCTAGAAGAATGGCTCAAAATGAGCCAATAAGAACAAGTTGCAGGTTTGGTCAAAATTTCAAAACCTATGAAATGAATTAGAAACTTGATTTTAGTTGTCCAGGATCGATCAGAATCAAGAAAACTAAGGAATGGTAGAGAAATTCAAAACCCATAAACTATGGTATTTTGGAATCACGAGAGGAGGGTTGGGGAAAGACAAAACTGTATGTGTCGTCAGGTCGGATCTGTATCGACCCAGAATAATGTCGGGTCAATGCTTAATCAAAACGATAACATTTTAGATAAGTTTTAAAATGTTTTTAAATTAATACTAGAGTGTTTGAAAACACAGTTACAAAAAATTAAAATATAGATAAAATATCCTTAAGAATTAGAGTAGAGTTAGCCTATTCCCAATTTAATAAACTTAGGACAGGTTAATTCTAGATTAACTGGTTCTTAATTATGAAATGGTAGACTTTTTAGAATAACTTACCAATAAATGAGTTTTTAATTACAAATCAGTGGGCGTTTAAAAAAGAAATGCACAATCAGTGACTCTTGAAATTTTAAATAGGTCAGCTTTCTAACAGAAATTACAATTCAGTAATTTCTTCAATAATTAATTAAAATAAGGCAATTGTCAAAAAAAATGCTATTTTAACCCCTTTTCTACGTTTTAGACTTAATGACGGAGTTCATTTTAGCAAATTAAATGCTGAAAAAAGGACAAATTTGATAATTATAATTAAGTCCCTGACAGTTAATTAAGCACAAATAAACCTACCTTGGAGTGTTTGGGATCTCTAAGTCCAAAAATGAATTCTATTTGGACTAAAAATAATACATAGACAATAGTTTAAAGAAAAGTATGTCTTATTTAGTTCAAACTGATCCCTGTTTTAGGGGCAACAAAGGGAAAGAAAATGCAAATAACTGACGGGGATTTAGGGATCACAAGTGAGTAATTTTATACTTTGAAGTGGAGAATTAATTTCTATATTTTAAATGCCAGTTTCTATGCAACTCTTGTTTATAAGTATGTTATTGTCTTAATTTGAAAAATGCTATTGTGTTTCGCAAAATTGCTAGTTATTTATACAACTCTCGTTTTAAGCATATCTATGTTTCCTATTTGAAAAGCTATATTCCATCTGCTCTTGAAAAGCAATGATTTGAACAAGTGTTTTTTTTTATTTGGCAAATGAAAACAAGTACAAGATAATTAGTGCACCAACACTCTTGTTAGTGGGATCCTTTGGAACTCACTCTTGTTATGCCCATGAGATGGCCAAAGATTTCTCATGTTTAGGTCATTATTACCTCTTGTTAGGTCCTCGAACCTCCAATAATAAGGCTTAGAAGGATCAACATGAATTCTCGTGAAAGTAATAACAACCATAAAGAAGAAATGGAAGAAAAAAAATTTGAACCTCTTGTTTTACATGATATCGAATTTATTCCTCCTGATTTATATGAAAGCAAGATATTCACGACTTATTGCCACAATTGGCAATCCTGTCATGTGTTTATGAATTGAAATGCTTTTACTTGAATCGTTTTTGAAATGCTTTTTGTTACAAGTGTTCTTACTTAAATGCTTCCTAGTAAAAGATATTGTTCAAGTATTTATATTCTGATTCTTGAAAGTGTATACAATCAATAGTGATTTATTTCACATGAGATTTTTTAAAAAATACTATTGGTTGAAAACCTATGACTTGTTGGAATTACTTACAAGGCTCAGTGAAGCTGACAATAAAATACTCAACATTTTTCAGGTGTATTTCAAAAGAAATAAGAGGACTTGGTAAGGTTACGAATGGGAAGTATAATGAAGGCAAATTAGAAGGGACTTTGTGACTACTAAATTTAAGTGTGCTAGAAGTCATGTGATAGTGGTAAGGTTTGAAGCGTCTTGTTGTATTTTTCCTAAGTGGTTAATGTTTCATGAATGTAAGAAAATATTGATATAGTGCCAGGAATTTGAGGAGTTATAATGATGATATCACTAAGTGCATTGGATGAGTTGCATAATTGTTGCTATTTTAGCTGTCTGTTTATCTTTTGTTGGGTGCCGCTCATCTGATCCCATATGCCCTCGGGACCGGTTGCGCCCTACATCCCACTTACGATGGGGTCTGGAATTTGCCAAAAGAAGTTCAATAGGGTCTAAGTGATGTTTCCAACAAGGTGAATCCGAATGCAATTAAACTAAACTGTAAAAAAAAAGTTAGTAATTAAAATTAGGATAAATTACAAAGATCTCTCTTTGAAATTTATGCCAATTACACTGACCTTTTATAAGGTTTTCGAAATTACACTGACCTTCCTTATTTTACATAATAATATATAGATACCTCCCTTCTATTAAATTTTTTTCTTTAAAATGACAAAACTATTCATTTTATATTTTATTTTCCAATTTATTAAATTTTGACCCTTTTTTTTTCATTTTTCAAATAAATATTGATAAAAACCTTTAATTTTTTTTTTATATAAAATAAAAATAAGTTATTTACCTTAAATTTGTTTTAAAATTAAAAAAAAAAGAAAAAATTTATCAAAATTTAAAAAATGTAAAATAAAAAAATTGGTCAAAATTAGAAAAATGTAAAATAAATAAATAAAATAGACAATTTCGTCATTTTGAAAATAAAAATTGATAGGAGAGAGGTATCTGTATATTTTCAGGTAAAGTAGAGAAGGTTAGTGTAATTTCAGAAACCTCATGGGTGGTCAGTGTAATTGTCATAAATATTAAGAAATGTCAATATAAGCTTGTAAACGGGCCGGGTCCAATCCGGACCCGAATCCGAACCCGAACCCATTTACATAAAATCTGATCCGTTAAAAACTAATTAAACAGGTCCGGGTATAGATCCATTAGATAATACTTATTAAAGACTCGACTCGCTAAATCATTAACAAGCACACGCGCGCGCGCGAGCGCGTACACACACTCTCTCTCTAATATAATATTGAAGTTATAGTATTTAACCTCCTAACAAAATTACTATATATACATAAAAGTTAGAAAGAGAGAGAGTCTCAGTGAAGTTGTCGTTTTCAACCTTCTAACACTATCTTATGCTATGAAAATGTTTTGAAAATCACTTTATAGAATTGTTTCAGTGAATCTAGCTGTCAATACCTGATTCCATTGAATGAACATTCCATTAAAAATCATTATAAGCATTCTTTTGTCTTAGATAAGTAATCTTTATTTCATTCTATAACATTTTCATTCTACGCCATTTTCATTCCATTTCCTATTATATTTAGGAGTAAGGAAACCTTTTGTAAGCCTAAATTCTTGATAAAAATCAAAAACTTTCTAGATGACAATTATTGTCATTTTACCATTCATCATGTGTCTAATCGTAAGAACGGAATATACAAATAATTGTAACTATCACATGAAACAGTTTTCAATCAACAATGACATAATTGAGGTCAATAAAATCTTTTATTTGTAAAGCCAAGTTGGAATGCTCCAAATAAAAAATTTTAGCTCCGAATTTTATTTTATTTTTTGCAAACAGGTCGGGATCTGCAATTGGAGACCCAGATCCGAGTTCGGGTCTAGTTGAGGCAGATCTTAGCGAATCAGGATCTGAGTATAGACCTGTTTAAACTTAACAAGTCTAGGTCTAGATTTGAATCTTAGAGAGTCTACCCAAACCCGGTCTATTGACTGGTCTAAATCAATGTAATTTACCCTTAAAATTATTCCAATTATGATTTGTAACTGAAAAAACATTATAAGATAAAATAGTAAAACAACACTTATAGACTGCAGTCACCATCACATAATATTGAACTCAACGTAGCCTTTCTCGATCATCTTTCAGTCTCCTGAAATTAGGAAGTTTTGTCCAATACTCCACAAATGCTGCTCCACTTTAACAAATAACTACAAAATTATCCTTGTTTAAAGGATGAGTTTATAACTGTGTACAAATAATTTAGTAATCTTATTTTATAAATATGAAGCCATTTAGCAATTTTGAGGTAACCAAAGAGAGGTAACAAAGTGTTCAGCCCATTATAAGGTCAATGCAATCAGTGCCCCCCTGGTTAGCCCTATTTTCACATAACTCCCTGTAATTTAAAAATTAACACTTAATTCACATGAGATTAAGACTAAAGTAAAATTATTAATTTTCCTATTAAAGTACAGAAAGCGATAGGTGGGTTACTATCATTTAAACCATATCACAAGAAGATTATGTACACTTTTATAGCCCTAAATTTTGAGGCAGGTAAAACTATGTTGATCTTTTGGCAACGATTTCACTTTAATTTTAACTGACAAGAGAATAAATATTTACTTTTATACCACAAGAGGATTACGTGCAAACAAGCCGAAGCCGAAGGACTGGAGGGTTATGAGTAATTTTTCCAAAAATTATTATGGTTATGCACTTAAAAATGAATATAAAATTTAAACAGGTTACAGAAGTGACCACAATTGCCTATAAAAATACCCTTCATTGATACCACAACTTGGATTTTAGCCATGAAACATAAAACAGAGTGATAAAAAGAGAACTAAACAGACTCAAATAGAATTAGGTGCATCCAACAGACAATACTGTGCTGTCATTAACAATGATTAATTGAAGAGAAAAACATGTTTATGTGTGTTGCAATGAGTATTACTTGCAGCAGATCAATGATTACAAAAGAACCAATTGGTAGATTTCCAACCCCAATTTGGAGCCCTAAAATTACAAGGTAATGATTACTACGTAACATTAAACAATGCCCAATGTGGCCAGGTAAATGAAAAAAGTCTCAATTAAAATCCTTAAAAGAAGTCTGCACCCAATTTGAAAGAAAATTACTACACATTAAAATAATAACATTACTTTCACTTTGAACTCTTTTCCTTGAAACAGCACGCAGACTCTATAAACATGACTGAAACTCCCAGAGTCACCAGCACCAAGACAGATGAAAAGAAAGAGAAAAAAGAAGGGGGGAGGAGGGGGGAAATGAAGATAAAACTAATTTAAAAAAAAACATTTATTGTCAAAAGAAATACGAGCGGACTGGTTTTTACACTCTGCTGTACACACTTCCCATCCTCGATCATAAAATACAACCTAAAACATCTGCAATCGCAAGCCCCCCTAATTGCTCTGTTGAAATCAATGGTTAAATAATGAAAATGGAAAAGGAAAACAAAAATGCAAGCTCACGACAAACCTGTAACCATAAAGAATACCAAGCAACTAACCTAAAAAAAGAAACAAAACCTACATATGCAAACCATCGGATGGGAAAAAATGGGAAAAATCTCCGATTTTGTCTATCAATCATGAAAACAAGCTTCTTTGGAGCAGGAACTAAAATGCACTGATGTTGTCCCTCACACTTGAGAACTTGAGTCACCTCCTTCAGAAATAAAGAAAGTGGAGATCAGAGTGAATTGTCAGTTGCAAAAGAAGACAGGAATGGAAAATTTCACAAGAAAAGCCATACAAATTTCCAGGCCTGCTTTCTTTCATCTGCAATCCAAACTGCAGGAAGAAATAAAAAAACCGGCAGCCTTGAGGGGACTCAGAACAATTGAAGGGCCATTTTCAGCTTATTCTGTCTCCATTTGGGTAACTTATAGAAAGCATCCTTTGTCATCCCAAATTTCTCTCTAAACTCTTCTGAAGATAGGTACGTCTGCATGCATTGATTTTCCAAAATGTAAGCAGAAGTACAGTATAGGGAGATTTAATAAGACATTATGCCTTTACACTACAAACCTCTCGCTTGGTGACATCAATTTCTGTAACAGGATCTGTTGACAATATTTTTAGGCGTTCATATGGGTATATTGGGAGCCCTTCCTCATCTTCAGCATCACCCTCTTTCACATCTTCCTGTATAGTTAGGGCTTCTATTCTGCTGCTCATTGACTTCTCCTTGGAGTTTGTCTCTACTTTTGGTTTAGGTACTTCAGGGCTCACTTCATTCATGACAACATAGTACATCAAATTTCAATAGCAAAGATAACTGCCTTACTGTTTTCATAAAAGTTACCCAGTGCATACCTTTAACAGAACGGGGTATAAGAGATTCTCTTGCCGGTGCAGGTTTTTCAAAAGTCGCAGTCAATGCTGAAATAGCTTTGGATCTCGAAGCCAGTGTCGCTGAATCTGGGGTTACAGATTTGGGATAAAGCTTTCTTACAACTGGGGGAGGAGTTGAAAGGTTCCTTGCATTTGGGTTCTCAAAATTAGCAGCTAGCGCATTGAAGGCAGGAGACCTGCCCCTCACACGAACTCGGTCAGGACTGAAAGACATGCTTCTGGAGCGCTGTGATTTCTCTGGCACAGTGGACCTTCCTCCATATGATACAGGAGTTCTCCTTTTCGGTTTCTAATCATGCAACATATTTCTGATCAGAAAATTAACATTAAACAGAACTATTTTGCAAGAATAAAAAGAAGAAAGTGTTACATGCATGGAAGAATACTAAGATGAAAGTCCCTTGTTGCATTTACTCCCAAGGGCATAGATTTAGTATGTCCAAGATTGAAATGCAACTAAAAAGCTACAAGGTATCAATTGATAGATATGAATGTCTGCTTTTGTAATCATTTATGAAATATTTAACCAAGGTTACGTTAATGGCTTTGTAAGTGTACTTCGTATCCTCAACTTCTCTGAAAATGGAAAACAACTCTGCTTATAGCTTATGAATTCTTGTAGTTTTTGGTTAAATCTTCACTTTTTTAACCATGCAATTATGTGAGGGGTAAGATCAGCTGGATATTCACCTACTTCATTTATTTATTTATGGTTTATTTGGCCAGAACTGAACAGTAGTGTTTTTAAAGATATTGAAAGTTTTACAGAGAAGCTTTGGGATAGAATCCATTATAATATTTCATAACTTCACTTTGGGTCTCAATATCCCATATCTCCTTAAAAGTTCCCTTGTCTTTCATCACCAGAGGTTGAAGAGCCATGAGCATGGGACAAACTCAATAGCACTGTGACTCAACAATGGACCTCAACCTAGTGGCACTATCAAGTTTAATTTGGATGGATTTCTTTTTTTTTTTATAGGTAACATGTACTATATTAATGGCGCCCAGAACCCATTTACGAAAAGGTAATAAAATTACAGACCCATGTTGTCCAAAAAAATTTACAAAATTAGATACATACCCTCATTTTGGATAGCCAAAAAGCTTTTGTGGAAGGGAGGCAAATTTTGGATGCAGCTTTGATAGCCAAGGGTTCCCAAAGACACTCTTCAATCTACTTGCTTTGCTTTCCTTTCACAACACCCCCCCCCCCCAAAAAAAAAAAATAATAATAATAATAAAAATACCGAAAGGCCTACAATCCCTAATCTCGGCTCCTTCCTTCTTAGGGATTAGCGCAATAAAAATTGCATTAAAAATTTTCTCAAATGAACTGTGATAAAAAAGTGATGGAAAACTGCCATGACATCTTCCCTAATCACAGACTAATTACCTTTCCAAGAAAACCATTATATATTTGTCTAGGCCCGTCCCTCGTTTTCATTGCATAATTTCAATCCCTCCACAGCCTCTTCCTCATCAAAAGATTTCTCCAACCCATTCCTTTGCTCGACAGTCAACACAACAAACTCTAACCTCTCCAAATCCGGTCTCCACCCACAAGTCTCCCAATACGACTGATAAAATTTTCATGTGGAGGATGATGCCTAAATTCTAATTAATTGGGTTAAAGATAGTTATCAAGGCCCATGAAAGTACTCAAATGCTCCATGAGATCTTTGATATTGCTCAAAGCCCTGTTGCCACGTTGCTTAATATTTCTTTGGATCATAGGTCAGCTAATCAAGATGTGAGATTCTTAAAGAAGGCAATGATTTCCCTAAGAAAGCTTTGGGGATATTTTATTTCCTCAGTTTTCTATTGTGCTTTTTTTTGCTTGTTTTTATATTTATTTTTAATTTTCAATGACACCCTGTCCCTTTTTTTTTGGATCACTATACTATGGTTCTTCTCAAAAAATTAATTATACAAGTGAAATTATTGCATTATCTCAAAAGAATTTGACCCAATGACACATCTTCCGCTGTTTGTTGGAAATCTCAGTTTCAAGTATTTCAGTAAAAGTTTTGTGAAAAAATGATCTTCGTTCTGTTTACACAAGTCATTAAACTTTTCATTTCAGCAAACTATCTATACATTATATTTGTAAAAGTTATATATTTGGTGAAAAAAATAGATGCTAAAATGTATTCAAATTGTACAATTACAATATTAGAGAAAGACAACTTACAATTATTGTGTTCATTCTCTTTTCTTTTGGAACCAAAAGAAAAAAAAGAAAAGAAAACACAGACAACATCTCTCACATATAAACTAGTGTGTTCATTTTCTTTTCTTTTTGGAACCAAAAAGAAGAGAAAAAGAAAACACTAGGACAACATCTCTCACATATCAACTGCTGAATTCAAATATTAAAGAATGGATTACTCTACTGAATTTCCAACAATAGACTGAATTTTTCGATGAAAATCTCTTTACAATTTGACATTGTGCGAGTCCTCTTGCAGATGTTATAAACAATAGTGAGAAGTCAACCTGACATCAGGCAGTGGAAACTGAGATTATATGATCTTAGCATATAAAAAATTTTAAAATCACGTAAATAAATCACTCATCCACGGAGATCCAGAATAATTTGGCAACCTAATGTCATCAAAATTCTACCAAGGATAGGACCAAAAGAACCAGAAAGCCACAGCTATTTCTCCTCATCTAATTATCCACAAAATATAGGATTTCATTTCCGAGGTCCTATTAGAGTAACAACTCGTCTTAACTTCTATCAAATATTATCATCAAGGGTTATACATTAACGAAGTTGCACAGTAACCCTACGAAACTCACATTTAGGATCACAATTCCCGAACTGCCCCATCCTCTCAAATCACTCCCATGAGAAGTTTAAGCCCTAAATGTATTGCCTTCAAGTAACTTTGTAGACTAATTCATTTCAGGGATTTGGTCTTCTCAAAATTGTAGTATTATACTGGTGCTTCAATAGGTCTATTGTCAAAAGACGGGGACCATATACTTTATAGTTTATCCTGTTAATTTTTTATCATTCTCTAGGAAGCTAGCATAATTAGAAAATGATTTTCTTTCCACAAAGACTGGACAACCCACCTAAATTCTAAAAATGGGAAAGAAATCATATCTTATATTAATGAGATAAATATATTAGCAGGTGTTGAATAATGCATGCAACAAAATACATATAAAAGCTTGATTTCTACATAAAGACCTCAGCTTGAAACTCAAGTACTTTAAAAGGCCAAAAAAAGGAGGTATTTAAACTTGCAAGAGAAATTTCAGACCCACTGCTTAGCCAATTTTATATTCAACTCAACTCAACAAAGCTTTATCCCAATTATTTAGAGTCGGCTACATGAATCATATCTCGCCATTCTTTTCTACTTAAGGTCATTCTTTCCATTAAACTACCTATTACCATATCTTTTTTAACTGTTTCTACTAAAGTTAATTTTGACCGACCTCGCCTCCTAGCATGACCCTCAATATTAACCCTTTCACTATTCCTTATTAGTGCATTTATTGGTCTTTGTTTTACATGACTATACCACTTTAGCCGATGTTCTCTCATCTTATCTCCTATAGGTGCTACTTCTACCATCTCACGAATATGTTAATTCCTAATTCTATCATTTCTTGTCTAACCGCACGCTCATCTTGACATCCTCATTTTGACTACACTTATCTTATTAACACGTTGTTTCCTAACTGCCTAACATTCTATTTCATACAATATGGCTGGCCTAATAAATGTCCTATAAAATTTACATTTCAATTTTTAAGGTATACACCGATCACATAATACCCTAGATGCACGTCTCTACTTAAACCATGCTATTTTAATTCTATGAGTAACATCATCTCCAATTTCTCCCGCTTGATGAATAAGTCAACCTAGATAACGAAAATGTTCACTTCTTATTAACTCTTGATTTTCAATTTTCATTACATCCCCATTTGTATTACTAGTTTTACTACAACTACACTGAAGATATTCAGTTTTTGTCCTACTTATCTTGAATCCTTTTTATTCTAAAGTTTCTCTCCAAATCTCTAATTTATCATTTATCTCTCTTTTAGTTTCATCAATTAAGACAAGACAATATCATCAACAAATAGCATACATCCTATATATGCCTAGTCAACTCATACATTACTAAAGCAAAAAGGAATGGCCTTAATGCTGACCCTTGATATAGGCCTATTATGATCGAAAATTCACTTGTTTCTCCAATAATTATCCTCACTATAGTGACCATCGCCTCATTCATGTCTTTTATTGTTTCAATATATCGTTTTGTAACTCCTTTCTTTTCTAAAACCCACCATATTAGATCTCGTGGAACCCTATTATTGGCTTTCTCCAATTCGTTGAATACCCATGTGAAGATCATTCTCATAATTATTATTATTATTATTATCATTATTATTTGTGAGTATTTGTGGAGTTCTTGCAATCATTGATATAGTAGGGAACATTATTTTGCTATTGTATAATTCTTCATTTAAAATACAGGTCATTTGTCCAAAATCCAGATAAGAGGAAGAAGAATCATTTGGATGATATAAGTACTCAATATTCAGTGACATATTATGGAAACTAGTAAGCCTGAAGTATATAGCACTCGGAAATTATAATTTCTATAACAACTCCACTTGCCACCACAGAGATGTACACTTCGAGCTTCTGCCAAAGAGCGGGCACAAAGCTACCTGAATAGTAAACTGATCTCTTGACCACCAAACTGAAATCTTGTGGCAGTCAAACACTACCGTCGTACCTCAACCCAATCTAAAAATTTAACCATTGATCACAAAATTTGTTCACTTTCTACAAGAAAAAAAAAAAACATTTTGGTTCCAAACTCGATACTTGATGAAAAAGCATGATTCTGAATCATAAATGTGGTGAAAGACCTATATTCAGTCTGATCAGAACCAATGAATGCAAGATGTGTATTGCTATATCCCACATACAAAAGGTGACCACAACTATTTTTACTTCCAAAATCTTTCAAGTGGTCATAGAATTCAAAAGTACAAGGTATATTGTTTAGAAACACCAAATACTTCTCAAAAGGAAATATGAGAGAGAATGAAGAAAAAGAAGAAGAAGAATTATTTGGATGATATACATGCTCAATATTCAGTTACATATTATGGAAACTAGTAAGCCTGAAGAACATAGTGCTTGTAAATTATAATTTCAATTAATACACTCCACTTGTCACCACTGATATAGACACTTTCAGCTTCTGCCAAAGAGCAGGCACAAAGCTACCTGAATAGTAAACTGAACACTTGACCACCAAACTGAAATCTTGCAGCACTTAAACACTATTATCGCAACTTCAACCAACATAAAATTTTAACCATTGATCACAAAATTTGTTGAGTTTCTACGGAAAAAAAAAAATACTTTAAATCATTTCAGTTCTATTCCAGATGCTTAATGAAAAAGCATAATTCTGAATAATAAATGTGGTGACAGACCTACATTCAATCTGATAAGAACCAAGGGATTTGTAATGCTATATCCCACATACAAAAGGTGACCACAACTATTTATTCTTTCAAAATCTTCGAAGTGGTCATAGAATTCATAAGCACAAGGTAGTGCTTAGCACGGACACTCTATTTTGGCATGTGTCAGTGTCGGACATGTCTGGGACATGGATATGTTTCAACACATCTGGGACACACGCCGGACACGGGAAAAAAGAGTTTCCAAATTCTGTTTATTTTTCTGAATTTCAGACACGTCCCGAACATATTAGGACATGTTTTCTAATTTTTTTTTTTTCATATTTTCCCCACTTTTTATACTCTTCTTATTCACCTTTTTTTTTTTGGTACAGTGGGGTCTTCAACTGGGGTGAAGTCGTAACAAGGTAGCAATAGGGGAACCCGTGGCTAAATTGAATCCTTCACGATGGAAATGTCCTCTTCCCCCAACCAACTAAGGGCACCTTCTTTCTAAAGAAAGAAGCAAGAAACTTGTCTTTGAGAACCAAGTGTTGCCACATTATTAGTAAGTAAGCTTCTTTTATATCTCCTCAATAAAGGCAAAAGGTTGCTTTACTAATATTATAATATAAGGCAACAAGAAACGAATTGAGCTGCGCGAAAGCACATTCGTTTTCTTACTCATTAGCCTATCTTAGTATAGTTAGGGGCCTTTTCTTGTTGGGCTTGACTGCTTACCAGATTATTATGAAAAAAGGAAAGAGGCAACCAACATAGGGGGCACGTTGAACAACTTGTCCACTTTTCGCACACTTGTGTCTACAACCATCGGGGGTTACTTCCTTGGGGGCTGCTTTACGGGTGTCGGATCCCTAAAGTTCAAGCAGTGAACGACCACAATAGTCAGCAGCCCAGACATCTGGTCGTAGGACCAAGCCAGGCAGTCCATCTTTCTTCCCAAGCACTTGACGAGTATTGTAGGTGATGCTGCACTTTTTGACTCGCAACACGTGAGGGCTCCGTGACCTGTAGAACACTCAGAAAGATGATCAGAGGACCACCGGATTGGCTCCGGCGGTAGCCGCTCCGATGCTTAAGTGAGTAAGGGAATTGAAAGACTGTATTGAAAGTCAAAGAATGAGCATGAATTTGATAGCGTACCTCTAGGGTTTAATATATAGGCCGAAGCTTTCCTAAGTTGATTAGGATTCGACGCCATGAATATAGGGATATGATCATCGGAGATTGCAGTTACCTTGTGGGCATTGAGTCGTAGATGGAGATAATCATAAATGGTAGTTTCCGTATTGGAGACTGCTTCCTTATCCTCTGCCCGGAATCCGCTAAGGCGGAGATAATCATAAATGGTAGTTTCCGTATTGGAGACTGTTTCCCTATTCTTTGCTCGGAATCCGCTAAGGCGGTGACGAGATCTGAAGCTCTGGTCTGGACCCTGTGATCAGTTCTGGATATATTTGTTTGGTCACTTCCGACCTTATGTGATGATCTGGATGTCATTGGCTGAGCGAGAATCATGCTAGCTGAACATAAATCGGACTGTGGTCATACGTGTCAAGTGTTGATTGGCCTGTCTTTTTATGGTATATCAGTTACTCCCCCCCCAAGTCCTAGTTTGATGTAAGTAACTAGGGCTAAGAAAGTTATGTGTCTCGCTTTTTCGCCTTCCAAGACAATTGTTGGGGCGCCATTTATTGCGTAGTCGGCGATTAAGTCTTTTCAAGGTCACAATTATACTGGGCGGACAGTTGGTTTTCTCGAGAGCATCATTGTTCTGAACCGTCATGGCGTTTGGGCTTGGTGGGTCCCTTCTGATACCGTGTTTATAAATACGGGATGAGATTTTTGAAATGACCTTTCCCTCGACATTTTTACTGTGCTAGAAGATTTCATCCGCCATTGTTGGTTCGTGCGACCTTGAAGAATACAGATCCCCTAAGTGAAAACAGGTTCGACTGATTTTTCCCCCTCTCTTGCTTCTTTCTTCTTGAGTTTGAGAATAATGTCTGTTCCTTCGGAATCTCGAATTGTGAATGAGGGAGTAGGAGACCATTCTGAGATGGCTGGTCCGTCTGTTGTAGGAGATGTAGGTAACCCTGCTCTTGAAATTATTGAGGAGAGGCCTGTTGATCCTCCCCCTAGTCCAGGGGTTAGAATAGTTGATGCTTTCGAAGAGCCCCGAGACAGGGCCGGGGAGACCTCTGGTAGGTCTTCTCATAGAGAAGAGGGTGAGAGTGCCGTCACTCAAAGCCTCTTGGATGAATGGAGGGTGAAATTTGAATTTCCCCCAAATGTGACTTGTAGAGTTCCAGGACCCATGGACCGTCCCCAAGATGTTAAAGCCGGGGAGATTTGCGTTTTCCTTGCCTGGTTTGAAATGGGCTTAAGGCTTCCATTGCCGGATTTAGTCAGGCAATTCTTTTGCTGGTTCAAGCTCTGCCCTGCCGACCTGAATCTCAATAGCTGGCGGCATCTTCTAGGATTTATGGTGCTGGGACATCTGAACAAAGTGGACGTGTCTCTGGACTTGATCCGTAGCAATATGGATCTGAAGTTCAAGCAGGCAGAGGGCCTCTATTATATGTCCTTCGAGAAGGGGTTCCGACCCCTGTCTTCCGTTCCTACTTCCAACAAGACGTGGAAGAAGTGGTACTTCTTCGTTGGAGGAGGATGGGAGCATAAGGACTTCCAGGCCGGAGAGACCTCGTCGTTTCCTTGTGTTACAGGGCCATAGGGGTGAGACTTATTCTCTTGGGTTTGCTTTAGCTTTGCTTATATCCTCAGAACTGACAAACTTGGTATTTTTCATTTCCTTTGTGCAGTCAAGAGTGCTCGGAAGAGGCCCAAGTTTACTAAGGCTCTGCAGGATCAGTACCGGGCTTTGCTTTCAACTTCTAACCGGGCTCATACTGTTATCGTCACTCCGGACCAAGTGATGGCCACCCGTAGCGCCGAGTTTAAGAGGAGGCTAGCCTCGAGGTGGGAAGTGCCGAAGCCTCAAGTGGTGGGGGAGTCTTCCTCCCCAGCTGAGCCTGATGCTCCTTTAGAAGTGAAGAGGAGGAGATTGATCTCTGGTTCCCCTGAGCCCTCCACTGCCGAGGCTGAGGAAGCCGAGCCTGCCATTCCTGTATCGGCTGTTCCTCCTGGTCCGAGCAAGAGGTCTAGGAAGGGGAAAGCTCCTGCCGCTCCTTCTGAGCCATTTGTTGAGCCGGATTATCAAATTGCCAAGAAGGCATTTGATCAAATATGGGCTCAGGGCCCACATCGGTACAGAGGGGATGATCCCTCCAAATTGATGACTGAGATGATGACTCTCCAGATGAAGGTAACTTCTGAAGCCTTTCCCTGGCCTTTTGTTTGCTCATTTGTTTCGCTCTAATTTATCTGTCTTGCTTTATATAGAGCATGCATAGTTTAGCTGCTCTGATGGTGACCCCCATGGGCCTTGAGGAGGCCGAGAAGCTAAGGACGGAGGTGAACGAGATGAGACTGGAGCTCGGAACAGCCCGTTCCAAAATTCAGTCTGCTGAAGAGGGTCTGGAGAGAGCTACCACCAGCCTTAAGGTGGCAGAGTCTGAGAGGGATATATTTGCTCAGACGGTTGAGAGGCTTGAGGCGGAGCTGGTTGGTCTCCGTAGTTCCATTGATCAGAGGGTTCAGGAGGCAGTTGGTCAAGCCAAAGCTGAGGCTGAGATGGAATTAAAAGAGGAAGTTGATCAGATGGGTGATGACCTGATCCTGCTCGGCTTTGAGAATTTCCGAACTAGATTCCAACTTCAGTTCCCGGACTTTGATGTGTCATCAATCGTTCCTCCTGAACCCACCTCATCTCGTCCTGATCCGGATAAGACTGCTGGGGCTCGTGCCCTTAATTTGGAAGAGGATGCAGGCCCCTCTGGGAAATCCTGAGGCTTTTTATAGGCTTTTGACTTTTTTTTTTTTTTTTTTTTTTTTTGATGTAGTGAATACATTTTCCCTTCTGATCAATAAGATTGACTTTTCTTCAGATTCTGCTTGTATTTTTCCTTCTTGTGAATTTTGTTGCAAGTGTGGCTGCTCTGAACCCTTTGCATGCTAGATCAAATAGTTGCTTTCTTAATCTTCAATACTTGTCATGGAATAGTGAATATAGATCTGCCTTATTAAAATAAGACGAGAAAGTAGATATAGCCAGATAGATAGAGCCTGACAGAGCGGGAGTGGATCCCTGTAGAGTTCTGAGATAGACTGCTCTGAATTAAGAGTCTGTGAGGTTAACTGAGCAGCTTGTGCTCGTTATTATGATGCTCGGTATGCTGAGTACTCGGGATTGGGATATATCCGATCTGCTTGGTCTTTGTTACGTGTCTTGACCTGTTATGAAATAGTTAAGACCAGTAGGTCTGAATGGGGGTCTATTTACTTTAGACTTTGTTCCCCTCTTTATTGATTTGGGAGCTTAAGTACTGGACTGCGGTCTATGTCTTGAGAATTCTGTACTCTGTCTCTTGGTATATTGAAGAGGCTTATTTAATGCACCGCTTAGTCATTCGACCGTCGTTTGGGTTTTCAAGGCCACTCTCTTTTTCACCGTTGCGACGGTTCAGTTGAGTGGCTTTTGGACTCCAAGGGTCTATATATATGGAAACGGGGCATACGGTTGTGCTCAACCCTTTTGCTCCCCGATTTGTTCGTGAGAGAAACCTCATATGCTGCCGGAGTTTCTCCCATTCGTCCGGAGATGATGGAAGATTCCTTGCCTGAGTTAGGAATAATGAGCCTGTGGCCGAGAGTTAACCTCCCCCTTTTTTCAGTCTCCAAGGAAGGATTGAAGGAGGCCCAAGTCTTCTTGTTTCCTCTGGCATCCGGTCGAGATTTCTCCGATTGGTGGTGGCCCCTCCCTGATTCAACCGAGGCCTGGGGTGTTGGTGATGAAGACGAAGGTGAGTTGCCTTCCCTTCCTCACACTCTGTCAGAGACCCTTGCACTAAGTGGCTGGGGTGAAACAGACGGTGTGAAGAAGAAGATTGAAGGTAGACTACCTTCCCCCCCCATGTGTCTTGGCAGAGACCCTTGCTTTACTCTTCTGAGGAGTCATGCCGATTACAAAGGTGGAGAATGAAAAGTCTCCTAAGGCTCAGAGCCCTCATCATCCGTTGGTCATGGGACCAGTGATAGTGATGATGAAATGGCCTGGGCACTACTTGATGCAGATTGGGGTTCAGGGTTCCTTCCTTTCAAATGGAGCCAATGAAGGCGGTTTTGAAGGTTTTGGATCTTGTGCCCCTTTATCATCCCAGGAGAAGAGCCATTATGTTGCCAAGCGTAGCTTCTGTAATAGCTTCTGTAATAGCTTCTGTAGTAGCTTCTGTAATAGCTTTTGTAATAGCTTCTGTAGTAGCTTCTGTAATAGCTTCTTGGTACTGATGTAAATCTTTTTGAGTTATTAATAAAGTTGAATTTTTTCTTCTCTGAGCTGATACTTTCTGTGAATGTGCTCTTTTGAAACTTAAGCATCTTCTAATGTGTTGCCGATTTTTCTGAAAATAAATCAAAAACTTAGAAAAATGCCAGAATCGAAGTACTTCACCTTTGGTTGAAACCATGGTGCTGATTTATTTGACAGATAAGTCAAATAATGTAAGTGTCAGATCCGAGGTATTCCGTTCTAGTAAACTTTAGTTGACAGGTGCTCGGAATTTCTGCCTTTGGATAGACTGGATTACAGAACCCGCTAGTTGGGGATGGTCCAGGCTCTGAGGGCCTGTGCATTAATAGATGGACCAAGTCATAAGACTTGTGCATTAATAGATGGACCAGGCTCTGGAGGCCTGTGCATTAATAGATGGACCAAGTCATAAGACTTGTGCATTAATAGATGGACCAGGCTCTGGAGGCCTGTGCATTAATAGATGGACCAGGCTCTGGAGGCCCGTGCATTAATAGATGGACCAAGTCATAAGACTTGTGCATTAATAGATGGACCAGGCTCTGGAGGCCTGTGCATTAATAGATGGACCAAGTCATAGGACTTGTGCATTAATAGATGGACCAAGTCATAAGACTTGTGCATTAATAGATGGACCGGGCTCTGGAGGCCTGTGCATTAATAGATGGACCAAGTCATAAGACTTGTGCATTAATAGATGGACCAGGCTCTGGAGGCCTGTGCATTAATGGATGGACCAGGCTCTGGAGGCCCGTGCATTAATAGATGGACCAAGTCATAAGACTTGTGCATTAATAGATGGACCAGGCTCTGGAGGCCTGTGCATTAATAGATGGACCAAGTCATAAGACTTGTGCATTAATAGATGGACCAGGCTCTGGAGGCCTGTGCATTAATAGATGGACCAAGTCATAAGACTTGTGCATTAATAGATGGACCAGGCTCTGGAGGCCTGTGCATTAATAGATGGACCAAGTCATAAGACTTGTGCATTAATAGATGGACCAGGCTTTGGAGGCCTGTGCATTAATAGATGGACCAGGCTCTGGAGGCCCGTGCATTAATAGATGAATAGTTTTAAGGAAGTAAAAAAAAAAATTTTTTTATTGATAATACTTCCGCAAGTGTTCTACGTTCCATGGCCTAGGAACAGGTTTCCCAGTCGTGTCTTCAAGCCAGTAAGTGGTAGGTCGAACGACCTTCGTCACTTTGTAGGGGCCCTCCCAATTTGGTGACAATTTTCCCATGGTGGGATCCTTGGTGTTCTGAAAGACTCTTCTTAAGACGAAGTCTCCAACTTGAAAGCTGACTGTCTTGAGTCCTATCCTGGATTTATTGACCATTCTTTGTTGGTAGGCTTCCATCCTGATGCTGGCTTGATCCCTTCTCTCCTCGAGCAAATCCAAGTTCTCCATCAGCTGCTGATCATTGGATTCTTGCTCAAAGGCCTCAGTCCTCAGAGTTGGCATACCGATTTCAACCGGAATTACTGCTTCTGTCCCATAGGCTAATGAGAAGGGTGTTTCAGAGGTGGGAGTTCTTCTGGTTGTACGGTAGGCCCAAAGGACTCCTGGGAGCTCTTCTGCCCACTTCCCTTTGGCTTGTTCCAACCTTTTCTTTAACCCATCAAGGATTGTTCGGTTGGTGACCTCTGCCTGCCCATTTGCTTGTGGATGGCCTGGAGAGGCAAAGTGCTGCCTGATGTTGAGATTTTCGCAGAATGCCTTGAAGCCTTTACCAGTAAAATGTGTCCCATTATCCGAGATAATTACACGTGGTATGCCAAACCTGCAGACAATATTCTTCCAGGTGAAGCTTTCGACTTCCTTTTCTGTAATATGCGTTAAAGGTTCGGCTTCGGCCCATTTAGAGAAGTAGTCGATAGCCACCAGAAGGTACTTCCTGTTTGGAGGTGCTCGTGGTAACGGGCCCACAATGTCCATTCCCCATTGAGCAAAGGGCCAGGGGCTAGGAATCGGGATGAGCTCGTGCTGAGGCTGGTGTTGGTACGAGGCGAATCTCTGACATTTGTCACACTTCCGAACATATTCTTTAGCCTGTTTCAGCATGCCGGGCCAGTAGTAGCCCTGTGATAGAGCTCGGTGGGCTATAGTTCTGCCCCCATTGTGATTCCCGCAAATTCCCTCGTGAATTTCAGCCAAAACATATTGTGACTCGTCTGGAGCCAAACATTTTAACAGAGGTTGAGAATATGACCTCCTGTAAAGTTTGTTGTTCAAGATCAGGTACCGAGCCGCTCTGATTCGGATTCTCCTGGCTTTGTTTTTATCCTCTGGGAGGAGCCCGGATCTTAGATACTGGAGGATTGGGGTCATCCAGCTCTGGGACTGTTCATCAACTTGAGCAACTGATGCTCCCTCAATGCTGGATCCTGGCTGAAAAGAGATTTTAACGGTGGAGTCTGTTTCAGACTTGAGGCGGGAGGCCATGTTAGCCAGAGCATCTGCTCTGCAGTTCTGATTTCTCTCAATCTTCTGGATAGTGAAAGTCTGGAAAGAATGCTTTAAATGGTTCACCAGTTCGGAGTACCGAAGCATCCTGTCATCCTTAATGGCAAACTCTCCCAAAACTTGGCTTACTACCAGTTGGGAGTCGGAGAAGACATTGAGGTTCTGAGCCTCGCATTCCAGGGCAAGCTTCATCCCTAAGATTAGGGCCTCATATTCAGCTTCATTATTAGAAGCTTTAAATCCCAGGCTGACTGCTTTTTCCGATGTAAGTCCATCAGGGGACTGTAGTACCAGTCCTACCCCTGATCCTTGATCGGTTGACGATCCATCAATATACAGCAGCCAGGTTCCTGTAGTTTCGGCGATTTGTGCTTCGTTCTGCAGTGCCGGGGTGAACTCGGCTACAAAGTCGGCTAAGGCCTGCCCTTTGATGGAGTTTCGGGGTACATATGCTATGTCAAACTCCCCTAGCTCCACAGACCACTTGACCAATCTTCCCGATACCTCGGGTTTCCTCAGTATTGACTTTAGAGGATAAGCAGTTGGAATCTCAATTGGATGGGCCTGGAAGTAAGGTCGAAGCTTTCGGGCTGATACGACCAAGGCATAGGCCAGCTTCTCTACTTCTGGGTATCTTTTTTCCGTGTCGAGTAGTGCCCTACTGACGTAGAATATAGGCCTCTGTACTCCTTTGTCCTGTCTGATTAGTGCGGAACTGACCGCGTTCTCAGAGACTGCTAGGTACAGGAGCAGCTTTTCTCCTTGTACAGGTTTTGACAGGAGCTCTGGAGAGGCTAAGTACTCCTTTAGTTCTTGGAAGGAATGCTCGCATTCTTCTGTCCATTGCAAAGCCTTGCCGCCCTTTAGAGCTTTGAAGAAAGGTAGGCAGCGATCGGTGGACTTGGATATAAATCTGCTCAATGCGGCGACTCTGCCGTTCAGTGCCTGAATCTCCTTTCTGGTCTTTGGCGACTTCAGTCTAATCAGGGCTTGGATCTGAGTGGGATCTGCTTCGATACCTCTTTGAGAGACGATGTACCCCAAGAATTTTCCCTTCGTAACTCCGAAGGTACATTTCGAGGGGTTGAGCTTCATCTTGTGCTGTCTGAGGATATCAAAGGTCTGGGCTAAATGCTGGAGGTGGCTGTCTTTCTGGAGGCTCTTTACCAGCATGTCGTCGATGTATACCTCCATGGTGCTGCCAAGCAGTGGGCTGAACATCTTGTTCACCAACCGTTGGTAAGTGGCTCCAGCATTCTTTAAACCGAAAGGCATCACTCTGTAGCAATAGAGTCCTCTTTCGGTTATGAAGGCGGTCTTTTCCTGATCTGGAGGGTACATCTGGATCTGGTTGTATCCAGAGTAGGCGTCCATGAAACTCATAAGCTCATGCCCTGCAGTGGCGTCAACCAGTTGATCTATTCTCGGTAGTGGGAAGCTGTCCTTGGGACATGCTTTGTTAAGGTCTGTATAGTCAACACAGACTCTCCACTTGCCGTTCTTCTTCTTGACGAGCACAGTGTTGGCTAACCACTCGGGATAGAAAACTTCCCGTATCATCTTGGCGTCCAGCAGCCTCTGGACTTCTTCGTTTATAACCCGATGCCGTTCGGGAGCGATCGGTCTTCTCTTCTGTCTGACCGGGGGGTGGTCTGGATCTACCATTAGTTTGTGAGTTATCAGATTAGGATCTATTCCCTCCATGTCCCTAGTCTCCCAAGCAAAGATAGAGAGGTTGTTCTTCAGAAACCTGACTATCTTTTCCTGCTCGGCGGGCGTAAGGTCTGGGCCGATGTACAAATAACGCCCCTCTGCTCCTGAACTGACCAGTATCTTGATGGGCTCGCCAACAGGCTTGGCTCGACTATCACGCCCCCTTGGGCTCAGGGGCTCTTCAACGCCGGATGGGCAATCTTCCACCTCGGGAGTGTGAGTGAAAACCGGATCTGCACAGTCCCGAGTGTACTGTAATTGCTATTTTGGGGCTGTCTCCTTGAGGGCAATAGCGTGACATTCTCGTGAGGTTGGCTGACATCCTCGGACCGAGTGCACGCTTTGATTGTGGACGTACTTCAGACACTGATGAAAGGTCGAAGTGACCGCCCCTATCTGGTGTAACCAGGGTCTCCCAATGATGACGTTGTATGGAGACTTCATGTTCAACACCATGTACTCTGAGATGGTGGTCTTCTGCCCTTCACCTTCCCCAATAGTGGTAGGAAGGTCAACTCTCCCCAGGGGGGTGCTAAGGCTGCCATCAAAAGCTGCCATTACGGCAGTGGTGGGCTTGACGCTGTCCTGGTCTATGCCCATCCGCTTAAGCGGTTCGTAGAATAGGATATTGACTGAGCTGCCAGTGTCGACTAGGACTCTTCTAGTTTCGAAGTTGGCGATTCTGAGGGTGATAACAAGGGCATCACTGTGAGGGCAGTGTACCCCTGCTAGATCTTGCTCGGTGAACTGGATCTCTGGCCCTGGCTTGAGCCTCTTTTCGACGTTGGAGACCTGCAAGATGTTTGGGGCGGTTCTGGCCTCCCGAGCATATCTTTTTCTCGCCCTGTTGGACATTCCTGTAACAGGGGAGTCAGCATGGAGGACGTAGATAACATGGTTGTTCTGCCTCTGAGGCTCGTTTCGTCCTTCCCGCTGCTCTTGCCTCTGTTCGGGCCTCTGATCTGGCCGCTGCTGAGGCTTGTCTTCTTGGGGGTTCTGCCTTCCGTCTTGTTTGACGAACTCCCAAAGACGTCCCTTCTTTATGAGCTGTTCTATCTCATATCGGAGGGTCCTGCAAGTGTTAGTAGTATGCCCATGATCTTTATGGAAATTGCAATACTTACTTTGGTCCCGCAGGCTGGGATCTCCTTTGATCGGCTCTGGCCACCTCAGGTTCTCCCGATCTCGGATCTGCCGGAGTACCTGGTTCGGCGTGGTGTTCAAAGGCGTGAAGTTGGTGAACTCCCTTGGTGCGGAGTTGTACACAGCTCTGGGAGCTGTTTTCTTATCTGGGCTTCTGACCCTCTTTTTGTTGGAGTCTCTTCTGTGATCCTCCTTCTTATGGTCCTCCCGCTTCGGATTATCCCTTTGGGTCTGATCCTTGCCTTTCTGGGCTGAGCGGTTGGCTTCTTCCAGGTTGATGTATTTTTTGGCCCGATCCATCAATGCTGCCATATCAGCCGGGGGGCTTTTTGTCAAGGAGTCTCTGAAGCCACCTTGGGCAAGCCCGGCAGTAAGGGCCGCAACAAGGAATTTCGGGCTGCAATCCGTGATCTCAGTGAGCTCGGTGTTGAAGCGGGCAATGTAGGCCCGGAGGGATTCCTCCCTAGTCTGCCTAACGTTCAGCAGGAATTCTGGTCCCCTTCTGAGCCTCCTGCTGGTCATAAACCTATCCAAGAACTGTCTACCGAGCTCGTAAAAGCTGGCAACGGAGTTCGGAGGGAGGTTGTGGAACCACTTCAGAGCCGTTCCCTTCAAGCTGGTGATGAACGTTCGGCACATGAAAGCATCTGAGGCTCCGTGAAGGGCCATCGTATGCTGGTAATGAGATAGGTGATCTCTTGGATCTCCAGATCCGTCGTAGAGAGTGAATTTGGGCACCACGAACTTTCTAGGCCTCTCTTCAGACATGATGGCGTGGGTAAACGGAGTGGCTAGTCTTCCGAGCAGCCTGGCCAGTTCGTCCTGCTCTGGAGGGTTCTGAGGTCCTCTTAAGCCGATTGTCCGGTCCATAGACTCGGCAATCTCCTCTTCCCTTCGCGGGTCTCTGAGTCTGACATCCTGTGAACCCTGCCTGACAGCCTCGGCTTCAGGGTAATAGGGTGGAGTGCGCCCTTCGGATGGAGGAGGAATCCGAACCGGTGGGGCTGGCGCTGCATGATAAGGTTCCTGTGGTGCCGGGGGTGCTCCCGAAACCCTAGGAGTTGGGGCTCGGGTAGTGCTCCGGTAATGTACGTCGGGGACAAAAGCGGATGTTCCCCAGCCAGGGACTGTTGATGGCTGTGGATCTCGGCCAGCGTGAGCAACGCCTGAGGGGTGCCCAGGCTGGTTAGCGGGGGCCTGCCCACGAAGTTCTTCATTCCCCGTGGCAACCGGGGGTTGTGTTCCTGCAACGAAGTTGACCGGCGGGCTAGGAGAAGCCGCCGCTTGGTTCTGCGTGAGCGTTGCCAGCGTTCTAGTAATGGCTAGCAACTGCTCCTGCACCAGTTCATTGTGTCGTTTTATTGCTTCGATCTCTTGTCGCATAGGGTTGGCCGATGGTCCTCTTGTGCGTGGAGCAGACGGCTGACGCTGAGCGTTTTGCGAACTCTGAGTATTCTGTCGGGGTCGGAGATTTGGTGCCATGGTTTTCCGGTGGGGAAAAAGATGAGTTTACGAATAAAGCACGTAGAGATTAGTCGTTTCCCACAGACGGCGCCAAACTGATGCTGCACTTTTTGACTCGCAACACGTGCGGGCTCCGTGACCTGTAGAACACTCAGAAAGATGATCAGAGGACCACCGGATTGGCTCCGGCGGTAGCCGCTCCGATGCTTAAGTGAGTAAGGGAATTGAAAGATTGTATTGAAAGTCAAAGAATGAGCATGAATTTGATAGCGTACCTCTAGGGTTTAATATATAGGCCGAAGCTTTCCTAAGTTGATTAGGATTCGACGCCATGAATATAGGGATATGATCATCGGAGATTGCAGTTACCTTGTGGGCATTGAGTCGTAGATGGAGATAATCATAAATGGTAGTTTCCGTATTGGAGACTGCTTCCTTATCCTCTGCCCGGAATCCGCTAAGGCGGAGATAATCATAAATGGTAGTTTCCGTATTGGAGACTGTTTCCCTATTCTTTGCTCGGAATCCGCTAAGGCGGTGACGAGATCTGAAGCTCTGGTCTGGACCCTGTGATCAGTTCTGGATATATTTGTTTGGTCACTTCCGACCTTATGTGATGATCTGGATGTCATTGGCTGAGCGAGAATCATGCTAGCTGAACATAAATCGGACTGTGGTCATACGTGTCAAGTGTTGATTGGCCTGTCTTTTTATGGTATATCAGTAGGCTCTTGATATACACATACACACACACATATATATTTTATGTAGTAGTTAGCAAATTTGTTTTGGAATGTGGATCATGAATGTTGACGATTAAATGAAGAAATTCTTAAATTTGTATTTAATGACTTTGTTATTTTAATATATTAATAATATTGTTGTAATTTCTATGTTTCCATGCCAATTTTGATTGAAATAATGTTAGGTCTTCATTATACAGTTATATAAAAATATATTCAACATGTCCCTAACATATTTGTGTTGTACTTTTTTTAGAAATGCCGTTTCCGTGTGCATGTGTCATGTCGTGTCCGTGGCCGTGCTTCTTAGGTACAAGTTATATTGTTAACAACATCAAATACTTCTCAAAAGGGAGTATGAGAGAGGTGAAGGTTTCTCAGCCCTATGAATACATTCAGTGACGGGACAGTGTTACAACTTGCACAAGTTTTTTTACTCTACAACACAAACTACAATTGTGCAAGTCAAAAGTAAAGAAAGGGGAAGCATATGTGACCGAATGAATTTGGGTGCCTATGCCAAATATGTAAACATTTCAGTAAATTGAACCTTTCAAGCAGTAGGCTGTATAAATCCATGACTCATTTACGAAGACAATAATTTTTGAAAATTCAAAAACATGCAATAAGCTGGTGAGGATCACATAGTCTGTTCCCATCCTTTGGTATAGAAAAGCATATGGATTCGGTAGACAGGTTGTAATTTCCAGTTCAACAAAATTCTATGCCCTGTAATGATACCTCAACTGTTGCAACTTGCGGCCTTACCGTGTACAATTTTACTTGTTATCAACAGGAGATAGACCAAAAGATGTTTCACAATATGATAACTGTAACCACGGAGCATAAATAGAAGGTGCACAAAGAAAGCTGGAGAATTGACTTAACCCAACCCCCCCACCAAAAAAAAAAAGAAAAAGAAAACGACAATCAAGATCGAGGTAAGTAATTCTTGAAGTAATGTATTAGGAAAAGAAAATAAAAAGAAAAAAGAAAACAACGGAAATACTTACATCTTGGGTTGGAGTCGCCCCATTTTTCGCTATTGCAAGTTTTCTTTGGAATGAGTTCCCATGCATCTGTAACCATATGAAACTATTACTCGCTCACAGAGTTACTAAATCTGAGGGATAATTTCTTGGATAATTTTATAAGATAACTTACTGCAAATTTTGCGGAGTCCCATGTGAAGAACCGTGTGAAAAAAGGTGGCTCACTCCCTTCCGTAACAATATATATTGGAGATTCACGAGATAATTTTTCCAGCAGGAAATCGCATTCAAGGAATTTCTGTTGAAAATTAGAAAAGGTTAAGAATGTCCCTAAGAAACTTGCTAAATCAAGAATCTTAGCAGATGGTCTCTACATGCTGCAACCAATGGTGAGTTGAAGATTCCAAATGATAGAACCCCTAACCCCTCTGATTGCTTTAGATCAACCTCTATCAATTGATGTCTCTTGGAGCCAACCCCATCCAATTACCGCTAGACTAACAAGTCATTGATTTTTCGTGGGTTTAAGTCACATCTATCAATACTTTGTACACAGATAAATGGCAACTAACCATAAGGTGCTGCCAGCCCATGCAACCTTCCAAATCTCTATTTCAATTCCATAAGGCTGGGCCTGGGCTGGGGATCAACCATCTCTTTAATTTAACAAACATTGGCTCAGACCCACACAATGCACAGTGCCAATTTCAGGACTTGGATTAAGAACCATGGGACATGTGAGTTTCCTTTTAGCCTAAAAACATATTGCTATGAACTGTCATCATTTCCCCCTTAAAACAATAGCATACATCTTTTATCCAACCACAAAGCCTGTTAAAACATACCTCCCCAATAGTCAAAGCATGCATTCTATTCTTGGAGTCAACCTGTTGCCCAACCCAGACAAAGATGTCTGAGTGACAATCCAGGACAAATATATCTTCAGTCATCAAATCATCCTGGCTGAAGTTGTATATCTCGGTAACCTGCAACAACAACTCCAATACAAAATCACCGCAGAAATATTTCACAGGATAGATATTATAAGATGCGGCTATATAAGAGGCAAAAAACAATATTTTCCTCATCGTTTGCTTCATAAGTACATTTTTATAGTATGATACACTTGAATACATTCCAGAACATCTGAATATACGAGGATATGACAGTAAAAATCAATGCAACCAAATGTGACATGAAAATGATACAAGTTTTTTTATTATCAAAATGCCATTGCAGAAACATGCATAACAGAGTAAGGGTCCAATCTCATATACTAATAGTCCTATTATGTATTAGAATCAAAGATTAAAGGAAATACACACCTTCAATTCTCCTGAACGCCAGCGCAAATTTTCAGCAGTAAAAAAAACAAAGGAATAAAAAGGATCAAACTTCTACAATTTTCAATGAGTGTAAGAGACAGAATTTGAAAGAATGGAGTAGAATATTATCAAAATATATAATTCTTCTCACCTTTTGAGAAGGTGCATGAGAATAGGTGAGGATCACCCTCAGCACCCCTTCCAATCTTCTGGCCAGGGTATTCAGATTTTCCACCTAACAAATCCCAAAATTGTTCAGATTCAGTTCCTTCTTTCTGTGGTTTGGACTGCATATTTGGCTGCAAGGATAATGTATGAAAAGTGAATACAACGAGACCTTGTCCTTCCAAGCCAAAAAGAATATCCTTCCAAAACATGGGTGTTTAGTAAGCAGCAAGAGGTTCCTAAGTGGTCAGATGAACTGATTGGTCCATTTGAATTTATCTTTTTAAGTGATTCACTTACCAGTAAACATGAATACCAAATAAAATTAATAAATGCGAAAAGGATAAAATTAATCTTTCTTGTGATTCTAATAATCAAAGACACTAAAACAGAAACATAACTCAGGAAGAACTCTGTATACACTAATTTAACTTTTATTAGTGGAAGGCAAACACGCATAAAAAATATCAAACCTTCATCAGATCCAGCTGCCTCTCAACAAGTTCCTGGTCTTCTGTGGTAGTCAGGTTTCCAGACCACGTAAAAACTGAGGAGCCACTGTGTAATATATAACAGTAGGAGGAATTTAATGATGATGCCACCTGATTCAAATAACATAGAACAAATATACAGAAAGTTATTTCCCTCAAAAGAAGTGAAAGAGAACTTGTAAGATCCCTAGGCAGTAATCAGGCCAGGAAAAGACAGTGAGCATGTAATTTTGTAATATCAATAATCCAAAACATATTTCTATATAATATTGTATTTATAGGACTGTTAAAAAATGCTAACAAAGTTATGTTATTACTTGATAATAAAGTCCACATGTATGTAACTTTCAAATGGCTTCTTGATAGAACACGTGTTCATGTGATATATGATTTTTTGTAAGTAAAGATTTCATGATAAAGAACCAAGGGGGAGGGGTGCACCCGCTGCAAGAATATATACAAAAATCTATGGATTAGAACTCATAGAGAACAAAATAGACGAAAAACTATATATAGCAATGGAAGACTCCTGACAACTAAAAAAAGAGAGCTCAAAACCAAAGATTTTACAACCCACAAAGGGGACTCAACACCCTCAAAAACCCTATTGTTCCTAAACTGTTTCTCAGTTGACAATGAGAAATTTGGTATATCAGTGCCAAGCATATTTTGCATATTCTGCTAGATGTCAACAATGCTAGGGCATTACTAGAGAAAGGAATTCATGTTTCTCATAGCTTAATAAAAGTAAGTTCATGATAAATTTAGCTCCCTAACAGTTATCTAATGCGTGTTTTATTCTTTGCAAAAAATTTGTCCACCTCCTTTCTTTTTGGTTCTCATAGCTTAATAAAATATTTTTTTCTAATAAATTCATGATAAATTAGCTTCCTAACGGTTATCGAATGTGTATTTCGTTCATTGCAAAAAATGCGTCCCATTATAATGTGGTACCAAACTGCAGTTTCCTATACTTCTGCCAAAAGCAATAGGAGGCCTCAATGCATTTTTCACCAGACAACCAAATGAGATCTCAATTCATGAATAAATCCATAACATTGTTGTTCTTATCAGAAACTGGATGGAGATCCATTTCTTTTTTCCTTTTTGATACATGGATGGGGATCCCACTTAACTCTGATGAAGAAAAATGATCCCCACTTACTTCAACATAAATGTCACTGAAGTTGATGTATATGATAATAAGGTAAAATGTTTGGGGAAGATATTTTTACAACTAGCAAGAAGAAAATAAGATTTGAGGAAAACTCGAAAATCATGTGTTGGAGTACCTCAAATACTACAAACACCCACACGATAGGAAATCAGTGTCTAAAATACCATGGGCCCACCGAATAAAATTCAAATGATGATTGCAGGCCATATGATAAATCAACTTGCATATAAAATTCCAAATGGAAAAGACTGCCTTCAAATGAAGCAGATTAGCATATAACTTTACCGCGAAAGGACCATCCTTCACCAAGAAGGTAAAGAAAGAATAAACCAGAAACCAGCCTGGCTTATCCAAAAACCACTTATCATTTTCTTGCAGCATTTTCAATCAACTCCTACATAACAATTCCAATATGGATCTTAAAATAGAAAAATATCTTTCAGGATGTTGGAGTCCACAAATCAAGTTTCCTCTAAGAAGCATTGAGTATTTAAAGAAGCATTCCTATTCCAAAAATACAAAAGAATTGTGAGATGCATGATAAAGAAGTCCCATGTCAAACACCTCCCAAAACTACGTTCCACATGACAAAACAAACTCCGTTTTTAAAACTGGATATACTCTTTTAGAAATTCATCAAGTGTCATTAAAGATACTACGTGGACAAGTGAGAACATACTTTTGTATTAGTTTGTCCTTGTTCACCAGAACTCCCAGCTGCTGGGGACCACCACCCCCCCCAACCCCAAAAAAAAAATCATATCACCTGATCCCCGTTACAAGCAACTGCTGCTCTTAACAGCACGATTGTAAGGATTGTTATCAATCATATGAGATATATTGCTATGTAAAGTCGTCCTTGTATCATAATAAAGAAGTAACTAAAAGCCAAAAATAAATATTTATTTATATACAAGCCAGTGACCAACTAAAAATAATGATAACTGCACTGTTGATTTTAAAATAAGAATACGAAGATAAATGTCTGGCACTGACTCATCATTTTAGCATAGTAAATGATTTCGAATGAAAGGAATGAAGAATGTAACTTACTGGTTCAACTTGAATTGCCTGCATATTTTCAGGTCCAGAACCCTGAACTCGAAATAATGCTAATCGATCCTCTGTATAGGTTTCATCTGGAAGTTCCTTCTCTGCAATATAGTTCTTGTATCCATCACTAAGACCACCCTGATGAGTTTTCAACAAATTGGTGTCACCAGTCAATGGAAAGCAAAATCAAAATATGATTTTTAGATGATGAGAATTAACTTTTGAATGGAGTTCCTTTCCTAGTATCTAAAATTCTCCCAAACCTTAAAAACAATAAAGCTCTGAAAGATCGAAAAGAACTGGATCGGTTCATTTCCTTCATATATGCGAGCCTATAAAACCATAAAAATCAAGCTATCAATGCTAATATATATATAGAAAAATAAATCCATCAATATTACACTAACAATCCAACCATTAGTTAATGGTAAATAACCTGAGCAGGCAAAAACTTCAGTGACTCAATCATCTTGCTCGTCTGTGAAACCGCTGAACCTCTTTCTCCCTATATTACAGGATCAATGCACAGTAAATAAATAGATGGATAAATGTGTTATAACTGCTAGTCTTTCCCAAAGAGTTAACAAATTATTTCTAGATTTAATCATTTAATATATAAAAATATGAAATTTTGTGTGTAGAAGAGAGAGAGATTTAAGGGAAAAAGTTTCAGAAAATTGTGGATATATTGGGAGCTAACATCAAAGTATCTCAGTGACACATAAATGAAGACCATGCTAACAAGAAAGGGAGAATTCACCAACCCAAAAAAGCGGACAATTCAGGAATAACACATGAAGCAAGCTTTGAACCTTGTATAATTAAGTTTAGAGTTAAATAAGTCTAACTTTATGGCTGGATGGTTTAATTTATGTTTTATAAGGTATTTAGAGTCAAGGGTATTCTGGTAATTTTTTCTGCTGCTATGGGTGTAGGATGGTCCATAAGTTATATTTTGGGTCAAGTTATATTGCACATGACTCAAAAGAGCAGGGCAACTCAGTCCATTTTTTCTGAAATCATCTTCCAAGGGACATGCTATCTCCCTTTATCAATTATTCTCATTTGCCACATGAGGCAGCTTTCTTCATTTCAAATACAGTGTTAAGAAATTCTTATAGTTAATTTGTAAAAAGTAACATTTCTAATATACCACTATGTGACACACCAACCACTGCATGACACGTGTAACTGCAAGATCGGCTCACGACCAATAATACAGCTCATGCTCGGTCTTATAATCTGTGCTCGGTCATTCAGTACACGCTCGGTCATATATCTCATCCTCGGTCAGTCAAGGGCATAACCTACATGGGCCGAGCTCATAGTATCAAAGCAGGACTGCTCTCCCATAAAGACTAACTTGTATAGATGCAAGCCTGCAGTACAACACATCAATGATCAGACCTAATCACCGCCTCAGTGAGCACCAAGCAGGAAATAAGGAAGCTATCTCCAACAAGGAAACTGCCACACTGAGTTACCATATTCAACAAGGTAACTGATATCTCCGGAGATCCAATCCCTATATTCATGGCTCCAAATCCTAATCAACTTAGGAGAAACATTGCCTATAAATTCAACCCTAAAGGTACGCTTTATTTTCATGCTCATTATTTTGGCTTTCATTACAAGTCTTTCAATTCAGTTTATTGACTTAAGCATCGGAGCGGCTACCGCCGGAGCCAACCCGGTGGTCCTCTGATCTTCTGTTTCAAGTGTTTCGCAGGGAGCCGAGCTTGGATCTCACGTGGGACAAAAAGTGCAGCATTAGTTTGGCGCTATCTGTGGGAACGACAATCACCAAGTGCTCTACTTGATCAAAGCTCATCTTCCGTTTGTCAAAGGATCATGGCTCCCAATCTGCGACCCAGGAAGAATACTCCAAACCCTCATCCTCAACCAACTGCCGGACGAGGAAGAGGGCGAGTGAATAATCCCGTACAACAAGAGCTGATCGAAACTAGGTGGCAGAACCAGTTGCTACGGGAATAGCTCTTGACCATGTCCAGGACCCTAGCAATGTTCACCCAGAATCATGAAACCAATCCACAAAATCCACCCGCTGCCGCAAACGCTCAGGAGGTGCAACCTCCTATGGCTACCGATATTCATAGAGATCCCCAGCCGTCGACGGTAGCCGGCCGAGGAGTTCCCACCTTTATCCCGGAGGTCCATTATAGGAGCACCACCCGAATCCCCATCCCCGGGGCCTCGGGAGTGAACCACGTTCCACAAGGGTCACCACCTGGAGTGGTTCCTGCACCACCAGTACAAGAGAATTAGAATAATCCCCTAGTAATGGGCCAAGATCAGCCTACTCATGTAGGCCCCGAAGTCATGAGACCTGCCTCACACCAGCCCATCTTGCCAAGGGGGTCAGTAAGAGCCGAAGAAGTTGCCGAATCAATGGACCGTACTGCCGTCACAAGAGGGGCCCAGCATCCGGAACAGGACGAGCTGGCCAGACTGCTCGAGAGGTCGGCCACCCCATTCACCAATGCTATCATGGCTGAGGAAAGACCCAAGAAGTTTATCGTCCCCAAGTTCACCCCTTATGATGGGACTGGGGACCCGGGGGACCACCTCTCTCACTACCAGCACACCATGGCTTTACACGGTACTTCTGATGCTTTCCTATACCGAACGTTCGTAACCAGCCTCAATGGTACCGCCCTGAAGTGGTTCCACCACCTCCCGCCGAACTCAGTGTCTAGCTTCTATGAGCTTGGCAGAAGATTCCTGGACAGATTCATGACTAGTAAGAGGCTGAGAAAGGGTCCAGAATTCCTGCTAAACATAAAGCAAACAAGGGAAGAATCACTCAGGGGGTACATAGCACGTTTCAACGCCGAGCTCACCGAGGTGACAGACTGCAGTTCCGGTTTCCTAGTGGCTGCTCTGGCCGCCGGTCTTGCACAAGGAGGCTTTAGAGACTCCCTGACCAAAAATCTCCCCTCGGATATGGCGGCACTTATGGATCGAGCAAGGAAATACATTAACTTAGAGGAGGCCAGGGACACCTCTAGAAAGGTCAAAGAACAAGCTCAGAAAGACGACCAGAAGAGAGACAGTCAAAAGAAGGACGACCAAAGGAAGGATACCAGCTCGGCCAGGAAAAGAGCCAGAAGCCCAGAAAAAATGGGGGCTCCAAGAAACTCCTACAATTCCGGGCTAAGAGAATTTAACCACTTTACTCCTCTGAACGCCTCTCCATATAACATACTGAAGCAAGTAAAATCTCGGGAAAATCTAAGATGGCCAGAACCTTTGAAAGGAGACCCCAGCTACCGAGATCAAACCAAATACTGCGATTTTCACAAGGACCGAGGGCACACAACCAATACCTGCAAAGCTTTCAAACATGAGATTGAGCAGCTAATAAGGAGAGGACGGCTACAGGAGTTCGTCAAGCAGGACGGAGGACAAAACCCCCGTGACGAACGACCCCAACAGAGAAAGGCCGACCAGAGGCAAGAACAGAAAGAGGGCAGGAACGAGCCCCCACGACAGAACAACCAGGTGATCTTTGTCCTACACGCAGATTCCCCTGCAACAGGCACCTCTAACAGGTCAAGGAAACGTTATGCTCGGGAGGCCAGGTCTGCTCCCAACATCGTACAGGTCGCTAACTTAGAGAAAAGGTTAAAGCCCGTGCCAGAAATCCAATTTACGGATCATGACCTTATAGGAGTACATTGTCCTCACAGTGACACCCTGGTCATCTCCCTCAAGATCGCCAACTTCGAGATCCGAAGAGTCCTCGTTGACACTAGGTACTCAACTAATGTACTGTTCTACGACCCTTTCAAGCATATGAAACTCGACCCCAATGACATTAAACCCACGGGTATAATCATGGCGGGCTTTGACGGAAACACTAACACTCCACTGGGAAGGGTCGACCTGGCCACGACTGCAGGTGAAGGGGACGGACAAAAGACCACGATAGCTGAGTACATGGTCCTAAAAGCCAAATCTCCCTACAACGTCATAATTGGGAGGCCCTAGCTACATGAGATGGGAGCAGTCACTTCGACTCTCCACCAATGCTTGAAATACGTTCACAATCAGACAGTTTACTCCATCAGAGGATGCCAACCGACCTCCCGAGAATGCCATACCCTCGCACTCAAGGCCAAGGCCCCTAAATAGCAATTACTGCACGCTCGTGAATGCAAGGATGTAATCTACCCTTGCTGTCACAAGGCAGAAGACTGCCCCCCCAGGATTGACAAGCCATTAAGCCCCAGAGGAAGGGATAGCAGAGCCAAACCTATAGGGGAACCTATTAAAGTCCTGGTCAGCTCGGAAGATCAGGGGCGTTACCTGCAGATAGGTCCCGACCTGACACGTACCGAGCAGGATGAGCTGGTCAAGTTCTTAAAGAAAAACCTCTCTGTGTTCGCCTGGGAAACAAGGGACATGGAGGGAATAGATCCTGACCTTATCACGCACAGACTAACGGTAGATCCGGATCATCCACCAGTGAGACAAAAGAAAAGGCCACTCGCTCCAGAGCGACATCAGGTCATCAACGATGAAGTGCAGAGGCTGCTCGACGCCAACATGATACGAGAGGTATTTTACCCTGATTGGCTGGCCAACACTGTTCTGGTAAAAAAGAAGAACGGCAAGTGGAGAGTCTGTGTTGACTACACAGATCTCAACAAGGCATACTCGAAAGATAGCTTCCCCCTTCCACGAATAGATCAGTTAGTCGATGCAACTACGGGACACGAGCTCATGAGCTTCATGGATGCCTATTCCGGGTACAACCAAATACAGATGCATCCTCCCGACCAAGAGAAAACTTCATTCATCACCGAACGAGGTCTCTATTGCTATAGAGTGATGCCGTTCGGACTGAAGAATGCCGGAGCCACATACCAACGACTTGTTAACAAGATGTTCAGCTCTCTAATCGACAACACCATGGAAGTCTACATCGACGATATGCTGGTCAAAAGCTTAAAGAAGAGCAGTCATCTCCAGCACCTAGCCGAGACATTTGATATTCTCAAACAGTATAAGATGAAGCTCAATCCCTCGAAATGCACCTTTGGTGTAACAAAAGGGAAATTCTTGGGATATATAGTCTCTCAGAGGGGTATAGAAGCAGACCCGACCCAGATCGGGGCTCTGATCGAACTGAAATCCCCAAGAACCCGGAAGGACATTCAAGCTCTGAACGGCAGGATAGCAGCTCTTAGCAGATTTATCTCCAAGTCCACGGACCGTTGCCTACCATTCTTCAAGGCTCTGAAAGGTAACAAATCTTTACAATGGACTGACAAATGTGAAAAATCCTTTCAGGAACTCAAAAGGTACCTAGCCTCGCCCGAGCTCTTATCAAAACCGATCCAAGGGGAAAGACTGCTTCTCTACCTTGCAGTCTCTGAGAACGCTGTCAGTTCGGTACTGGTCAGACAGGACAGGAGCGTGCAGAGGCCCATCTTCTATATCAGCAAGGCATTACTGGACACAGAGAAGAGGTACCCCGAGATCGAAAAACTAGCCTTAGCACTCATAGTATCAGCACGAAAGCTCAGACCCTACTTTCAAGCACATCCCATAGAAATACCAACTGCTTACCCACTGAAAACCGTCCTAAGAAAACCAGAAGTATCAGGACGGCTGGTCAAATGGTCAGTGGAACTAGGGGAGTTCGATTTGTCCTACGTTCCACGAATCTCAATTAAAGGGCAAGCCTTGGCGGACTTCGTCGCGGAATTCACCCCCGCACTTCTGAGCAAAGCACAACTCTGTGATGATATGGGAACTTGGAAGTTGTATACTGACGGGTCATCCACCGACCGAGGTGCCGGAGCTGGGCTGGTACTACATTCTCCTGATGGACTTACAACAGAAAGGGCAATTAGCTTGGGGTTCAAAGCCTCCAACAACGAAGCAGAGTATGAAGCCCTTATCTTGGGGATAAAGCTAGCTCAGGAATGTGAAGTACAGAACCTCGAGGTATTCTCTGACTCCCAATTGGTAGTTAACCAAGTTCAAGGAGAATACGCTGTCAAGGATGAGAGAATGCTTCGATATTCGAAATTAGTCAATTCGTTGAAACATTCCTTCCGAGCATTCTCGATCCAAAAAATAGAAAGAGGTCAAAACTGCAGAGCAGATGCCTTGGCGAACATGGTGTCTCACATGAAGACAGGTGTGGATTCAACAATAAAGTTCTCTCACCAGCCGAGGCCTAGCACCGAGGAGATCCAGGTCGCCCAAATCACAAAACAGCCTCAAAACTGGATGACCCCTATACTCCAGTACCTGGAAGAAGGACTCCTCCCTGAAGACAGAAATAAGGCAAAAAGAATCCGTATCAGAGCAGCTCGGTATCTTGTCCTTAACGGAAAGATCTACCGAAGATCTTACACTCAGCCATTGTTAAAATGCTTGACACCCGAGGAGTCTCAGTACGTCCTGGCAGAAATCCATGAAGGAATTTGTGGAAATCATAACGGAGGAAGAACCATAGCCCACAGAGCTCTAACTCAAGGCTACTACTGGCCTGGAATGCTGAAGGAAGCAAAGGAATACACTCGAAAGTGCGACAAATGCCAGAGGTTCGCCCCTTATCAGCATCAGCCACGACATGAGCTCATCCCCATCGCTAGCCCATGGCCCTTTGCGCAATGGGGGATGGACATCATAGGCCCATTACCTAAAGCCACACCGAACAGGAGATACCTATTGGTGGCTATTGATTACTTCTCAAAATGGGCTGAAGCGGAGCCATTGACTCGCATCACTGAAAAGGAGGTCCAAAGTTTTACTTGAAAAAATATAGTCTGCAGGTTCGGCATACCTCACGTGATCGTCTCAGACAATGGCACATAGTTTACTGGGAAAATCTTCAAGAAATTCTGCCAAGACCTAAACATCAACCAGCACTTCTCCTCCCCTGGTCATCCTCAAGCAAACGGGCAGACCGAAGTCACTAACCGAACCATCCTAGATGCTCTCAAGAAGAGGTTAGAAGAAGCTAAGGGGAAATGGGTCGAGGAACTCCCTGGGGCACTCTGGGCCTACCGAACAACCAGGAGAACTCCAACATCAGAAACCCCCTTCTCACTCGCCTACGGAACTGAGGCAGTAATCCCTGTTGAGATCGGCATGCCTACCCTAAGGACAGAAGCTTTCGACGAGGAGACCAATAACCAACAGCTCGCGGAAAACTTGGATTTGCTTGAGGAGAGGAGAGAACAGGCCGTAATCAGAATGGAAGCTTATCAGCGCAGGATGGTTAGCCGCTCAAAAATTGGTCTCAGGCCTGCCAGCTTCCAAGTTGGGGACCTCGTCCTAAGAAGGGTGTTCCAGAACACCAAGGATCCCACCATGGGGAAGTTATCACCTAACTAGGAGGGTCCCTACAGAATTACCAAAACAGTAAGGCCGACCACTTATTGTTTGGAAAGCATGGATGGGAAACCTGTTCCCAGACCTTGGAATATGGAACACTTACGAAAATATTATCAATAAAGTAATCTCTTTTTATTTTTCAACATATTCCGTGAAGTATCTCAATGCACAGACCTCAGGTCTGGTCCATCTTAATGCACAGGCTCAGGTCTGGTCCATCTTAATGCACAGGCTCAGGTTTGGTCCATCTTAATGCACAGACTTTAGGTCTGGTCCATCTTAATGCACACGCTCAGGTCTGGTCCATCTTAATGCACAAACTTTAGGTCTGGTCCATCTTAATGCACAGGCTCAGGTCTGGTCCATCTTAATGCACAGACTTTAGGTCTATCTTAATGCACAGATCTCTCAGGTCTGGTCCATCCTAATGCACAGACTTTAGGTCTGGTCCATCTTAATGTACAGATCTCTCAGGTCTGGTCCATCTCAATGTACAGACTTCAAGTCTGGTCTGTCTCAATGCGCAGACTTCAGGTCTGGTCCATCTCAATGTACAGACCTCAGGTCTAGTCCATCTCAATGTACAGACCTCAGGTCTGGTCCATTTCAATGTACAGACTTAAAGTCTGGTCCACCTCAATGCACAGACCTCAGGTCTGGTCCATCTCAATGTACAGACTTCAAGTCTGGTCCATCTCAATGCACAGACCTCAGGTCTGGTCCATCTCAATGTACAGACCTCAGGTCTGGTCCATTTCAATGTACAGACCTCAAGTCTGGTCCATCTTGATATACAAAGCTGATGTTTTATTACAAGTACACAAAGGCTCCATGTCAGAAGTTATAAACAGACAAGAATAAACTCTAAGTGCTCAGTCATACCGACCATCAAAATATCCTTACAAATACAAGTCCCTTTGATCGGCAATCAAGCTCAGGTTTTGTTCCAAGGGGTCAGAATCACTGTCTTACGCCAGTTTCTACGATTGATGGTTAGTAATCAGATTGATTGATTATCATTCAAATTATCCTTTTTTAAAGAAAGTCCATGACTCAAAACCCCACTAATATCAAGAGTTTGGCACAAGTTGGTTATTACTGCACATTACTTCAGGGTTATCATAAGTTAGTCCAGAAGACCACCCATGGTCGGTAAAGACAGTACTCTGGAAACCGAGCAGGTTTACTTGTGTCATAATACAGACATCAAAGGCCGAAGTCCGTTCACACACAACAAAACATTGATACATTTTTAGAGCAGAACTCAAAGATTGCCAACAACCAAAGAAAGACAGAGACAAAAACTGAAGAGAAGATATTTTCATTAATATGTGAGCTCGGTTACAAAAAGATGAAACAGGACTACAAAAGTTTTCCCTAAACTAAAGGGCTTGCAAATCCATCGTCCTCATCCCCATCTTCGTCCTCATCATCGTCGTCAATCCCAGACAGGTCAATATCCGGAAACTTGGCGAGAAGCTTGGACTTGAAGTTGTCGTAACCGAGCTGTGCAATAGTATCTCCCATCTTCTCAAGCTCGGTCTTCAACCTGGCCTCGGTCTCAACCTTGGCCTCCTCAACCTTCTGAGCAATTGAAGACTGAAGGGCACTGTTCTCCTCCTTCAGCTTGGTCAGGTCCTGAAGAAGGGAGTCCCGTTCAGATCGCAAAGAATCCCTCTCAAGCTTAACAGAATCCCTTTCGGATTCCATAATTGAGAGGCAATTCCTCGCCTCCTTCAGCTCGTCCTCGGCTGTGGTGGCCTGAGATTGAGCCATACCGAGCTGCAACCGAGCTTCATCCAGCTCTTCTTCCAGCCTTTCCACGGCCTGAAGATCAACTGTGGCCTCCATCAAAGCGGCCAAATTATGCAAAGTCTGTAAAAATAAAACAAGAAGGCACATCAGTAAAGAGAAAAAGAAAGAAAAATGCCAAAGAAGAAAGGTCGGTCGTAACCTTCAAATGGGCCCTCATGGCACCAATCACAGTCTTCTCAGTACCCTTCCTGGTACTGCAGGAGGGGGAGTCCGTTCGAGGGGCCTTCGTCCAGAAATCTTCAATGGCCTGATGGACGGCCTTATATCCATCAGACAGTTCAGCACCTACTTTCGCCTTGCCCCTCGGTTGAGATCTTTGAGCCGAAGAGGGGGCAGGCCTGGGTGCCACCACACCCCTCTGAGGGGCAGAAGAGGGCTCCCTAATCACCACCCCCTTTTGAGGGGCAGAGGAGGGCTCCCTGATCACAACACCCCTCAGAGGAGGTCGGGAAGAGGGAGAAGCAGAAGAGACAGCCCCCTTCTTGGGAGGCACCAAAGAGGACGGGTTAGTCGTCCTCGTCTTCTTCGAAGAAGACGCAGAGGGAGGAGGCTGGCTCGCCACCCTCTTCTTCTTTGACGACCCCATTTACCAGCAATGGACTTAAGGACGTCGTCAACAACACCCTTATCCTTAGGAGGCATTGTGGAGCCCGAGTGGAGGATAGCCCGGTAGTCCCTGTTCGGAGTTTGAAGAAGCCTTTTGTACTGGTCTTTCAGAGCAGGGGTGAAGTGAGGCCTCTTCTTGACGCTCTTGTCTGCACAGAAGAATTTTGAACAAAGTTTAGTCAGATACACAAAAACAAGCACAGAACAAGATTACAAAAGAAAAAAGGGTCTCACCCATAAAACCCGTGCTCCGGGGGAACATGGAGAACTGGTCCTCGGGGTCGGTCACCTCCCACTCTCCACTAACAAAGAAATACCGATCCTTCCAAAATTTATTGGAGGACGGTACGTAAGACAAAGGTCGGAAACCCCTGTTAAACGACAAGTAGTAGAGGCCCTCCGCCTTCAGGTACTTGAGGTCCATTTTACTATGGATCAAATCTAAGGAGACCTCAACACCGTTCAGACGACCCAAGGCCATAAACCCTAACAGGTGCCTCCAACTGTTCAAAAGCAGGTCGGCTGGGCAAAGATTGAACCAACAAAAGAAGTCCCTAAGCAGTCTAGGGAAAGGAAGGCGTAGACCCATCTTAAACTAGGCAGTGTAAACACAAATTTCGCCTTCCCTAATATCCCAAGGATAGTCTAGGTCGTTAGGAGCCCTAAGGGTAACATTTGAAGGAATATCGTACCTCTCCCTTAAAACCTCTAACCAAGAAAAGGCTACAGTACTCTCTGTCTCCTCCCCCTGAAAGGACCGACCAGAGACCTCACCCTCTTTATCCATAGACTCCGAGAAGGCATCGACAATCCTAACTGAGGGGCTAGAACGAGCCTCTTCTGACCTAGTCCCCAGGGAACTGCTACCCCTAACTAAGGTTTGCGACAGGGAACAAGCCTCTAGGAGGCTCCCTGACCCATCACCAACACCGGAAGATGCCGAAGAAGTCGACATTCCAAAATAACCAAAAGGAGAAGAGAAGAAAGTGAAAAGATGAACGAAATGCCAAAACCGAACCTGAATAAAAGGAAGGGACTACGGATGAATGAAAATCTTCACAGGATAGCTTGCTGGTTCGACAATGGCGGAGTATGTATTTCTCTTCGTAAAATAAAAGACGGTAAAAGAATCGTACAAGGCTCTTTCTCCCTTTTATATGCATCCGGAGAATAATGGCTACCCAAGTGAACCGTCACGACAATATCGCAACAATAATGAGTTGAGAAGCCCAAAAACCGGCTGCGCAATAAATGATGTACCAACGGACGTCTGGGAAAACGAGAAGACAGGACGCATGACTTTTCGGGCACTCTTAAAACCTTAGTTATCCCCCCGAGCTCCAACTAAGGCTTGGGGGGGAGTAACTGATATACCACTATGTGACACACCAACCACTGCATGACACGTGTAACTGCAAGATCGGCTCACGACCAATAATACAGCTCATGCTCGGTCTTATAATCTGTGCTCGGTCATTCAGTACACGCTCGGTCATATATCTCATCCTCGGTCAGTCAAGGGCATAACCTACATGGGCCGAGCTCATAGTATCAAAGCAGGATTGCTTTCCCATAAAGACTAACTTGTATAGATGCAAGCCTGCAGTACAACACATCAATGATCAGACCTAATCACCGCCTCAGTGAGCACCAAGCAGGAAATAAGGAAGCTATCTCCAACAAGGAAACTGCCACACTGAGTTACCATATTCAACAAGGTAACTGATATCTCCGGAGATCCAATCCCTATATTCATGGATCCAAATCCTAATCAACTTAGGAGAAACATTGCCTATAAATTCAACCCTAAAGGTACGCTTTATTTTCATGCTCATTATTTTGGCTTTCATTACAAGTCTTTCAATTCAGTTTATTGACTTAAGCATCGGAGCGGCTACCGCCGGAGCCAACCCGGTGGTCCTCTGATCTTCTGTTTCAAGTGTTTCGCAGGGAGCCGAGCTTGGATCTCACGTGGGCCAAAAAGTGCAGCATCAATTTCCTAGTAGATTCACAATGGAATTGGTCTTTCTCAACCATCCAACCTAGTGCTAAAACATGGTTAAGAGTTTACTTAATTGAAAGTTTTGATTCCATAAAGCAAAACATAGATGCATGCCTTATTGGAAGATATGCTCTTGTAAATAAGTCTTTTAATTCGCATGGGTGGTGTGGTAGGGAGGCATGGTGGAAGCCTGCACCACACATTCTCTGATTGAAATGAAACTTTTCTATGCTCCGGTAAAAGAGACAAATCACAAGGGACAAATCACATATACTAGATAAGTCACTCATAACTCAGATTTGGGTTTACTTTTATGGTTTGAAGGATTTTGGTCTTTTGCAGAATGTAATGAAGCATATGAATTGTTGGAGTTACAGATTTGAATAGGAGAGGAAACCTTAGGCAAAAAGTGTTCATCGCTCTTACGAGGTCCTTGGCAAATCATTGAAGTGGTTGTCTTTTGTGGACAAGCTACTAAAAGAGGAAACTAAATTAGTTTGGACTTCTATCCTTTCTGACTACCATCTTCATTCAGATGGAATTTTTGTTTGAGTATTGAGTGCTTTCTATTCTTAGCTTCCTCGGATATGCCTTTTCATATTCAGTCAGCCCTTTCATTAGAACTTATACTATTTTGCATTAACAAACAAAGTAATGCAAGCCATTAACAGCCAAGTTAATATAATGTTTATGCATAAATGTGGGAAGACGAAACTCTAAAATGTAAGAGCCTCAATTACATTCGGTGCTTAAAAGATGAGATGGGTACATTTCTTTTTATATTAGTATTGTAAAGTCAAAACTTAGCATTTGAGTGTTGACATATTCTGTTACACAAACAAAGTTTGCTTAGAGTCTAGGTCATTGTCTAAGTTCAAGTTGAGCATAATGAAAGCCAAAGTGAGTGAAGACCAAGGATGATCAAGGAAGAGTTGACACAAGCTTCGGTTATATAGACTATAGGTGAGGTAAATTGGGCTTAGAGACCGAGTGAGCCATTGGACTTAAATGATCAAATACGTTTCAAAAAAATGGTTATCAAAAGGGGTTTCCAAAATATACATGTGCCCATTTGGTTTTTGCACTGGTTTTAAATCTTTATAACTCCGTAACATATAAAAGCCCGTTTGAACGAGCCTCTTGGGCGTTTGAATGAGGTCCTTTTATGCTGTTAGAGTGAGTTCCAGTGAGCTCTGTTCGATCCTCATTGGATGGGAGTTCAAATGTGCTCATATGTTTTAGAAGAATTAATTTCCAGGTAGCTTCATTCCTTTCCCGTTTGATAGAGGTTCAAATGAGCTCACTTGATTTGTAACATAACCACTCCAGTGTGCACCATTCAATGGGCACGCTTATTTGTTTTTTTAACAATAACTAAGCATACCGTTCGAAGGTGGTTTAATAGCCATTCAAACCGCAGATTCTGAGTAGCGTTCGAATGAGCTTAAAGGGTGCTCAAGTGGAGATCATAAATACATTTTACCTACTTTGTTTTGAAACCATGCAAATACTTGTCTTGTTAACCAATTTCATAAGAGAGAGATATACAAATTTTTGAAGGCTTACCAAGGGTTTTCTCTGCTATTTTGACAGTTCTAAACATGGTGAAAACAAGGCTGAATCATTAAGCCTTCCTATGCTTAATCGTTACTAACCCGACCATTAAACTTCTACAACACGTTGGTTGTGTATATAAGCTTGGTGGAATCTAAGTTGACGTTGAAAATTCAATGGACAACGAGGTTAATAGACCCGGACTGTGAAGATGTTAATGGATTCTAACGTAAGAGTACTTTGGAAGATTGCTTGTGTATTCGAGTGTTAAAATTGAAATCAATTTCTGCAAAGTTTATGAATTCGAGCTCACTTTATGGCATATCAGCTACTCCCCCCTCGAGCCTTAGTTTAGCAATTTGCGTAACTAGAGCTGAGGGTTTCCTTAATGTCATGCGTCTTGTCTTTCTGTTTCCCCATACGATCGTTGATGTGGCATTTATTGCGCAGGCCGCTGTTTGGGCTTTCGAGGCCATCATTGGCCTCAACCGCCGTGATGGTTCGACTGGTCGGGCCCCCACTTCTACGAACCTATAAAAGGGGGGAAGGGATACATGTACACCCTTCCCTTCATCATTTTCTCCATTTTAAAAGTTTTTCTTGCCGTTAAGTCAGAGTGACCAGAAAGCTCGAAGAGATCAACGCCATTCGAAGCTCCCTCCTTCGGTTATGTTTTAGGTTCAATTCATCTCTTCCCCTCTCATTTTCCTTTCCATTTACTTCCTGTTCTTCTTCCCTTTCTATTTCTTCTTCTTCTTGTTTGCAATGTCGGCCTCCATTGCCTCTTCTGGTATTGGTGATGGCACAGGAAACTCCTTGGAGATGACTGTGCCATCCTAAGTTCATATTGTAGGTAGTAATTCTTTCGATGGTACCGAAAATAGGTCAATAGGGTCCCCCTCTAGCCTCAGAGTTAGGATCGTAGATGTATTTATCGAACATAGGAACAGAATAGAGGAGGCCTCTGGTAGGCCTTCCCAAAGAGAGGAAGGACAAAGCGTCGTAACTCCGACCATGTTAGATGGTCTGAGGGTGTCTTTCAATTTCCCAAAAAAATCACCTGTAGGGCTCCTAGTTCCATAGATCGCCCCTCTGATGTCCGTGTGGGTGAGATTTGTGTCTATCTCGTATGGTTCGAGATGGGTTTGAGACTCCCTCTTCCATTTCTAGTTAGACAGTTCTTTACTTGGTTCATCTGTCTTGCCGACCTCAACATCAATAGTTGGAGGCACTTGTTAGGGTTTATAGTGTTAGGCCATCAGAACGGTGTCGATGTGACCCTTGACTTGATCCGTAACAATATGGATCTAAAATACATGAGGTCGAAATGCCTTTTTTATATATCTTTTGACAAGGGGTTCAGAACCTTCTCCTCAGTGCCAACTTCCAACAAAACTTGGAAGATGTGGTACTTCTTCGTGGGAGGATGATGGGAGATGGAGGACTTCCAAGATCAGATATTGACATTTTCCCGGAGCACCGGGATTAAGCGTGAGACCCTTCCCTCTTGAACATATGTCTGTTTTGTTGCATATCTTTATTTCTGGACTAATCCTTGTGTTTATGACCTTTGTGCAGATAAAAGTGCTTGAAAGAGGTCAATCTTTACGGTTGATCTTTAGGACAACTACCGCCGGCTCCTTCGGACCAGCAACAGAGTGCACACTGCCATCCTTACGCCCAAAAATTTGATGGCCGCCGAAAAAAGACGAGTAGAAAACCTGAAGAAGTCCCTCGATTTGCAAGTACCGCCCTTGTTATTCAAAGCTAACTAGCACCTTGATAGGGTCCCCTACGAGCTTGGCCCTACTGTCTTTTCCTCTAGGGCTTAGAGGTTCACCAATTCTGGATGGGCAATCTTCTGTTTCATGATGGTGGGAAAGGTCTGGGCCCCAACCTTCATGAGAGTGTAGTAATTGCTATTTGGGGGCATTCTCCCTGAGCGCGAGAGCGTGACATTCTTAGGCGATTGGCTGGCAGCCTCTGATAGAATGGACCACATTATTGTGTGCATATTTCAGGCATTGGTAGAGGGTTGCAGTGACCGTACCCATTTGGTGGAGCCAAGGCCTTTCGATTATAACATTATAGGGGGATTTGGAATTCAGGACCATATACTCTGAGATTATGGTCTTTTGTCCATCTCCCTCTTCTGCTGTGGTGGGAAGGTCAATCCTCCCTAATGGGGTACTAAGGTTTTCGTCAAATCCTGCCATTATTGTGGCAATAGGCTTGACATCATTGGAGTTGAGCTTCATCTGTTTGAGGGGCTCGTAGAATAACACGTTGGCAGAGTTCCTTGTGTCCACCAAGACTCTTCGGATCTCAAAATTAGCAATTTTGAGAGAAATAACTAGGGCGTCACTGTGAGAGTAGTGTACCCCTACAAGACCTTGATTTGTGAACTGGATCTCAGGTACGGGCTTTAGTCTTTTCTCCACAGGGGAGATCTAAAGGATGCTATGAGTAGTTCTGGCCTCCCGAGCATATCGCTTTCTTATTCTGTTAGACGTCCTTGTGGCCGGGGTGTCCACATGGAGGACGAAGATCACCTGATTGTTCTACTGTTGGGGCTTATTCGTCCATCCCTTTGTTCTGGCCTCTGCTCCTGCCTCCTCTACGGCTGCCTGTCATTTCGGAGGTTCTGTCTGCCGTCCTACTTGACGAACTCCCGTAGCCGTCCTCTCCTAATGAGCTGCTCGATCTCTTATTTAAGGGCCCTGCATTCTTCAGTCATATGCCCATGGTCCTTATGAAAATCGCAATACTTATTCTAGTCCCTGTTGTTGGGGTTGCCCTTTAATGGCTCTGGCCACTTTAGGTTTTCACGTACTTGGACCTGCCGAAGTACGTGAGCTAGAGAGGAATTCAGAGGAGTGTAGGTGGCGAACCCCCTGGTCCGGTGTTTCTTGGAGTTCTAGACACCGTTCTTTTGTCTAGGCAATTGACCCTCTTCTTGGAGGCACTGGAGTCTTTCTTCTGATCATCCTTCTATGCTTGTTCCTTAATCTTTTGAGAGGTATTCTTTGCCTCTTCCAAATTTATATACTTCCTAGCTCGCTCTATGAGTGCTACCATGTCAACGAGAGGGCTCTTTGTTAAAGAATCCTGAAAGCCCCCCTGAGCAAGACCAGAGGTCAGAGCGGCTACCAGAAAGGTCGGACTGCAATTCGTGATCTCTGTAAGTTCGGTATTAAAGTGCGCGATGTACTCTCGGAGTGACTCTCCTTTAGATTGCTTAATGTTTAGCAAGAACTCTGAGCCTTTCCTCAACCTTCTGCTGGTCATGAACCGGTCGAGGAAACGTCTATTGAGCTCGTAGAAGTTAACGACTGAGTTTTGAAGGTGGTGGTGGAACCACTTCAAAGTAGTGCCTTTGAGGCTGGTCACGAATATACGACACATGAAGGCGTCAGTGGCCCCATGTAGCACCATAGTGTGCTGATAATGAGAAAGATGATCCCCTGGGTCCCTAGTCCCATCATAAAGAGTGAACTTTGGGACAACAAATTTCTTTGGCCGCTCCTCGGCCATTATAGTAGGGGTGAATGGTGTAGCGAACCTTCCGAGCAGCCTGGCTAACTCGTCCTGCTCTAGAGGGATGTAGGCGTCTCACGCAACAATAGTGTGGTCTATAGAGTCCGTGACTTCTTCGGCCCTCCGTGGGTCCCTAGGTGGTGTTGGTTGTTACGGGTCTTGCCTTGCAGTTTCAGTGCCCATTTAGACGGGACAAACATGACCCATGGTAGGAAGAGGATTTCGATTTTCCTAAGTTAGGGGAATTGGTGCCGTTCGAGGTTGAAACTCTTGCGGCGTTAGATTTGCCCCTGAAGTCACTAGAGTTGGAACCCTTGTCGTACTCTGGTAATGGACGGTCGGGTTGAAGGTTGGTATCCCCCTGCCTGCGGCGACCGATGGTTGGGGGTCTCTTCCCACATGGGTGGTGCCTTAGGGGTACACCGGTTGTTCACTGAGAGTCTCTTCATGAGACCCTTCGCCATGTTGGTGGCAGGAGGCTGTGCCCCTGCATCAGCTATACCGATGGAAGGATGTAGGGGGTTACTTTCGTGGCTCCGGGTAAGCAGTGCCAGAGTTTTAGAGATGGCAATAAGTTGTTCCTGCATTAGGTCATTCTGTCGTTGAACTCGATCGAGTTGCTGTTGCATGGGATCAAATGCTTATCCCCTTCCTCTTTTGGCAAGCGATCGGTTTGGAGGGTTTTGAGAGTTCTTTCTTGGATAGAGATTGGGAGTCATGATCCTCCAGTGAGTTTGTTTGCAAAGAAAAGAACTTTTAGTAAGAAACGATCGTCGTTTCCCACAGATGACGCCAAACTGATGCTGCACTTTCTAATCAGTGAGGGCTCCGTTCCTCTTTGCCTGTTGAACACTCAAAGAAAGAGATTAGAAGGCCACCGGATTGGCTCTGGCGGTTGCCGCTCCAATGATAAAGTCAATAAACTGAATTGAAAGACTGTAATTGAAAGTAATTGAATGAGCATAAAACTAAAAGCACACCTTAGGACTTTATTTATAGGCTACAGATCTCCTAAGTTGATTAGGACTTGGAGTCGTGAAAGTAGAGATTTGATCATCAGAGAGTGCAGTTACCATGTTGAACACTGCGCTTGAACGACAGTTTCTTTATCCTTTGCTCGGTAGGGTGCTTAAGGCGGCAGTAAGCTCGGAATCTTCTTGTGAGTGCTCGTGGTGCCTTCCAAGCTTGAGGTGAATCTGAGGGTTGCATGGTCTTCCGATTTATAAGATCTGAAGGCCATATGTTTAAACCTGCTCTGGACGGATGAGCTTTGGCTGTTCTGTAAGCACACATGTCATGTGGAGATTGGTCTGTCTCTTTATGGCATATCATATATAATGTACATATATGCATGAGAAATACATAAAATAATGCACCAAATCTTGTTCCACCAAATCCCACTAACTCAAGGGAGCTTCAAAAAGTTTCCATCTAAGAATTCTAATTCTAATTAAAACATTTCCACCAAATCTAGAAGAATGGCTTAAAATGAGCCAATAAGAACAAGTTGCAGGTTTGGGACAAAATCTCAAAACCTATGAAATGAATTAGAAACTTGATTTTAGTTGTCCAGGATCAATCAGAATCAAGAAAACTAAGGAATGGTAGAGAAATTCAAAACCCATAAAACTATGGTATTTTGGAATCACGAGAGGAGGGTTGGGGAAAGACAAAACTGTATGGGTTGTCAGGCCGGATCAGTATTGACCCAGAATAGTGTTGGGCCAAGGCTTAATCAAAACGACAACATTTTGGATAAGTTTTAAAATTTTTTGAAATAAATTCTAGAGTGTTTGAAAACACAGTTAAAAAAAAATTAAAATATAGATAAAATATCCTTAAGAATTAGAGTAGAGTTAACCTCTTCCCAATTTAATAAACTTAGGACAGGTTAATTCTAGATTAACTGGTTCTTAATTATCAAATGGTAGACTTTTTAGAATAACTTACCAATAAATGAGTTTTTAATTACAAATCAGTGGGCGTTTAAAAAAGAAATGCACAATCAGTGACTCTTGAAATTTTAAATAGGTCAGCTTTCTAACAGAAATTACGATTCAGTAATTTCTTCAATAATTAATTAAAATAAGGCAATTGTCAAAAAAATGCTATTTTAACCCTTTTTTTCGACATTTCAGACTTGATGGTGGAGTTCGTTTTAGCAAATTAAATGCTGAAAAAAGGACAAATTTGATAATTATAATTAAGTCCCTAACAGTTAATTAAGCACAAATAAACTTACCTTGGAGTGTTTAGGATCTCTAAGTCCAAAAATGAATTCTATTTGGACTAAAAATAATAGATAGACAATAGTTTAAAGAAAAGTATGTCTTATTTAGTTCAAACTGATCCCTGTTTTAGGGGCAACAAAGGGAAATAAAATACAAACAACTGAAGGGGATTTAGGGATTACAAGTGAGTAATTTTATGCTTTGAAGTGTAGAATTAATTCCTATATTTTGAAATACTCTATTTTAAATGCCAGTTTCTATACAACTCTTGTTTATAAGTATGTTATTGTCTTAATTTGAAAAATGCTATTGTGTTTCACAAAATTGCTAGTTTAAATGCTAGTTATTTATACAACTCTCGTTTTAAGCATATCTATGTTTCCTATTTGAAAAGCTATATTCCATCTGCTCTTGAAAAGCAATGATTTGAACAAGTGTTTTTTCTTTATTTGACAAATGAAAACAAGTACAAGATGATTAGTGCATCAACACTCTTGTTAGTGGGATTCTTTGGAACTCGCTCTTGTTATGCCCATGAGAAGGCCAAAAATTTCTCATTATTACCTCTTGTTAGGCCCTCTAACCTCCTATAATAAGACTTAAAATCTTGTGAATTCTTGTGAAAGTAATAACAACCATAAAGAAGAAATGGAAAAAAAAAAAATTTGAACCTCTTGCTTTACATGATATCGAATTTATTCCTCCTGATTTATATGAAAACAAGATATTCACAACTTATTGCCACAATGGGCAATCCTGTCACGTATTTATGAACTGAAATACTTTTACTTGAATCGTTTTTGAAATGCTTTTTGTGACAAGTGTTCTTACTTAAATGCTTCCTATTGAAAGCTATTGTTCAAGTATTTTATATTCTGATTCTTGAAAGTGTATACAATCAATAGTGATTTATTTCACATGAGATTTTTTTTTAAATATTATTGGTTGAAAACCTATGACTTCTTGGAATTACTTACAAAGCTTAGTGAAGCTTACAATAAAATACTCAACATTTTTCAGGTGTATTTCAAAAGAAATAAGAAGACTTGGTAAGGTTACCAATGGGAAGTATAATGAAGGCAAATTAGAAGGGACTTTGTGACTACTAAATTTAGTGTGCTAGAAGTCATGTGAGAGTGGTAAGGTTTGAAGGGTCTTCTTGTATTTTTCCTACTGATGATATCACTAAGTGCATGAGTGTAAGAAAATATTGATATAATTGACAGTGCCAGGAATTTGATGAGTTATAATGATGATACCACTAAGTGCATGAGTGTGATGTACTAGATGTGTGTTTGAGACTGAGTTCTAATTGTGATGATTTGTTGCATTGGATGGGTTGCATAATTGTTGCTATTTTAGCTGTCTGTTTATCTTTTGTTGGGTGCCGCTCATCTGATCCCATATGCCCTCAGGACCGGTTGCGCCCTACATCCCACTTACGATGGGGTCTGGAATTTGCCAAAAGAAGTTCAATAGGGTCTTAAGTGATTTTTCCAACAAGGCGAATCCGAATGCAATTAAACTAAACTCTAAAAAAAAAAGTTAGTAATTAAAATTAGGATAAATTACAAAAATGTTTCTTGAAATTTATGCCAATTACACTGACCTTTTCTAAGGTTTCTAAAATTACACTGACCTTTCTTACTTTACATAATAATATACAGATACCTCCCTCCTATTAAATTTTTTTCTTTAAAATGACAAAACTACCCCTTTCATATATTTTTTTCCAATTTATTAAATTTTGAGTAATTTTTTTTTCATTTTTCAAATAAATATTAATAAAAACCTTTAATTTATTTTTATATAAAATAAAAATAAGTTATTTACCTTAAATTTGTTTTAAAATAAAAAAAAATTGTCAAAATTTAAAAAATGTAAAATAAAAAAATTGGTTAAAATTAGAAAAATGTAAAATAAATAAATAAAATAGACAATTTCGTCATTTTGAAAATAAAAATTGACAAGAGAGAGGTATTTGTATATTTTCAAGTAAAGTAGAGAAGGTCAATAATTTCAGAAACCTCATGGATAGTCAGTATAATTGTCATAAATTTTAAGAAAGGTTACTGTAAGCCTATAAACAGGCCAGGTCCGATCCGGCCTGATCCGGACCGAACCCATTTACATAAAATATGGACCCGTTAACAAGACTTGACCAAGACCCCTTAAAAACTAATTAAATGGGTCGGGTATAGATCTATTGGATAATACCCATTAAACACTCGATATGCTAAATCATTAACAAGCGCGCGCACACACACACGTACACGCGCGCGCACACACACACACTCTCTCTCTCTCTCTAATATAATATTGAAGTTAGAGTATTTAACCTCCTAACAAAGTTACAATATATATATATATATACATACATACATACATACACTATCTTGTGCTATGAAAATGTTTTGAAAATCACTTTATAGAATTGTTTTATGAATTTAGTTATCAATACCTGATTTTATTGAATGAACATTCCATTAAAAATCATTATAAGCATTCTTTTTTCTCGAATGAGTAATTTTTATTTCATTCTATGACATTTTCATTATATGTCATTTTAATTCCATTTCTTATTATATTTAAGAGTAAGGAAACATTTTGTAGGTCTAAATTCTTGATAAAAATCAAAAGACTTCTAGATGAAAATTATTGTCATTTTACCATTCATCACGTGTCCGATCGTAAGAATGAAATATACAAATAATTATGGCTATCACATGAAACAATTTCAATCAACAATAACATAATTTGGGCCAATAAAATCTTTTATTTGTAAAGCCAAGTTGGATTCCTACAAATAAAAAATTTTAGCTCCCAAATTTTTTTAGTTTTTTTACAAACGGGTCGGATTATTTTTTAGTTTTTTTACAAACGGGTCGGATTATGAAGTCGGAGATCCAAATTTGAGTCCGAGTCCGTGTCTAGTTGAGGCGGGTCGTAGCGAGTCCAGATCCGAATCTAGGCCCGTTTAAACTTAGCAGGTCCTAGTCCGAATCTAAATTTTAGAGGGTTTACCCAAACCCGGCCCATTGACAGACTTAGGTCAATGTAATTTACCCTTAAAATTATTCCAATTATGATTTGTAACTGAAAAAACATTATAAGATAAAATAGTAAAACAACACTTATAGACTGCAGTCACCATCAGATGAGGCGAACTTTCACCAAAATATTGAACTCAAATATTAAACGTAGGCTTTCTCGATCATCTTTTAGTCTCCTGAAATTGAGAAGTTTTGTCCAATACTCCACAAAAATAAATAACTAAAAAATTATCATTGTTTAAAAGATGAGTTTATAACTGTGTACAAATAATTTAGTAATCTTATTTTATAAATATGAAGCCATTTAGCAATTTTGAGGTAACCAAAGAGTGGTAACAAAGTGTTCAGCCCCATTATAAGGTCAATGCAATCAGTGTCCCCCGGTTAGCCCTATTTTCACATAACTCCCTGTAATTTAAAAATTAACACTTAACTCACATGAGATTCAAACTAAAGTAAAATTATTAATTTTTCCATTAAAATACAGAAAGCGATATGTAAATTACTGTCATTTAAACCATATCACAAGAAGATTATGTACACTTTTATACCCTAAATTTTGAGGTAAAACTATTTTGGTCTTTTGGCAACGATTTCACTTTAATTTGAACGACAAGAGAATAAATATCTACTTTTATACCACAAGAATATTACGTGCAAACAAGCCGAAGCCAAAGGACCGGAGGGTTATGAGTAATTTTTTCCTAAAATTATTATGGTTATGCACTTAAAAATGAATATAAAATTTAAACAGGTTACAGAAGCGACCACAATTGCCTATAAAAAATACCCATCATTGATACCACAACTTGGATTTTAGTCATGAAACATAAACCAGAGTGATAAAAAGAGAACTAAACAGACTCAAATAGAATTAGGTGCATCCAACAGACAATACTGTGCTTTTAACAATGATTAATTGAAGAGAAAAACATGTTTATGTGTGTTGCAATGAGTATTACTTGCAGCAGATCAACGATTACAAAAGAACCAATTGGTAGATTTCCAACCCCAATTTGGAGCCCTAGAATTACAAGGTAATGATTCTACGTAACATTAAACAATGCCCAATGTGGCCAGGTAAATGAAAAAAGTCTCAATTAAAATCCTTAAAAGAACTCTGCACCCAATTTGAAAGAAAATTACTACACATTAAAATAATAACATTACTTCCACTTTGAACTCTTTTCCTTGAAACAGCACGCAGACTCTATAAACATGACTGAAACTCCCAGAGTCACCAGCACCAAGACAGATGAAAAGAAAGAGAAAAAAGAAGGGGGGAGGAGGGGGGAAATGAAGATAAAACTAATTTAAAAAAAAAACATTTATTGTCAAAAGAAATACGAGCGGACTGGTTTTTACACTCTGCTGTACACACGGCCCATCCTCGATCATAAAATACAACCTAAAACATCTGCAATCGCAAGCCCCCCTAATTGCTCTGTTGAAATCAATGGTTAAATAATGAAAATGGAAAAGGAAAACAAAAATGCAAGCTCACGACAAACCTGTAACCATAAAGAATACCAAGCAACTAACCTAAAAAAAGAAACAAAACCTACATATGCAAACCATCGGATGGGAAAAAATGGGAAAAATCTCCGATTTTGTCTATCAATCATGAAAACAAGCTTCTTTGGAGCAGGAACTAAAATGCACTGATGTTGTCCCTCACACTTGAGAACTTGAGTCACCTACTTCAGAAATAAAGAAAGTGGAGATCAGAGTGAATTGTCAGTTGCAAAAGAAGACAGCAATGGAAAATTTCACAAGAAAAGCCATACAAATTTCCAGGCATGCTTTCTTTCATCTGCAATCCAAACTGCAGGAAGAAATAAAAAAACCGGCAGCCTTGAGGGGACTCAGAACAATTGAAGGGCCATTTTCAGCTTATTCTGTCTCCATTTGGGTAACTTATAGAAAGCATCCTTTGTCATCCCAAATTTCTCTCTAAACTCTTCTGAAGATAGGTACGTCTGCATGCATTGATTTTCCAAAATGTAAGCAGAAGTACAGTATAGGGAGATTTAATAAGACATTACGCCTTTACAGTACAAACCTCTCGCTTGGTGACATCAATTTCTGTAACAGGATCTGTTGACAATATTTTTAGGCGTTCATATGGGTATATTGGGAGCCCTTCCTCATCTTCAGCATCACCCTCTTTCACATCTTCCTGTATAGTTAGGGCTTCTATTCTGCTGCTCATTGACTTCTCCTTGGAGTTTGTCTCTACTTTTGGTTTAGGTACCTCAGGGCTCACTTCATTCATGACAACATAGTACATCAAATTTCAATAGCAAAGATAACTGCCTTACTGTTTTCATAAAAGTTACCCAGTGCATACCTTTAACAGAACGGGGTATAAGAGATTCTCTTGCCGGTGCAGGTTTTTCAAAAGTCGCAGTCAATGCTGAAATAGCTTTGGATCTCGAAGCCAGTGTCGCTGAATCTGGGGTTACAGATTTGGGATAAAGCTTTCTTACAACTGGGGGAGGAGTTGAAAGGTTCCTTGCATTTGGGTTCTCAAAATTAGCAGCTAGCGCATTGAAGGCAGGAGACCTGCCCCTCACACGAACTCGGTCAGGACTGAAAGACATGCTTCTGGAGCGCTGTGATTTCTCTGGCACAGTGGACCTTCCTCCATATGATACAGGAGTTCTCCTTTTCGGTTTCTAATCATGCAACATATTTCTGATCAGAAAATTAACATTAAACAGAACTATTTTGCAAGAATAAAAAGAAGAAAGTGTTACATGCATGGAAGAATACTAAGATGAAAGTCCCTTGTTGCATTTACTCCCAAGGGCATAGATTTAGTATGTCCAAGATTGAAATGCAACTAAAAAGCTACAAGGTATCAATTGATAGATATGAATGTCTGTTTTTGTAATCATTTATGAAATATTTAACCAAGGTTACGTTAATGGCTTTGTAAGTGTACTTCGTATCCTCAACTTCTCTGAAAATGGAAAACAACTCTGCTTATAGCTTATGAATTCTTGTAGTTTTTGGTTAAATCTTCACTTTTTTAACCATGCAATTATGTGAGGGGTAAGATCAGCTGGATATTCACCTACTTCATTTATTTATTTATGGTTTATTTGGCCAGAACTGAACAGTAGTGTTTTTAAAGATATTGAAAGTTTTACAGAGAAGCTTTGGGATAGAATCCATTATAATATTTCATAACTTCACTTTGGGTCTCAATATCCCATATCTCCTTAAAAGTTCCCTTGTCTTTCATCACCAGAGGTTGAAGAGCCATGAGCATGGGACAAACTCAATAGCACTGTGACTCAACAATGGACCTCAACCTAGTGGCACTATCAAGTTTAATTTGGATGGATTTCTTTTTTTTTTTATAGGTAACATGTACTATATTAATGGCGCCCAGAACCCATTTACGAAAAGGTAATAAAATTAGAGACCCATGTTGTCCAAAAAAATTTACAAAATTATATACATACCCTCATTTTGGATAGCCAAAAAGCTTTTGTGGAAGGGAGGCAAATTTTGGATGCAGCTTTGATAGCCAAGGGTTCCCAAAGACACTCGTCAATCTACTTGCTTTGCTTTCCTTTCACAACACCCCCCCCGCCCCCAAAAAAAAAAATAAAAAAAATAATAATAAAAATACCGAAAGGCCTACAATCCCTAATCTCGGCTCCTTCCTTCTTAGGGATTAGCGCAATAAAAATTGCATTAAAAATTTTCTCAAATGAACTGTGATAAAAAAGTGATGGAAAACTGCCATGACATCTTCCCTAATCACAGACTAATTACCTTTCCAAGAAAACCATTATATATTTGTCTAGGCCCGTCCCTCGTTTTCATTGCATAATTTCAATCCCTCCACAACCTCTTCCTCATCAAAAGATTTCTCCAACCCATTCCTTTGCTCGACAGTCAACACAACAAACTCTAACCTCTCCAAATCCGGTCTCCACCCACAAGACTCCCAATACGACTGATAAAATTTTCATGTGGAGGATGATGCCTAAATTCTAATTAATTGGGTTAAAGATAGTTATCAAGGCCCATGAAAGTACTCAAATGCTCCATGAGATCTTTGATATTGCTCAAAGCCCTGTTGCCACGTTGCTTAATATTTCTTTGGATCATAGGTCAGCTAATCAAGATGTGAGATTCTTAAAGAAGGCAATGATTTCCCTAAGAAAGCTTTGGGGATATTTTATTTCCTCAGTTTTCTATTGTGCTTTTTTTTGCTTGTTTTTATATTTATTTTTAATTTTCAATGACACCCTGTCCCTTTTTTTTTGGATCACTATACTATGGTTCTTCTCAAAAAATTAATTTTACAAGTGAAATTATTGCATTATCTCAAAAGAATTTGACCGAATGACACATCTTCCGCTGTTTGTTGGAAATCTCAGTTTCAAGTATTTCAGTAAAAGTTTTGTGAAAAAATGATCTTCGTTCTGTTTACACAAGTCATTAAACTTTTCATTTCAGCAAACTATCTATACATTATATTTGTAAAAGTTATATATTTGGTGAAAAAAATAGATGCTAAAATGTATTCAAATTGTACAATTACAATATTAGAGAAAGACAACTTACAATTATTGTGTTCATTCTCTTTTCTTTTGGAACCAAAAGAAAAAAAAGAAAAGAAAACACAGACAACGTCTCTCACATATAAACTAGTGTGTTCATTTTCTTTTCTTTTTGGAACCAAAAAGAAGAGAAAAAGAAAACATTAGGACAACATCTCTCACATATCAACTACTGAATTCAAATATTAAAGAATGGATTACTCTACTGAATTTCCAACAATAGACTGAATTTTTCGATGAAAATCTCTTTACAATTTGACATTGTGCGAGTCCTCTATGCAGATGTTATAAACAATAGTGAGAAGTCAACCTGACATCAGGCAGTGGAAACTGAGATTATATGATCTTAGCATATAAAAAATTTTAAAATCACGTAAATAAATCACTCATCCACGGAGATCCAGAATAATTTGGCAACCTAATGTCATCAACATTCTACCAAGGATAGGACCAAAAGAACCAGAAAGCCACAGCTATTTCTCCTCATCTAATTATCCACAAAATATAGGATTTCATTTCCGAGGTCCTATTAGAGTAACAACTCGTCTTAACTTCTATCAAATATTATCATCAAGGGTTATACATTAACGAAGTTGCACAGTAACCCTACGAAACTCACATTTAGGATCACAATTCCCGAACTGCCCCATCCTCTCAAATCACTCCCATGAGAAGTTTAAGCCCTAAATGTATTGCCTTCCAAGTAACTTTGTAGACTAATTCATTTCAGGGATTTGGTCTTCTCAAAATTGTAGTATTATACTGGTGCTTCAATAGGTCTATTGTCAAAAGACGGGGACCATATACTTTATAGTTTATCCTGTTAATTTTTTATCATTCTCTAGGAAGCTAGCATAATTAGAAAATGATTTTCTTTCCACAAAGACTGGACAACCCACCTAAATTCTAAAAAGGGGAAAGAAATCATATCTTATAATAATGAGATAAATATATTAGCAGGTGTTGAATAATGCATGCAACAAAATACATATAAAAGCTTGATTTCTACATAAAGACCTCAGCTTGAAACTCAAGTACCTTAAAAGGCCAAAAAAAGGAGGTATATAAACTTGCAAGAGAAATTTCAGACCCACTGCTTAGCCAATTTTATACTCAACTCAACTCAACAAAGCTTTATCCCAATTATTTAGAGTCGGCTACATGAATCATATCTCACCATTCTTTTCTACTTAAGGTCATTCTTTCCATTAAACTACCTATTACCATATCTTTTTTAACTGTTTCTACTAAAGTTAATTTTGACCGACCTCGCCCCCTAGCATGACCCTCCATATTAACCCTTTCACTATTCCTTATTGGTGCATTTATTGGTCTTTGTTTTACATGACTATACCACTTTAGCCGATGTTCTCTCATCTTATCTCCTATAGGTGCTACTTCTACCATCTCACGAATATGTTAATTTCTAATTCTATCATTTCTTGTCTAACCACACACTCATCTTGACATCCTCATTTTGACTACACTTATCTTATTAACACGTTGTTTCCTAACTGCCTAACATTCTATTTCATACAACATGGATGGCCTAATAACTGTCCTATAAAATTTACATTTCAATTTTTAAGGTATACACCAATCACATAATACCCTAGATGCACGTCTCTACTTAAACCATGCTATTTTAATTCTATGAGTAACATCATCTCCAATTTCTCCCGCTTGATGAATAAGTCAACCTAGATAACGAAAATGTTCACTTATTATTAACTCTTGATTTTCAATTTTCATTACATCCCCATTTATATTACTAGTTTTACTAAAACTACACTGAAGATATTCAGTTTTTGTCCTACTTATCTTGAATCCTTTTTATTCTAGAGTTTCTCTCCAAATCTCTAATTTATCATTTATCTCTCTTTTAGTTTCATCAATTAAGACAAGACAATATCATTAACAAATAGCATACATCCTATATATGCCTAGTCAACTCATCCATTACTAAAGCAAAAAGGAATGGCCTTAATGCTGACCCTTGATATAGGCCTATTATGATCGAAAATTCACTTGTTTCTCCAACAATTATCCTCACTATAGTGACCATCGCCTCATTCATGTCTTTTATTGTTTCAATATATCGTTTTGTAACTCCGTTCTTTTCTAAAACCACCATATTAGATCTCGCGGAACCCTATTATTGGCTTTCTCCAATTCACTGAATACCATGTGAAGATCATTCTCATTATTATTATTATTATTATTATTATTATTATTATTATTTGTGAGTATTTGTGGAGTTCTTGCAATCATTGATATAGTAGGGAACATTATTTTGCTATTGTATAATTTTTCATTTAAAATACAGGTCATTTGTCCAAAATCCAGATAAGAGGAAGAAGAATCATTTGGATGATATAAATACTCAACATTCAGTGACATATTATGGACACTAGTAAGCCTGAAGTATATAGCACTCGGAAATTATAATTTCTATAACATACTCCACTTACCACCACAGAGATGTGCACTTCGAGCTTCTGCCAAAGAGCAGGCACAAAGCTACCTGAATAGTAAACTGATCTATTGACCACCAAACTGAAATCTTGTGGCACTATAACACTACCGTCGTACCTCAACCCAATCTAAAAATTTAACCATTGATCACAAAATTTGTTCAGTTTCTACAAGAAAAAAAAAACATTTTGGTTCTAAACTCGATACTTGATGAAAAAGCACGATTCTGAATCATAAATGTGGTGAAAGACCTATATTTAGTCTGATCAGAACCAATGAATGCAAGATGTGTATTGCTATATCCCACATACAAAAGGTGACCACAACTATTTTTTCTTCCAAAATCTTTCAAGTGGTCATAGAATTCAAAAGTACAAGGTATATTGTTTAGAAACACCAAATACTTCTCAAAAGGAAATATGAGAGAGAATGAAGAAAAAGAAGAAGAATTATTTCGATGATATACATGCTCAATATTCAGTTACATATTATGGAAACTAGTAAGCCTGAAGAACATAGTGCTTGTAAATTATAATTTCAATTAATACACTCCACTTGTCACCACTGATATAGACACTTTCAGCTTCTGCCAAAGAGCAGGCACAAAGCTACCTGAATAGTAAACTGAACACTTGACCACCAAACTGAAATCTTGCAGCACTAAAACACTATTATCGTAACTTCAACCAACATAAAATTTTAACCATTGATCACAAAATTTGTTGAGTTTCTATGGAAAAAAAAACTTTAAATCATTTCAGTCCTATTCCAGATGCTTAATGAAAAAGCATAATTCTGAATAATAAATGTGGTGAAAGACCTACATTCAATCTGATAAGAACCAAGGGATTTGTAATGCTATATCCCACATACAAACGGTGACCACAACTATTTATTCTTCCAAAATCTTCTAAGTGGTCATAGAATTCATAAGCACAAGGTAGTGCTTAGCACGGACACTCTATTTTGGCATGTATCAATGTCGGACATGTTTGGGACACGGATATGTTTCAACACGTCCGGGACACGTGCTAGACACGGGAAAAAAGAGTGTCCAAATTCTGTTTATTTTTCTGATTTTCAGATACGTCCCGAACATATTAAGACATGTTTTCTATTTTTTTTTTTCATATTTTCCCCACTTTTTATACTCTCCTTATTCGCCTTTTTTTTTTGGTACAGTGGGGTCTTCAACTGGGGTGAAGTCGTAACAAGGTAGCAATAGGGGAACCCGTGGCTAAATTGAATCCTTCACGATGGAAATGTCCTCTTCCCCCAACCAACTAAGGGCACCTTCTTTCTAAAGAAAGAAGCAAGAAACTTGTCTTTGAGAACCAAGTGTTGCCACTTTATTAGTAAGTAAGCTTCTTCTATATCTCCTCAATAAAGGCAAAAGGTTGCTTTACTAATATTATAATATAAGGCAACAAGAAACGGATTGAGCTGCGCGAAAGCACATTCGTTTTCTTACTCATTAGCCTATCTATAGTATAGTTAGGGGCCTTTTCTTGTTGGGCTTGACTACTTACCACATTATTATGAAAAAAGGAAGAGAGGCAACCAACATAGGGGGCACGTTGAACAACTTGTCCACTTTTCGCACACTTGTGTCTACAACCATCGGGTGTTACTTCCTTGGGGGCTGCTTTACGGGTGTCGGATCCCTAAAGTTCAAGCAGTGAACGACCACAATAGTCAGCAACCCAGACATCTGGTCGTAGGACCAAGCCAGGCAGTCCATCTTTCTTCCCAAGCACTTGACGAGTATCATAGGCTCTTGATATACACATACACACACACACATATATATATTTTATGTAGTAGTTAGCAAATTTGTTTTGGAATGTGGATCATGAATGTTGACGATTAAATGAAGAAATTCTTAAATTTGTATTTAATGACTTTGTTATTTTAATATATTAATAATATTGTTGTAATATCTATGTTTCCATGCCAATTTTGATTGAAATAATGTTAGGTTTTCATTATACAGTCATATAAAAATATATTCAACATGTCCCTAACATATTTGTGTTGTACTTTTTTTAGAAATGCCGTTTCCGTGTGCATGTGTCATGTCGTGTCCGTGTCCATGCTTCTTAGGTACAAGTTATATTGTTAACAACATCAAATACTTCTCAAAAGGGAGTATGAGAGAGGTGAAGGTTTCTCAGCCCTATGAATACATTCAGTGACGGGACAGTGTTACAACTTGCACAAGTTTTTTTACTCTACAACACAAACTACAATTGTGCAAGTCAAAAGTAAAGAAAGGGGAAGCATATGTGACCGAATGAATTTGGGTGCCTATGCCAAATATGTAAACATTTCAGTAAATTGAACCTTTCAAGCAGTAGGCTGTATAAATCCATGACTCATTTACGAAGACAATAATTTTTGAAAATTCAAAAACATGCAATAAGCTGGTGAGGATCACATAGCCTGTTCCCATCCTTTGGTATAGAAAAGCATATGGATTGGGTAGACAGGTTGTAATTTCCAGTTCAACAAAATTCTATGCAAGGTTTATATAAGAGATATATGGCACATGGGCTACAAATAAATTTTAAATTGTGTGCATCAACAACAGAATAAAATCAAAACACCTCACATGCTACTAGGCAATAAGACATGGCAAGTAAGTTATTTTCCAAACCTAAAACTATTGCCATGTAATGATACCTCAACTGTTGCAACTTGCGGCCTTATCGTGTACAATTTTACTTGTCATCAACAGGAGATAGACCAAAAGATGTTTCACAATATGATAAATGTAACCACGGAGCATAAATAGAAGGTGCACAAAGAAAGCTGGAGAATTGACTTAACCCAACCCCCCCACCAAAAAAAAAAAGAAAAAGAAAACGACAATCAAGATCGAGGTAAGTAATTCTTGAAGTAATGTATTAGGAAAAGAAAATAAAAAGAAAAAAGAAAACAACGGAAATACTTACATCTTGGGTTGGAGTCGCCCCATTTTTCACTATTGCAAGTTTTCTTTGGAATGAGTTCCCATGCATCTGTAACCATATGAAACTATTACTCACTCACAGAGTTACTAAATCTGAGGGATAATTTCTTGGATAATTTTATAAGATAACTTACTGCAAATTTTGCGGAGTCCCATGTGAAGAAACGTGTGAAAAAAGGTGGCTCACTCCCTTCCGTAACAATATATATTGGAGATTCACGAGATAATTTTTCCAGCAGGAAATCGCATTCAAGGAATTTCTGTTGAAAATTAGAAAAGGTTAAGAATGTCCCTAAGAAACTTGCTAAATCAAGAATCTTAGCAGATGGTCTCTACATGCTGCAACCAATGGTGAGTTGAAGATTCCAAATGATAGAACCCCTAACCCCTCTGATTGCTTTAGATCAACCTCTATCAATTTATGTCTCTTGGAGCCAACCCCATCCAATTACCGCTAGACTAACAAGTCATTGATTTTTCGTGGGTTTAAGTCACATCTATCAATACTTTGTACACAGATAAATGGCAACTAACCACAAGGTGCTACCAGCCCATGCAACCTTCCAAATCTCTATTTCAATTCCATAAGGCTGGGCCTGGGCTGGGGATCAACCATCTCTTTAATTTAACAAACATTGGCTCAGACCCACACAATGCACAGTGCCAATTTCAGGACTTGGATTAAGAACCATGGGACATGTGAGTTTCCTTTTAGCCTAAAAACATATTGCTATGAACTGTCATCATTTCCCCCTTAAAACAATAGCATACATCTTTCATCCAACCACAAAGCCTGTTAAAACATACCTCCCCAATAGTCAAAGCATGCATTCTATTCTTGGAGTCAACCTGTTGCCCAACCCAGACAAAGATGTCTGAGTGACAATCCAGGACAAATATATCTTCAGTCATCAAATCATCCTGGCTGAAGTTGTATATCTCGGTAACCTGCAACAACAACTCCAATACAAAATCACCGCAGAAATATTTCACAGGATAGATATTATAAGATGCGGCTATATAAGAGGCAAAAAACAATATTTTCCTCATCGTTTGCTTCATAAGTACATTTTTATAGTATGATACACTTGAATACATTCCAGAACATCTGAATATACGAGGATATGACAGTAAAAATCAATGCAACCAAATGTGACATGAAAATGATACAAGTTTTTTTATTATCAAAATGCCATTGCAGAAACATGCATAACAGAGTAAGGGTCCAATCTCATATACTAATAGTCCTATTATGTATTAGAATCAAAGATTAAAGGAAATACACACCTTCAATTCTCCTGAACGCCAGCGCAAATTTTCAGCAGTAATAAAAACAAAGGAATAAAAAGGATCAAACTTCTACAATTTTCAATAACTGTAAGAGACAGAATTTGAAAGAATGGAGTAGAATATTATCAAAATATATAATTCTTCTCACCTTTTGAGAAGGTGCATGAGAATAGGTGAGGATCACCCTCAGCACCCCTTCCAATCTTCTGGCCAGGGTATTCAGATTTTCCACCTAACAAATCCCAAAATTGTTCAGATTCAGTTCCTTCTTTCTGTGGTTTGGACTGCATATTTGGCTGCAAGGATAATGTATGAAAAGTGAATACAACGAGACCTTGTCAGACCAAGCCAAAAAGAATATGCTTCCAAAACATGGGTGTTTAGTAAGCAGGAAGAGGTTCCTAAGTGGTCAGATGAACTGATTGGTCCATTTGAATTTATCTTTTTAAGTGATTCACTTACCAGTAAACATGAATACCAAATAAAATTCATAAATGCGAAAAGGATAAAATTAATCTTTCTTGTGATTCTAATAATCAAAGACACTAAAACAGAAACATAACTCAGGAAGAACTCTGTATACACTAATTTAACTTTTATTAGTGGAAGGCAAACACGCATAAAAAATATCAAACCTTTATCAGATCCAGCTGCCTCTCAACAAGTTCCTGGTCTTCTGTGGTAGTCAGGTTTCCAGACCACGTAAAAACTGAGGAGCCACTGTGTAATATATAACAGTAGGAGGAATTTAATGATGATGCCACCTGATTCAAATAACATAGAACAAATATACAGAAAGTTATTTCCCTTAAAAGAAGTGAAAGAGAACTTGTAAGATCCCTAGGCAATAATAAGGCCAGGAAAAGACAGTGAGCATGTAATTTTGTAAGATCAATAATCCAAAACATATTTATATATAATATTGTATTTATATGACTGTTAAAAAATGCTAACAAAGTTATGTTACTACTTGATAATAAAGTCCACATGTATGTAACTTTCAAATGGCTTCTTGATAGAACACGTGTTCATGTGATATATGATTTTTTGTAAGTAAAGATTTCATGATAAAGAACCAAGGGGGAGGGATGCACCTGCTGCAAGAATATATACAAAAATCTATGGATTAGAACTCATAGAGAACAAAATAGACGAAAAACTATATATAGCAATGGAAGACTCCTGACAACTAAAAAAAGAGAGCTCAAAACCAAAGATTTTACAACCCACAAAGGGGACTCAACACCCTCAAAAACCCTATTGTTCCTAAACTGTTTCTCAGTTGACAATGAGAAATTTGGTATATCAGTGCCAAGCATATTTTGCATATTCTGCTAGATGTCAACAATGCTAGGGCATTCCTAGAGGAATTCATGTTTCTCATAGCTTAATAAAAGTAAGTTCATGATAAATTTAGCTTCCTAACAGTTATCTAATGCGTGTTTTATTCTTTGCAAAAAATTTGTCCACCTCCTTTCTTTTTGGTTCTCATAGCTTAATAAAATATTTTTTTCTGATAAATTCATGATAAATTAACTTCCTAACGGTTATCGAATGTGTATTTCGTTCATTGCAAAAAATGCGTCCCATTATAATGTGGTACCAAACTGCAGTTTCCTATACTTCTGCCAAAAGCAATAGGAGGCCTCGATGCATTTTTCACCAGACAACCAAATGAGATCTCAATTCATGAATAAATCCATAACATAGTTGTTCTTATCAGAAACTGGATGGAGATCCATTTCTTTTTTCCTTTTTGATACATGGATGGGGATCCCACTTAACTCTGATGAAGAAAAATGATCCCCACTTACTTCAACATAAATGTCACTGAAGTTGATGTATATGATAATAAGGTAAAATGTTTGGGGAAGATATTTTTACAACTAGCAAGAGGAAAATAAGATTTGAGGAAAACTCGAAAATCATGTGTTGGAGTACCTCAAATACTACAAACACCCACACAATAGGAAATCAGTGTCTAAAATACCATGGGCCCACCGAATAAAATTCAAATGATGATTGCAGGCCATATGATAAATCAACTTGCATAAATAAATAGAATTATTCAGTAAATGGTCAAAACTTGTACTATAAAACATCTGTAATCTGGACCAAAATGAATTCATACTGTTTGCGAGAGTAGGACGAAAGAACATAACATATTTCTCAATTCATGCCTATTCGAAATTGCCAATGGACTTTCAATTCCTAAAAAATTCTTCCTATTCCATTCTTTCTAAATATTCCTTACGATGAAAAGAAATCCAAATATTTCAAAATATGACCCATTTAGCGCTTTAGGAGCAGCACTTGTCAATTCATATGTAAGCTCCACTTTACCAAGGTGTCAACCCATGAAACATTAAATGTTTAAGACAGGAAATATTGATCCAATGCTGCTTTAGATGGGATAAAGAACCAGCAATGTTCCATGGTCAGCCTACCCCTTGCACAACACATCTAATTGGCATCATGTAAGTCCTACAATACAAAGTCAATACTCGTGGATCTACTGAAGGTGGTGTCCAAATTCCAAATGGAAAAGACTGCCTTCAAATGAAGCAGATTAGCAGTATAACTTTACCGCGAAAGGACCATCCTTCACCAAGAAGGTAAAGAAAGAATAAACCAGAAACCAGCCTGGCTTATCCAAAAACCACTTATCATTTTCTTGCAGCATTTTCAATCAACTCCTACATAACAATTCCAATATGGATCTCAAAATAGAAAAATATCTTTCAGGATGTTGGAGTCCACAAATCAAGTTTCCTCTAAGAAGCATTGAGTATTTAAAGACGCTTTCCTATTCCAAAAATACAAAAGAATTGTGAGATGCATGATAAAGAAGTCCCATGTCAAACACCTCCCAAAACTACGTTCCACATGACAAAACAAACTCCGTTTTTAAAACTGGATATACTCTTTTAGAAATTCATCAGTGTCATTAAAGATAATATGTGGACAAGTGAGAACATGCTTTTGTATTAGTTTGTCCTTGTTCACCAGAACTCCCAGCTGCTGGGGACCACCACCCCCCCCAACCCCAAAAAAAAAATCATATCACCTGATCCCCGTTACAAGCAACTGCTGCTCTTAACAGCACGATTGTAAGGATTGTGATCAATCATATGAGATATATTGCTATGTAAAGTCGTCCTCGTATCATAATAAAGAAGTAACTAAAAGCCAAAAATAAATATTTATTTATATACAAGCCAGTGACCAAACTAAAAATAATGATAACTGCACTGTTGATTTTAAAATAAGAATACGAAGATAAATGTCTGGCACTGACTCATCATTTAGCATAGTAAATGATTTCGAATGAAAGGAATGAAGAATGTAACTTACTGGTTCAACTTGAATTGCCTGCATATTTTCAGGTCCAGAACCCTGAACTCGAAATAATGCTAATCCATCCTCTGTATAGGTTTCATCTGGAAGTTCCTTCTCTGCAATATAGTTCTTGTACCCATCACTAAGACCACCCTGATGAGTTTTCAACAAATTGGTGTCACCAGTCAATGGAAAGCAAAACCAAAATATGATTTTTAGATGATGAGAATTAACTTTTGAATGGCGTTCCTTTCCTAGTATCTAAAATTCTCCCAAACCTTAAAAACAATAAAGCTCTGAAAGATCGAAAAGAACTGGATCGGTTCATTTCCTTCATATATGCGAGCCTATAAAACCATAAAAATCAAGCTATCAATGCTAATATATATATATATATATATATATATAGAAAAATAAATCCATCAATATTACACTAACAATCCAACCATTAGTTAATGGTAAATAACCTGAGCAGGCAAAAACTTCAGTGACTCAATCATCTTGCTCGTCTGTGAAACCGCTGAACCTCTTTCTCCCTGTATTACAGGATCAATGCACAGTAAATGAATAGATGGATAAATGTGTTATAACTGCTAGTCTTTCCCAAAGAGTTAACAAATTATTTCTAGATTTAATCATATAATATATAAAAATATGAAATTTTGTGTGTAGAAGAGAGAGAGATTTAAGGGAAAAAGTTTCAGAAAATTGTGGATATATTGGAAGCTAACATCAAAGTATCTCAGTGACCCATAAATGAAGACCATGCTAACAAGAAAGGGAGAATTCACCAACCCAAAAAAGCGGACAATTCAGGAATAACACATGAAGCAAGCTTTGAACCTTGTATAATTAAGTTTAGAGTTAAATAAGTCTAACTTTATGGCTGGATGGTTTAATTTATGTTTTATAAGGTATTTAGAGTCAAGGGTATTCTGGTAATTTTTTCTGCTGCTATGGGTGTAGGATGGTCCATAAGTTATATTTTGGGTCAAGTTATATTGCAAATGACTCAAAAGAGCAGGGCAACTCAGTCCATTTTTTCTGAAATCATCTTCCAAGGGACATGCTATCTCCCTTTATCAATTATTCTCATTTGCCACATGAGGCAGCTTTCTTCATTTCAAATACAGTGTTAGGAAATTCTTATAGTTAATCTGTAAAAAGTAACATTTCCTAGTAGATTCACAATGGAATTGGTCTTTCTCAACCATCCAACCTAGTGCTAAAACATGGTTAAGAGTTTACTTAATTGAAAGTTTTGATTCCATAAAGCAAAACATAGATGCATGCCTTATTGGAAGATATGCTCTTGTAAATAAGTCTTTTAATTCGCATGGGTGGTGTGGCAGGGAGGCATGGTGGAAGCCTGCACCACACATTCTCTGATTGAAATGAAACTTTTCTATGCTCCGGTAAAAGAAACAAATCACAAGGGACAAATCACACATACTAGATAAGTCACTCATAACTCAGATTTGGGTTTACTTTTATGGTTTGAAGGATTTTGGTCTTTTGCAGAATGTAATGAAGCATATGAATTGTTGGAGTTACAGATTTGAATAGGAGAGGAAACCTTAGGCAAAAAGTGTTCATTGCTCCTTACGAGGTCCTTGGCAAATCATTGAAGTGGTTGTCTTTTGTGGACAAGCTACTAAAAGAGGAAACTAAATTAGTTTGGACTTCTATCCTTTCTGGCTACCATCTTCATTCAGATGGAATTTTTGTTTGAGTATTGAGTGCTTTCTATTCTTAGCTTCCTCAGATATGCCTTTTCATATTCAGTCAGTCCTTTCATTAGAACTTATACTATTTTGCATTAACAAACAAAGTAATGCAAGCCATTAACAGCCAAGTTAATATAATGTTTATGCATAAATGTGGGAAGACGAAACTCTAAAATGTAAGAGCCTCAATTACATTCGGTGCTTAAAAGATGAGATGGGTACATTTCTTTTTATATTAGTATTGTAAAGTCAAAACTTAGCATTTGAGTGTTGACATATTCTGTTACACAAACAAAGTTTGCTTAGAGTCTAGGTCATTGTCTAAGTTCAAGTTGAGCATAATGAAAGCCAAAGTGAGTGAAGACCAAGGATGATCAAGGAAGAGTTGACACAAGCTTCGGTTATATAGACTATAGGTGAGGTAAATTGGGCTTAGAGACAAAGTGAGCCATTGGACTTAAATGATCAAATACGTTTCAAAAAAATGGTTATCAAAAGGGGTTTCCAAAATATACATGTGCCCATTTGGTTTTTGGACTGGTTTTAAATCTTTATAACTCCGTAACATATAAAAGTCCGTTTGAACGAGCCTCTTGGGCATTTGAATGAGGTCCTTTTATGCTGTTAGAGTGAGTTCCAGTGAGCTCTGTTCGATCCTCATTGGATGGGCGTTCAAATGTGCTCATATGTTTTAGAAGAATTAATTTCCAGGTAGCTTCATTCCATTCCCGTTTGATAGAGGTTCAAATGAGCTCACTTGATTTGTAACATAACCACTCCAGTGTGCACCATTCAATGGGCACGCTTATTTGTTTTTTTAACAATAACTAAGCATACCGTTCGAAGGTGGTTTAATAGCCATTCAAACCGCAGATTCTGAGTAGCGTTCGAACGAGCTTAAAGGGTGCTCAAGTGGAGATCATAAATACATTTTACCTACTTTGTTTTGAAACCATGCAAACACTTGTCTTGTTAACCAATTTCATAAGAGAGAGATATACAAATTTTTGAAGGCTTACCAAGGGTTTTCTCTGCTATTTTGACAGTTCTAAACATGGTGAAAACAAGGGTGAATCATTAAGCCTTCCTATGCTTAATCTTTACTAACCCAACCATTAAACTTCTACAACACGTTGGTTGTGTATATAAGCTTGGTGGAATCTAAGTTGACGTTGAAGATTCAATGGACAACGAGGTTAATAGACCCGGACTGTGAAGATGTTAATGGATTCTAACGTAAGAGTACTCTGGAAGATTGCTTGTGTATTCGAGTGTTAAAATTGAAATCAATTTCTGCAAAGTTTATGAATTCGAGTTGGTGTTTTGTAAGTAGAGTTGAGTCAAGTCTTGTAATACTATATTTATCTTCACAGTGTTTTGATTTGGCTGGACTCGATTATGTGATTTTTCCATTTAGGTTTTCCACTTAAAAAATTCTTTTGACTTTATTTACTTGCCTTTAATTGGCTTTATTACTTGCTTGTGCAATTGTAAATGATTGAGATCATGGAGCTCTCAAGGAGAAGGTTCAAGGGTGAAGTTTTGGACCGGCAATTGGCTGGAGGATGGAGTTCTCAAGGAGAAATTTCCCAACTTGTACAATATAGCGGTGGACAAGAAGGCACTGATAGTGGATTGCATTTCCATTGTGGCAGGAAAGAAGATTTGGGGCCCTCGGTTTAAAAGAAATTATTTTGATTAGGAGATAGGTGAAGTGGAGGATTAAAAGGCTCTTTTGAGTGAGGTTGTTTTGGGGGAGGATAGAGAGGATGGAATTAAGTGGCGAGAGAACAAACATGGAAAGTTCACAGTTAAGTCCTTCTATTGGTGTTTGGAAACAGGGAAGGACAAATCCTTTCCATGGAGATTAATATGGAAATCCAAGGTTCCAACTAATGTTGCATTTTTGCTTGGTCGGTAGCATGGGGATCCATTCTTATAACGGATAATCTTTGTAGACGCAATTTTTGTCTTTCAAGCCATTGCTATATGTGCAAGGAAGAGGAAGAAACAGTGGATCATCTTTTAGTGCATTGTAAGATGGCTACGGATGATTGGAACTTACTTTTTTCTATTTTTGGTTATCTTAGGGTAATGTCGGGTAGTATAAAGAAGTTTTTGGGTTAGACTTGCAAGAGGATGAGGAAAGAGTTGAAAATTGCTTGGAAAATGACCCCATTATGCATTGTGTGGTGTTTATGGCATGAAAGAAATAGGAGAATTTTTGAAGGGGTTGAGATTCCCCCTTGGAGATTCAAGGATAATTTTATTCAAAATTTCTTTATTGGATTAAAGAATAATTTCCTATCTACTTACATAGATTGATGGATTTCTGGGAGATTTCATGTCTTAATTTTTGTAAGCTGGTTCTTTTCTTTTTGCAATTATTGGTTGCCCTTCTCAGGGAGCCTTGTTTATGATACATATTTTTACTGATTAAAAAACAGTTAAAATTGGTTAAATTCACTGGTCAACCTATTTATTCATCTCTAGGTCATACCCTTCATAGACTGACAATGTAAACAAATCATTAGCGTCCCTTTTAGCCATGGTTAAAGCTCGAGTTGTCCACCAGTCAAAATGCAGCTTCAATTCCGAGGGCAGCCAATTTATGCAAATAATGTCAAAAATTAGGTATGTACCAATTCGCCTCCTAGCACCGCCATTAGTAGGACCAACATTCTTTAAAGGGATTTACTAGTAATTTTATGTTTGTAGGCAATGCTTTCTGTCAGTGTCATGAATTTTAGATTGATGCATAGATGCTATACAATATATACTCAACTTAAAAATAAAAAATAAAGCAATACTAAAAAATCTTTTCACCTCAACACTCTTCTTTCCGAACCATGTTCCTATAAGGTATTCCTCTTTATCTTCTCCAGGATAAGAATACTGAAAGATAAAGCAATCTCCACTGTAAAATTTTGACTGATCAGATGCTGGAAGGAGAGTCTTCTCTTGGCCATTCACACGCCAAACCTGTGCAACCATGGTAAAAGCTACGGTTAGCAACTGGACTGAAAAAGCACAATTTACAAATTGACATGGTTCATTTAATTCAGTTATGAACGTATATAATATGGCAAGGAAATAGTTACTAGGAATGAGAACAGGAAGACAATGAATCAACAGCAATTATTTGGTGAGAATATTACAGACACCTAGGATTCAGAAGTATTTCAGAAACATTTGAAAGGTTATGTGATGACATGAAAATAATTTGAAAAACTTCTAATGCTTTTTAGATGTTTCTGAATCATTTTCTACAATAATTCATAGAAATTTCTTATAGGTTTGTATTTTTCTTCATTCCCTGAAAGTATCATTTTGATTTCCAAACATTTTCTACAGGCTTTCTATTTGCTTTGCCAATATTTCTTCCTACTTAGCCCTTTCACTTGCCTGATTTAAACATCTCATATAATTTTTTACAACATTATATCCACTTCCACTTCATTAAGAAAACACATTTTCCTATTTTCAGTTCTAATTCTAGCAACTGTGGAAGAGTGGAGAGGAAGGCTCCACAAATTATTTTTTTGTAAAAAAAAAAAGGTATGTCAACTACCACTCTCCAAAAAGTGAAGTCAGATGGTAAGGTAGATAAAACAATAACTTGTTTGGATTACTTTGCCCCCTTGCAAAGAGAGTAAGGTTATTCAAGGAATTGTAAATAAGAACTTTAGTAAGTTCAAGAACTTGAATCCTGTTTATCTCGCTTGAAGAACTCCAGTAGTTCTTCTTTTCATTGCTCATTCCTTAATGAAGTTTTAGTTTCTAACAAGGGAAAAAAAAAGAACCCGCATTCTCTCAGTCACAAGTCTTACACTGATCTAGCTAAATTATTACACACAGACATATATATAGCACCTGCAGATTTCCCGTGCAGTCAATATATGGTTGAGGTTCTTCTTTTGCAGGAGCTGCTTTCAATAAACCCTTCACATTAACCCCTTGGCGTTTTAGTAGTGCTACAAAATCATCAATTAAGAACAGTGAGAAGAAATCTTTAATAATGGTTAGAAGAAGAATAAGAGAACATATATAATAATAATTAGTCTGAGGTGCAGATAAATTGTATTGCACTTAATGAATTTCAGGAGAAAGAAACAAAAAATCTGCAACATATATAAGTTACTAACCAGCGACCTTGCCTCTACCATCTTCTGATACAGCTACATCAGTAGACTGGGGCCATGAAGTAAACTTTGACCGAAACATCACAGTCTCAAATCCCTCAATCACACGAATTATATGAGACTTTGGCCTATCAAGGCCACGGACTAATTCCTGTTGGGAAGATTAACAATAGTTAAAGGACTGATAACAACTTTACATCCAAATTAGGATTTTCAATCAGATAGAAAAGGTAGAAGTATTACATCTGCAGCTCCACTTGCACTTTTTCTTTCATCAAGGGAGGTGTTTCTCCCCATCCACACAAAAACTTCTAATCCACAATCTAGAAGATAGCATTTATTTGTCTCCAGCAACTCTCGTGTCAAAGAATCAGCCTCGACAGGTTCTGCCTGCCCCTTCTCGACACTTGAATAGCAAAAACATTTTTATCAGAGCCAAGATGTAAAGGATCTGGAGTTCACCACCTAAACAGTATTTTTGTCATGGTAAAAGAAGTCATGATCATAAATTTTGTCTTGCAAGCATCCAATTTAGCTCTTTCCAAGAAAAAAAGGTGCTTGTTTTTATTTTTATTTATTTATTTGTTTTTACAATTTGAAGATTGAAAAGTTCACAGAACAGAAATTAAGAAAAATTATATATTTTATATATCATAAGATACCACTGTATTAAATATCACATGATATAATATAGTTAAAAGGGCTAGCTCAGTGCACAAGATTCCCACCACTATGGGCTTTGGAGAGGGTTAGATGTACGCAAAGCGGAGAGGCTGTTTCTACAACTTGAACCCATAACCTCTGGATTACAATGGAGCAACCTTAACATTACACCAAATAATATATTATACATTTTAATACATAAAAATGTTATCTATTAATAACAATAGGCTTGACTTAAAAAAAAAATAATAATCTCAGGTTTCAAATATTATAAATTTAAAGAAGTTCTATTCTATGTAACATTGAGGCCAATGTCAAATGGTAAGCCCAAAGAAAATATTACCAAAACAGCCTAGTAGGAGCATCAGTAGTTTTATCCTCATCATTGGCTGTTTTCCTTGGAAGTGGAGCAAAGCCTCCAAAGAAACCCCAGAATTCTCCACTTTCAGCATCGGCCATCAATTTTCCATCCTCTACAGAGACAGACCAGTAGATAGACTTAAAATAGTGAGTCATTAAGGTATCATCATTCAGACTAAACAATTGGCCATCCACTTACCAACAGCAGCAACCTCACATTTTCCATCATGATAAGTGTCTTTAATATACTGAACAACTTCTAGTGCTTTAGCCCTCTCTTGAATAGATGAGTTGGAACCATTGAACTGAAAAATTTTAGACTTGGTATCCAGAATAAAGATGTCATCATGATTGAGTGAAGATCGAGCAAAAGGAACCTGTCCCCAATATACAGAAAGTTTAGAATGAACAGCAGTGATACTTATTGATGATCCATCATCAGCAGAGCAGTGAAGAACACAGACTTGCCTCTTTCACATGAACAACATGCTTTCCCTTGCAAACATACAAACGTGTCTTATGCTCCTCAGCCTCGGCATGCTTGAATCCAGATGAAATTCCACCTTCTTGCGGTATTATACATGGTTTAAAATAAGAAAGGAACTTCTCAGTTTCGTGGCCTTGTACTTCACGATACTGTACAGCACGTCCTCCAAGAGCTGCATCCAATTCAACAGTCTTGATGGCTGCAGTACCAGCTTCATCCTATTTGAAGAGCCTTCTGACTGTCATACACAGTTGTAACAGGATATTGGATTAAGGAGAAACTCTACATAGAAATAAAATCTTACCTGACTAGTATCTTTACCAAGCCAGTAATGGATATCATGACGTAGGGCACCACTTTTTAAAGCAGTTGTCTGAAAAAAGAAAAGTATCAAATACAGGACATTGCTGATATTGATGAGAATAGATTTAAACATACAGACTTAACAATGAAAAAGAATCATTACTTCCCTCTCTTTTAATAAAGACAATATACAACTTAACTACATAATCCCAATGGATAATATATACCCTAAAGGACATTAATCTAATCACCAAAAAGAGGAGCAAGTCTATTTAAGTCAATGGTTGCTTAATTTGAAATGCAGTTATCACTAAGAAATATCAACTTAATATGATTTTTCTCTCCTTTTTTTCGTAAGGGTAATGTAGGATTATCGCTGGAGAGAAGTTTCCAATGTTGCATTATATGCTTAAGACAGAAAATTATTATGTTTTAGGTATGTACTTATTATGTTCCAAGTTGTACAGTAGGAATTCTTTCCAATTCAAGATGGTGGGGTTGCTATATATATTCTTATACGACGCAATCATACGCTGTATTGAACCTGTTGTCCAAACTGTATATATGCTAATATGCATACAAGAATATGGCAACTGACAAGTGTCACTGTTGTAAAGACTAAAAAGTTAAAATGATAGCGTGAATTACATAAAACAATCTCATATGAAAGCTTACACGACAAGATTGAAACAAATATAGGAGAAGACGAAAAGATAATGTACCTTTGTACTTCACTACAAGTATATGCATGTACATATCTAACATATACAGATTTGTGAACACACACTTGTGTGCTGGGAAATGAAAGCAACCTTCCTAACAGCAAGCTGGAAGCAACAAATCTTTTCTTCACATCATTATATTTACTATTTTTCCCTTTTGAACTATGAATTTCTGTATATATACAGAAGAATTTAAAGAACAAGAAGAATTTTATATATAATTTCCATGTAACAAGTAAGAAAAGACACAATACTTGTCAGCAGATGACCAGGAACAACAAATCTTTTCTTCAATTCACTGAGTTAAGGTTTATGATAAAAAAAATTAGGGTTGGAAAAGGTAGAGAATGCGAGAGATTAGAAGAAAGAAAGGGTTAGGACTTAATTGTCCCATCTTGGAAGACAAACAATGAAAAAAAGAGCGAGCCAATGGCTTGATGAGAATATCGCCCAACTAGATATCTGAACGAACATAAGAAGTGATTATCAATTTCTTCATTAACAAATTGCGAATGATGTGACAATAGGCCTCCGTGTGTTTGGTACATTCGTGGAAAATTGGATTATAGCAATGAACTTAATTGTCTCAATGCATCTACATAGGAGCAGTTACATCAACACCAAGATCCTGAAGAAGAAAGCAAACTCAAATCATCTCTAATGCAGTAAGAGTCATAGCTCTATGCTTAGCTTTAGCATTAAAGTGGGCAACAACATTTTTCATATGCTGCGCTACGCAACTAGATTCCCTCCAAGGTGCAATAACCATATGTAAATCGCCTAATTAAAGCGACAACCGGCCCAATCAGTATCACTATAACCAGTCACAGGAAGGGAAGTAGAAGGCTTATATAGAAGTCCTCGCCAAGAAAACTTTTCAAATAACACAAAATACAATATATACAACATCAAAATGAGGTTAACAAGTAGCATGCATGTATTAACTAACCACACCAACAACATAGGTAATATATGGCCATGTAATAGCAAGATAAATCAACTTCCCAATTGTCCTTCAATATCAACCCACATCAGCAAACAGTTCTCCTTACTCACCATCAAGTTTAATAGTAGAATCCTTAGAAGTATCAACGGGCCAAGCACCTAGTAGATTGGTCTCAGAAAGAAGTTCAAGCACATACTTCCTTTGAGAAAGAGAGATTCCCTTATCACCAAAAGAAGAGAGAGAGAGAGAGAGAGAGAGAGAGGTTCCCTAACGAGAACAAGCAATTTCAATCCCGAGAAAATAGCAAAGAACACTCATATCTTTAGTACGGAAATAGTGGCCAATATGTCTTTCCAAATCCACAATACCAACAAAATCACTCTCAGAAATAATAATATCATCCACATAAACAATCAGAACAATGGTACCAATAGAAGAGTGATGAACATAAACCGAGTGATCAAAAGTACGATGACTAAAACCATACTTAAGCGCAACAACACTGACTCCATCAAACCAAGCACAAGGAGATTGTTTCAGACCATACAAAGCCTTTCACAACCGGAAGACAAGATGTTCACTACCAACAACAACATGGCAAAGAACACTCATATCTTTAGTACAAAAATAGTGTCCAATGTCTTTTCAAATCCGCAATACCAACAGAATCACTCTCAAAAATAATAATATCATCCACATAAACAATCAAAACAATGGTACCAATAGACGAGTGATGAACATAAACCGAGTGATCAAAAGTACGATGACTAAAACCATACTTAAGCACAACAACACTGACTCTATCAAACCAAGCACAAGGAAATTGTTTCAGACCATACAAAGCCTTTCACAATCGAAAGACAAGATGTTCACTACCAACAACAACATAGCCTAGAGGTTTAACCATGTAAACTTCCTCTTGGAGATCACCATGAAGGAAAGCATGCTTATATAGGTTGAGCCATGTAAACTTCCTCCTGAAGATCACTATGAAGGAAAACATTCTTAATATAAGCATTCTTAATGGTATAATGTTCACGAGCGCCTAACAATAACAGAAAGCAAGATCCGCACAAAATTAAGACGTGTCACAGGAGAAAAGGTCTCAAAATAATCAATATTATATGTCTAGGTGTACCCTTTAGAAACCAAGCGTGCCTTAATACGCTCAACGGAACCATTAGGGAGGTACTTAAAAGTATAAACCCAATGACAACCAACTGTTTGTTTCCCAAGTGGCAGAACTAAAAGTTCCCAGGTTTGATTCTTATAAAGAGCACACATTTCCTCATCTATAGCATGTTTCTATCTAGAAGAAGACAAAGCATACTTAAAAAGAAGTTGGAATAGAAATGGAGGACAAAACACAAGCAAAAAGACTGCAAACAAGGTGAAGTATCATAAGACAAAATTAGCAATACGTTGGCGAGTACAAGTGTGTTTACCGCTTCGCAAAGCAATAGGTAAATCATCATATTAGGAGTAGATGAGGAGGGTGCAAGAACCTCAGCTGGTGAAGTTGTGGTATCTGGACTATAAGAAGCAATGCGCCTATCACAAGATCGCTAGTAAACTTGTAAAGGAGAATTAGGCACAGAGACTATAGGCAACGGAAGAGTTGGAGAAGGTACATAGGGCTCCCCCGCACGGTATGATAGGAAATTTGTATACAAAAACTAAACCCGAAGAAGAAAAGAATGATGTAGACTCAAAAAAAAAAAAATGTAACATCACCACTAACAAAGTAACAACAAGACTTAGGATTGTAACAACGATAAACTTTTGAGTCCGGGATTACCTTAGAAAAAACACATTTGCGAATATGAGGTTATAATTTTTCATGTCCAGGATCTAGAATATAAACAAAGGCAACACAACCAAATACACGATGAGTAATATGGAAGGGAGAAACCAGTAACAGAGAGAAAGGGGGACTGATGATTCTAAACAACAGATGGTATTCAATTAATGAGATAACATGCTATAAGAACAGCATCATGCCAAAAATATTTGGGTACGTGCATATTGAACATCAAGGTGCACCCAACATTTAACATATGACGATACTTCTGTTCAGCAATAACATTTTGCTGAGAGGTGTGAGCAACTAGTCTGACGAATAATACCATGAGAAAAACAAAAAGAATTCATAATAGGCTATGTATATTCCAATACATTATATGAGTGAAGAACTTTATTTCGTTTATCAAACAGAACAAAGATTTTATTATAGAATTCAAAAAAGAATTCAAAAAACCATTTGGAAGCTAAGACCAGGTCTTTTATCAGCCACGTCATGCGAGAATAATCATCAAAAATTACAAAATGATTAAAACCATTCAAACTAAAAGAACCGGAAGGTCCCCATATATCTATGTGAACTACGGTGATGCTTGCCCAACTAACAAGCCTCACATTCCAAAGTAGACACAACTCAAACTAGGAATAGCTAACTTGAGTTTGTCCAAAGATGGATGACCCAAACGAAAGTGCCACTGAAGGGGTGAAAATATTGCACTTAATGTAGAGTTAGTGAATAAAGTGGAACCAGCAGAATTCAGGTAATATAGGTAAATTAAAAGGAAAACCAAGAACATAAAGAGAGGGAAGGAGTGGAATGTAAAACACCTTTTTGAATAACTGGTCAAGGGGCCCCATCAGCTGGCACAATATGATATTTAACAGTAGAGGTGTCAAACGGACCGGCTCTATTCGTGCCAACGGGCCGTGTCGTATCGTGCCATGCCGGCCCATGCCACTAATCCAGTCGTGTCCGGGCCGTCCTAATTTGGAAACCATTAGGCCCAGCCCGGCCTATGGCATGTCATGCTGACCTACAGGCCTTTTAGTTTTTTTTTTTCACTCTTTTTTTTTAATGACTAATATGGATAATGATTTTTTATAATATTATATTTTTCGTTATTCTAATTACATAATATCACTATTTTTTATTTTTTTATTTGTAATTATAATATTTTGTTTAACTTTTGTAATTTTTTACTATGTTATTTAGTAGTCTATTATTATTATTATTCACTTTATTAGTTGTTATTATAATATTTTGTTTAAATATGTATTTTTTTCAAAATTATTAGAATTTTTTGCTTGAATATATTCATATAGTAATAATAAATGACAATAAAATAAAAAATAAATCGGGCCTAATGTGCCATGCCCGTGTTAGGTCATGCTCGTGTCAAACCTCCAATCGTGCCTGGCCCAGCCCACCAACTACCGTGTCGTGTTGTGCCGTGCCGTGCCGTGCCCAGACTGGCCCGGCCCATTTGACACCTCTATTTAATAGGATTAAAAAAAATGGTATACCAAACATATGGGAACTAGTTCCAGAGTCAATGACCCAATACAAAGGTGAATAGGCCACACATGCTACATTATCTGAATTGGCTAAAGTAGTAGTGAAGGATGAAGGAAAAACAGTGTAGAATGTCTGAACTAGCTTGCTCAGCTAAGTAGTGAATCCATCAGGAGAACCACAACTAGGAACAACATGTCTAGATGAAGCAGTAGTAGGTGGAGGTTTTGTAGTAGTCAATTACCTGATGTACAGAATCACAAAATCCGGCTACCATACTTTACCCGATAATATGGTTCCATATGCTTAGTGCCACCACAATGATCACATTTCTTATCACCATGTCCACCAACACACCTAACACTTCTAGAACCACTACAAGAACCATGACCTCCACGACTACCACAAGACCGTGAGAACCAAAACCCGCGTCAGCCACTCCTCGAGACTAAAACAAAACTCTCTAATGAAGTAGAGCCTGCCACAAAGGAGCTCTGTCCCAAAGATGAAAGCAACAAGCGGGAATATGTACTAGCAATAGTAGGCAAAGTCTCACTAGCAAAAATCCAATCTTTAAAGCCACAGAGATCGGAGTCTAAACCATATAACAAGGAAGCAATCATAAATTCCACCCAAAGATGTTTTGTTGCTCCAAATCAATAGTGAAGGTTGATGCCATAAATTCTTAAGGGTGATGTAATACTCAAACAATGTATTTCCAGATTATTTACCAGTGAAAATCTTCTCATATAGCTCATACACCTGAAAAATATTACTCTGTCGTGAGAAAGATTCTGTAATAGAATCCCATATCTTCTTCGAAAAGTCACAAAAAGTCAACAGTAATAGCAATGTGAGATTCCATGCAGTGCCAAAACCACCCCATAACCATCGAATCCTCACACATCCATTCTTCATATTTTTTGGTCTGTCTTAGCAAGAGGATCATCCATCAAATACTTCAATTTGCATTTCCCTCACAAAAACACCTTTATTGCATGTGCCCGAGCTAGAAAATTAAGACCATTCAATTTTTTTGAGGTAATACACTTGGGCATATCATCATCTTTTATCAAGGATGGTTTATTTTCAACCATGATACAAAACCAAGGAAACAAAAAGTACCCAAGCCACACAAAGAATCAATTGAACACTTTTAAAGCCAAAGAACCCAAAAACCAATAGGAAAGAAGCTAAATAAGGTTGGATTCCACAAATTCAACAAAGATCAAATATCCAAACAGCAATTGGAGTAGCACCTAACACTCAAATAGCCATGTAGTAACCAAAATAACAATAGATCTATGCTCAGACCAGTAAATTGTCTAAAACCGGGCCTTCGAAGATCAAAAAGGCAAGCAGTCGTTGCCTAGATACCGATCCAACCACTAAAAATGGCTTCAAAGAGACTAAAAAGCAACAAAACTAGCATGGATCTCTTGAAACAAGATTCCTAGGGCCAAACGCATCCCTCTGTAGTGGATCAAAGCATCAAAATAGCCTCAAAAGCTCTCAAAACTAAGATCGAAAAAAATATGTACAAAATTCTGAAAAATGTATCTAGATGGCTTCAAAAAATTTTGTAAAAAATACTAGAGGCATCAGCATAAAAAAAAAAAAAGAGTCTTAACAATATTGGTCCGGTCGCCAAAGGTCACCGGAAATGATGACATCATTGCCAAAAAAGTGCGTCATCATCTTTTTTGTTTTGAAATTTGTCTAGATCTTCCACTCTAATACCTAGTTAAGGTTTATGGTATAAAAATTGGGGTTGGAAAAGGAAGAGAAGGAGAGAGAGAGAGAGAGAGAGAGAGAGATTAGAAGAAAGAAAGGGTTAGGACAAAAACAATAATACCCTTGGGACAAAAAAAATAAATAAAACACTCTTAACACACTATATTTCATTTTTTCCCCTTTTGAACTATAAAATTATTTGTAGACAGGCAAAAAATGAAGAACCAGAAGAAAGATTTATGTATTTTCATGAATGAGCCAGAAAAGACATGCTGGAAAATGCTAGATTTCTTGCTGGCAGCAATGTCAGAATGATGAATCTTTTCTTCAATTACAATGTATTTAATTATTTTTTCCCATTTGAATGTACACAGAAAGAAGAATTCTAGTAGGGCAAAGAGAGGGAGGGAGGGAGAGAGAGAGAAAGATGCTGCAGCTGATGATAATGATGTTGGCAGCAATTAATATGGCATTCTTGACAGTGGTAGCTGGAGGGTGAGTTGAGCAACAGAGGCCAAAATGGGACAAAAACAGCTGCATCATATAGTTCAATATTTCAAATTACTAGATATACTTTTGTCTATTTCTAAAATGGGATATTGCTATAAATTCAATTGTGAACCCAACCTGTTCGAAAACCCCTATAAACTACTATTGTGGGGATCAAATTACAAATTTGACTTCGCTGTTCACAAAGTTGTTCACCATTTACTAGATTATAGAGTTGTATCCATAAAATTTAAAGAAAATAATTAATAATAACGATCATATAATTGCTTTCGCATTCTGTCCCCGGTTTTATATTTCTTTCAGTTTTTTTTTTCCAAATATTGACTGAAATCTTTCTTTCAAATTAATTTACTTCCATGAATCCAAAACAAAAAACAGTTCACGTTATACAGTTCAAACTTTAGATAATGAGTATTTCAGCAGCAAATGGATGCTGAAAGTATAATGGATTTTTTATCAAAGCAGGAAACTTCAGTACTCAAGATTTATGCTATATTTGAACTATTATAATCCGTACCAGTATCCAGTGATTTACAACTGTAGTTCTGGCTTCATACAAAGATGGAAGTAAGCTACACAATCCATAAAAGCTTTTAATATATATAGATATATATATATATATATGAAGGAAACATATTTCTAGTTGTTACCATTGTTTGCCACAGTAGGGAACCTACACCACATAAAATCTCAAGCTATTGTCCAGCAAAGTTGTGTATGATGTCAGATTAGTCCAATTACCTTATCTTTCAATGTGACACAGACACAGTGCAATGGAAGAATCTAGCTGGATGTCCATTCTATTCACATCCAATAATAATATGATATACATATGCATGCATAAATACATGCAAATATATATATATATATATATACACACACACGCATGCACACAGACACACTACCAAAAAGAGAAGTGAAAGACCTATAGCACAAAAATATGGAAGCATACATCTATCATTGTTCTAAAGAAAAATGCACAACATTAATTTTGACCATTGAAATATATCATTAATGTTGGGTCATGGGTGTATATTTGGAGATCTGGGTACATATTTGAGAGGAACCCCATGCAAAAGAGGTGGACAAACACATCCTGTGACCTATTAACATGTCATGTTAGACACCCATAAGAGTGTTAAGGTGAAGGGCCTGGGCATGGCACCACAATATTAAATAATGAAGAATGCTCTTCACCAGTGTTGAAACAATCATTTATAATTTATAAAAAATCAATAGGAAAAAAAATGCATTTGGATCAGTATCAGGTCACTTACCTTCAAAATCACATAAGAGTCCCCAGTAAAAAAATTTTCCATAAGAGGACTTTGTGATGGGCACTGGATGAAAGTTTTCAATGCGCCATATTTCAATTCCGCTATATTTTGTAAAGGAACATAATAGGTCAACCTCCATAAATAAGGAATCAAATTCAAAACCAAAGAAATATAATCCATAATAATGGGAACAGTAATAGAAGCAATAATAGTAATACAGTTATTTTTATTTTCAACTATTATCCTTATCTACCCTTTTTAAACAAAGCTACTGGAAAATTGGAAACCTGTCACAAAACATTTGTTGTCTGCATAATGGGACTGACAGGAGATACTAATACTGATGCTCTATTAAAAAAGCAATAACAATCCTAAAGAAGTTCACCATCCTGAATATATCAAGTCAAAGGATACGCCTTTTGTCCAGCACTCTGGAAAGCTGGATCCAAATCTCTCATTGAAACAGCCATAATGTTTTCTGGCTCTAACTGTTTGGTTTTCCAGTACTTTGGGTTGAAGATTGGAGAAAAGAACCCTGAAGATCATTGTCACCAATGCATATGTAAGGGAAAAATTAAAGTAAAACTCTTGAGGAAAAAAACATCACTTCACTGCTAGGCAACAAAAGAGAAGATGCTAATATAATTTGTGAAGAGGTGAGTATATTTATCGACACATAAATATATAATTTTTTTTCATAAGTAAAACAAAAATATATAAGTAAACAAATAGAAGGTGCACATTATGAATAAATTTGGCCCATCAGTGCAAAGCATATTCTAATGAACATTGTAGAGTAGCTATGAAGCACGGACACTCTATTTTGGTTCACGTGTCTGGTCCGTGTCGGACACCGACACTCTCGGACACTTCCCGGACACGTGTCCGGACATTTGAATCTTAGATGTTGATGATTAAATGAAAAAGTTATTTATTTTTTATTTAATGGCTTTATTATTTTAATATCTTAATAACATTTTTAAAAATTTGTGTATTTTTATGCCAATTTTAATTGAAATAAAATTATATTTTTACTATATGGTCATATAAAAATATCAAAAAATTATATATATTCAACATGTTCCTAGCGTGTCCGTGTCCTACTTTTTTAGAAATAACATGTCTACGTGTCCGTGTCGTGTCGTACCCGTGTCCCGTGTCCATGTCAGTATCCGTGCTTCTTAGTAAAGTAGCCAAGCAACCTTCTGCAATCAAATAGAAGGTGCACATTATGAATAAATTTGGCCCATCCATTCAAAGCAGATTCTAATGAACATTGTAGAGCAGTCAAGCATCCTCTGCAATCATGGTAGATCCAGTGTGAATTAAATTTTGATCAATAAATTCTGCTATCCGTTCAACACTGCTTCTAAGGTAACCGTGTAAAACAAACAAGACCCAACAGCCATTATGATTGATGGTTCTGAACCAGATTTTGATTAGTCAAAGGTAAATATCACTCAACCTTCTTCGCCACTATCAGATACATTCATACCACAGGTGCACCTCCATTTAATAGCTTAACAATTCAGCCTAATTACAGGAACCCTTTTCCTACTATTCAAAACCTGTTTCTTCGTAAAAAAAATGAGAAACCCCTCAATATGTGCAGTGAAAACTATTTCCAGTGAGTGTCCTCAACATCAAAAATAGCTTCTTCTTGGGCAATATTTCTACTACATTTTTTAAACGTTTTCCATTGTTTTTAAAATATCCAGGTAAGATTCCATCCCATCTAGTGTCATCATAAGATTTCTTGGTGCTTGACACAGTTTACTGGTCACATTTCTCCCTAAGATGCCCAATTTTCTCAAAAACTGCTTTCCCTCTCATGTCAATATTTTGTGGGCTCTTCTACTCACTTCTATTTCTTGTGCAGCCTCCATTCTGTAGTTATTTGATTTTACAAAAAAAAAAAAAATTGCACAAATTTACCTTCCACTTGTTCTACCAAAGACAACTGTAAAATGCTCTATACAACAACTCAATGACAGTGCAGGATGAGACATTATCTGACATGCAGGCATATTATGTGACCGGGGCTTCAACCCCTACTGCTAGATGGGACATTGAATAATCACTTCATATTCTCATGATTAACACATAAAGCTTTTTTTGTTTCAATCAGCTTCAGCTTCATTGTGAGCATGCTGTCCCATGCAACCAACAAAAGGAGCTGATCTTTCAAATACTATAATTATATGGGGGACCAATTAAAAACTCCATAAACATGATACAACTTAGACTCCCAAAAATTTCTACCGACTGTTTTCCGACCATTTTTCAGATGATTTCATGTAAACTGTCTGCTTGTGTACCTATCTGAGATGTATCTTGTATCATGGTTTGAGTAGTGGTACACAGAGTCTGAGAAATTGGATATGGTGTTGTAAAGATCGGCTATGTACCAGAAAATGATAAAGAAGAATAAAAATGACAGAGATAAATGAGAAGCAAAAGCTGGACGTTGAAGATCTTTCAAACTGCAAAAGCTTCAAAATTAAACAAGAGGGTGGCCAGTGGTCCCGGGGCAGGGGCAGGGGAGCTATAGCAAAGATATGTATTTGAAGGTTGGAGAAGCCAGGCACCCAACGAGATTCCTTCATTATTTTTTCCTTTTCACATACCAAATTAAATAATAAATAATAATAATGGGAAATCTTTTAAACGTCATAAACAAACCCCCTCTTCCACATGTACAGAAGCAAAACAAACACAATTACACTAAGAAGCAAAAAGAAATATATATATTAAAATAATAATAGGTCCTCTAATCTTGAAAGTCTAAAATTCCTCGACCATATTACAAAGCATTGTAATTCCAACATTCAAACATAATATTGCAAATTGTTTCATTTTCCAAAGCATTGAAATTCTGTTTTATGCAAATAATAAGGAATAATGCTCGTGAATTTCGAATCAGCTACCGACCTACATCTATTTCCAGTGAATCCAATATATTCGCGCAAATTGAGACTTAATCATCAGAGATCAGCAAATTTCACTTGTCACATAGTCTAGAAATCAAATAGAACCCTAACAGAGATTGTTTAGGTGGGTGTCTTTTTACATATGAAGTAACATAAAATCAGATCTTCCGATTTTCAAAATCAACTCATTGCATCCAAAACTCATCAAAATAGACACTCAAAACGAGAACACTTCACTCATTTTAACAATAAAACATTAAGATGGAATCCTTTTGGAGCAAAAACAAATCGAAAAAGAATAGCAGAATTTTATAAATCGAAATTACCTTCGATGGAGGCAAAATTAATCTGAACCAGACTCGAAATGAATCAACGGATCAAATCTAATCACGAAATTAAGCTCGATCTTTGTTGAAGCAGAACAATAACAGCTGCAACAGAGAAAAAAAAAAAGGCGAGAAATAGAGGAAAGTGGGGCTGAAGAAGAAGAACAATAGAGAGAAAAAAGTGAGGGGAGGAGGGTTTGGAGGGAATGATGAGTTGCCAGGCGTGCTTATCACTAACGGCAGCAAAAAGGCCCCCACAGAGGAGAGAGAAAGAGAGAGATGAACTGTAAGAATTGATTATTCAATTAAAACAACAAATTAACATAACTGGAACAGAATTAAAGCGCATAATTACCTCTCTGGTTTGGATCTGCAACAGTAAAAAAGAGAAAAAAAACAAAAATCAGATACCTTTATGAATCCCTTTTACAGATAAAATTTGTTGTCGTTGATCTGTTCAGATCTTTCGGTTTTTTTTTTGTATTTATTATTAAATTTTGTTCCTTTTCCCTTTTAATTTTTATTTAAATAATATATATATATAAATATATAATATATACATATGTATATATGTATAGATCTTGTAGCAAAGATGCTGGGAGAATGACTTATGGTTGGTCGATGCTGCTGACTTCCGCTTTGTGAGGATGATAGAGAGAGAGAGAGAGAGAATTGGGAAAGGTCGGTCACCGGCCATCATTCATGCATTACCATAAGCAAAAAGGGCAACCCATAGAATGGAAAGATGAGTGCAGAATAGACCGTGGTGGGACAGGGACCACCCCATTTTCTTCCCCTTTTTTAACACTACATTTTTCATTTGTAATAATGCATTGTGCGCCCCATTTTCTCCCCTTGTTTTTTATTTTTTATACTACATTATTCATTTATAATGTTCTGCGTCATTCATTTTTTTTAATTATTCTGCTGCCTTTAAAATGATAGGATATAATTTTTTATATCCTGATGAATCTTTTTTTAAAAAAAAAAAAATTAGCATCTATTAGATACTGACAGAAAATAATTAAAAAAATTATGACATTAAATAATTAAAAAAAGTATGACATTAAGTAATTAATATTTTTTTTTCAAAAAAGAGGTTATAGATTCAAATCTTACTCTTCAGTAGGATAATGTGAACACTATTTTTACCTAATATTAGGTTGAGTTGAATTGTCTGTTCAGAATCCATATTTAAGAGGTTCATACTACTGTGAGGTTGTGTAGTTTTCGGTTGCTTTGTAATTTTTGTCTATTCAAATTTCATATTAAAGATGCTCATACTACTGTTAGATTATGTAGTTTTTTATTGCTTTGTAATTCTTGTCTGTTCAAAACTCATATTTAAGAGACTTCATATTAATACTAGGTTGTGCAATCTTCGATTGCTTTGTAATTACGTAATTATACTATCCAATTAATTGTAATAGATAAATTACAACACCCCATCACTTTTATAAAAAAAAAAAATTGTACTCCATTAATTATGAAATATGTAAAACTACATTTGTAAAAGAAAAGTTATAAGACTATTTTCTTAATTAAAAAAAATTATATTTTGGAGGTTTTTTTATTTTATACAGCGATATGGAAAGAGGAACTTAACTACTACTAAAAACTGAGTTGTTATACAAGTGGTACAAGTATATATTTTTTACGTAATTGACATAAATTTCATTTCTTTTTCATGTTGTATAAAAAAAAATATAACAACCAACTTCATTTTAACTTAAATAAATTTCATTTCTCTCACAAATAAGTGTGGACCACTCTCAAAACTTCAAAAAATATTACAATTTAACATATGAGTCTCGCTTACTTACGTGAAAAATAGAAGATGTCCATTTAAGATAAAATGGAAACACTCTCCACTCGCCATCTTAATCTACATGACAACAAGCTTTTTTAAATTAAGCATATATTTATTTTAATTTAAAATAAATATATTTATTTTTTTCACATAAAGATAGAACTTAAATGAACCAATTATAATAAAATAAGAAATAAATAGTTTTCATTTTAATTTGAAAGGCAGATAAGTCGGACCCAACTTTTTCCTTTGCCACCTTTATTGTAAGGCCAATTGTTTTGAATAATTAATAGGTATAATAATAATAATTATTTATTGTTTTGTAAATAACATACAGATTGAATTCTAATTCAAATGGTGCAAGTACCCATGTTTTATGTAATTGACATGAATTTGATTTCTTTTCTCTATCATTGTATAAAATAAAACTACTATTAATGTATATGTGTGTTGCTGAGAAAAATTGAACCCACACATTTTTGTTGTGTTCATTATTCAAGTGATGCAAGTACCTATTTTTCACGTAATTGACATGAATTTGATTTCTTTTCTCTATCATTGTATAAAAATAAAACTACTATTAGTGTATATGTGTGTTGCTGGGAAAAATCGAACCCACACATCTTTGGTGTGTTCATTGAGATGTGATTAACCTAGTTTATATGTAATTAATGTAAGTTCAATTCTTCTTTTTCATCGTTGCATAAGAAAAAATATAACAACCAACTTCATTTCAACTGAAATAAATCTCATTCATTTCTCTCACAAATAGGTGTAGACCACTCTCATAACTTTAAAAAATATTATAATTTAACATGCGAATCCCACCTACTTATAAGAGAAATAGAAAATGTATTTAAAATGAAATGAAGACACGCTCAACTCGTCATTATTCAAGTGATGCAAGTACTTATTTTCATGTAATTGACATGAATTTGATTTCTTTTCTCCATCATTGTATAAAAATAAAACTACTATTAGTGTATATGTGCGCTGCTGTGAAAAATTGAACCCATACATCTTTGGTGTGTTCATTGAGATGTGATCAACCTACTTTATATGTAATTAATGTAAGTTCGATTCTTCTTTTTCATCGTTGCATAAGAAAAAAATATAACAACCAACTTCATTTCAACTAAAATAAATCTCATTCATTTCTCTCACAAATAAGTGTAGACCGTTCTCAAAACTTGAAAAAATATTATAATTTAACATGCGATTCCCACTTACTTATAAGAAAAATAGAAAGTGTCTATTTAAAATGAAATGAAGACACGTTCAATTTAATTTAAAACGCAGACAAGTACGACCCAACTTTTTCCTTTGCCGCCTTTATTGTAAGGCCAATTGTTTTGAATAATTAAGAGGTATAATAATAATTATTTATTGTCTCGTAAATAATATAGCTAGCGAATATTAATTAATTGGACTTTTTCTCTCTTGTGGTTTTGGTATTCAAAGTAATGGTCTAACATAACTTCATGGTGGTGGGGCCAAAGACCCTATTTTTTCTTCTTGTACACTGCATTATTTATATATAATGTTGTAATTAACAAGCTCGTGACATGACATTTATAAGCATTTTGTGTGTGTTCGCACGTTGAGTCGTGATCAACTGCCTAAAGTTCTCATTTGTTCTTCAATTCTTGAATTTGAGTGAGATGATGAGCTTAATTTACTAGTTATGTAGTCAGTTAGGCTCTGTTTGAAAGATATGCTTAGAAATTAGAAGTAGGAAGAAAGAAAGTAAATGAAATGAAAGTGAAAAGAAACTTCTTCTTTTTTTTTTCATATTTGTTTGGCTATGAAGGAAAATTTGAAAAGGTGCAAGAAAATTTTGTTTGGCAATATATATATCAGTATTACTGTCAGAACAGAACTGAAATAAAAAACAGAAACTGAAACACAATAAAATTAGAACCTGTTTGCAGAATACGAAATCGTAGAAATGGAAATTTGTCGAATACAAAAACTGATCAAGTCTTGTGTTGGACACAATTTCCTTAAGACAATTTATTGCCCTCTCAGTGGTGCTAAAGAGTTCTTGGCAACTTGTCTCCCAGGATAAAATGATCTCCCAACACAAAGGCAAGCACTACCAATGGTTGTCTGTCGAACCAGAACTTGTGCAGAACTCTCTCTCGAAATATGAAAACACAAATGAATATGTTATGAATGGATTCGATGCGATGCGGAATGCTTATGATCGTGTCCTATTTATAGACTCGCTCATGATTGTTTGGTACAGGCATGAAGCTTGGGTCGTGTCTGTTCATGGTGAACAGACACAGTTGCGTCCGTGGAGAAGATGCCCTTTCAGTCAAACGATGTTTCCAAAACGACAGAGTTTTTGGACTCCCAACGGTAACTATACGCATGCCGCAAAATGACAGCGTTTCAGTATTGGAAAATTTAAATAAATTTTCTCTAAAAAGATATATACACAGCAAGCCCAAGACCCGAACCCGAGCCCGGCCCGGCCCGGTTCGGTGCGGGGCGGGGTGGCGGCGGCGGCGCGCGCGTGTGGTGAACCAAGCATGTGCTAGGTCCTCCCCCTTCCACAAAACTGGGGTGCCCCTTGGGGCCCAAACCCCACTCCAAGGTAGGTGTATATATACTCTTTAAAAGTCTTGTTCCCATCCTATGTGGGACACAAGCTTTTGCACAAGCTTTAAGCTTTAGTTACCATTTTCAAGTGGTGATGTTTGGAGGCAATTTCTCATTCACTCCTTAATGGTTTTGAGCAACCCAATATATAATCTTCATCTCCTCATGGAGGAGAACACATTCTCATGTGGACCCACCAAAATTAATTTGGGGGACCCACTTTAATTTTAGCTAAAAGATAGCTAATTTAATATGCTCAAACCCATTTTTCCAACAATCCCCCACATGAATGAAATTGACTGAAAGTAATGCAAATGACATGCAGACACTAAGAGAGAGTTCAGTTGAAAATTTTCTGCATAGAGGAAGGTAGCTTGTGGCCTTGAACCTTCCCTTGTGAAATGCTATCGGGGTTACTGATTGATCAGTGAACATGATGTCTTGAACTGTTCAATCGTTTGTGTAAACCAAGACAATAGCATTCACACAGAATCTTTCCTAACACAGTTGATTCTCACGATTGTGTTCATTTTGGCCCTGAACAATTCCTGGTTTCATGAGTGCTCCTAGAGAATTTAGCCATTATCATTCTCATAGAACCGGCCCAGTTCACACTCACATAGGTGACTTCTTATGAAGAGTATTCTGCTATACCCCACTTGTCTTTAACAAGATATAAGAATCATTAAAAGCTTAGCTTACCCTGTTCAACGCTGCAGGCATCACTATTCTGATCATAGGAATGAGTAGGAGATTTGATCTCCATAGTGATCTCAATGAGTCACACACAATTCGGTTGTCCCTTTGAACCTAGATCTTGGGATCTCCAGTCAGCTAGGTTGGGTTGCCATTATGGCGACTCTTTAGTGTATAGGCTTTAAACCCATTCCCCTCGATGATTTACTTACTTGCTCTCTGGTCAAACCTTTAGTTAACGGATCCGCAATGTTATCTTTTGACCTTACGTATTCAATGGTCATAATACCATTTGAGAGAAGTTGTTTCACGGTATTATGTCTTCGACGAATATGTCGAGACTTACCGTTATACATATAACTCTGTGCCCTACCAATTGCTGATTGACTATCGCAATGAATACAAACAGCAGGCACAGGTTTTGGCCACATTGGAATATCTTCTAGGAAATGACGAAGCCACTCTGCTTCTTCCCCAGCTTTATCTAGTGCAATAAACTCAGATTCCATCGTGGATCTTGCAATGCACGTTTGCTTAGAAGATTTCCAAGACACCGCTCCACCACCAAGTGTAAATAGATAGCCACTTGTGGACTTCGAGTCTTTGGTGTCGGATATCCAATTTGCGTCACAGTATCCTTCAAGTACTGCTGGATATTTTGAGTAGTGTAATCCAAAGTTTTGGGTGTATTTTAGATACCTCAAAACCCTAACAATTGCCTTCCAATGGTCTGGACCTGGATTACTTGTGTATCTACTCAATTTGTTGACAGCGTAAGCTATGTCTGGACGGGTACAATTCATGACATACATTAGGCTGCCAATTATTTGTGCATATTCTAGTTGTGATATGCTTTTGCCATTATTCTTGGATAAATGTAGATTTACATCTACAGGTGTTCTCGCTGGACTACTATCATCTTGTTTAAATTTCTTGAGAATTTTCTCAATGTAATGTGATTGAGATAATATCAGTCCATCTGAAGCTCTAGAGATCTTTATCCCAAGTATAACATCGGCAACACCTAAGTCCTTCATGTTTAACATTTTCTTGGTAGTTTTTAATGATTTCATTATTACTACCCATAATGAGCATATCATCAACATAGAGACAAATAATGACAAAACCATGTTCGGTGTTCTTGAGATATACACATTTGTCACACTCGTTGATTTTGAACCCATTTGACATCATTACACTATCAAATTTCTGATGCCACTGCTTTGGTGCTTGCTTTAATCCATAAAGAGATTTGACAAGCCGACAAACTTTCTTTTCTTGACCTGGAACAATAAACCCTTCGGGTTGTTCCATGTATATTTCTTCATCCAAATCACCATTTAAGAAAGCTGTCTTTACATCCATTTGATGTATCTCAAGATTGTGCATAGCTGCAATAGCTATTAACATTCGAATGGATGATATTCTCGTAACTGGTGAATATGTATCAAAGTAGTCCAAGCCTTCCTTTTGCTTGTAACCTTTGATAACCAGTCTAGCCTTGTATTTATCAATAGATCCATCTGCTTTCATTTTCTTCCTGAATATCCACTTATATCCGAGAGGTTTAGAACCTGGTGGAAGATCCACTAGTTCCCACGTATGATTTTGCAGAATGGATTCTACTTCATCGTTTATAGCCTCTTTCCAATATGGAGCTTCAGGGCTTGACATTGCTTCTTTAAAGCTTTGAGGCTCCTCTTCTAACATATATGTTAGAAAATCTGGTCCAAAAGATTTTGATGTTCTAGCTCTTTTGCTACGTCTAGGTTCATCATCATCTTGTTGGCCTTGACTACTGCTTATTGCAGTATCATGAGTTCTTTTACTTGAGTTCGACTCCTGTGTGGATTTGTAAGGAAATACATTTTCAAAGAAAGATGCATTCCTTGACTCGATAATAGTATTGACATGCATATCGGGAATTTCTGATTTATGAATCAGAAAGCGATATGCACTACTATTATGAGCATACCCAATGAAAACACAATCAACTGTCTTTGGTCCTATTTTAACCTTTTTAGGTATAGGTACCGCCACTTTTGCCAAACACCCCCACACTTTTAAGTATTTGTAAGAAGGTCTTTGACCTTTCCATAACTCATAAGGGGATTTATTGGTTTTCTTTTGAGGTATTCGGTTGAGAATATAATTTGCGGAAAGAATTGCGTCCCCCCACAAATTCTGAGGTAGTCCAGAACTTAATAGTAATGCATTCATCATTTCTTTTAAAGTTCTGTTCTTACGTTCAGCAAACCCATTTTGTTGAGGTGAATAGGGTGCAGTAGTTTGGTGTATTATACCATGTTGTGAACAAAACTCACCAAAAGGTGCTTCATATTCACCACCTCTATCGCTTCTCAATATCTTGATCTTCTTATCAAGTTGATTCTCAACCTCATTTTTGAACTGAATAAACATTTCCAATGCCTCATCTTTACTTCTCAATAAGTAAACATAACAGTATCTTGTGCAATCATCAATGAATGTAAGAAAATATTTCTTACCACCTCTTGTTTGAATATATTTCAAATCACAAATATCTGAATGTATCAATTCTAGAGGTTCACTACTTCTTTCAATTGATTGAAAAGAAGTTCTTGTTAGTTTAGATTCCACACAAATCTCACATTTATGATTTGGATCTATTTCAAATGTAGGTAAACATTCCATATTAATTAATCTACGCAATGTATCATAATTAACATGTCCTAGTCTACCATGCCACACATTTGAAGACTTAAGCATATAAGCAGAAGATGTGGTTTTTTTAATATTCTTAATAGGAGGTACAATGGTCATTACATTCATTTTGAAAAGCCCATTGCTCATGTACCCCTTCCCCACATACATCCCATTTTTGGTGAGGATAAACTTGTCTGCAACAAACACCAATTTGAAACCCTTCTTACTCAACAATGATCCAGACACTAGATTCTTTCGAATATCTGGCACATGCAGCACATCATTGAGAGTAAGTTCCTTGCCCGATGTCATCTTCAATACCACTTTTCCTTGGCCTTCAACCTTGGAAGAAGAAGAGTTACCCATGAAAAGTTGTTCTCCATTATCTATGCTATGATATGATGAGAACATCTTTTTGTCTGAGCAAACATGACGAGTGGCCCCTGTGTCCACCCACCATTCCTTGGTATTACTGCCAATGAAGTTCACCTCGGAGACTACGGCTGAGAGATTCATGTCTGAGACATCGTCTGAAAGGCCGTCCATTTCAGTCACATTGGCTTGAGGGCGTTTCTTGGTTGGATTTCCTTGGTCCTTGCGACTACGGCAGTCCTTAGCACGGTGCCCTTGCTTGTTGCACACATAGCACTTGCCTTGGAACTTCTTATTAGCACCTTGCGTGGGACCATTGCCATTATGCTTCCTCTTCTTGTTATTGTGAGAACTCTGCCCTCGTTCCATAACATTAGCCTTGGATTCCATAATGGCCTTGCCTGCCTTCTTCTCAGAAGCACGGTTGTCTTCCTCTATTCTCAGCTTCACTATCAAGTCTTCAAGTCTCATTTCTTTTCGCTTGTGCTTAAGGTAATTCTTGAATTCTTTCCATAGGGGTGGCAGTTTTTCAATAATGGCAGCCACTTTGAAAGATTCACTCAGAGACATCCCTTCTGCATGTATGTCATGCAAAATCACTTGTAGATCTTGAACTTGGCTGATTACAGTCTTGGAGTCAACCATCTTGTAGTCTAGGAATTTTCCCACTACAAACTTCTTGAGCCCTGCATCCTCAGTTTTGTACTTTTTGTCTAAGGATTCCCACAGTTCTCTTGCAGTATTGAAGGCACAATACACATTATACAATGTATTGTCCAAGCCATTTAGAATGTAGTTGCGGCACAAGAAGTCAACATGCTTCCATGCTTCCACAGCGGCAACCACTTGCCTATCAGTTTCATTTTCCTTCAATGAGGGAGCATCCTCTCGAAGGAAACGGGCCAAGTTCAAAGTAGTCAAGTAGAACAACATCTTTTGTTGCCACCTCTTGAAATCTGTCCCATTAAACTTCTCTGGCCTCTCTCCATGACTCACAGTCATAGGTGCCATAACAGGCGTAGGAGGAGGCACCACCGTAACGGTCGGGGTAGGAGAAGGAGTAGAATCAGTAGCCATTACTGTTTGCATTCAAGATATTCAAATTTAGTAAAAATAAATTTCAGAATCAAATTCTGTAAATGAAAGCAAATTCTGTAAATATATTTCTGCACAAAATTAGAATAGTAAAACAAAACTAGTATGAGTTCTGGATGTCAGAACTGTAAAACAGAACAGATATGAGTTCTGAACTTCAGAACTGTAAAACATAACAGATATGTAAAACAAAACAGATATGAGTTCTGAACTTCAGAACTGTAAAACAGAACAGATATGTAAAACAGAACAAATATGAGTTCTGAACTTCAGAACTGTAAAACATAACAGATATGAGTTCTGAACTTCAGAACTGTAAAACAGAACAGGAACTTCAGAACTGTAAAACAGTCAGAACTGTAAAACAGAACAGGAACTTCAGAACTATAAAACAGACAGAACTGTAAAACAGAACAGAAACTTCAGAACTGTAAAACAGTCAGAACTGTAAAACAGACAGAACTGTAAAACAGAACAGGAACTTTAGAACTGTAAAACAGACAGAAACTTCAGAACTGTAAAATAGAACAGAAACTTCAGAACTGTAAAACAGAACAGAAACCTCAGAACTGTAAAACAATTGAATTTTAAGTTCTGAATTTCAGAATAATAAAACAGAACTGAACATTTAAGTTCTGAATTTTTTGAATTTCAAATTCTGAATTGTAAGGTATGTAATTTCTATATTTCAAGTTCTGTATTTCAAAACTGAATTATAAGGTCTGTAAAATTTTCGAACTGCAGAACTGATATATATATATATATATAAAATAATAAATTGTCTTAAGATTGTTTGGCAATATATATATCAGTATTACTGTCAGAACAGAACTGAAATAAAAAACAGAAACTGAAACACAATAAAATTAGAACCTGTTTGCAGAATACGAAATCGTAGAAATGGAAATTTGTCGAATACAAAAACTGATCAAGTCTTGTGTTGGACACAATTTCCTTAAGACAATTTATTGCCCTCTCAGTGGTGCTAAAGAGTTCTTGGCAACTTGTCTCCCAGGATAAAATGATCTCCCAACACAAAGGCAAGCACTACCAATGGTTGTCTGTCGAACCAGAACTTGTGCAGAACTCTCTCTCGAAATATGAAGACACAAATGAATATGTTATGAATGGATTCGATGCGATGCGGAATGCTTATGATCGTGTCCTATTTATAGACTCGCTCATGACTGTTTGGTACAGGCATGAAGCTTGGGTCGTGTCTGTTCATGGTGAACAGACACAGTTGCGTCCGTGGAGAAGATGCCCTTTCAGTCAAACGATGTTTCCAAAACGACAGAGTTTTTGGACTCCCAACGGTAACTATACGCATGCCGCAAAATGACAGCGTTTCAGTATTGGAAAATTTAAATAAATTTTCTCTAAAAAGATATATACACAGCAAGCCCAAGACCCGAACCCGAGCCCGGCCCGGCCCGGTTCGGTGCGGGGCGGGGTGGCGGCGGCGGCGCGCGCGTGTGGTGAACCAAGCATGTGCTAGGTCCTCCCCCTTCCACAAAACTGAGGTGCCCCTTGGGGCCCAAACCCCACTCCAAGGTAGGTGTATATATACTCCTTAAAAGTCTTGTTCCCATCCTATGTGGGACACAAGCTTTTGCACAAGCTTTAAGCTTTAGTTACCATTTTCAAGTGGTGATGTTTGGAGGCAATTTCTCATTCACTCCTTAATGGTTTTGAGCAACCCAATATATAATCTTCATCTCCTCATGGAGGAGAACACATTCTCATGTGGACCCACCAAAATTAATTTGGGGGACCCACTTTAATTTTAGCTAAAAGATAGCTAATTTAATATGCTCAAACCCATTTTTCCAACAAATTTAATTTTATTATTTGAGAAGCATCAAAGTGAAAAGAAAACTTCTTTTATTTGTCCAAATTATTCTTTTTTATATATTTTAAAATTTATAGTACTTGCATGTATAATAAGTACAACTCATTTCACTAGTGGGTAGTTTAATTCTCAATTCACTTGATAATTTGGGACACCTAAAATTCCATAGCTATTAAGAGACAATTTCACTGCAAATTCTTTTTCAGACTTAGACTTTAGATATATCATTTTGTTGACAATTTGCAAACATTTATGAAATTATAGATTAGTCAAAAAGAACGTTATTGAATTACAAGATTGTATGTATCCTTTTATTGTAGTTTCCTAATTGGATTTTGTCATCAATTTGGGATGGCTTACTCGAGCTCGATAATCTGTGTGTTGAGTTCAGTATTGAAAGGTGACCTTCAGCCACTTTCTCTAAACAAGCTTAAACCTCTAAAGTATTCAAGTTGGGACCCTCTTTCTGCGTGACTTCATTTTGTCCATGTGTCACCATCTTCATGTTGGGACTGTTTTGGCCATACTAGCTACTCCCTCCCCCCAAGCCTTAAGTCTATATATCTATCATGAACTGAGGCTAGGGTTACGTTGCGTAGACACCATAGCAGTCATAAATGCACATGATAGATTTCTTCCGTTTATTGAAGTATCAACAATCGTCACTCCTTGACAATTGTCACTTCCATCATAACAGTTTGAATTTCAAGGTAAAAGTTTACCATTTTAATTACCAATCGTCACTCCTTGACAATTGTCACTTCCATCATAACAGCTTGAATTTCAAGGTAAAAGTTTACCATTTTAATTTCCAATTTTCCATAGATAAAGACTACCTTTAAAATGGGTGATCGATCTTGCAAAGGAATTCATTCACTCTTATAATTCCAGAGTTTCTTAATCTCTACGCAACTTTCGGTGACTTCAACCTTTTTTTAGGTAAACATTTTTTGTTCAAAACACCTTCGAATTCTAGGTTAGATTCTTCTTCCCTTTTTCCCTTTTCTTATTTTTTCTTTAAATTTCAAATGGAGCCCTTAGAACAATCCGAAATAACTTATGTTAAGGGGAGGGGGGGGGTTTCTAAAAGACCTACCCCTATTTTGGCAAAGAGTTTTGGAGTTATGAATGTTAACAGATTTGTAGAAGAGGTGTCGAAATCCAACACTCTTAGGGACTTATAATGTCACGCCCCTAACCCGCAGGGCTAGATTAAGAGGTCATTAGGACTTCGAAAGGTAGGACTTCGAAAGGAAGGTAATAGGACTAACTATCCTAGTCAATAGTATAAAATACAAGTCATATATTTTTTTTTTTTTTGAAATGATTTCCTTAATTGATTTCGGTTTAGTTTCATGATTATACTTGTTCAAGTCCCGTAACGGGATTAAATGAAATAGACTGATATCACAATGTAACTACATCAAATGTCCATCAACGATATTAAACAAAGTATGTCTAGAGCTGACTCTACAGTCCTTATATACATGGCATATGCATCGATAGTCTAAAAAGTAAAGGCACCCTTAATAAATAAATGAATGAATACAAAAAGGTAACTAAATGCTGCAATCACTTCAGTCCATCCTATAGTGATCCAACAACTATCTTCCATCAAGCCAATACTTGCCATTTTGATGAATAGGAAGGGTGAGCCATTACACTCAATAGGGTTTCCCAAAACACACAACCAAATAGCGTGCAAAAACTAATGCACGTCCCAAAAGAACACACCCTAATGCCTAGTATGCATCACAAGCACACAATAACAACATCCACTAATCACAAGCATAGACAATATAATCAATAAGGCATAGCACCACTCCATGTGGTATAACAATAATAACCTGGCAGTCAGTATACATATGTACATCACAATAAACATAAGACATGAGTGTAGTCGTACTAACCCCACAAAACACCTTAATTTCCTATTTAAAGTCACAAGAACAATATATATATATATATATATATTTAATGACAACATATATAGAACAGTTTGGCAGCACAACTAATTTGGTCACCAACAAAACAAATCAACAAGGTGTGACCACCACACTATCCCAATACACATCAACCACAGGCCATAACACAACATGTTAGTCATCATTCAATAACAAGTCAATCATCGTCCATTGCATTTATCCAAACAATCAATGCAAGCACTCAATGCAAAACGCAAAAATGCTTTCATTGAATGGAATATCATATGTTTATGATTTCATGATGTCTTCGACATATGCATTGGGCCCCCGAAGTGCCTATATCTTGCCCATCATGAGCTGCTAACTCATAGGCCCAGGAAGCCTCTCGCGTGGGGTCATGGTCCGTGATCAAAATGAGACATCATCCTCATCACAACAATCATTCAGGCTCACATTCTCTCTTTATCAAACAAATCCACGTCATCAGACCCACACACAAATTTCACACCACTCTGGTATGATCAAAATTCTCAATTCCATATGAATCTCGTACCACTCTAGTATGCTCAATATTCTCATATTCGTTTAATTTTATACCAGTTCGGTATACTCAATATCATTATATCCACTCAAATCTCACACCACTCATGTATGTTCAACAGCATTAAAAAAGAAGAAGTAAACATCAAGGTCCACAGCAATGGCTAATGAGTGTAATACAAGACATTCAATTCGCAAGTAATCACATAAACCACAATGTTCATATATATATATATATATATATATATACATTCATAGCAGAATTATAAATAAGAATAAGTATCAATATATTAATCACATTCACAGTATAATACCATATAGAAGTCTAACATCATAATAATCATAATAACAGTCATAGCATGCTGATAAATAAATGTCAATGCATCTAATAATAATAATAGACATATATGTCAACAGGTCAGGACCTCGTCCTAGTCCCAATTATCGTGGCACTATAAGGAGACACTACATATGTCATTCGTAATGAGTCTCAATTACCTTACACCCTCACTGTTCCATTCCTGGGACCACTCTGGTCCTTAATACTAAGGTATCTTATCTAGTCTTATGGTTCTCTATGGCTAGTTATACATTAGCCTATACATCGGGTATATGTTTGCCCAAATAGATATAAAAAACTTGTTCCCAAACCTCATCAAACAAGTTACGCATCTACCGAGAGACCGTCTCACAAAATCGACATTGGAATCCAATCCAGAAGGTCCAAAAATTCTAAATATGTCTTATTTACATTTTATTAACTCTTTTAAGTATATTTTCCATGACAAAGGGCATTTTAGTAATTTCATATATTCATGTGGGACCACCCCGAGTCCCCATTTCATTATTCTGATGTCATATTTGAGTTTATGGCATCCAAAAACATTGGAAATGCCTTTTTCGGATCTTAATTTGGCTTTTATTTGCTAAATATAATCCTAGGGGTATAATCATCATTGTATCAATATAGGTAGGACCATTACTAGGTCTCAATTTGTTCAATCTGTTCATATATTTGAATTTCAGGCATCTAAAAATATTGGAATATCCATTTTTGGATTTTAATTAGCCTTTAAATTGTTTAAATTATCATCAAGGGTATTTTCATAACTTTTCATATTCATATGAGACCACTCCAGGTTCCTAAATGTCTAAACCAACCCCGCAATTGAGTCTAGAATGCCCAAAAACCTTAAGAAAGTCTCATTTTTCATTTTAATTGCATTTAGAATTCAAATTATTAAATGAATGCCAATTTTGTAATTTTATCCTTTTTGAACTGGTTCAACCATCAACCTTTTCTAATTCTGAACCAGTTTATTTTTTTAACCTTTAAGCCTAAACTCAAATTTTCCAATTTGTGCAACTAAATAGCCCCTAAGGCCGATGACCTGTTGACCAGGTCAACAACCTAAGCCTGACCCGAATACTCGGTCAAACTACCTACTAACCTAGTTTGACCGTTCACCCATTGACCAGTCAACGACATTGGCAAGCTCCGGTCATCTTCTCCGATGACCTTTGCTAAAAAAAAAAGAAAATTTCAAGTTTTTCTCCTTAGTTTTTCTTGTTGACTTTCACTCATTTTTAATCCTAGATGATCCAAAACCTCATCTAAGATCTTTGTGTATAATTTTCATGAATCGAAGGGGTAAAAAACCAAGGTTTTATAAGAAACCCAATTCTCAGACAAGTTTCTACAATCGCGGTTTTCCTATCTTTGGTCATCATTTTTCATTCATTTTCTTTTCGTTCATCTTTCTGAGACGTTTCACAACCTTGCCATGCTTCAGAACTCCTCGACTTCCCTTAGAAACCCAAAAATGAAATTTTTGTTTCAAACACACACACACACACATAGTTATGTATATATACATATACACATGCTTAGGATGCACCAAAATCATAAATAAACACACATAAAACCATCATTTCGCATCCCAGACCAAATGAGAGGTCTGAAGAGCCCCTACCTCACGTTAATGCCTCAATTTTTAGAGAAAGAAGAGGAGAGAGAAAGCTTGAAGAGGACATTAATGGCTGCCAAACTCCTATTCTAGGTTTGTTGTGCCCCCTTTTGCTGCTTTTTTTTTTTCTTTCTTTCTTTTCTTCCTTCTTTTCCTATTTTTCCCTGCTTTCCTTTTTCCTTCCCGGCTTCACACAGTGTGTGTAACACACACATATAAAAACACATGCATACACGGTATCAGACACACTTAGTGTTTATCCCTCTCTCTCAAACACACACATATACATACTCCCCTCCACACATTTGGCCATTGGGCTAAAGAGAGAGAGAGAGAGAGAGAGAGAGAGAGAGAGAGAGGTAGAGAGGAATGGGGGGGGAGTCATTTGTGAGAGGGAAGAGAAAATTAGGAAAGAAGAAGAAGGGAAGGCTGATTTTTTTCTCTCTCTTGTCCCATCAACACATCATACACATCACTCTATGTTCCCTTACCACGCTCCGCTACACACACAAGCACTCATTCTTCCACCACCACAATCTTGACACTTGTCATGTTCTAAAGGTCCCGCATAACTTATTTGGAAGTCTTGCATGCAACCCCACGCATTGTGTGGCTAGTTGGCCAACTGTACGTGCACACGCGTCCGAAAGTAAACTATCTTGGAATTTCACCAAAATTAGTACCGTAACTAATTTCGATGTTTTGATTCCAAATATATAGTCCCTTTCTCCAAATTCAATCATTTAAATTTTTATTTTTATCTGTATCTTGTAGATAACTACGTAGTCTCGTGACTCACACTAGTCCCGAATAAATCACCAAAATTCTTTTTTAACCTCTTATAGTCATACTAATAACTCATCAACTCATTTTATAATTTTTCTAACACATCTTCCATTAATTCCCAGTCTGACCTCATTCTATGCTGGCAATTTACCAAATTGCCCTTAATGATTTTTCGGGCCCTTACACATAATCTAGCCATATTACTCAAGAAATGTTAAGTTCCATTAGATCAATGTATGACATTCCTAAGAATGTCATTTGTAGAATTCCCAATCCCTTGGACTGTCCTTGGAACGTTTGGCCTCAGGGGATTTGTGTTTACATTGAGTGGTTTGAGGTCAAGTTTAGATTTTCCATTCTCATTTTTTGAGGAAATTTTTCTCTTTTTTCAACATTTGTCCTACCGACTTTAACATCAACAGTTGGAGGTTGTTGATAGAATTCTTGGTTTTAGCCCATAGAAATAAGGCAGTAGTAGACTTATACCTTCTAAGATTTGGAATGGATCTCAGAAAAAGGCAAGAAATACTTTATTATGTGTCCTTTGATACTGGCTTGAAACCTTTGACCAGTGTCTCATCCTCCAATAAGACGTGGAAGAAGTGGTACTTCTTCATTAAGGAGCTTGGGAGGATGCTGACTATATCAAAATAGACACTGGAGTTATCTCCCTATCCCTAGGATTCATTAGTGAGCTTTAGTCCTTAGGGTCCATGTTCTACCACTTTTTTTTAGTTGGTTTCGGTATTAACTTTTTTGCATTTTACAGCTAGGTTTTCTTTTAAACGCCCCGAACTAACCGAATGGTGGAAGGAGAAAATTCATTAATTGCTTTAGCCCACCATATATTCTCATTGGAGTGTTCTGAGTTCAGAGAACCTTGTTGCCGCTAGACTTATTTGACTAACAAGCATGGATTTGAATAAGAAAAGCCTTTAAGGGTACAAGCCTTAATCTAAGAAGAGATCAATCTTCGAGACAAGAGTTCCAAAGGCACCTACTAGAGATAATGGTCCTTGTAGATGACACTTTCGAGGACGGATCATAATATAGCTCCAGAGGTAAACACTTTAGGTGAAGGGCCTCAAACAGTGATAAAAATAGGAAAGAACTAAAATTTGTCCAGGGTTTTTGAAACCGATCAACTAGTTTGAAACATTTGTTAAGGATACCGAGAGTTGCATTTTACCAATCAGCTAGTTTGCCTAATCGGTCAACCGATTTGGCAAAAACAACCAGTTATGTTATGGATTTTTATGATATTTCTCCTATCCTTTTTCACCTTGAATCTCACATATGTAATACCCTAACCCAATTGTAACCGAGCAAGCCATGTAAACCGAGCCAATAGGTCCTTATGTTACGATATCGAATGAAATAAACGATTTTGGAATCTCAAATGTTTTGACTGTACAAATGATGCCCGGGTGATGCTCGAGCAAGCCAGAAACGAATATAAAAAAAATAATAATAAAAATAAAAATAAAATAATCATGATAAATATATATATATGGCATTTGAGTATATACATGTAGATATATATATATATATGGTTGACACTAAAATAGTAACCCCTATATTAACAGAGGGGAATGGGGGTTATAGAAGCAGAAAAATGAATAGTCAATGAGAGAAAGAGAGAGAAGGAGAAAATTTGGGGGAGCAGTTATAAAACTGAAGCATGCCTTGCATGCGTGAGAAAAACCAAAAAATGGAGAAGCAGAAGGCTGAGAGGAGGAAGAGGAAAGGAGGCTAGGGACAACAGG